>CM044309.1:65647500-66242500 GCA_024291935.2 Okapia johnstoni
TGCCTTGCACAAAATAGGCATTCGATGAATATTGTTGATTAATGAACTCATTTGACCTATAGTATACCTTGGGATTGTCTGGTTTTGTTTTCACAACACTTAGAGCTTTATAACATCAATGCCATGTCTAACAAATCTGATTTCTCAGCTTCTAGAACAAACACGGTTAGTAAATAGAACTTTCTCAATTTGATGTGTTTTTTTCCCCCTTTCCTCTCACAATTAGAAAAAATAACTTCCAGAATTTGCTTGTGTGCTAGTCTTTGATAGTCCAAACTCAAAAGTACTTTCTTCTCAGCCAATAGGATCACCTAACATTTGGAAAGTGGATTTATCTAATTAATTTTGATACTACTAAAATAGGATCTCTTAAATTTTGCATATATCATGTCACAACATACAGAGATTGAATGCATATGATGAGGTCACAGTTTCCCTTGAGAAAGTCATACTTAGTTCTTATAATGGAATTAATTTGTCATTATTTCATGAAGTTCAGCTGAACCATTGTAGTTTCTTGGACAAACTTTAGAACCACTGGTATATCTGAGGTAGAATAATCTCAGATAAACCACTGATATATCTGAAGTAGAATAATCTTGGTAGAATAATCTCAATTTACCAGTAATCTTGATAAATTGTTATTTACCAATTCTGTTGGATTATTCTAGTATGCTGCTTCTTGGTTTGACAAAAAGATGTTTGTAGAAGCACATACTGTTTCTCCCTATAACCTATGTTCAATCCTAGACCCTGAATTTCTACTTCATCAATGACAGCCATGTTGATGATGTCGTCTGTGGGCAGGCAACTTGAATAGAGTTTGGTTTGCATTTCTGGAATGTATTTAAAAAAAAAGAAAGGGAATAGCAAAGCAGAATATTCCAGAAAATAATTTTTCCTTTTTTGTTTTCTTAGATGGGAAAGAATAGCTCTTAAGATTCTTATCATTTATTCATTCATGAAGATTAATTCACCTTTTTCTACCCTGATACTGCACTGCTACTGCTAAGTCGCTTCAGTCGTGTCCGACTCTGTGTGATCCCATAAACGGCAGCCCACCAGGCTCCCCCGTCCCTGGGATTCTCCAGGCAAGAATACTGGAGTGGGTTGCCATTTCCTTCTCCAGTGCATGAAAGAGAAAAGTGAAAGCGAAGTCGCTCAGTCATGTCCGACTTTTAGCGACCCCATGGACTGCAGCCTACCAGGCTCCTCCATCCATGGGATTTTCCAGGCAAGAGTACTGGAGTGGGGTGCCATTGCCTTCTCCGATACTGCACTGGACCTATGTAATCAACACAAATCCAATCCCTGCCATCCTGGCCTTATGACTCAGCAGGGAAGTTAACGTGCTTTCTTATGGTTTGGAACAAAATACAAATTCCAGTCCTTTGTCAGTTACTAAAAGAACCTAAGGAAATCATCTAGCTGTGGATCCATGATGACTATTTTTAACATGAGGATGAGAAAGTCTCACTTTTCCATTTGGGAACTCCATTGAGTTCTTGGAAAATGCCTCTACTTGTAAGATACTGAGACCAGTATGTTCTGCAGGGGTATTAATAAGTTAGAAAAATAATTGGCATGTTAGATGGCTCAGTCATTTTTGATGAAAGATTCCAGGAAGATCAGAATCAAGAACCAAGCCCTAAGGAAGGGACATAAGGCTTATTGGGTCATCAACCCCAGTGGCACTTGCAGCCATATTATAGGGGGCCAAGAGAAGGATCAAATGACCCACACCCTTTGCCCTTCAAATGGCCAGAAAGTCCAATAGCAAACCTTAGGGGAGGGGGTTTCATGTCTGATGTATGTGCTCATTCTTCTGTATTTCCGACCTGGGACTTAAAGGTCAACACCCATCCATTCGTGGGACTCTCTGCGTACAACTTCCTTCCTACAATTCACACTGCCAAGGACTTGAGGATTTGGTTGTAAGTTCCTAAAGTCAGGGGCTGACCCTTCGTTATCACTGTACTCTGAGCCTTTTATGAGATATCTGCTGACATGTGGTTGAAAGAAACCCACCTCTGAGGAACAAGCTCCTCTCTCCAATATAGTGTAAAATCCTTGCATTAGGTGATGATGATGCCGTCAACCTCGTGTCTGCCACAGCCATTCTGGCTCTTGGCTGGCAACAATGTGAGGGAGAGTGTTGGTGGGATGCAGACATTCTGTATCAATCAGTTTGATGGTCACCATGGCAACCATCTACAATGGCCCTTAGACGTGTGAAAAGAGTGAGACAATAACACTGCGGTGGAGTCATTTAGCTAATTAGCCCAAGCCTAACAGAAATCTCCCATCAACATGTTTCAGAGAGCAGTGACATCTCCTAACAGGATGGCTTCTGCTTCATTATTGATACTTATATAGGAGGTCAGTGCACTCCAGCTTGTCTGCTTACACTTTAGCTAGTCTTATGGCTACATGTGGTTTAAAATATCTAGAGGGGTAAAACTGGATGGTTCTGGAAATTTTGCCTGTTTGCATGTCAAAAATGTTGTAGCTTCCTGGTACTGATTTTTTTCTGGATCCAGAATGCAAAGCATCAGACAAGCACGTTTTGCAATAAAAGCAGACATCCCCCTCCCACTTGGATAAACAGTCTCATGAGTGCTTTCTACACAACACAGAGTACAGGCATCTTGGTCCCATTGTGTAAACTGCAGCGCAGTGTCGGGAGGAGGAGACCAGGGCCTGGAGGGAGTCAGCTGACTGAGATTTGAGTCCCAGCTCTCCTGGGGGATGATGGGGGTGTCCCAGTCATCTCTCTTTACCTGGCCTATGGTTTCTCATTTTTACAAGGAAAGTCTTGGAGCAGATAATTTCTGTGTGCCCTATTGAGTCCAGTTTCTATTTGACTTGGACATCTTGTTTGAGTATCATAGGGAGGAATGTGAATTGGAACCTTGTCTTGAAGGCACTGAACTTAACTCCTGCCCCAAGGGGCACCCCACTGCTGATAAATTTTGTTATCTTTGGCTATATAAGTTGGGAACTATTTTAATGTGCGTGTGTGTGCTTTCTCCCTGCCTATTCACAACTCATCCGAAATGTTACATTTGCCACCGCCTTTGATAGATGAGGAAACTGGGGCATGAGAGTTGACAATGACAGACCAAGTGAGGTCCCTCTGAGAGCTCTCGGAAGGTTTTCCCAGCTTTTCCTTAATAAAATAATTTTGTAATTCTTAGTTTGGGAGATATGATGCTATCTCACATTTTAGCTCAAGAGGCAACCTCCTTGGTACATGATGCTTTTTTGTTGAGGGAACTATTTGCTTGCTGTAGAAAACAACTAATCATTGGAGTGTTTTACACAAAGGGGCGGTGATGTGAGAAGCAACGGAAACGACTTTCTCTGCTTACCAAACCAAAACCCAAAGCAGCCAACCACACAGACACATAGCACGGCTCATCCGTGATTTCTCCCTGTACTGGTCCAGTCATGATTCAAAGTAAGAACAGTGGATAAATGTGTATCCTAAAGAGGTTAGTGGTACCATTTTATATAGTGTAAAGTCATGCAAACCATGCTTGAAAGGAAGCAGCTTCATCGTGGTGACCGGGGGGGAGGAAAAAGGCCACGACAAGCCACCGCCCAGGTGAGGCCACCACGCACATGCATGCGTTTGATGCGGCCCCCGGTGATCTCACGGGGACGTGGCGGGTGTGAGAGCAAGTGAGCTATACAAAGTCTGTCTACATTACAAGGAGGAGTCAGCCCACGACCCCTTTTAAGTGGGCTTGCCGGAAGGGGTCCATATCGAATCAGAAATGCCATCCCCCGTGGATGACAGAGGCATGGAGCCACTGGGTGTGAAGGGGTCAGTGTCCGTGTCCGTCTCACCCTCGGCCAGGTACCGTTTCTCCCTCATCCAGCTCGATCCCCCGCTCGGGCCAAACGCATAATCGTCTCTGTCCTGGGAGATGCTGAAGCCACTTGGCGAGCGTTCCAGCTCCTCGTGGTTGACCGACATCAGGGACAGGGGCGTGTCGCTGTCCCGGGTGATGCTGCACCTTTGCCGGGGGGAGACTCGGTCCGAGCAGGGGTCGTGCACTTCCGCTTGGGAGCGGTAGCTCCCTCGGGAGTCGAGAAGTGTCAAGATAGGCAGGACGGTGGGCCTTTCCGCATAGGTGGTCGCATGACCCTTTCCAGAACTGGGTCCCCCTAGGGGCAGGTTCATGGGGTCGTGGGCAAAAAACCCATAGGGGCCGACTTTGTCGATGGGCACCTGGTGGAAGCTGTAGGGGGCATCGGGGGTGCCCGTTTCGGAATAGTTACAGATGATGGTTTTCAAATCCGAATCCCTGTGGTCCTCTTTCCTCTCGGCCTCGGCTGGCGGGGAGGTCCCCTTGCTCGGGTAGAAGTCAGTGACGTGCACCTGGAGCCGCTCCATGTGCTGCAGATGCATGTCCACCAGGAAATCCAGTTTCTTCCCCATGTCGTGAACCTGGAAAATACAAGGAATTGGGAATTAGTGCTTTCTCCGGGCCTGCGGGTAACTTGTTATTGGTGGTGAGGAAAACCCATAGCATTTACTTTCCAGAAAGGAAGAGGGTTCTTGGCATAATAACTTGCCGTAAGTCATAATCATCATAACAGTTAACTGTCTTGTGTCTCTCGATTTTGAGCTCTGTGCATGGATGTGTGCACGCATGTTCAGTCAGTCATGTCCAACTCTACAAAGGCTCCTCTGTCCATGGGATTCTCCAGTCAAGAATGCTGGAGTGGGTTACTATTTCCTTCTCCAGGGGATCTTCCTGGTCCAGGGACTGAACCCATGTCTCCTGTGTCTCTTGCATTGGCAGCGGAATCTTTACCACTATGCTGCCTGGGAAGCCTGTATGGATTCCTGCTAATCTAAAAAAAACAGGGTAAGAGCTTTCCAGAAACCTGAAAGCAGAGACATGGTGGGAGGATAAGTTTTACCCAAGGAGAAGGTGGCCTTGCTGCTCCTGTTTGGATCCAGGAGGAGGAGTCTTTGATTTGTAAACATTCCCTTAAAGAAGCATCTAGATTGTCTGTGCACATTCCCCCTACCTGGGGACGTAAGCCCCATGGGTACAAGGGCAGTGGTTAGCAAGAGTTGTGCTTCTTAGAATTGGAGACGCTCCCTAGGGGCCTTGGAGGCCAGTGGAAGGTACACTGAGATCAGCTGCATCTACCTGTTCCTACCTACAAAATTGAGAACATGTCGAAATCATCGTGAGTGCACAGACACAAGTGTACATGCATGTGCACATGGAATGTTCTTCTCTGACGGTTCACAGCTCACCAGGAAGGACTGAGGGCAGGTCTACCACACCCTCTTATAGTTGACACACACAAAGCATAGAGCAAGGTCATGGCTGAGTTGGTACCCAAGTCTTAATAATAACTAATCCTTCTCTAGCAGTTACTATGCACTTTAAATTTATTTAATTTTTCATATTAATTTTCTTAACTTATTTAATTTTCATAACAGCCCTATGAGATGGATACTATTATTCTATTTTTCAGTTGAGGAAATATAGGCACAGAGAGATGAAGTAACTCATCAAATATCACAAAGAAGGTAAATGGAAGAGCTGAGACGACCAATTAAAATTTAACAACGGAAAAGGATATTCTTGACATACCAAAAAAGGATAATTATTCAAATTTTCTCTTATCTCTTCTGCACAGATCCAATTTTGGGTTATGAATAAAATAAAAGGATTGATAGGAATCCTAAAGGAAATTGACAGTGCTATTTATCTAGTATAGTTGGGTGTGTTGTATGTTTAGTCGCTAAGTCATGTCCAACTCTTTGTGACTCCATGGACTGTAGCCTGCCTTGCCATGGGATGTCCCAGGCAAGAATACTGGACTGGGTTGCCATTTTCCTCTCCAGGGGAACTTCCAGACCCAGTGATCAAACCTGGGCCTCCGGCATTGCAGGCAGATTTTTTACCAGGAAGGTGGGCTTCCCAGATAAAGTTGGGCAAACAATGCTAAAATACAAGCCACTTTACTGAAGAAAGGAGAGGTGGACTTCCTGGGGTGCTGTGACTGAATGGGTTTCTTTCTGCCCGGAATGAACCCCACCCATAGACTGCCCTCCTCCAGGCCCCTTCACACAGGCCACACACTGACCCAGATTTTCAGGAAAGGAGGATTATGAATACAGAAAAATACAGAAAATGTGGAGAAGGGCACTAACGTTCCTTAAACACCATGAAGTTCATGATCATAGTAGCTACCATTTGTTGAGCATTTACTGTGTGCCAGCTGCTATTCTAGGTAATTTACAGGTATCAGTTGATTTAATCCTCAAAGCAACCTCACAAGGTGTTAACATCCCCATTATATGATGAAGAAACTGAGGCTCAGAACAATTCATTCCCTTGCAAGTGATTGCCCAGCCAGTAAAGTGCTAAATCAGGGATTTCATTTCCAGATCTCTTGATGAATGGCAGATACTCAAGTCTGTTATCTCCCTATGAAAACAATGACATTTGAAAATAAATTCCACATACTTGTTTTGGGTGCGAGAAAGGAAGGACCTACCTGCCTTTCGACTTTCACAAACTTCCCCATCATGCTTTGGTCTTCAGTTTCTGATGTGGATGGTCTGGCTACATAGGGTTCATTCCTAGGAAAGAGCCCATAATGCTGTAAGATCGTGATACCTATTTTTGCTCTGCAAGGTCACTTCAGCTAGGTGTGCCGTGGTCCCTGGAACTATCCTGCTCATTCTCAGGCTTAGAGTCTGGAAGAGCCCATGGGACTCTGCAGCCCATGGGCGTTGGGAAAGGCCAGCATTTCCTGCCTTCACCAGGGATGTCTCATGCTTACCATGTTGACTGTAGGAAAATGTGAAGCTGACTATTCCGCTGTTCTCGGGAAGCTTTGTGTCAAGGTTAATACACCACTTAACTGTGCCCAGAGTGCTTGATTGCTTTAAATTATGTTCCTTGGCCTTTCCGTCTCAGACACTGGGTGAGGATGGAGCAGGGTTGTCTCATCTTGGGAGCCAATATTTCATCTGTTCCATTTAGCTAAGACTGGAAAACAGATGCAAAATCTGGAAAATGATGCCAAAGATGATATTCGTAGGGAACAGGATTGAGACATGTGCTGCGTTTGCTCCTTGGCCAACCACAGTTCACATCTGCCTAAATTCCAGTTAGTTTCAATATTGTCCTATGTAGAAGAGAACTTTCAGGGAATCTAGCTACTGCTTGAAACCGTTCACACCTGGTGCTTTCTAGGCAGCTGTTTTTTCTCTAGGCTACTTACTCCTTCTAGGTCCCTGGCCAGGTTTGGGTTGAGCAGTGTTTCTTTTTTTTCAGTCTTTGGCTGTGTTGCACAGCATGTGGGATCTTAGTTCCCTGACCAGGGATCGAACCTGCACCCCCTGCATTGGAAGTGTGGAATGTTAACCACTGGACAGCCAGGGAAGTCCCGGAGCAGTCTTGAATTAAATCAGATGTCAAAAACCAGTGGCCTGTGTGCTGAATCCAGCCTGCCAGTGCTTTCCTTGGCTTGCACAGGCTTTTAAACATTGGAGCCATTCAAAAGTGGAGAATTGCACATCAGATCTGAATATTCAGCTTTTCTTGAGAAACTAGACTATCTGGAAACAGAGGCTCTCCTTTCTTAAAATTAGCAAGAGCAGAACTGAGGTTCTTCAGGGCCCTGTGGTTCACTCCTTGCCAGTCTAGCCCCAGAACTGAAGCCAAGATTAGATGCTCTGTATCGCCCTCCTTACATTCTTCCTTCCTTAATGATAAAGAGCCTTATTATTACACACTGCATGACATTTCTTACGCCTACCTCCCTTCACTCATATATGTTATTGATACTTGCCTTGAAGATACTGGGGAATAAAGAAGTGTAAATGCAGGCAGCGGGCTTTCTAAAGGATCCTTGCTCATCACCTATAAAAGGACAATTTTCAGACAGTTTTTCAGGGAGAGCAGAGCTGCTCTGGGGCCCGACAGCTGACTTCCTTCTCAGTCTCTGGGGCTGATAAACAAAAAAAAAGCCAAAACAGCTGGCCAGGAGGAATGCCTTGGGCTCTGCTAACGTGAAGTATTCTTTCGGTTCCAAATAAACCCCTCACAAGTCTCCTTTTATTTTCTAACTAGGAAGCCGTCAGTTGCATTTTCAGTAGCCATACAAAGGAGTGTGGCTGCAAGGCTTTCATACAGAAACCTCTCAAACGGCCACAGGCTGGAATAGGCGGCAGGCTCTTTCTCTTCATCTTATTTGGGGGAATGGCAACCTCACCCCCACAGTAAAGGAACCCAGCTGAGACTTGGGCATGGGGACTTGGGCATGGGGATGCGGTGCGGGCTTTGGCACCACACAGCCTGTCAGTGCATGCCTCCGGGCCCCACCTGGGAGACTGCTGGGATGGGTAGGTGAAGGCGGCTCCTCTCTGAGACTTCTTATGTTTTGGAGTAGATGGAGGTCCAGGGGTGAAAATCATATCTATTCTGAAAGAGAGCACACAAAAAGGGGGGGTTACATGACAGAGAGCTTTGTATGAAAAGAGAGGAAAGCAATGTATTCTCTTTATTCTGTGGTCAGCTGTGGTTTTGGAATATAAAAGAGAAGAGCATAAAGAGAGAGAAAGGGGGAAAGGGGAGGTGAGGAGGAGAGAGAAAGAGAGAAAGACAGATGGAAGGAGAAAGAATTTCTCATCTTAATGCATCATCTTCTTTTTGTTTTTCTTTTGGCCCAGTGGTACCGAGAGCATCTCTCCATCCCGGAGGAGAGAGAGGCAACCAAAGCACTGAGACAGGATGACAGCTGCATCCTGTTACTTCTTATAGGAAATGTCAAGTGTGCTGCAGCAGGTCTGCTCTTCTAGCTCTTTCATTCCACACAAAATCTCTAGTTAGGGAGGTTTTCCTGCTAAACCCTAGGCTCTGTTTTCAGCTGTGCTCTCTTTTCCCTGAAGCTTGGCAGGCTCCTCCAGCTACCAGAGGGATGAATTCAATAGTAGCTCCTATAGCCCCCCATCAATGTCACTCTGAGCACAACAGAAGACAAATGCCATCCCCCCACCTGGCACTGAGCTGTAGGGCTAGGGTGGGCGCAGGGCATGGAAACAGCCTGGGAGGCTTATCACAGGCCCAGGACTGCAGCATCCAGCAGGAGCCATGGCTCTCTATGTCCTTCTGCAAACCTAACTGCTCCTCCAGTGACCCCGTGCATGCGTGCGTGCTAAGTCACTTGAGTCGTGTCTGACTCTTCGCAACTTTATGGACTATAGCCGGCCTGGCTCCTTTGTCCATGGGATTCTCCAGGCAAGAATACTGGAGTGGGTTGCCATGCTGTCCTCCAGGATATATGTACATATAAGTATATAAATATGTACAAGTATGAATATATTTCTGAGTGTGCTGTTAGTAATCATATTATGCATAGACATCCACTACAGATCACATAACTTTTTATCTTACTATATAGATTGTAAAAATTTCATTTGATGGTGGCGTAGCTTTCTAATGAGACCAGGCACGATTCTTTTCTTAATCACTATTTATATAATGGAGGCAGTGTGGTGTGTTACAGAGGATGGGAGTTTTGTACCCAGCTGGATCTGGTTTGACTTCCAGCTCTGCCACCTACTAGCTCGGTAGTTTGGAACAAGTTCATTGTCCTGTAAGCCTTGGTCTTCTCACTAGTAAATGGCAGCTCTAATGTAAATCCTTACAGGGTTATAAGACATATATGTGAAGTGTCCAACTGATCAACAAAAATGGTGGTAATTATTAGCTAGGAATCTATGCTGTTTCCATATATTCACTGTTAACAACTAACACTTGATGAACTTTTAATTGAGTAAAAATTTATATTTGAAACTAGCCAACAGGACTCATTTTAGATAATCCAAATTTTGTTGGCATATACAAAGGATCAGAGTCAGGGATCAGTAAGACACATGCTTTTTCTCTCCCTGATGCCTGATCAGACTGTTAATCTTGGCCGTGTAAATTTCATAGAAATTCTCCCCAACTCATTTGATCTCATGTTGGTTGGTCTTGATGTCCCTGTTTGCTGAATATTTTTGTTCTTAACATTTCTCCCCTGCATTGAGGATTAGTGGATGCCTTTCGCCCTCAGCTCTGAGGTCTCCCTGGCTGATTCCTCAGCAGCCAGGAGGGCCCCATTCTTCCAGGTGTGCTTCTTACCTTGTCTGAAGGTACTTGATTCTGGAAAGCATGTCGAGATGTCCTGCAGAATACTGTTCAATCACATCCTTCACGTCATAAGGCCTCAAAGTCTCCTTGAATTTTTTTTTATAGAGACGGAATTGTAGAATTCTGCCAGGCAAAGTAGAGACATTTGTGCATCAGGAGTGGAGAGTGAAGGAACTTATGATACAAGATGCACAAACTCTGGGGTGGGGTGGAGGGGTGGTGGGAATAAAAGAACTAAAAAGACATGACTTGATGAGAAGTCCCAGCTCCTAGTCCTGGTTCCACCTCTTGGAACCACACTGAGTTAGGCTGGCTGGTGTCTCTTCTTCATGACTATCTGTTTTCACTCATATGCATAATAAGAAATTCATAGTGACAGTAAAAGCTAACATTTATTACACATTGGGCTTCCCTGGTGGCTCAGATGATAAAGAACCTGCCTGCAGTACATGAGACCTGGGTTTGATTCTTGGGTCCGGAAGATCGCCTAGAGAAAGGAATGCCAACCCACTCCAGTATTCTTCCCTGGAGAATCCCATGGACAGAGGAACCTGGTGGGCTCTAGTCCACAGAGTTGCAAAGAGTCTGACATGACTGAGCAACTAACACTTTCACTTTTCACTACATGCCAGACACTGGGCTGAGTTCATTTTTAACAATTTGCTAATAAATCGATTCACAGATGATGCAACTGTGGCTGAGAGAGCTTCAGTCTCTTCCCAGGGCCATCTTGTTGATAATGTCCGAGTTTTCCTGAAACCAGGGTTGTATAGGGACAAGGCTCACGATCCTAACAGCTGCATCACACTGCTTCCTATTTGAGGACAGCTGACATATCTCTTCCTCAATAGCCTCCTTAATCCTTTGGCTTATGAGCTCCTGGAAGAGAAAAGCTAGCTTTGTTTCCTCAAGTTTTTTCAGGCTCTTAATAAAGTAGGGCACCCAGAACTTGGAACCCTCACCTCCACCTTCCTTGGAATCAATAAAGTCACCTTAGGTGATTAATCTTCTTGAAATCTCCCTCACAAGGTCAACTCTTGCTGAACATAGTGTCAATTTACAACACCAAATCACAAACACAGCTACCCAGGTCCTCCCATCTCATACTTGTATAGGCTTTTTTTTAATGGTGCATTCAGGATTCATTTTGTTTGTCATAGTCCATGACTTCAGCCTCGAAACACTATTTTGGTCTATCAATTGTACCATTCAAGTCACTATACTTTCCAATTGTGTGTCACTTTCTAAGCCTGCCCGTTACACAGCTCTATCTAAGGTGGGTGTCAGGAACTATGGCTTGCAGCCAAATCTGGCCCACTGCCTGTGTTTGAAAATAGAGTTGTGTTGGAAAACAGCCTCAGTCATTCATTTATATATTGTCTATGGCTGCCTTTGCACTTCAAGATCAAAGTTAAATACGACAGAGACCTATGGATCATAAAGGCTGACGTATTTACTACATACCTGACTCTTCACAAAAAAATGTCTGCCAATCTCTGAACTAAGGCATCAATGACAGTACTCCAAAGGACAGGGCAGAAGCCAGACCAGGAAGCATCTCAGCAGAGACCTCCTTCGAGCCTGACACAGATTCATTCATTGGTTTTCTTTGAATAATATCATTCAACTAGTTAAGAATCCAGGAAGTTGTGTTTCTTATCCAGCCATATTTCTGGCACATTGTACAGAGTAATGTCATGAAGAACCATGTCAACAGCTTTGCTGAGGGCCATGTATTATAAACTATTGCGTTTCCTGCTCTATTGGACTGAAAATCTGAAAATACCATGACTAGTTCTTAGTGACTCCGACTTGGTTTCTAGAGTTCATTACCATCATGGTGGAGTGCTTTTAAACTCACATTCCAGAGTTTTCTTGAAGTAGCAACATATTTTCTTAATTTTCTTATGGCATTTCAAGCAAAATAGAAATAGCCAGGGTGAATTATAAGTCACATCTGAAACAGACCAAAAAATCCTATAATTGATTATCGTGTTGAAAATGCTAATTAAAAAGAACTAAATGAATGAAGACAGATGGGAGAAAAGCTATTTTGAGTCAGAAGCCTATAAAAGAAGAAAACTTCATGTCAACACACCCTCCCTTGCCATCAGCATTTAAAATAAATTAACACAACACTGTAAAGCAACCACATGTGTGCTAAGTTTTCAGTCATGTCCGACTCTGCAGCCCCATGGACTGCAGCTCGCCGGACTCCTCTGTCCATGGGATTCTCCAGGCAAGAATACTGGAGTGGGTTGTCATGCCCTCCTCCAGGGGATCTTCCTGACCGAGGGATCAAACCCCTGTCTCCTGTGGCTCTTGCACTGGCAGGTGGGTTCTTTACTGCTGAGCCACCAGGAAAGCCCAAAGTAACCATACTCCCATAAAAATATTTAAAAAATAAAATAAGTAGTGGAAAGGGCAGACAAGAGGATGACCAGTGTCTCCAACCTGCTAATGCTGTCATCATTTTTCTTTAGGTAGCATCCCCCACTTAGAGTATTGACATACTCTCTGAACTTGACTCAGGTGTTACTTGAGGAATTTCCTGCGCACCTTCCCAAAGCCCAAGACCTCTTTACAAAGCCATGACCTGGAGGAGCTGAGCTGGGGCCTGGGAGGCCTGGAGTGGGGAGGAGGTCGCTTACCTGACGGCTCGGATGGCAGCCTTCAGGGTGGGGATCATGTCTTCGATGAGGAAGTCATTCCCGTAGCCCCTGTCTTCCGCTGCGGGGTCCCCCGTCCCGGCATCTGAGAGGGAGACACCCATATCAATGGCAGGCTGTCACCCCCAGTGACCTGCTTCATCAGAGCCCTTCAAACTCAGCCTCTCAAGTCTCCATTTCCATTTCAGAAACCCTGATGTGTTCTCCAGGGGTGACGTGATTCAGACTTTCTCAGCATCTCACTCCCATTATCCAGAAGTCTGATAAGTGCCTGCAGTGTTTGATGGTTGCTTGGGGGAGAAGGCGAGGAGGGCGATGTGTGTTCCAGGATTCCCAAGTGGTCCCTCTGGAGGCAGCCAAGGGAATGCACGTAGGTGTTTGTCACACAGACCTGAGTTCAGACCCTGGGTCTGTCAGACTTTATCTTTGTGACCGTGGGCTGGGAGGTCACTTTCTGAGCCCTGCTCATCCTCCCTTTTTGTAAGTGAAAGGGGCACCTGCTCCGAATGCCCCCACAAGACACTTTTCCCATATCTCTCCCCAGCCCCTTGGGATGTAGAGGTCCCCAGGTGTCCAGACCACTCTGCCCCTGGCCCCCTGCATCCTTCAAGGTGACCTTCATGGCAATGCGCCCATCACGGGGGGCCACCCTTAGGAACCATGCGGTGTGTCTCAAGGCTCCCTGGAGGGGTTGGGCAGGCACACGTGGTGACCCCGGCCCAGGAGGACAGCTAACACGGGCCGTTTGCGCACAGGGTGAGGGCGGGAACCTATCACAGCCCAGGGGCCGAGAATAAAACAAACCAGAAATGGTTCAGGGCAGCAGGAATGGGCTCTTATGTAGACTGCAGGATTCTTCCACGGGGTTGGGGGGTGGAGGAGACGTGGAGGAGACAGGGTGAGGAAGAGGAAGGGGTTACCTTCAGAGCTCTGCCAGAAAGCGTATGCTTTCATGCGGAAGGCGGTGCGGAAACGCTCTTTATTGTTTGAGCCAACAGGCTTTGGTTCTTTAGAAGGACTTTCTTCTATGGCATCTACATTCAGAGGGGTAAATAGCTTTCCTTTAGTATTGCTACCACGAGGATTAGAAAGGCGAACCCGATCCAAGAGACCCAGCTTTTGGCTACAAAATAAGCAAAAGTGAACAATTTTCCTCCTTGAGTGCAGGCTTTCGTAATCTCCCGTCCCTCTCCATCAAGACGTATACATCCTCCTCCGCGCGGGAATAGGACCTGCGCCTCCGATTCTCAATCTGATTGAGCTGCTTGGAAAGGGACACGGCTTGCTTCAGATTATAGCTCGGCAACTGACTAGCTAGTACATCTCGGGTGTGTTTCTCTGACTTTCAGTTTCCTCATATGCTTAAGTGCAGCTTAAATGAGAACCAGGATATGAAATGCCAGCTCCTAGTAGCAGGCAGCAAAGCTTTGCTCCTCCTCCATTCCCACCTCCTCTGCGTCAGTAACTTCCTCCACTCCATGGTGCCCAGATGCTGACACACAGAGGCAAAGCCTTATCAAGTCTTCCTTAAACAGAACTGAATGACATAAGTGACATAAAGCAGGTACCCTAACCTGGTGTCCACAGATACCTCCCCCCACCATGGACAGAACTTTGCGGGGGGGGGGGGGGGTCCATGAGCTTGGGTGGGAAAAGCACTGCATTTTAAATTTACTAATTAGATTTTCATTTGCGAATCTCAAACTGAAATTTAGTATGTCTTTCAATTATGAATGTATGAATGAACCCCAGTAATACCCTCAATGCCCCAGCCGTATTCTGTGACTTTCTATAACAGAAATCACAGATCATCTTGTATCCTATTACCTTCATGTAATGCTATGCTCATCACTGCTTCAAAATTACGGAATTATTCTACCTGGCACTATATCATATCATTAGATTCGTCACAAAGAAGCACACGTATTGACTGCATTTCAAAAGTTTAAATATTTTGATAACTACATTTCAACATAATCAGCTTCCTTTGTAACTGCATTTTAGTCGTGGATGTAAAGTTGTTATTCTGAGAAAGGGTCAGGGAACTTTAGCATACGGCTGAAAGTCTTCTAGGCACAAGAAAAAAGCTAATAAATCCAACAGGAAGTTGCCCTGGTGCAAAAACCATCTCGGTGTCCTTGGGCAAATCTGTGACCTTCTCAAACCTCAATTACCTCATCTTTAAAATAGGGATAAGCATGTCCCACTTGACTTGGTTGCTATGGGATGCTGTTTGTCAAGATTTGGCATAGAGACCAGCACACAGGTGCTCTATAAACAGCAATTTCTCCTTCCGTTTCTTAACTTCTGCCTCTCACCCGAGTGGACACAGGAATGATGTCCTTTTGTGCGGCACAGACCAGAAAGAGCCCTACTGTGTGTGTCACACATCGAAACACTCAGCTCAGCCACTTTCTATCCATCACCTGCATGGGACTTGGCACCCAGCAAGTGTGTGAGTACTTGTGGGAGAAGTGAGTGAACAAATGAATATGAATGTGGGTTATCAAATCAGCTTTTGATGCATCAGCCTGAGATAACTGAGTATTTCTAATGTTGATGTCTGGTTATGACAGTCACGTGTCTCACATCAGAAGCTGCTGCTGTCTTTGCGGTTTGGTGTAGTGAGGCCGTCCTGGCCTTGGGACTGCAGAGGTGGGAACATCTCTTGTTGAGTGCAGAGGTGGGAACATCTCTTGTTGAGCGGGTGCCCTATGCTCTCTGAACACCTGGTCCTCATCGGTTAAGTGAGCCTGACCACACCTTGCTTAGGAGAGATCTGGGGACCACTGCACGTGATACTGTCCATGATGCTTCTTGCCTTCAGCTTGGCACAGAGAAGGCACTAAGAAATATTTGATTCATGAAAGAATGAATGAATATATGGATGAGTCATTGTTACTCCTGACTCCTTCTGACTGTTCTTTGTCCCCCAACACTGTTACATTAATAACCCACCCATCAGGATAAATTAAGATGGCTCAATCTTTCCTGAGCTGGTCCAGATTTTTCAGAGTGGCTTTCCTGACCGGCACTAGGTGAATGACTAATGGAGAAGAAATCAGCATCCAGAGGCTAAAATTATAGAACAAGGTAGGAAATCACTGAAGACACACAGAAGGCTTTCCCAGCCATGAACTAAAAGAAGAGGGAGGTTAGGACAGTCACTGGTCAGGCCCCATGCTTCCTGGCCCCTGCCTACCTGTCTTTGCTACACCAAGCAGATCCATCATTCCATCCGCACCAGACTCCTTGCTAATCCCCAGGTCCCGTCCTGCACGCCTTGGTGCACTCAGCCATGCCCTTTCTCCCCTTCTCAGCTGACCTCATTCCCATCTGCCCTTTAAAACCTCCCAAGTGTCCCTTCTTGGAAACTACTCCCCATATGCTTCAAAGACAGGCTGTGTTTGTCTCTGGGTTTAATACAGTGTCACGGGTCTACGTTCCCATGCCTGGCTGCCCCACTGGCTTATGCAGTCCTGGAAAAGCAAAGATTCTGCCTGCTTATCTCTGAACCCACCCCACACCCCTGCTCAATACATCCTGATGTTCAGGGCTTTGGGGCAAAACTGACCTGGGGGGAATCGTCTTGAAAAAACAGGTGACCTAGGACACAGAACTCATGCTGTCTGGGTCCCAGCTTCCTCACGTGCACAAGAATGGGGACCAGCCCGCATTACACACGGTTGCATAAGGGTTAAATGAGGGAACACATGTAAAGTGCTTAGCCAACTGTCTGGGAGGTGGTCGCCAGACGCTTTCAATAAATGCTGGCTGTCATCATTATCTGGGTAAATGATCCTCTTCCCACAGAAACAGCAGAGGGCTAATGACATGTGTGAAAAGGATGGATAATATTTCCTAAGCCACAAAAAAAAGTGTTTTTTTTTAAATGAACTGAGGTGAGTTCTCAGGATATATATATATATGTACATACAATTTTACGGTACTTCTTAATGGTTGTCTGAAACACTCACCACCGTAAGTGAGTTTGACCGCAGCAGGAGATAAGTATCAATATATGAGGAGCTTAATTCCAGAAAAACTAAGTGACACAAAAGTAATGGCCATCACTGTGTCCTGATTTGAAATCTCAGCGTAGGTGCTGACTATTAGATAATGAAAGAGATTGCTTGGTTCTGTCTCTGTGAGGACTGAGAATTCACTTGTCTGGCATTTAAATGCTTCACTTCTATCTCTAACAGTCTTGAGTTGCTTTGGGCATGTTCACTTAATACCCTATTGGTCACAGAGGTCAGTTTATGAGACAAATTCCAACAGCATTAGGAATACAGATGCGTTGGGCACAGGTCAGAAATCTCAGCTCTGAGTTACTCAGAGCCATCACACCTAAGAGGCTTATGGAATTCTTCCTCCAGCAAAGTGGGTGATCAGCTTACTTCTTAATTGTGTTGCCTGAAACCCAAGACCCTAAAGGATAATCAAGTGCAAGGCCAAGTTCATCCCTGAAACTCAAAACCCACCTCGGCCCTTCTCTGTATGGATTTCTAGTGCATATTTCAGGCCTTGTATTGAAGGCTTGCAGATCTTGCAAGAAAAGCTCTCCATGAAGCTGCCATCAGATTTCCTTGGAAAACTAAGGTCTCTGATTTGTTAAGGATGGACAAACAATTTTCAAACATGAGTTGGGAAAACTGGAAAAACAGACTAGAGACGGGAAAAATAACATCAAGGTTTTCCTTTCCTGGCAAGATTATGTAGTCCTTGCCCTGGGCTCTTGCTCCGGGAACTCTTTGTTAAGTTGCTAAGTCGTGTCTGACTATTTTCAACCCCATGGACTGCAGCACACCAGGTTTCCCTGTCCTTCACCATCTCCTAGAGCTTGCTCAAACTCATGTCCATTGAGTTGGTGATGCCATCAAACCATCTCATCCTCTGTCATCCTCTTCTGCTCCTGCTGTCAATCTTTCTCAGCATCAGGGTCTTTCCCAGCATCCAGGCTCTTTGCATCAGGTGGCCAAAGTATTGGAGCTTCAGCTTCAGCATCAGTTCTTCCAGTGAGTATTCAGGGTTGATTTCCTTTAGGATTGACTGGTTTGATCTCCTTTCTGTCCAAGGGACTTTCAACAGTCTTCTCCAGCAGCACAATTCAAAAGCATCAATTCTTCAGCGCCCAGCACTGTTTATGGTCCAACTAGCTCATCCTCACATGACTACTGGAGAAACCATAGCTTTGACTATACGGAATTTAAGTTGTGTTAAACTCTGTGTGTTCCCCTATTTCATGCTTCCCAGCCTCAGCACAAGCTGTGACCTGTGCCTATGAAAACCTTCATCCTATCTTTTATCCAAATAACTGATTTTGTCTGAAACTTGGTCCAAGCAGCAGTCTCCAGGCACACTTCCACTTTTGGGCCAATGAGATAACAATTCACTGTGCATTTTTTTGAGGCTTTTCTCAACCACGGCACTTGGCCATCATAATAAAACCTTCACCTTATGAGGGACTCTCTCACTATAGCAGTGGTTCTCAACCAGTGGTGATTTTGCCCCCAGGGGACACTTGGTAAAGTCTGGAATCATATTTGATTGACATAACTTGGGGGGGGGTGCTCCTGGCTTCTAGTGGGTCAATGCCAGGGATGTTGCTAAACTTCCTATAATGTACCCAGGGCAGCCCCCACAACAAAGGTTTATCCCACCCAAAAGTCAATAGAGCTGCCATTAAGACATGAAAAGTGTAAGCAGTTTGTTCAGAAACTGCCCTTCGTCTAGTTACCCAGCATCTAACACAGTGCCTGGCACATAGTAAGCCCTTCCAGCATCGTTATGATGTTGAGTGAAGGAAGGAAGAAATAACAACACTCAAGCTTCTGATTAACAAGATGCATCCAACCTCAGCTGAGAAAGGAACTCCTGTAGAGTGGAAAGAGTGCTGCCTCTGGAGGAAGAGAACTGAGTTCAAACAGCTGCTCTGTGGTTAATATTTCAACTTGGGTAGATATTAACTCTGATTCAGTTTTTATTTTCCACCTATAAAACAGAGCTAATGTCACTTATTTACCCAACAAAAATGTGTTCTGCACCTTGACAATGCTAGGCTTTTGGTAATTTGCTGAGGATACAGTGGTGACCAAAGCAGATATGGTTTTCAGCCTCCAGTTAGCTTACAATAAGGTCAAGAAGTCACGTGACAGGCAAACAGATAAATATATTGCTAGAAATCTGACCAGTGTTAATGAAAAAAATGCTACCTGCTCTATCAGTTAACAAACTGATAACCATCTGCAGCCATCAAACCATCACATTATAGCCATCCCAGATGGTGAGCCCTGAGGGAACTTAGGATGGAAACAGGATGCCTGCCATCAAGATCAGCCATTGCAGGGGACAGTTCTAGTAGTCCAATGGTTGGGACTTTGCCCTTCTACTGCAAGGGCTGTGAGTTTGATCCCTGGTCAGAGAACTAAGATCTTGCAAGTCACAGGGTGGAGCCAAAGAAAAAAGAAAATAAGATTCTAAAATAGAAAGAGAAAATAGGAATTTCTATCATTTTAAGTCTACCTGGAGACACCAAAAGAGTTTTAAGAAGGAAAGAGTATATCAACTTTACATTAAAAATATACATATACATCTTCACAGCAGCATTATTCACAACAGCCAGAGGGTGGGAACCACCCAAATGTCCATGGGTGGATAAACAGGTCAATAAAATGCAGTATAGACATTCACTGGAGCCTTAAAAGGAAGGAAACTCTGACACCAGCTACAGCATGGATGAACCTTGAGGACATTATGCTACAAGAGAAGTAAGCCCACCACAGAAGGACAAACACTACATGATTTCACTCATATGAGGATTCTGAAGTAGTCAAACCCAGAAAGCATAAGAGAATGGTGATTGTCAGAGGCTGGAGGGAGGGGGAAATGAGGAGCTGGTGTTTAATAGGCACAGAGTCTCGGTTTTATAAGACTGAGAAGTCCAGGAGACTGTCTGCACAACAACGTGAACATATTGGACGCTTCTTAAATGTACATTTAAAAATGGTTAAGATGGTAAATTTTATGTTATGTGTATGTTACCACAATAAAAAACATTTTTTTTTCCCCCGAAGGGAAACCCAGTGGCCTCTCCATGGAGAATGGATTGGAGGGGACTAAGGGAAAAATGAAAGGCCAATGAAGAAGCCACTGATATTTTCCAGGCAAGAGACACTGGTGGTCTGTACCAGGGTGACTGCAGTGAGGAGAGAGAGGAGACCAGAACTTGGACATTTATTTTGGAGAAGAACCATGCTCGTCTTCCTTGATGGGTTCTATGTGGCCACGAGGGAAAGAGAAAGTTTCTGGCTGTATACAGAACGGGTGGGTGGGGACGCGATTTATTTTTATGGGGATGCCATTTTTTTTTTCAGTTGAGTAAATGGGACAAGACAGGTTTGGAGAAGAAATCAGAAGCTGAGTTTGGCAGTCCCTTTCCTTGATACACACACAACCACACACACACACACTTCATACAAGACTGTGGCATGAAGTGGATTTTAGTAAATGGTGAGGATTTGCCTCACAGCTCAAATGACCTAAATTGAGTATCACTATTAAAGTACTTTTGGAAGTTGGAATATAAAAATATAAATAAACTGTGGTTTGTGCTTGCTGAAGAAACACTGGAAAGATATCCAAAAATGAAAAAAAAATTATTTATGGGGAGTGGGACAGTGGAATGGGGTGGAGAGGGACAGAGGTTGTACTAAGACATTTCACGGTTTGCCTCTATATTATTATTATTTATTAAACTGTTTATTTCATTTTATTTTGGTCGTGCTGCATGGCATGTGGGATATTAGTTCCCCGACTAAGGACGGAACCCAGGTCCCATGCATTGGAAGTGAAAGTGAAAGTCGCTCAGTTGTGTCTGACTCTTTGCGACCCCATGGACTACACAGTCCATGGAATTCTCCAGGCCAGAATATTGGAGTGGGTACCCTTTCCCTTCTCCAGGGGATCTTCCCAACCCAGGGATCGAACCCAGGTCTCCCACATTGCAGGCGGATTCTTCACCAGCTGAGCCACAAGGGAAGCCCAAGAATACTGGAGTGGGGTATCCTATCCCTTCTCCAGGGGATCTTCCTGACCCAGGAATCGAACTGGGGTTTCCCGCATTGCAGGAGTATTCTTTACCAACTGAGCTACATGGGAAGCCATTGGAAGCATGGAGCCTTAATCACTGGACTGGCAGGGAAGTCCCTACTTCTACAATACTTTGACTTATGAACCATGTACATGTTTTTTAAAGAAAACTAAAATTTAAAATTCAAAAAAGGCATTTAGACTCTCTCCGTTGGGAAAAATTCTCAGTGGTTTTACCATCTGGCCAGATTCTGAATTCTCCTCTGTCTTTCCATTTCTCCTCCTTATATACTCCCTCCAGGGTTGAGTCTTTTTCTGCTCCAATCTATATTTTTCTCTTTTTCAATTCAATTCAGATCTCTTTTGTCCCTACTTTCAAGCTCAGCTCTGGGTCTACTTTTGCACATTAAAACTCATAAAAGTGTTCATATAAGCAAAAAACAAACAGAATCCTATGAGTGGTACTTTTAAATGCAAATCCTGTCCCTCCCATCAAAGGTACAAAAATAAGATGAGATCATGGGGACGTGGTGTCAGGGAAGCTGTGATACCACAGAAAACTTGAAGATAGACAACCCAATAGGTGAGGTTAAAGAATACCAAAGCCAAACAGTACTTAGTAAACAGCTTTGCTTGGGACCAACTTGATTACATTCTCTAGCTTCCTCATGCCATCTTTGTTGGGCATGTGTGTCCTTGATAAACTAACAAAAATTTAAAAAAAAAAAGAACAGAAGTTGAGTTTGGGACATGTCATTTTCAGGAAAACAGAGAGGCACCCTGTCAAGTAAATAATTGGGGACCTTGTCTTTCTTGTGTATAGCTATATTCGCTAAAAGGGTTTCTGGTACACAGGAGGTCCTAATAAATATTCATTGAATAAGCAGATGGATGGGTGAACAGATGGATGGATGATGGATGGGTGGATGGATGGTTGATGGATGGTTGATGGATGACAGATGATGGATAGATGCATGATGGATTATGAATGATAGATAGGTGGATGGACAGATGGACAGATGATGGATGGATGGATGATGGACAGATGAGTGATGGATAAACCAAGAGTACAGTGTCATTGCAGGCAAGAGAAAAGTCTTTTGAAGAAGTGGTCAATCTGTTTTGTTCTGTTTGCTGTGAGCTCAATGAACACAGAGTTGTAACCTGCATAGAGCAAGTCAATCCCACCCACAAGGGCTTAAAACCTTTATTTTGCCTCTTATTTTTTCATTATTTCTTAATTCCATCTTTAGACATGGGAGAATGGGGCCCTACACAAGGGCAGTGGCCCCCCTTTAGAAGGCTCCTCTGGCACTATGGTCTATCCTGAGAAAGGCAGAGAAGGCAAAGAGATCTTATATAAACAACTGTCACCATTCACGTGCCAAACCTTTGCGGCTTTGGTATCTTGTTTTCTCTCTGAGGGGGGAAAATCTGTGAATGAAAGTTGCTATCTCGCCTATGCTCTTTTTTCATTAAAATGAGAAGTCTTAATTGGGAATTAGATGACAATGAAGTGGTGGAGTGGCCTGGAACTTGACGGGCCTTCTACAAATGGCATTATGATTTCAGATTTTCAATCTTGGGAGAAGCATGCCCAGCAAAGCATCTTTCTGAGCCCCAACTAAACCGAAGTGCCTAGTCCAGGGCGCAGCAATATTCCGCACGTTATGTTCCAGTCTGGCTGAATTCTATTTGTGTCTGCATAGGAAAGGCTGTAACGGTAAATTGTATAATTCACTTGTGAATAATTCACCTGCATGATCTGAAACCCTGTTGATCACAAGAGGGGAGGGAGCAGGGAGCCCTGTTGAAGAGTCCTAAGGTTGTGTAACTCCTGGTTGCTCATGAGTTTTGGAACTTGGGGTGAACCTGTCCTCTTGAAAAAGTATCTAGAAGAGGATCACTGAGGTATCTTCCTGCTCTGCCTCTGAGACACAAAACAGCTGCAGGTTCTCTAGCAAATGCGCCCTGACTCTGTCAGCCTTCCAGCACCCTCCTCTACACCCAAATATCCACTACAGTCCAGACCGGTTCCAGGCAAGAAATACTCCTTCCATTTGAAAACCTGCATGAAGGAGGCAGAGAGTCCGAGCCATGTCTGTGTCTGTGAGTGAGCTGGCGCTGTCTGTAATTGCTTCTTTCAGGCGGGATTATGTGTGTGATGAGGCATCGTGGGCCCCACTCAGCAGCACTTGACCCAGGCTCCCAGTGGTCACTGTACTCAAGTGGCTCCTATACAAGGTGGTCCGGGGTCCTACCACCGCTTCTGCCCAAATTCTGTCAGCTCTAGAAGGACCACTGTTGAGCTGGTGTCCAGGAGATGGACTGAGAGGCCTTACAAGTGGTTTGCCACAATAACAGTTTCAATACATATTTTAAAAATATACTATGTATATTTACATTTATAATTATTTCTGTTTTGTAAATACAGGTGGCTTTCCATTGCTGCAGGTTCTGCATTCACAGATTCAACCAAGTGTGGCTCAAGAACATTTGGGAAAAAAATTCCAGAAAATTTCAAAGTGCGAAAGTTGAATTTGCCACACTTGGGCAACACTTTACATAGCATTTACATTGTTTTTACAACTATTGATAGAGCGCTTGCACTAACCAATCTCGAGATGATTTAAATACACAGGAGGATGCGTGTGAAGTGTTAGTTGCTTAGTCGTGTCTGATTCTTTGCAACCCCATGGACTGTAGCCTGCCAAGCTCCTTTGTCCATGGGATTCTCCAGGCAAGAATACTGGAGTGGGTTGCATGTAAAGGTTATATGCAATTACTGTGGCATCTGATACAAGGGACACGGGCATCCATGGATTTTGGTATCCACAGAGGGGTCCTGGAATAAATCCCTTGCAGATACCAAGGGATGACATGTATACAAACAGTTCAACTGTTTCCAAGAGGTGGTCTTTCTTTACAACTTTGAGCAGGATCCATAGCTTCCCTGATATTGTGACATGTTTTCAAGAAGGAACCAGAAAGAAGACAGCTGAGCTCCCTCTGTCTCTGCAGCAGCCTGTGGTGAGGGTGGTTTACTGGGGATTGTTAATTACTGTCTTGATTCACTTTTTGAGGGCTTCCCTGGTGACTCAGATGGTAAAGAATCTGCCTGCAATGGAGGAGACTCAGGTTCGATTCCTGGGTCAGGAAGATCCCCTGGAGAAGGGAATGGCTACCCATTCCATTCCTGGAGAATTCCAGGACAGAGGAGCCTGGAGGGCTACAATCCATGGGGTCACAAAGAGTCAGACACAACTGAAAGACTACCACTTTCACACTTTTTTAGGAACCATCTGTGAGCCCAAGAAGCAAATGAAGCGAGATATAGTGGAAATAATATGGTCTGAATATTCAGACCTGAGTTCGAATTTTGGTCTTACTACTCAGTAGCTGTGTGACTCAGGAGGTGAGTAACTCAACCTCTCTGGGACCCAACCTCCCTAACCCATAAATGAAAGCATGATAGTCGATTTTTCATTGGTGATGTGAGGACCATGTGAGACCACACATGCAGGACCCTAGGCACAAAGTCCTGCCCAGAGGAGAAACACCCAAAAGGAGGCTGCCACTACGATCACAGTTAAGTTCTTCTTGAGCAAATTAACATGAAATTGGCAGAGGAAAATGGCATCCAGAAACCGCAGTGAGCCCCAAAACTATCTCATGACCAGCATGACTGCCCAGGGGCCCCACGCCATACACAACTGGACCCTCTGTCCCAACACAGTGGTGAGAAGAGGATTCATGATCACAAACGTACCTGGCTGCTGGATCCAGCTGTTCTTTCCTACAAGGAGAAAAAAATAAAGCATAAATTACATGCAACTGCTTCTCCTCTCCAAAAAATCTGTTCTCAATCTTCCTTTGCTGAAGATGCAGGAGCAAGGCAAAATAGCACATATAGAGGGGGACCTGTGGATGAATTTGGGTTCCCCAGGAAGATCCTAGACCACTCCTGCAACCTAACGGGCCTGGTTCTGAACTCCAAGATCCCTCTCAGCCATTCATTCATTTATTCCAGAGGTCCCCAAACTCAGGGCAGCAGACTGGTACCTCCTGTCAGATGAGCGGTGGCATTAGATTAAAAATTAAGTGTGTGATAAATGTAATGTGCTTAAATCATTCTGAAACCACCACTCCCTCCGCCCCCCAGTTTGGGGAAAAATTGTCAACCACCGCCACCCCACCACACAGTCTGGGGAAAAGCTGTCTTCCATGAAACCTGTCCCTGGTGCCCAAAAGGATGGGGACTGCTGATTTATTCATCCAAAAAATGGTTCCTGAGCACCTACTCTGTCCATACCTTGTGCTGGGTTTAGGTGACCTGTTAAGTGGTGGGGACAGATCAGGGATCCAGGAATTAAATGAGATAGCACATGTAAATGGCTTCCCAGGTGGTGCTGGTGGTAAAGAACCTGTCTGCCAATAAAGGAGACATAAGAGACATGGGCTCGATCCCTGGGTTGGGCAGATCCCCTGAAGGAGGTCATGGCAACCCACTCCAGTATTCTTGCCTGGAGAATTCCATAGATAGAGGAGCCTGGAGGGCTACGGTCCATGGGGTCTCAAAGAGTCAGACACGACTGAAGTGACTTAGCATGTGCACGCACACACAGCACTTATGAACACAGATCTAACGTTATTCAGCCCTAGAGAAAGGTTACTGCATATTGTCCTCCTTCTCCATTTCTAAGAACTCCAATAATCTTGACCCTGCTCATAAAAAGAACAAGTTCTGCTTATACAGTAAATTAACTGAGTTTTTTTGGTCAGGTAACTTCTGTTTCTTGGGCTTTAGTCTCATCTCCATTTTTGTCCTATATCTAATGATTCCAGAGCTGCAATGACAGACACTAATCACAGATGTCATTGAAATTAAAATGAAAGAAAATTAAAAATTCTGTTTCTCGGTTGCACTAGCAATTAGATACTCGACAGCCACCTGTGACAAGCGGTTACCATGTAGGGCAGTGCAGCTATAGACAGTTCTGCTATTGATATCACTTTCAGGGAACTGATCCGTGTGCATGATTTTTTTTGTTATTGTTGACGGTTAACAACATCCAATTTTTAACATCTGCCCACTTCCCTGCTTTTGCATGAGAATGTGTAACTTACTATCTGCCCCCCACACTCCCCAGATTCTTCCTGTACCTTCTCAGCCTCAACCACCTACTTCTACTAGGTCTACACAGTCTCCGTGCTAAGTTGCTTCAGATGTGTCTGATTCTTTGCGACCCTATGGACTATAGCCCTCCAGGCTCCCCTGTCCATGGGATTCTCCAGGCAAGAATACTGGAGTGGCCTGCCATGCCCTCCTCCAGGGGATCTTCCTGACCCAGAGATTGAACTCGTGTCTCTCACGTCTCCTGCATTGGCAGGCGGGTTCTTTACCCCTAGCTCCACCTGGGAAGCCCCAGTCTCCACAGGCCAGCATATCAGAAGACCTGGGTTTGGTCTCTCCTGGGCCCAGCATCGTGTGTGGCCTTGAGCAATTCCTGAGCTGGAGGCCTCTGTTTCTTCTTTTCTAAAATTGGGGTTGGACTTGAAAGCCTCTAAGGTTCTTTGAAATTCAAAAGTAATGAGTATATAATCCTAAGTAATCATAAAAACAAAACAAAAAAGGCAATACCATCATGTTTGTAGCCCCAAACATACATATACATACATACACATATCAATATATACATGTGTGTATACATACACACATATTCTTGCAAAGTAACAAAGAACTACACTTGCTGGAAATGGATATGACACTACTTTTAGAAATAGGCTACATAACTGCATCCTTTAAAATCTTTTGGAGGATTACAAAATCATGCAGCCACCGTGGAAAACAAAGCTTTTTGACAGCTTTGTCAGCTTTCTGACAGCTTCTCAAAAAGTTAATATAGAGTTACCTATTCCACTCCTAGGTATATATTCAACAGAACTGAAAACACATATCCACAAACAGGTACCTGAATGTTTATGGGGGTATAACAGCCCAAAAGTAGAAATAGCACAAGTGTGTATCAGCTGATGAATGGATAAACAAAATGAGGTCAATATCGTGAAACATTATTCTGCCATAAAAGCAATAAAGTTCTGATACACAAGACAACATAGATGAAACTTGAAAATATGATAGGTAAAAGAAATCATAACATTTTATTTATTTATTATATTTATTTATTTGGCTGTGGCATGTAGGCTCTAGTTCCCTGACCAGGGATCGAACTCAGGCCCCCTGAATTGGGAGTATAGTAGCCACTGGACCACCAGGGAAGTCCCAAGATTTTATTTTTTATATGAAATATCCAGAGTATGAAGAATAGAGTGAGAAAATAAATGAGTGGTTGTAGGGGCTGGGGAAAAAGAGGGAACCAGGGGAAACTGCTAAAGGGCACTGGGTTTCTTTTGGGGGATAATGAAAATGTCCAGGAATTAGACAGTGGCAATCAACACCCAGCTTTGTGAATATGTTAAAACCCAACAAACTGTTACTTTAAATGGGTATCTTTTATGGTATGTGAAATCCTTTTGTAGTATATGAAGTATATTTCAGTAAAGTCTTTTTCAAAATAAATCAAATAAAAAACCTTTAGGAAGCAGGT
Organism: Okapia johnstoni; assembly: GCA_024291935.2. Taxonomy (NCBI): domain Eukaryota; kingdom Metazoa; phylum Chordata; class Mammalia; order Artiodactyla; family Giraffidae; genus Okapia; species Okapia johnstoni. The sequence goes on from CM044309.1 coordinate 65,675,050, forward strand.
GAGGACATACTAGTGTACTACCAGCTACTTTTTATTTTGCTGTGAAACCTACGGAGTTGGAATATGGGGAACATTATTTTCTCAAGGGACTGCCTTGTTTCAGAATGGTTGCCAAGAGAATTCTCTAGTGGCTTTATACTTTTATCCTTGAAAAAAAAGAAAGAAATGTTCCTTCTTAGTCTAAAAGCCATGCCCGTATCACAGCAGCTGTCTACAGCACAATGTATTCCTCCAAGTCTCTGACAGCTAGGACAATGCCTTATTTATCAACCCTGAAGAATGGGCCTATTGCCAAGACCTTGGGATGCAAAGCAAACAGAAATCATCTTGATTCAGCATTCAGTGTGGTTGCACAAGTTCTAGTTCTGGAGTTCGAGGTCAATCTGTTCTCTTCAGGAGAACCCACTGGTCCATTCTAAGACTCTTGTTCTCCCAAGGAATTTTGATACTACCCCAAACCTGAAATGATTATAGCTACAATAGGAATCTGCCTGCAGTGCCGGAGACCAAGATTCAACCCCTGGGTCAGGAAGATCCCCTGGAGAAAGGAATGGCAACCCACTCCAGTATTCTTGCCTGGAGAATTCCCTGGACAGAGGAGCCTGGTGGGCTACAGTCCATGGGGTCGCAAAGAGCTGGACATCACTGAGCGACTCACATGCATACACAGAATAGAATTTAAGAATCAGAAGGAATCATACAAAGCGTCTCCAGGGTGCGTGCGTGCATGCTAAGTCTCTTCAGTTGTGTCCGACTCTTTGAGGCTTCATGGACTGTAGCCTGCCAGGCTCTTCTGTCCATGGGATTCTCCCAGCAAGAATACTGGAGTGAGTTGCCATGCCCTTCTCTAAGGGACCTTCTCAGCCCGGGGAGATAATCTGTGTTTTTTATGTCCCCTGCATTGGCAGGCAGCTCCTTTACCACTAGCACCACCTGGGCAGCCCATCTTTGGGGAAGTAAATCTAATTACAAGTAAGAAGATACAGTCAGTAAACCCAACTCTATCATCCCATTAAGGAAGTCTTGTTTTCTCTCATCTCCTTAGCTTTTCCGCAAGTCATCACTCCCTGAATTTCCTTCCCTCTGCTTATTCCCTTTCAGGTCCTCCCTCCATTCTCCTTTCTTACTGCTGTTACCTTCCTATAAACCCTCATTTCCTCTTCCCTTGAATCCTGCAATCATCTGTTAGCTGATCTCCTGATCCTGGGCCTGTCCAATCCATCCTCCACATCCCTTCCCATCTTTTTCCTGAAACACACATCTGATTGTGTCATTCTCTGCCTTCAATGGCTTTTCTTCCCTTTTGGGATCAAGGTGAGAGTCCTTCATGAGTCATGTGTGACCTTCATGGTCTGGCCCAACCTTAGCACCCCACTCCAGTACTCGTGCCTGGAAAATCCCATGGATGGAGGAGCCTGGTACGCTACATTCCATGGGGTCGCTAAGAGTCGGACACGACTGAGCAACTTCACTTTCACTTTTCCCTTTCATTCACTGGAGAAGGAAATGGCAACCCACTCCAGTATTCTTGCCTGGAGAATCCCAGGGATGGCGGAGCCTGGTGGGCTGCCAACTATGGGGTCGCACAGAGTCGGACACGACTGAAGTGACTTAGCATATATAAGGAGCTCAAAAATACTGATGGACTGAATGCCTGGACTAGAAGGTGCCATGTGCCACTAAACTCTCTTGGGACAGCACCATAGATCCTGAGCTGGGAGAGGGAAGCACAGCCCTGAGGTTTTGGGGCCCTGTGGGTCATGGTCAGGTTTTGGATCCTGTTCTCTTTGTCATGGTTACCCACTGGAAGGTTTTATGCAGGGGAAATGAGTCAGTAGACCCCGATGTCCTCAATGTTCTTAAATCTTTACCACAATCTGGTGATGAGGTGGAGGGACTATTGAGGCCAAGTTTAGAGACTGGTCACAGGTCCCATAATGGGAGTAAAGGGAGGTGGGAGGGAGTCACTAGTTCAGCACTGGGTCATGTCATGGTCTGTGAACCCAGACATATGGCAGAAACATGCTGCAGAGCAGATGGGTCCCCACTCCAGGTATGAGACTGAGTGTCCCTCTACTTCTCCTACCAGCTCAAGGGTCCTAGCGGTCCAGCCTTCCATTCACACACTTAAAAATCTGAGCTCAGGATCGAAAACCTGGCAAGGTGCAGTCTGTTTCAGAAACCCAAGCAGTGACCACAGGCTTGGAGGACCCTAGATGTGGCTGACATCGGCCAAAATGATCAAAGTTTCCAAGTCCCAGTTGGCTCATTTGCAAAAGGAACATGGTGACACCGACCACCCAGCCTGTCTCCAAGGGCTCCTGTGTTAAAATCACCAGGGATGCCTGTTCGAGATGCTTCAATTATTCCAATGCCATTAAAATTGTTGAGGGCTTCCTTGGTGGCTCAGCAGTGAAAAATCTTCTTGCAATGTGGGAGACACAGGAGACGTGAGTTCGATCCCTGGGTCGGGAAGACCCCCTGGAGGAGGAAGTGGCAACCCACTCTAGTATTCTTGCCAGGAAAATCCCATGGACAGAGGAGCCTGGCGGGCTCGAGTCCATGGGATCGCAAAGAGTCAGACATGACTGACGCAACTGAGCACACAGCACAAAACTGCTGAAGGATGCAGGATCTGCATGTCCACATCCCCCACTGACTATAACCCATCTTAACGTCTGAGAACCTCTAACTTATCTCACAGGATGCCTGTGAGTATTAAATCAAGCATCAACTTGTATTCTAGGAACATATTGGATGTCCCATAAATATTCATTTCCCTCTCCCTTTTCATAGGTGCTGGCCATTGGAAATGGAATGCAATTTTTTTCCCTGAAGACTCTCATTTAATTTCTCACTTCTGAGAATACAAAACATCTTTGGGCCTCCAGAGGACTCACCCAGCTGCTTCTTCCCCCGCCCTTTCCTGGTCTGGGAGTGAAAGGCACGACCAGGTGGTGGGGCCTCCAGGATGGCCAGGGTAGCCCATTGCACTCACTCCTCACTTCCTCAGGCACTGACCCTGCTCCAACATTGACTGGACTTTCCCTTTCAGCCACTCCACACTGTCAAGCTGGAAACCCTGGGAGACACTCTGAGGTCATCTGGGGAGCTTCAAAAAACACTGGGCTGTACCCCCGTACCTGCCTCCTCCCCCTGGGATTATGATTTAATCAGCCCGGGGATGGTCTGGGCATTGGGATACTTTAAGCTGTAATGAGTCTAACATGAGGCCCAGACTGAGGACCACCACCCTCCAGGAGGTCCTCCAGGAACCGTGAAGGCCACGGGCACACATACTGACCCACGGAGGGGGTGGTGAGTCAGGCCCTGAGCACTCAGCTGAGTGGCCACTTGCCTGAAGAACGGAAAAGAGACGACTGATTCATAGAACCTCCATGTTGCCACGAGATCAATCCTGTTGGGGTTGGTAGCATAGTACCTCCAGGCGGCCTGGGGAGGAGAGACGAGGGGTGGGAATGAGCTGGTGTCACGCAGAAGGTTCACACGGAATCCCACAGCATTGAAACAGTAAGCCCTGGACACCTAAGCGTTCAGTGTGCACTGAGGTCATACCCAGAGGAGCCAGATTCTTGGCCTTTTGTAGCTCTTATGGGAAGAAAAACCTCCTTGACCTTATCATCTCAGATGGAGAAAACCGACATAGTAAGGGGTAGGGTGGAGAAGTGAACTACCGTGGAGAGGGGAATCTGGGTCTAAGGGCCCTGAAAGGAGCAGGGATTCCTCTTGCTGCACGATTCGTTGAGATTTCTCAAGGAGGTAGGGAGACAAAAAGTCTTTTGTGCCACTTCTAGGTGCAAACGACAGTCTGGCAGGTGAGGTTTTGATTCTAACACACTAGAACTTCTGTATATAGTGATGGTTTTGGGGTTGGGGAGGATAACAGGGCAGACTCTTAGCGACCAGAACTGACTTAGAAACCACAAGGTGCAAGATAACACCATGCACCATCCTGTATCAGCCCCACAGGGACACTCACTACAACTGGATGCAATTTCATGAGTGAGAGGTCATGCAGATGGTTTGTCCTAGCCAGAGCCAGAACACTCTACCTTCCTATTCTCTCTGCTCCCAACAGCCCATAAAATCACGAAGGAGAAGAGGGAACACTCTGCCCCTCCCACCAACCTCTCACTATTGTCCCCAACTCCCAGCCCAGGGTGGGCGGAGTGAGAGGGAGGAACAGCTTGCAGGAGACCAGCACCCACTGCTGCACGATTGTCTACTGGGTGGGATAAACGGTGAATTGGTCAATATTTTGCACCCGTGGGCATCTCTCCCTCTCTGGACTTATGAGCTCTCTGTCACGAGCAGATGTAAGGGCCCATGTCTCCTTGCAGCTGGTTGGCTATGCACCTGTGCTCTAGGCTGACTCTTCCTTGTGAGCTCCTAGTTCAAGACTGTGGTGAGAAGTAGAAGGAGAGAAAACCTAGTGTGGACCCAAGTCCAAGCCAAGTTCTCCACTCCATCAGGGGTAAGACAGCTGATGGGTGGGCTCCTGTCTGAGTCCTGTGTCTAGTTTTTGACTGGCTTAGGACTTGGATGGGAGAGTGATGGGATGGCCGCTTTCAGGACACACAGTGACTGGTCATAGAGATAAAGCATAGCAACCCTCAGAGTTGTGGCAAGCAGGCTTGGTCCTGGGTCCATCCCAGGTCACGGCATGCCCACTCCTGTAGAAGCATACGGATGTGCGTGAGCACGTGCACACACACACACATAAACACACACAGACCCACACACACACACACACAGACACACACACACACATAAACACACACAGACATACACACACATAAACACACACAGACACACACACACAGACACACACAGATACACACAGAGACACACATACACATAAACACACACAGACACACACACACATAAACACACACATAAACACACAGACACGCACACATAAACACACACAGACACACATGGACTCAGACACACACACACACACACACACACACACACACACACACACACACACACACACAGATGTGTGGCCCTGTCCAGCTCAGCCCTAGGCAGACAGACCTGGATGAGCTCAGCAGCGGGCTTCCTCCTTTTCTCAAAGTGCTTCTGACGGTGCTGCTCCTGCACCTTGAGCGCCAGCCCGGACCCCAGGATGCCCTGAAGGGAGAGGGCAGGCCCTGAAGTCAGCTCCCCTAAGACGCTCCTGGAGCCCCACCCCGACTCTCAGGCCCCAGTGATGACACCAAGCAAAGGGGAGAAGAAAAGATCCCTTCTTTGTCTTCCAGGGAGCAGGGGCCGGGTTAAGTGGGGCCTTGAAGTCAGGGTGCAATTCCCGACTCTGCCACTTCCAGCGGTGAGACCCTGGCCAGCCTCTTGTCTGCTGCATCTCAGTTTCTCCCACAGGGAAGTCAGATAGCAGCATCCACCTCACAATTCTGTGAGGAAAAAATGAGATAGCGTAACAGGGACTGCCTAGTAAGGAGTAGGAGGCGCAATACATTCCCAGTTAATATTAATGGAATTTAGAAAGTATTTCAGTCACTTGAATTGTCACATGAGACTTTTACTCTGGCTGGCATTTCTCCGAATTGTGATTTTCTAGGTCAAACTCTCACATGGATTACATGGCGGGGGGGGGGGCACACCCCTTTCAAGTTGAGAGAGAATTTAGAGACCATGTCCCACTCTCACAGCCCCTCATCTTTTACACATGGAGAAACTGAGTCAGAAAGATCATCTTCCCAAGGTCAAACAGCTTAGGAAAAAACACTGGATGGCTGCGACGGACGAGGAGCCTCAGTATCAAAAGGAAGGGAGGTGAAGGGCGGGGAAGAGGGGCTGTTACACTGAAAGGTTCTTTCCAAGCTTTGTGATTAAGAGCCACGCTTGCAAGGAGCAGACCTTGTAGACCCTGGCTCTACAACCCAATAGCCCTGTGACTATGGAAACTTAACTAACCCAAGGAAGCCTCAGTTTCCTCATCTGGAAAATGGAGAGAAATGCCCACCAAACTCCAAATGTTTTACAAAGATTAAATGAGACAGTGTAGGGAAAGCACGTGGCATGAATCTAGTAAACAGTAAGTTCAATGATGCTGTATATTATTATTGCTGTTACAACACTGATGGGCACTGGGCTTTGGGGAACTTACTCTACCAGGGATCAAGAATTTGAGGGAAATGCATTTTTTACATAAACCAGAAGATGACAGGGCAGAGAAGGGAATTCACAAATATAAAGGACCCGCTATGTGCATGGACTATGGGGGTGAAAGACATAATCTCAGCCCCCAAGGGGCTCACAGTCTCCCGGGGAAGCAGATTTGGAATCTGTAATCCCAGGTGGGCTCAGAAATGCCTTTACAGAGTGATACCCAGAGGAGGGAGTGATGAACTCAGCCTAAAGAAGGCAGCATTGAACTGGGTCTGGAGGATAAACAACAGGTCCTACTGTATAGCACAGGGAACTATATTCAATATCCTGTGATAAATCAGAGTAGAAAAGAATATTTTAAAAAAGAATACGAGCTCAGCTCGGTGCTCTGTGATGACCTAGAAGGGTGGGGGGTGGGAGGGGACTGGGAGGGAGGTCCAAGAAGGAGGGGATATATGTAAACATATGGTTGATTCACTTAGTTGTATAGCAGAAAGTAACGCAACACTGTAACGCAATCATACCCCAATTTTTTAAAAAAGAATGCCTATATGTAGATGTGTCACTTTGCTGTACAGCAGATGTTCACAACATTGTAAATCAACTATAGTTCAATAAATTTTTTTTAAAAAAAGAAACTGTGTCTTGAAAGAGGAGTAGGTATTTTGGGGATCACTCCTGGCAAAGAGAGTCTCACAGCCTGCAGCAAAGAGATAGGAAAGCATGACATGGGGACAGCTATTGAGTTGATGGGGCTGGAAATCAGGATACGAGAAGGTGGAAGATGAGGCTGGACAGCTGAGTTGGGGCCAGGCAGTGGCAGATCCTGCCCATCACCCGAGGGAGAACAGTGAGGGCACTCACAGCTGGCAGGGCAAAAAAGGAGACGCCGATTAAGGAAAAGGTGGCTGCAATTAGACGGCCTTCCCACGTTTTGGGCGTCTTGTCTCCGTAGCCAATGGTGGCCAGTGTAATCTGAAAAGAGAAGAGTTCAGACACGGGGCTTCCCAGGGGGAGGAAGTCAGTGATGTATCAGCCAAGCTTTACCCATAAGCCTTTGTACTGACTGGGGCACTGTCCTGTTTAGGCTAAGACTCCTGTGGGAGAGAAGGTACTGAAGACCAGCGATCTTATATAGGAGCCTTGAGACCATATCTGTTTCTAAGCTAGGTCAGTCAGTCAACAGTATTTCAAAAATTGCAAACGTGTGTATGTGCATATATATTCATGTGTATGTTTGCAAATGCAAGATTTTGTGTATAGCCATGATTCTGAATGTATGTGCTCTTGTGCACGTATTTATATGTATTGTGTGTATAGGTGTGCATGTCTAATGTCTGGGCCTGTGTCTATCCAGGCATATGTTGAATATTCCTCTGTGCATTTATTTACACTTGTAGGCTATCAGCACACGTGTACTTATGAACTTGGAAGGCAGACTACTGGAGTAGTTAAGAGTGTGGCCTCTGGAACCCAAATGCCTGAGTTCAAATCCCAGGTTAAGCACTAACTTGGCTCAGAGATCTTTGAATTAGTGACTCAACTTCTTCAAGCCTCAGGATATTATATTCTTGTAATATATATTAATAACCAGCTCCATTTTGAAAAAGTGAAAGTGTTAGTTGCTCAGCCGTGCCCAACTCTTTGCGACCCAAAGACTGTAGCCCACCAGGCTTCTCTGTCCATGGACTTCTCCAAGCAAGAATACTGGAGTGGGTAGCCATTCCCTTCTCCAGGGGATTTTCCCAACCCAGGGATCGAACCCACGTCTCCTGCACTGCAGGCGGATTATTTACTGTCTGAACCACCAGGGAGCTAATAATAGGAGTTATTTGCACTTATAATGTGTTTATAAATGTAAAGTGCTTAAACAATGCTTTAATACCACATGCCCGATGGGGGTAGGGCCATGTGTCTGTAGGTGTGCTTGAAGGTCTGGGTATACACATCTGCATCTGCCACTAAGTCTGCACAGCACAGCCTAGCTAATGACAGGTAAGGTCCCTGAGTGACCGTGGGACGAGACTGATCAGGGCCCTGACTTCTAGGGAAAAGCCCCACTTCCAAGGGCCCACCCTGCAGGGGGCGTCTCCCCGGGGGAGGTTCCTAAACAGAGGTGCTCTCCTCTCCCCTGTGCTGAAGAATGCAGCTGCCCAACCCTGCACATCCACATCATGCCCTCCACGTCCTTCCTTCCCTCCAGCCAACCCCCATGGGGCAGCCTTCAAGGTGGTGACTCACCAGGCCCCACCACAGGGCATCTGCGTAGGTCTCAAATTCCTCTTTCATCTCTTCTCCTTGGGCATCCACCTCCGGCACGTCTTTCTCAACCAGGTAGACGAGAAATGAAGAAAGGATGAGCGTCAGGAACCCGATGTACCAGGCGGTGATGAGCTCCTGGGACAGCAAGCAGCGGACAGGGAAGGGGTCACCAGGTGGAGGCCGGGAGGAGGTTGCAGGCAGACACACTGGAGCTGGAGTCCAGGTTTACCAGCTCTGGGACATGGGCAAGTTACTTACCTTCTCTGATCCTCACCTCCCATCACTGGAAGATGGGGTCAGTACTGTGGTCATTGTTTTCATCATTAACAGAACGAGCGGATGGCTCCAGAAGGAGACGAAGAGCTCTGTGGTCGCCGTATCACAGCTCAAGAGGCTTCACGGGGAGGCGAGAAGGTGGAAGGGATGGGCTGCTGCCTCAGAGACAAGGCTCGGGACTCAGGAGACCCTATTCTATGCAGGATTGCGCAGAACAACGATCAAGCCCTTTCCACTGGGAAAGTGACAGACAGCGAGGGGGAATTATCCTGGCCAAGGGGACAGAGCTGTGGATGGGGACCCAGCCACTAACTGTGTGACTCTGGGCAGATGACCTCTCCTCCCCAGCCTCAGTTTTTTCATTTTTAAAATGAAGGGACACAGAGTTTCAAAAAGTGCCACAGATACTTCAAATGAAGATAGGTGTTGTTTATACGAAGTAATCACATACTGATTTAAACCATATTAGCATAAATTAGACATAAAACCATTATTTCGTGGGTATGATCGCATGATAGACTGGGATATCCTCGAAAACAAGAGAGAGTTGACTTACAGGAAAAATGTTAAGGGTGGTAACGGTAAGGGTGGTACAGAGACATGGTAAAGATGGACACATCACTGAATTTTCAAACACCCTGACCATGACAATCCCTGAGCCATTTCCTATGTCTCTCATTCTATTCCAACTCCAAGGGTTACCCTGGTAGGTTGGGCAGAAGAAAGTCAAGGTCGTGGGCAAACACAGTCTGGAGATTAGGCTTGACATTCCTGCTAAGTCATCACAGAGAATGAAGCCGTTTGTATCAATAGAGTTCATCTATGCGACTGTCCTCGGCCAATCAGCTGGCCTTCTGGGTCCATCGCATCTCGCTGACACGGCTGCTTCCAGCATCCCTCTGGGCCTTTGCTCACATTGGTCCTCTGTCCTCCCGGCCCCTCCCCGGGGGACCAACCAGAGAGCACTGGGAGCACTAAGACCAGTGTCATCTCCATTATGAGAGCTTTCTGGATATCTGCTTCCCCCAACTAGAGCGAGCTTTCATTTCTAGCTTTTTTCCCCTTCTACGTCTTCACCATTTTCTAAACAGATGTTAAGTCTCTATTATGCTCATTCACTTATAGGTCTGACCTTTGCCACAGCATCACGTGCCCAATGCACTCGTGTGAGTTCACAGCAGACAGAGGTTAGCTGAGATGCTGCAGGCAATCCAGCAGCCCTTCCCCTCCGTGAGTGTCCACTCCACCGGGGTTTGAGAAGGAAAAGATGAAGTGGATGGTCCTTCCCCAGTCACAAACCTTTCACCCTGTTGAGTGTGATTCCAGTGTGACTATGTTCTTTCATACTCTCCAGCCTCCAAATGCTGAACCAGAGAAACAGCTGTCCATGTGCATATGGAAGCCTCGGCTGTGCAGGATGAAGAGCTGGCACAGTGGTCACTGGGGAGGGAAATGAGGCCCCACTCTGTGCCTTGCAGTCATCTCAAAGGCCATTCAAGGTAATTCTGACTTGATGCAACGTTTGCCAGCCACTCCGTGGCAGTGGCTGCTCCCCGACGTCCACAGGCTCCTGCACACGCCCGAGTCCCCCGGCAGGCAAGTGGCAGCCGAGGGTCTGGGGTCCAGCCTGTGGGAGTGATGGGAGCTACTTCCTGCATTAAGTCCATTCTAGAGGATGCTCGCAGGCCGGCTTCCCTTGCCTTGGTGACTCAAGGCTCATTTCCAAGACAAACCAGGACCACTCAACCCACATCAGACACCGAGTGAATGAGAAGACGCCCACATTTTTGTGCTAAGACACAGAGACTCCAGGGCTTATTTGTTCTGGAAGCAGAGTCTGGCCGATCCCAACTTCAGTAAGAGCATTAAAGTCCTACCCTGTGTGGGCCTCTCACTCTTCATCTCTGAGTTTCCAGGAGAGTCAAGCATGGAACTTGGCCCAGAGACACATTTTTTAGAATGAATGAATGAAAAAATGAATTGGTGTTTGTTAACCAGGTTCAGAGAAGGAACAGGTCTAGGTTCCTGCAGTTAGTAAATGCTGGACTCAAATCCAGGCAAGCACTTATACTTTCTGAACACACTGCCTGCCCTGGAAGTGAAGGCCAGCCCTGCAGCCACTCTGGAGCTCAGGGACAGTGAAAGGCTGAGGGCTCGTACAGTGGGGACTGCTGGGGGCAGAGATGGGGTACAGAGCTGGCCAAGCAGTTGTTCGTCTGCCTTCAGTCTCCTACTGCAGACTTGCGATTCTGTCCTGAAGTTTCACCCCCTCAGCCGCAGTTGTGGGGTCCAGCGGTAGCATGGACCATCTTTTTGCAGGAATTACATGGCAAACATCCAACTATCGTATATTCTAATCTGAGGGAACATAGGACAAGGACCTTATCCATCCATTTTTAGTTCTGATTTTCACCAGAGCCGTGAATCAGTTCAGCTGCATGGATACAAGCTTAGGTGTTGCTAACATGTCCTCTGATAAAAGAGAAAATAGGGACTTCCCTGGTGGTCTAGTGATTGAGACTCTGTGCTCCCAATGCTGGGGCCATGTGTTGGATCCCTGATTGGGGAACTAGGGTCCCATATACCATGAGGCATGGCCAAATAGTAATAATAATAATAAAACAATAAAAAAGGTCAGGTGAAGAAAGAACTCAAAAAAGAACTCTGAGCCTGTGGCTGAAGTGGAGCAGACAGGGAATAAAACATGTGTGGGAAGAAATTGTGTTTTCAGATGTGAGACTCTAAGTGCTTTAAATTTGTATTTTATTTTCTTTCTGTATTTATTTGTACTGTTTGGAATAATATATGCTACCACTAATGAGCACTAATTATTCATCAGGTACTTACGCGTACCTTGGCTCATGTGAGCAGCAGAAGTATTCACATTTTAACCACTGAGGAAGCTCTCATGAAAAGAGAGCAGCATTCTTAAAGTCTTACAGCTTGAAGGTGGCAGAGCTGAAATTTGCACCGAGCTGCTATCTGACTCTTCAGCTTCTATTCATTGTGCTACGAGATGCAGACATATCTGGGTGTGTACCTGAACTGGAGGAATCCAGGAGCTTTGCAGGGGCATTCTGGACTTGCCCAGGTTGGGTAGCAGATTCTGTTAAGACTTATTAGGAAAACTCTGAGCTCTTCAATGGCAACTCGGCCCGGGCTCCCTGCTTTTGGTGTAGTACCCCAGAAGCAAAGCCTGAGACAGAGATTTAGGAGCATGTGAGGGCTTCCCTGGTGGCTCAGATGGTAAAGAATCCACCTGCCAGGAGATGCAGGTTTGATCCCTGGGTTAGGAAGATTCCTTGGAGAAGGAAATGGCAACCCACTCCAGTGTTCTTGTCTGGAGAATCCCATGGACAGAGGAGTCTGGCAGGCTACAGTCCAAGAGGTCACAAAAGAGTCAGACATGAGTGAGTGACTAAACAACAACCATGATGACTGAGGGAGGGTCTTGGGACAGAGGGAATGAGAGAAGCGGACAGGGCAGAAGAAAGAGCTCAGCAAGGGTGTGCTCTGTGCTGGAGCCTCCCTCAGCCTGATTCCACGGGAAGCTCTGGAGCGTGAGCTGCCCCACAGAGCTGGTCCCGACACAAGACAGGTCCTTATGTCAGTGAGTGAGTCTGTGAGCCTCCCTGATGGGGGAGGAGGAAGCTGAGAACAATATAAGCTCCAGGGCTGGGCAGCTCTCCTGTGCTTCTCCCCGGAAGGGACAGATGGGAACATTAGCAGCCAACTCTCAGAGCAGTTAAAGGGCTAAGCATGTCCTCCCAGGAACGGGGGCTGTTCCAGGTGCCAACCGTGTACCCTGTACCCACCAAGGCTGGCACAAGAAGATGCTCTCTTTGCGATGAAGGCAGCTTTCACTTTATCCCCTAAAGCAGGGGTCCCCAACCTCCAGGATCTAATGCCTAATGATCTGAGGTGGAGCTGATGATTTAATAATAATAGAAATAAAGCGTAGGACAAATAGTAATGCACTTGAATCCTCCCAAAACCACCCCCACCTCCGGCCTGCAGAAAAACGATCTTCCACAAAACTGGTCCCTGGTGCCAAAAAAGCTGAAGACTGCTGCTCTAAGGAACACACATCTCAGGAGCCCTTTGCTCTGATTTCTCCTGAACTGGCCTCTGAGTGTTTTTTTTTTTTTTTCTGCCACTCAGAGGTTTTCCTTCATTTCTCCAGGGTCCAGCCAAGGCAGGGATACCGAAACAAAGTGGTACCAAAGGTTTGGCATAACCATAGGAGAGAAACAGAGAGCGTGACAGCTCCACATACAGTGGCCTCTCCCTAGGTTTCCACTCCTGCTTAAGCGCATGGAAGTCTGGGCAAAGCCCCCCTTGGTGTTAGCTTCTCATCTGCCTTGTAGAGGCAAGAGCCACCATGACCGGTAGCAAGCCACTGAACATGGGCTCTGAAGCCAGACAGCCTGGGCAGCTCACTTCCTCTTTCCGTATCTGCTTTCTTGTCCCTGAACTGGGGTATCCCTGAACAGTGCTGATCCCGGGACAGCTAACCTGTATCAAACACCAAGTTCAGGCACTGTGTTCTGGCTACATAGTAACAATAGCAACTGAGCCGCCATGTCTATGAGCTGAGTGTATTCTAAGTCTTTTCACTCTATGAGGTGAGTGCATTATCATTCCTGTTTTATAAACGCAGGAGAGAAGACCCAGAGGAGTTACAGTGTGTGTCAGTTGCTCAGTCGTGTCCGACTCTTTGTGACCCCATGGGCTGTAGTCCGCCAGGTTCCTCTGTCCATGGAATTCTCCAGGCAAGAATACTGGAGTCTGTTGCCATTTTCCTTCTCCAGTGGATCTTCCCGACTCAGGAATTGAACCTGGATCTCCTGCACTTCAGGCAGGTTCTTTACCATCTGAGCCACCGGGGAAGCCTAGAGGGTTACAGAAAGTCTCCAGAATCACACCAACCTGCCTGAGTGACTCTGGAACCTTTCCCTTCCACCCCACACTGTTTTGCATTAGAGGCACCGGTATTATCATCCCTGTGTTTGGAAAGAGGAAAACTGCGGTCAAAGAGGGTTGAGTGATGTGGCCAGTGTTGTTTGCATCTGGTCTACCTGTGCCTGCATGCTCCACCTCCCCACCACCATCAGTGGTGGCAGGACACCGTCCGGGAGGGGATGCCGTGGACCGGATGCAGGTAGGAAAGAAGCCGGTGGTCCGGCGGCTTCTTGGCGGCACTTACTTTGCTGTGGGCGCAAATGGCCGAGCCCAGGAGCTTCCAGGTGCCGCCCCTCCGGTCCATTCGCAGCATCCGAAGGATCTGCAGGAAGCGCAGGCTCCGCAGGGACGTGGCCAGGACGTTGCCCTGGTTTCCCACGGCAACCACCGGCACGGACGCGATCAGCACGAAGATGTCTGTAAAGAGGGCGGAGGGTGGCCGGGGAGAGGGGGAAGGAGGTCAGGCCAGGGCGCGGGAGCCGTCACGGGCACTGTTGGCCACAGACGGGCAGGTGCCGTGTTAAACCCTGACACTGAATGCGCAGGATACGTGTTCTAATACGGCAAAGGAAACAGGAGCTCTGAGAGTGAACCCCTTTCCAGGGCCGTGCAGCCGGATGTGGCCGAGTTGGGATTGGATGCAGGACGCCTGGGCTCACACCACATCCCAGGGAAGTGATGCTCTGAGACCCTTCGGGGAGGTCCTTGGGGGTCCCTCTCTGGCCGAGAGGGGATCGGGGCTGCCCAGGTGGAGGAGGGGAGGTCTGAAGCTCAGATGCTGTTTGACTGGGGGTTTCCCCTTCCCTGGTGGCTGAGATGGTAAAGCGTCTGCCTGCAATGCCAGAGACCTGTGTTCGATCCCTGGGTTGGGAAGATCCCCTGGAGGAGGGCATGGCAACCCACTCCAGTATTCTTGCCAGAAGAATCCCATGGACAGAGGAGCCTGGTAGGTTACAGTCCATGGGGTCGCAAAGAGTTGGACACGACTGAGAGACTTTATTTCACTTCACTTTTACTTTCCAGTGCAAGCAAACCCTGAGAGGGACGTGGCTGTGGGTGACTGAAAGGGAGATGAACTCAGGGAGCAGAAGGGAGGGGAGAGGGAGGCAGGGGAAAGGCCAGGGCAGGGGTCTTGTGGGGGCTGCTGTTGCTGGAACCTCAGAGCTGTAGGCTGAACGCCTCCCACCTTCATCCCTCTGAAAGATGGGAGCTGGGGTCTCTGTCCACAGGCTCCTGCCCCCTGCTGGCTGAGGGGGTCATCAACATTCCCACACTTGTGAGCTCCACTGCCCAGGGACCTCCCTGTTTCAGAGAAGGCCCTGGGGTAGGGTGCAGGAAAGCATGGGACCCGCCCCAGAAATGGGCGGCTGCTGTCAGGAGGTGACCCAGAAACGTCCACCAGAGCTGCAAGCAGAGGCCAAGGGGGTGAGGCAGTTCTGAAAGGGCCAAGCTGGCTCTTAAAGTTAAACGGTCAAAGATGGAAGCAAGAGGGCCCTGGTCTCTTTCTCATTCCCTTCAATGCTCCTCCCCCAACTCTAGGCTCTGTTATGTCCCCACTGCACTGCAGGGGACTAGCAAGCACAAAGGATCCCATGATCCAATTAATTAGAAAAAAAATCAATTAAACAGGTTTTACTACTGTAGGACTTCTCAGGGCCTTTAATATACTAATATGTCCTGTGGCTCTCAATTTTACCAATGAAGTCCAGCCTTTCTCAAAAGATTTCAACCACAGAACTGTTTAGTTGGTTGGTTTGTATTTGCAAGGGCATCAGGGAACAGGGAAGACACTTGAAGGAATGTTTATCCAACCAAGCTTCTGATAACCCTCTGTGACCCGGCCCTAGGGAACCTTCTAGAAGCACGTGTGGTTTTCTGGGTTCACAGTGCTCTCTCACATCTCCATACTTTTGTTTGTGCTGGCTACCCTGGTCGAGTTAGGCTCCTTAATCCACACCAAGTATGTCTGCCCAAAAAAGCTGGCATCCTTTCTACCATGTCAAAGTGTCTCCCAGACGTGCCTAAACTCTGGGAAAAACTGGGGGTCAGACATCTGGATACCAGTATGTCTATATCCTTGGCCAGGCTTCTCTGTCTAGCTGTGCAAAGATATCCATTTTTCAGGTTTGCAGAAAATAAAACAAAACCTAGACACAGGGTAAATGTGACATAAGTCTATGACACTCTGACCCTAGGACAGCAAATTTCAGCCCAGACAGACTCATCCACACATGGTGTGGCAGGGTCTGAGGCTGTTTCGGATAAGGAGGACATGATACATGTGCACAGGATAACCACCCTCTGGTCAAACGGAGGAAAGCAACTCTTCCCATGAGGGCCACTTTACAGGAGAAGTTAGAGGAGCAGAAGAGAAAGTGCAGCGACATCAGGAAAGAAGCCATCCAGGATGGTGGAGGCTGAGGGCCAGTCTCATCTCTCCAGAAGGGACAGGAAGGGAACGAAAGCTGGAGCTCTCTTACGATCCTAGAATCGTGAGACTGTTCCCCTGGAAATGCTCCTGTTCTGGTGGGGCCTGGGCTCCATATACTAGGACATCCTTTAAGTTGGCAGGAACCTCTGAATTTGGGCATCGTCAATCTCAAAGTCACCTCCCCCACGCCCTGCCAACACACACACACACACACACACACACACACACACACACACACACACACACACACAAAGACTTCTGGTCAGCACTGGATAGGTCACCCCAAAGACGAAAAAGAAGTCAGCTTTACACATTATTGACCAGAGACATATTAATACCTCTTTTGTTATCTGAACATTATTGACCGGAGATGTTATCAATATGCTTTTAGAGAGTGATACAATCAACATCACTGTGTGAAGTTGTTAGAGCTTAAAATTGATCAAGGGTTCATTTTACAATTTATATTGTCATTATCATTCACATTTTGCTCCGTTATGTTTTTGTTCCAACATTGTGTATATTATAAATGCAAATTTATTACCATAAAATTTTCAAAAATGATGCATTGTGAAGGTTTGGGTGAAGAAGAATTTTTGGTGAATTTTATGCAGATACTTTCTCTGACTTTCTCTGAGCAACATATATACCAGTGTCTCAGAAGATGAGAGTTCTTCAGAATATAGCTCTGATTCAGATGATGTGAATAGTAGACCAACAAAAAGACAAGAAAACCTCAGTGACTGATTCTGATACAGAAAGTGAAAATGAAACTCACAGGGCTGGAGAATGCTCCTTTGCTGCTACACAAGAGTAAACTGAAGATAACATTTCATGAAAATTCGCAGACTTTACAGGTGTGTCAAGTGTAACTATTGAGGATAATGACGCACAAAGTGTTAGTGAAATAACAGAATTAATTTGGGCTGGCCAGAATAAAAACCGCCAGCCACAGGCACTAGTTTCCGCAAAAATGCCCTGGTCAATAATGAGTTAAGATGTGAAGGATAGACAAGGAAAGAGGAAGGCAAAGGAAAGTTGGGGGTTTTCAAAGACTGAATGTTCGTTTCCTTTCAAATTCATATATTGAGCCCTATCTCTTGGTGTGATGGTGTTGGGGGTGGGGCCTCTGGGAGGTGATTAGGTCATGGGGGCGGAGCCCTTATGAGTGGGATTAGCGCCCTTAAGAAAGAAAGAGACTCCAGAGAGCTCCCTTGCCCCTTCTTCCTTGTGAGGACACAGCAAGAAGACAGTATCTGTGAACCAGGAAGAGAACTCCAGAAAGACCCTGCTGGCACCCCAATCTCAGACTTTCAGCCTCCAGAACTGTGATAAATAAATTTCTGTTATTTATAAGCTACTCTGCCTGTGGTATTCTGTTACAGTAGTGTGAACAGACTAAGACACAGGTAGACGGACATGGAAGGAGGACAGAGGAAGAGAGAAAAAAACGTGGAAAAAATTAAGTAACTGAAACGTTCTCCAAAATTGCACGTGTGCATGCATGCATACACACACACACCCCCGCTGCCTGCATTCAAAATTCTGAGCACTAGACAAAAACCTCAGATTTCCAGCCTCAGCAGCAGATGAAGAAGAAAAAGGGCTTCAGCTGACAGTGAGGGTGGTACTGTCCTCAGTGTGAGGCAACCTGCAAACCTGGCAACTTAGTCCCAGGTGATACGGAGGGAAATTGGCACCTAGGACAGAGCAAGGGTCTAGCTTTTCCTCCCTGGACTGGCCATTCATACCAGCAGGTCTGTATTCAGTCCTGGGGGTCAGTTTTCAAAAGGGCAGTGAGGAAGAAGCAGCAACTCAGAGGGGAGGGTC
The DNA here is from genome assembly GCA_024291935.2 of Okapia johnstoni. Lineage (NCBI taxonomy): Eukaryota > Metazoa > Chordata > Mammalia > Artiodactyla > Giraffidae > Okapia > Okapia johnstoni. The sequence goes on from CM044309.1 coordinate 65,692,964, forward strand.
TGTTATGCTAACACGATGGCATGTAAGATGGAGTTGGAGCCACGAAGCACATTTTCCCTGAGGAAAGGAGACTCTGCTGGAGTGGAGAGGAGGGACAGAATGCCTGAACTCAAATATCTGAAGGGAGTCAGAGGAGTTAAGACGGAATGAATAACCTTGAGAGATGGTGAGCACCCCGTGACTGGAGGTATGCAAGTATAGTCCAGGGGACCATGTAAAGGCTGCTGTGAAAGGAGCTGGAGCAGCAGACAGGAAGGCATGTTCAGTCAAATGTTCCTGAAGGTTCCTTCCAGCCCTGATATGCCATGATCCTCTAACTTTAACTATTTCTAGGAATTTGAAGCTCCAAGAGTCCTAAGCATCACTGCAGGCAGATTTCGTCCTGTCTCCATATGATTTTAGAGCTTCCACCATCTCTGCTATGAAAATGCATACATCTGGACGGAGGGATATCCGTGATGCATCCCCAAAGCAACTTTTGGGTCAGGACACAGCAATGTGGTGTTGCCCTCCCTCGGGAGGGCAAAGTGCTAGATTCTTGCAGACCTGGGTGTTAGGACGGAATCTGCTGCTTACTCCCTATGTGACTGGAGAATGACTCAGAACCGTGAGCCTCAGTTTCCACCTCTGTAAAATAGGCATCATGTGATCCTACAGAAGTAATTCTCAACCAGCAATGGTGTCACACCTTCTACCTCCACTGCAGCCAGCTGGAATGCACGGGCAATTGTGGCTTCACAGGGACTGGGGAGCTACCAGTCCAGGAGCTACACTTCAATATCCTACAATGGCTGGCACCTTTGCATTCCAAATGCCGAGAGTACCCCTTACCCCCACCCCCGTGAAGAATCCTTGCCCTGTGGACTCATTCTAAAAAGAAGCCACAGGGGCAGGAATTCAGTACCTGCTGGAGGGTTGAAGGGAGCGTGAGAGGCAAGGCTGGCCCCCACCACATGCAGGGTTTCCCAGACAAATTGTGTCTGCTTAAAATTGCCTCCGAGAAACAATGCACCCAAAGAGGGGGCCGAGGAGCCCCTGGGCTCGGGGTCAGGGCTCACCCAACATGCACAAGGGCTTCCTGGCAAACTTCAGTCGTCCCCGCCAGCCTTTGTATCGGCAGCAACAGCCGGCAGCCCAGATCCTCAAAGCAAACTCGGCTCCGAAGATGAAAATAGCAAATGTTTCCTGCGTGGAAGAACATATGGAGAGACGCTGATTAGCCGGGATCCAGTTGTCTGGAACCAGCGATTTCTGTTCTGAACTTCTGAAGAGTTGGATTCCTGTGGTTGCCGGTTTGATGGGCAGAGGGGTTAGGACAGGCTGATCACCTCCATTCAGTGCGGGGCAGTTCCCATCTTCACTCTGATGTGCTAGCTTGCCCGAACATTAAGCATTTTTTTCTATGGTTTTTTTTTTTTCTAATGGATCAGTTCTTACAAATTCCTTCCATGTACTAAAAAGCCCCTAAGAAGCTCAGTTGAGTTGAAAGGAGAGGAATTGATGGAATTGTTCACCAGTTGTCAGGCCCCTGGTATTGCTAAGTGTGGCCAATGGTTATTGAGCACAGCTCCGGGGCCAGGAATCACCAGAGGTATTTCATAATATTACCCTTATCTTATATTTTGAGAAACCAAGGCCAGGGAAGGAGTGGCTAAACAAATGTTTCAAGGCCAAAAGTGGCCAAGAAGGAATTCCAGGCAGGTTATCAGGCTCAGAGCTCACACCCATCAGGGTCACACCATGCTACTCTCCTCCCCCAGGACACAGAGACTGCTTCCTCCCTCCCAGGCCTCCCTTGCTGATCAGACAGAGACACTCTGCTCCTTCTGTTTGGTGACTTCTGTGGGGCTCTTGGGGAGTTGCAACAATCCTTGAAACTTAGTTCCTGGATCTGGGTGGCTTCCCAGGAGTCACCTGTTCAGGTCTCAGCTCCAGACCTTCCCTGAAAAGGAACCTGCTGGTTTGGACACCACAGGTGTCAGGCTTAGCTCACCAAATTAGGGTTTATGAAAGAGCAAGACCCGCCTAATTGAGGGGGCTTGGCATCCTTCCCTTGTGCAGAGGGGAGGGCCTCGCCCTAAACAGGTGGGCTGATCCTAACCAAGGCATGGTCATTCAAAGGGCCAGCTGGCCAGTGCTGTCGGGGGTTGTAGCAGGAACCAGCTCTTCCTGGAAGCCACCTCCTGGCTGAGCATGGATGCTGCACTCAGCCCATCAGTCTATGCTCCTTGCCTTACATTTTTACATATTGTAGGTGAGGATGTGAGGAAACTGAGTCGGGGGTGTTAGGTAATTTGCCCAAGACTGCTGCCTGCACGCTGTTTCCACCACATGAGGGATACAGACTGGACAGTGAAGATGGACAGGGGCCCAGGAGGAAGGACTTGGAGTTTTCATGTAGAAATGGGATTTGGTGCTTGGCCTTGAAGGAAGAGGTCCTCAGGGTTTAGGGAGGAAAAGCAGAGGCAGGGTTTGGAACCGAACATGCCTTTGCATTACCTATCAGAAGGTTTTATCGTTTAGCCAATGGGTCTTGGATTCAGCTTTGACTTTGGTCATGTCCCCTTTTCTCTAATCTGGAATAACACAGGCCATTCGCTCCCTGCTCCACCTGTGCACCCGGAAGCCCTCATCAACCGATTCGCCATAGCTTTCTCTTACTTCTGGACTTGGCCGGAGATTCCAGGAAACCAAAAGCTGTTGTGGGGAAACTGCACCCAAGGGCCTCCTTGTCCTCACCGCTGGAGGCCCACCAGAGCATCTGCCCCAGAAGCACAGCACCACGCTGGCCACACATCTCACCAGCAGCAGAAGCCAGTCTCCCGAAACAGTCTCGTACTCCCTGAAGGTGGTCAGGACAGCCAGAATCAAGCACCCCAGGACAATCAGGAACCTAGAGGGGAAGGAAGAAAGAAACTAAGGAAGTGCCTTGTTCTGGATTGTGCCGAGGCTAGGCAGAAGAGTAACAGCCAGGATGACGCTGTCATCCATCGGACATAGGAGTGGGCTTTATACGTTATCCCATTTAACCTTATAACACAGCTGTGAGGCAGCTAGGAATTGAGGCTACTGTTAAGGAAACCAGGTTTGAGAGAGCAACATGGGTAACTTTACCAGCTAGTTAGTGGAAACAGTGAGAATTTGAGTTAGAGCATCTGGTCCTAGCCCTAGAGGACTGCAGATTGCCTGACAAACCAAAGTTACTGCAAGCTCTAGTCAATCAACTGGAATGTGACTACATTAATAATTGGTCCAGCACACACAGGACTATGACCTTCAAACATATGAAAATATTCCTAGAACAAAAATAAATTCATCTGCAGATTGATAAATTCAATGAAAGTCTCTGTTACCGTTATCTTCATATTATTATTTTTTTTTTACAGTCAGTCATTACTAAAGGAAATAATCTCTTTCAGTTGGGGGATCTTCAGAATCGTTTCTGAAATTGCCAAGTGTGTTTCATGCTAGAAAGAATCCAAGCCACTGTGATGCAGAAGCTGCTAGTTGAAAAGTCACTGAGAGCTCATCTGGTTCATGCCCCTGCCTCAGGCAGAAGCTAACTGCAAACAATCCTTTGAGATGACTGTATTTATAAACTCCCTGTGTGTGAGAGAGTGAGGGTGGTGGAGAGACTCTGTGTGTGTGTGTGTGTGTGTGTGTGTGTGTGTGTGTGTGTGTGTACGCTTCATCATTTTTGCAAAGAAAAGAGGTTCTCCCTCCCTCTTGGTGGGGAGTCTTTGGTTCAATGCTCAGCACCAGATTCTCTGGGTGTCTAAGTGAAAGTGTTAGCTGCTCCATTGTGACCCTGCTTTTTGTGACCCCACTTTTTGTGACGCCATGGACGATAGCCCGCCAGGTTCCTCTGTCCATGGAATTCTCCAGGCATGAATACTGGAGTGGGTAACCATTCCCTTCTCCATGGGATCTTCCTGACCCAGGGATCGAACATCGGTCTCCAACAGTGCAGGCAGATTCTTTACCATCTGAGCCACCGGGAAACCCTGGTGTGTAAGAGGGAAACTTAAAGACAGTGTCCATGTGGGAGTCTTAGTACCACATACTCCAAATTCTCCTGCACTATGTAATCTGGCGCTGTGTCCTGCTAGGCTCCCATCCGTGCCTTTTCAGTTTGTTTATGTAAGTGGGTACCCAACTCATGCATTCATTCATTCATCCATCAATTGAATATTCTTATGGTAGGCGCTGGGGGAGGCAGAGCTGGAATTCAATGATGAACAAGCTGGATCTGTCCTCCTGAGCTGATGGTCCTGACAAAAAGAAAACCAACTCAAGGTGTGATGGTAAGGACCATGATGTAAGGCGGTTTGGAGATGTCTGCTCTTGGAACTGGCTTGGACCGGAGTCCTGGTCCCACCCCTTGGTGATCCTGATTGTATTTTCAGATCAATGCAGATCTGACTCTGTCTCCAACCCTGCCTAGGAACCCAAATGAGATTTTCAACTCCCTCCTGTTTGGCAATTTTATTTTAAACTCATGACATGTGCAGAACCTGCTTACTCTTCATCCGAGTCTCTGGTGATGATGATGATGACGATGATGGTAACAATCTCAACACCCAACACCGTTCTTTAGTGAGCACTTACCACCTGCCACCTTACACCTATCAGCTCATTTGTCCTCACAACCTTCTCCCAAGGTAGCTATGATCAGTCCCGTTTTAGTGATAAAGAAATTCATCAGAAGGAATCATTACCAGCAGGATAACTGTGTCGTCAGTAAAAAGACTACAGAGATCTTCCCAACCCAGGGATCAAACCTGCGTCTTCTGCAACTTCTGCATTGCAGGAGGAATTTATACAAACATGAATAAAAAACCTAGCCTTTATTTTCAAGGACTTCCTAGCCCAGTGGGGGAAACAGGACAAATAACCACATGAGAGTCTAGCTGAGGTTATTATCTGAGTGTTCACTACAGGCTTTGGGAAAACAACACAGGAAGCATCCCAGGGGCTGTGGTCAGTGGGCCGGAAGGCTACGTGAGTCTTAGCTAGCGTGGACCATATGTCCCAGTTTATCCAGGACATTTCCCATTTTATGTGTTGACCTGGAGCATGGACCCCTAGGCATCGTGAACAACACATGCATGTGCAGAGAGTTCAAGGATACTAAACCCCATTCAATCTTCTCCTTCAGCAAGGGGTGTGAGCCTTTTATGATCTGACCTTCCTCACCCCCTCTTGCTCCGCACCCCCCCAAACCAGATGTACTGAATCACAGCATGTCCTCAAGCCCTCTTCTCAATGCTCTTCTTCCCTGCCCACTCCCCCTGTGTGCCCCTTCACCTCCTGCTAACACCTTGACAGTACCAGGCTCACCTTGTGTCTAGAGCCTCCCAGCTACTGCCTGCACAGTTCCTCATGTGATCCCTCCCTTGGGATCACAGAACACCCAGAGGCATTTCTATTCCAGTACTGATCACAGCCTGTTACATTTTGTAATCACTGCTTGCACCGTGTCATAAATACAGCACACCATCTTAACATCCAGCATGAGAACTCATGCCAAAGCAGGCACTGCCTGTGTCTAGCGAAATATCTTACAAATCCAGCTGAGGTGGAAGTTGCAACCCTCAAGGCATGAGACTGCTAAACTTCCCAGCAATAGAAAGCAGCCAGAAGTTGGAGATGGGAGGTGGGTCTCGAGGGCAGAGAATGACAAAGAGGAGGAGATACGGCCACATGCTGAGGGGTTGTTAAGAACAAGCCTGGTTAAAATGATAAGTTTGTGGCTTTGCATCTCCACCAATGGGACGAACTAGAGGAGAATCAATGGGGGGAGGTGACAGGGTGGACAACGTGCTATTCAAAGGCTTCAGGAGTATGTATGTTGAAGCCAACAAGACAGCAAAGATAAATCATGCTGTGGACCTACTGTTTGAGGTCCAAGTAGGAATATCCAGCAAGCTGATCGAAATTCAAGTCTAAAGCTGAGATGAGAGGTCGGAGCTAGGTACTTAAGTCCCTTTGAGCTCTCAGTGATTTCAGAGCCAGGTGAGGGGACAACCCGACCTTAACCTGTCACCAATATGCAATTTCAGCCTGCTTCCCATTCGCAGGGGGCATGCAGAACCAGGCTTTAGCCAGCAGGGGGCAGCAAACACTCATCCAAACTTGGTATTTTCTGGCATCTCCAGGAATTAAGAAGTACCAGCAACCTGGGGAATTTACTTGCTGAGATTTGAAAACAATCATTAATTTATAAAGCGGAAAGCATCAAGGAAGCCTTCCTTCACCTGAGAAGGGGAAGAACTCTTTGGTCTCCTGCACATTTCAGTTTATACTGAAGATAAGAGCTTGATTTCAGACTCATGGATGGAATTATCAGTTTCACAGAAGGAAGACAGCAAGGTGTGGCTTAGACGGGTTCTTCCCTTCTCTTCCTGTTTTGTCTCTCTCTCTCTATGCCTCACCGATTTTTTAAAAGTATTTCAAAATTAATTTATTCATTCAACAAGTATTCTTAACATATACTGCACACAGGGTACATATCGCTATGTACCTGTGACTAACACAGACAAATCATAACACAGTGTAGAACAGTCAGAATCATCATATAAATATGTGTAGAGGTTGTGCATGAAATTGGGGGAGGGGCTTCAGTTGAGGAGCATCTGAAGAAATCCTAGGATCATTTTATGTGTTATTCTAATGCCAGTGGCTCAGCATACCTCCCTTTCAGCCATCTTAGGAGACCAATTATTCTTTTACTTCTTCTGTCATGTGAGTTTCTGTATCAGAGACATCAATTTGCTAACAAAGGTCCACATAGTCAAAGCTATGATTTTTCCAGTAGTCATGTACAGATGTGAGAGTTGGACCATAAAGAAGGCTGAGCACTGAAGAATTGATGCTTTCGAACTGTGGTGCTGGAGAAGACTCTTGAGAGTCCTTTGAACTGCAATCAAACCAGTCAAATCAATCAATCCTAAAGGAAATCAGCCCTGAATATTCATTGCAAGGACTGATGCTGAAGCTGAAGCTCCAATACTTTGGCCACCTCATGGGAAGAAATGACTCATTGAAAAAGACCTTGATGGTAGGAAAGATTGAAGGCAGGAGGAGAAGGGGACGACAGAGGATGAGATGGCTGGATGGCATCACCAACTCGATGGACATGAGTTTGAGCAAACTCCAGGAGATGGTGATGGACAGGGAAGCCTGGTGTGCTGCAGTCCATGGGGTCAAAGAGCCAGACACGACTGAGAGACTGAACTGAACTGAACTGGACAGCAAGGAGAACAAACCAGTCAATCCTAAAGGAAATAAACCCTGAATATTCGCTGGAAGGACTGATGCTGAAGCTGAAGCTCCAATACTTTGGTCACCTGATGTGAAGTGCCTACTCATTGTAAAAGACCCTGATGCTGGGAAAGATTGAAGGCAGGAGGAGAAGGGGATGACAGAGGATGAGATGTTGGGATGGCATCACCAACTCAATGGACATGAGTTTGAGCAAACTCTGAGAGATAGTGAAGGACCGGGATGCCTGGCGTGCTGCAGTCCATGGGGTTGCAAAGAGCTGGACACAACTGAGCGACTGAACAACAACATCCTTCACCCCACTTTTTTCTCTCTTCCCCTCCCTGAACTCTCTTCCTCTGCCCACCCTTCCTCTGCCCCTCACCCAGCACTTCGCCCTCCTCCCTGGAACTTGCTCGAAGCTTGGGGAGAATCAACAGTGCCCTTCTGTCTGCAGGGTCCCGACCATCTTTCCAAATAAAACCAGTTGAGGTTAAGGGTCTTGACATGCCATCAAACCAGACACCATCTCCTACTTGCCTCTTTCCACCCGAGCCTGGCCTCCCCTCACAGGAACAAAGCCAGACCCACAAGAAACCAAGACAAATATCCCCTCAAGGGCTTCATTCAAGGGGAACCCAAGCTAGTGAAAACTCTAGGGTTTACCTGGTAATGTTTTTTGCCATGTCATTTTCTCTGTACTCTGGAGAGCAGCAGTGCCAGGTGGGGACACTGTCACCGTTATATCTGTGCCCCTATTTTACAGATGAGGACCACAGCCTTCAGGCTCAGGCAGCAGGGTCACCGCAAGAGGAGGGGGCAGAGATGCTGGGACCGGACCCTGTTCTGAGAATGACCATGGGGCCTGGAGTGAGGTTCTGCAGGGAACGGGGCCAGGGCAGGGCCAGCTGGAGAGCCGGGGGTGGGGTAGGTTGGGGGGGGGGGGCGTTGCGCTGAGAGTTCAGCTTTCCTCTTCTCTGGTCTCCAGTTTGGGGGGGGAAAGCTGGGTTCCATCTCCAGGCAGTTCCCCGAGACCCCTGATGGCACCTGCTCCCCGTAGGCAACTTTCAAGAGCCAAGTAGCTCGCCAAGGTCCTAGATTGAGGGAGGAAAGCATGGACTCTTCTCCTTTCAGTCCCCGTCTGTCTGCCAATAAACGGGCATGCTTGTAATCAGGCTCCATAGGATCTGAATCTTGACTCACCACCTAGAAATCAGATGACCCAGGGCAGGTTTATTTTTCTGAACCTCAGTTTCTCACTTATAACACACAAGTGACAAATCAAGGGGTTTTCTTTATCTTATTCTTTATCCCAGTCTTTGTAGCTCAGAAATTGTGCAGGGCAGCAATAACTCTCATAACTAAAAACCACTTCTCCAAGGATGTTTCTGTGCAAACATCCTTGACGTGTTTAACAGCAGACTGTATCCTGCACATCATGGCCTTGCAGTTCAGCCTCTGTCTCTCCATCAGGGACAGCATCTAACAGCACAATATGGACCATTTGCAAAGAGAAAAGGCAAAGCTTACGAAGGATGCAGGATTTCATGAAGTTGATGGATAAGATGATGAAGAGCTTTTCTAAATACAGAAAAACCATTAAGAAGCAAAAGTCTTACTGGAACAATTAAAGACAAATCAAATGATATTTCAAAGGATGAAAAATACCATACAATCCTTCCCCCCAAATGTTGAGAGAATAAAACGTGAGGTCATGTTGTATTATCATTGAGTTTTGGCAAAGAAAATATAACCTCAAATTAACACTCAATTGAGTCTTTATGAATTGTAAAAATTAGAGCATAGTTGCAATTATAACTTAAACCCTGTGACCTGTGAGATACAATAAACACATTTTTGTATTTTAATTATATTTTTGTGATCACGTACTAATGAGAAATTTTCTTCACTGTTTAGTATGAAGTTTGATTCCCATTTTCAGCAGATTCCCTGTAAGTAGATATTCACTGATTACTATTAATTGTGGAATTAGGGACCCTCTAAACTTACCTCATGGAATGATCATATAAATAAATATTTTTTTAAAAAGCATGTACATAAATTGTTATGAATCCAGGCAAATAGCAGGCATTCAGATGCAAGCTTTTTACCTCTTTCCCTTTTGTCTTATGCTCATGCTGCTGCTGCCACTGCTAAGTCGCTTCAGTCGTGTCCGACTCTGTGTGACCCCATAGATGGCAGCCCACCAGGCTCCGACGTCCTGGGATCCTCCAGGCAAGAATACTGGAGTGGGATGCCATTTCCTTCTCCAGTGCATGAAAGGGAAAAGTGAAAGTGAAGTCGCTCAGTCGTGTCCGACTCTTAGTGACCCATGGACTGCAGCCTACCAGGCTCCTCCGTCCATGGGATTTTCTAGGCAAGAGTACTGGAGTGGGGTTGCCATTGCCTTCTCCCTTATGCTCATAGGGTCAAAAAATGACTTTACTAGAATACAGAAAAAGTCATTTTGTATTTAAAAACCTTCCTTGTTCTTGAAATTAAGCAAGAAGATCATAATCACAAAGAACCACAGAAATTGACATCTATATCTTGATCTATCTATATCCTGTCCCTATCAACCTCTGGATCCACAGATGTGTAATGTAGATGCAGGTTTTGACCATTCAAACCAGGGGTTAGCAAACTGTGGCCCTCAGGCCAAATCCAGGCAGCTGCTATTTTTATAAATAAATTTTTATACCATAGCTACACTCCTTTGTTTATATATCATCCGTGGCTGCTTTTGTGAGGCAATAGCAGAGCTGAGTAACTGCAGCAGGGTCTATCTGGCCCAAAAGTCTAAAATATTTACTATTTGGCTTTTAAAGAAAAATTTCCCAACTTTTGATTTAAACCAAGAGCCTAGGGCAATGGAACTCAGTGGGTACCACCTGAAGATATCTGATGTGTCTAATGCAGTGCAGGAAAAAAATGTTTAAAACTTAAAAGAAAGGAACTCCATCTCATTGCTCTTGAGATAGATACCACAATATTTAATAAAGGAATAACATAGGGTTATATCCAGATTTGTAGAAGAAAAGAAATAAAAGTTTAGGGAAAAGAAGACAAATTATGATAAAAACAAATAAGTACTGCACTTATGCAGGTCAAGAAGTAACAGTTAGAACTGGACATGGAACAACAGACTGGTTCCAAATAGGAAAAGGAGTACTATATATTGTCATCCTGCTTATTTAACTTATATGCAGAGTACATCATGTGAAATGCTGGGCTGGATGAAGCACAAGCTGGAATCAAGATTGCTGGGAGAAATATCAATAAACTCAGATATGCAGATGACACCACCATTATGGCAGAAAGCAAAGAAGAACTAAAGAGCCTCTTGATAAAAGTGAAAGAGGAGAGTAAAAAAGTTGGCTTAAAACTCACCATCCAGAAAACTAAGATCATGGCAACTCGTCCCATCACTTCATGGCAAATGGATCGGGAAACAATGGAAACAGTGAGAGACTTTTATTTTGGGAGCCTCCAAAATCACTGCAGATGGTGACTGCAGCCATGAAATTAAAAGACGCTTACTCCTTGGAAGAAAAACTATGACCAACCTAGACAGCATATTAAAAAGCAGAGACATTACTTTGCCAACAAAGGTCCGTCTAGTCAAAGGTGTGGTTTTTCCAGTAGTCATGAATGTATGTGAGAGTTGGACTATAAAGAAAGCTGAGTGCCAAAGAACTGATGCTTTTGAACTGTGGTGTGGAGTTGGCATCACCGACTCAATGGACATGAGTTTGAGTAAGCTCCGGGAGATGGTGATGGACAGGGAAGCCTGCTGTGCTTCTGTCCATGGGGTCGCAAAGAGTCAGACAGGACTGAGTGACTGAACCGAACTGAACTGGACTTATAGCTTAAGTTTCGTTAGTTTACGGTGAATCTGTCTCTGGAAACATCTGTATGTTTCTTGCTACGTTACCGGGCATTTCTTCTTGCATGTCTTGCCTGCCCTCTAATGGCTCTTTTAAAAATACAATTTTATTTATTTTTTTACTTTTGGCTGTGCTGGTCCTCTTCTATTTGTGGGCTTTTCTATAGTTGCGGCCAGTGGAGGCAGCTCTCTAGTTGTGGTGTGTGGGCTTCCCATTGCGGTGGCTTCTCTTGCTGCAGAGCACGGGCTCTAGGGTGCATGGGCTTCAGTAGTTGTGGCTCATGGGCTTAGCTGCTCTGAGGAATGTGGGATCTTCCCTGTCCAGGGACTGAACCCAAGTATCCTGCATTGGCAGGCGAATTCTTTACCACTGAGCCACTGGGAAGCCCTTGGCATAACGTTACAGGGTTAAGAAAAACAAAGGCATAATTAAAAATTCATAAACCTCAACTAAAAGTCCAGTCAGCTTTGTGAACAAAATCTTCCTTGTTTCACACTTGGGGTTGTATTTTTAAGGTCTAAATCCATCTTTCCATAGACCCCTGCTTGGCCACTGAAATGATGCTAAACTTTAGGAGGATGCTTGATTTATCAAACCCCTGCAGAGCACCTACTATGCTGTGAGACTGTGATTTACAATGAGAAATAGGTACGTGGTCATATCCCAGTTTCTGGTATTGAGTTCATAAAACTCTTGGAATTTCCTTAGTGGGGAGTACAATCAGGGTGTCTTTTGTGACGTTAGCGAGGTGACTGTTAGGAAGAGCCTCAGGAGGGGAGCTGTTGCCAGGAGTCGAAATCAAGTGATTAAAGGGTAGGAACTTTCAGTCCCAATTCCCCAACTTCTGGGGAGAGCAGAGGGCCTGGAGCTTGAGTTCCATCGCCAATGGCCACTGATTTAATCAATTCCTGTCTATGTAGTGAAGATTCCATAAAAACACAAAAGCAGTGGGTTGAAAGAGCTTCAGGGTTGGAACACATAGAGATGTGGAGAGAGTGGTGTTCCTGGAGGCCCATGGAAGCTCCACGACCTTACCCCATACATGTATGTATGTATGTGTTATTCACTCAGTTGAGTCTGCCTCTTTGCGACCCCATGGTCAGTAGCCCACCAGGCACCTCTGTCCATAGAATTCTCCAGGCAAGAATACTGGAGTGGGTAGCCATTCCCTCCTTCAGGGGATCTTCCCGACCCAGGGATCCAACCTGGATCTCCCACGTTGCAGGTATGCTCTTTATCATTCGAGCCACCAGGGAAGCCCTTACCCCACACATTGCCCTGTGCATCTCCTCCTTGGGCTGTGCCTGACTTAAATCCTTTTATAATAAACAGATGATCTTAAAATAAGTCACATGTTGCTCTGAGTTCTGTGAGTCACTCCAGTCAGTGAATCAAACCAAGGAGCAGGTATCGGGAATCTCCAGTCTCTAGCCCATTGGCCAGAAGCACAGGTGAGAACCTAACTTGCCGCTGGCATCTGAAGTGGGACCGAGGGGTGGGAGCAGTCTTGTAGGACTGAGCCCTTAACTTGTGAAATCTGATGTTCTTTCCAGGTAGACAGTGTCAGAACTGAGTTAAATTATAGGACATTCAGTTGATGTCTGAGAATTGCTTGGTGTGGGGAAACTGTTCCCTCTCGGGGAACAAGGCGGACTTGGGGGGTGCAGAACTCTTACATGAACATTTTGGAAGCACCTACTGCCTACAATGGGTTTCCCAGGTGGTTCAATGGCAAAGAATCCATCTGCCAATGTAAGAGACTTAGGTTCGATCCCTGGATCAGGAAGATGCCCTGGAGAAGGAAATGGCAACCTGCTCCAGGATTCTTGCCTGGGAAATCTCATGGACAGAGGAGCCTGGTGGGCTATAGTCCATGGGGTCACAAAGGGTCGGACATGACTTAGTGATTAAACAACAACTGTGTACAAAGCACTGATCTACAGATGGTGTGCAGCAGGGCAAAGAGCGTGCATTTCAGAATCAAACACGGCACCTCATACCCAGCCACTCCTCTTCATGTGTTTATGACCCAGGCTGTGCTGTGCTTAGTCACTCAGTCGTTTCTCACTCTTTGCAACCCCATGGACTGTAGCCTGCCAGGCTCCTCTGTCCATGGGGGGTCGCCAGGCAATAATACTGGAGTAGATTGCCATGCCCTCCTCATGACCCAGGCAGAGCTATTTAATTTATCTTAGCTTCTTTTCTTGTGCATCAGTAACACCAAAGTCCACCTTTCAAGGCTGTAGCAGAGAGTCCACATGGTCCATGGCAATGTTGCTGAGACTGCAGGGATCAGACACAGCATCTGCTTCCAGGGAGGCCAGAGCAGGAGCTTTCTAGAATCTCTGTGTTCGTAGATGTCACAAGGTGGAAGATTAGCTCTCTGTCATCCAGAGGGATGGGAAGGGCCAGCAGAGGCTCCTCAGCTGTTCCTCCCTACGCCTTCGTGAAGGGGCCCCGTGGTGCATGCGGGTAGAAGGTGATGGGACAAGTGGCAAACAGGCGCCACAGTTTTCCTTCTCCCCTCCCACCTTCCAGGAGGAAAGAAGCATGTCTTCAAAGGCTCACAGTGGATGGCAGCATTTTCTGTCCAGGCCCTCCTTACCCTCTTTCGTCTGGGCATAAGGAATCCTGGTAAGGACTGGTTGGGGCTTGAATTCCAGAGCCTAGCATCTAAGCCCGTGCTCTGGGGCATTCCTTTCCTTCCCCTCCAAGTCACCCCTGTTCCCGTGGTCTTCCAGCCTCCACTGATGCCCTGACAACCTTTTCCTCTGCATTTCTTACTGCAGGTCCAACACATTCCATCTTCTCACTGATTCTTGCTCACCATGCGCGTCTACTATCAGACACCTTCACCTGTGCATCTCCGGTTTTCTTGGCTTAAAAGATCCATTTCACAGAAGACATTCTAAAGCACACAATGAAAACCAAAATAAAAGGATCATTGTATTCAATTCTAAGCCTAATAAATCAGCTGTTTTCATTTTCTCCTGTCCCTTTTGCAGCCCAAGGACATAGGCATACACAATTTTCAATATTTGCGTTGTCTCAACAGTATAGTCTACATTTTTATCTTATTAAAGCATAAATATTCTTCCATTTGGCTATAAAATATTCAAACAATCATGTTTAATGGAAGAGGCACTTTCTATGATATCAGTGCACTGAAATATATACAACCATTCTCTTATTGCTGGATATTCAGATTTAGGTTGCTACCAATTCTGTGTTGTTCTAAGTTATATGATGGTATATATTTTTATGCATTAAGCTTTTCCTTATTTAGAATCAATTCCTCATAATAATCTCTAGACTATCTGGGCTTCAAATATCTGAATTGATTCTTGATATATTCTGCCAGACTACTTTTCTGAAGGGTCGCATACTTTGTCCCCAGGAACACACAAGCATCCATTGTTACCCAATTTTGCCAGCACTGGCTATTTATTACAGTTTGTTGGTTGACTTACTAATTTAATAGGTATAAAATAGCACCTGAAATCTGCATTTGAAAAGGTAAGAAAGGCTTGTACAGGTGGTACTAGTGGTCAAGAACTCATCTACCAAACCTGAGACTAAAGAGACTTGGGTTTAATCCCTGGGTTGGGAAGATCCCCTAGAGAAGGAAATGGCAACCCACTCCAGTATTCTTGCCTGGAGAATCCCAGGGACAGAGGAGCGGTGGGCTACAGTCCATAGGGTCGCAAAGAGTTGGACACGACTGAAGAGCCTTAGCATGCAGCACCTGAGGATTAAGTTACTTCTTGTGGGCCCTTCAGCTGGAGGTTCTAGGAGAAAAGGGAGCAAGTCTTCCTAGCAGCTGTGAAATCATCCCAAGGAGGCATTCACCTTCCCCACCTACTAGGGCTTCCCTGGTGGCTCAGTTGGTAAAGAATCCGCCTGTGTTGCCGGAGACCTGGGTTCGATCCCTGGGTCAGGAAGATCCCCTGGAGAAGAGGATGGCAACCCACTGCAGTGTTCTTGTCTAGGAAATCCCAAGGACAGAAGAGCCTGGTGGGCTACAGTCTATGGGGTGAGAAGTTGGACAGGACTGAGTGACTAACACTTTCACTTTCACCTTCCTCACCTACATGGTGGCCAAGCCAGCCTTTCAATCACCTTCAGACTGAAGATAGTGGGCATGCCAACGTGTGACTGGCATATTACTTACTTTTCTAACCATGCCCTGGAGACTTTTCTCATTCAGAGATAAAAATCGGTTCTCTCAAACCCAAAACAAAAGGTGCAAACAATTTATGTTTTGTCATTCCATTAGCACCTTCCTACAAATGGCTCTGGTGTTTTTTTTGAGAGCGGAACACTGAGTCACTCAGCAAGACCCGGACCCCCTGCTGTCCCCCGCCCCCAGCATGCCACAAGCCCTGATTATTCTAGACATTTTTTTCCTCTCTCCTTTTGAAAATCTCATTAGAATGGAAACATTTAGTGGCTTCAAGTTTCCAAAAGGAGAGAGATTAAAAAAGAGAGACAGAGAGGGTGCCCACGCTGGCGTTAGCACGGGGAGACGCATCTGTTTGCCCAGCTGCACTTGTAGAAACAACAGCCATCAAGGCTGATTGTTTGAGCAATTTCCTTCCTTCCCTGGCTTCATGTTCATCCTTAATCGCTCCTGGATTTTATATTCACTCACTTGGTCCTTCATCCAATACACGTTTACTGAGCAATTACTCTGTACTAAGTCCTGTGTCAAGGTACACACGAGGTACACACACAAGGTACACACAGCGGTGGCCCAAGAATCAGATCTGCCCCCCAGATACTTACAGCATCATCAGGAAACCAATTATTCCAGTGGACCCCAATTATTCCAGTGGACCGTGCTGGGCACTGAGGTGGACAAGGGCATGCACCACTCTACACAGACTGAGGGCAGTCAAGGGCACCCTAATAAGTTTTCAGGGGCTTCAGCTTATTAGCTGCAATTTTAACACTCAACAATATCCTGGGGCTTTGAGACCACCTTCCTCTCACCTATTTCTAAGGCCAGTCATTGAAAGGAAAGATGCAAGACCATTCACTAGCCATGAGTGTTAGGAGTACCCTCAAGCTTGGGCTCACTGTCTCTACTGTTCCCAACTTCTAGAGCCAGCATCAAGCTTTGCAAGTTGAGGCATAATATTTATCTGGGGGAAAGGTGGAGAAAGGGAGGCACAAATTACATGTACTTGGATGTGTAGGAGAAGAAATACTAGGGTAGGAAATCTCATTTTAAGAACTTTTGCACATTTATTATAAAATCATAGATCATATGACAAAACTAGAGAGTGAATTAAAAGATAGAGACAACACTTTGCTGACAAAAGTCCATATAGTCAAAGCTATGGTTTTTCCTGTGGTTGTATACAGATGTGAGAGTTGGACCACAAAGAAGACTGAGCACTGAAGAATTGATACTTTTGTAATGTGGTGAAGAAGACTATTGAGAGTCCCTTGGACAGCAGAGATCCAACCAGTCCATCCTAAAGGAAATCAGTCCTGAATATTCATTGTAAGGACTGATGCTGCAGCTGAAGCTCCAATATTTTGGCCACCTGATGAGAAGAACTACCTCATTTGAAAAGACCCTGATGCTGGGAAAGATTGAGGGCAGGAGGAGAAGGGGGTGACAGAGGATGAGGTGGTTGGATGGCATCACCGACTCAACGGGCATGAATTTGAGCAAACACTGGAGATTGTGATGGACAGGGAAGCCTGGCATGCTGCAGTCCATGGGGTTGCAAAGAGTTGGACATGACTGAGCAACTGAACAACAACGAAAGATCATTTATCCGTGCTTGTGTAATTGACCTCAGACCTATGTATAGGCTTTACATTTATCTTTGTTCAATGTTATCTTCTGAGACTCAGCCTGTACCTCGAGCTGCTGTGATCATCTTGGAAACTGAGTTCCACTGCTGGAGCATTAACTATCCCTGCCAGTTTTGCCATCTGAATGTCTGATAGTCCTACCCATGGCACATGGACCTCACTGATGGAAGAGCTACTCTTCCTTCCACAACTCCCCCCACCACTCCACCCCTCTCTGGGGGACAATAAGGAATTCTGGCTTTAGGGTTCCCACTCTCCTGTCCTCGGGAGCCCATCTCCTGGGGAGAACATGCCAATTTGGCCTTTTCATCTTTCCGTATCTGAGAATAGCTGCTGCTATCATGCCAACATCAGGACTCAAAGACCCAAACCCACACCTGGTACACTCAGTTCCTGCCAGGCATACGTCATCCCCTCCAACCCTGAGATTCTGGCAAAGCTCGTTCTTGATGTGTCCCTCTCTTATGCACAGGCCACCAACTCAGAGGATGTGGAGAGAGAGGCGGTGTACTTCGTGGGCTGATCTGAAGGCCAGCCACCTCCTGGGTAGGCCATTGAGAGTTCTGGTTTCCAAAACCATCCTGGCCACAGTAACGAGGACCCCAGATGCATTTATCCAGGTCTCCGTGACCTCACGGGGCTCTAATGGGGACTGAGTAATCAATGCTCCTGGAGACCGAGCTATGGGATGACATGGAAAACATGTCATGTGTGTGACACTTCAAATTGGATTCTTTTTTCTCTCTCTCTTTAGAGATGAGGACACCAAGTTTTCTCCTTGAAATGAAGGTAAGAAAAAAATGCACAGAGAGAGGGAAAGATATGCAGAATGATTCAGAACCAAGGTACCTTGCTAATGCATTGCAAGACTGTGGAGTTGTCCTCACTAAAGATAAAGCAAGGTATGGAGGGAAGAGCTGGTGAAAAGACCTTACACTGGCGTCAAGAGCCTGGGTTCCGGTCCTGGCTCTACCCCAACCACTTGGGTGACCTGGGGCAAGTCACATTTCCTGTCTGAGTGACAACGTCCTCCTAGAAACTAGGGAATTTCTGCAGATCTTTTCTTGTTCTAATACTAAGATACAGACCATCATTTAAGCAATAATGTGCCCCTGAAGGGCTTTTCAAGTGGCTCAGTGGTAAAGAATCTGCCGGTACAGGAGACATAAGAGACCTGGGTTCAATTCTTAGGTCAGGAAGATTCCCTGGAGGAAGGCGTGGCAACCCACTCCAGTATTCTTGCCTGGAGAATCTCATGGACAGAGGGGCTTGGCGGGTTACAGTCCATAGGTTTGCAAAGAGTTGGATATGACTGAAGCAACTTACCATGCATGTGCTCCTAAAAATATATGGTAGATTTTGTGCCCCCCAACTTAAGTAGACTTTAAACAGGCCAGGCCAATATCTCTATTTTTCTCTCTTCTCCTTCACTCCCTCCCTCCTTCTCATCTTTTCTTCCTTTAGGAGTGGAATTCTTTCTTTAAAAACAAGTCTTCAAAATTACAATGAGGTATCACTTCATCTCAAAATGTCTACAAAGAATAAATGCTGGAGAGGGTGTGGAGAAAACAGAACCTTCCTGCTCTATTGGTGGGCATGCAAACTAGTGCAATCACTATGGAGAACAGAGCGGTTCTTCCTTAAAGAATGAAAAATGGAGCTGCCACATGATCCAGCAATCCCGCTCCTGGACACATATCCAGAAAAGACGAAAACTCTAATTCGAAAAGACACATGCAACCCAGTGTTCACAGTAGCACTATTTATAATAGCCAAGACCTGGAAGCAACCTAAGTGTCCATGAGCAAATGAAGGACAAAGAAGATGTGGTATATACATACGATGGAATATGACTCGGCCATAAAAAGAATGAAATAATGCCACTTGCAGCAACATGAATGTACCTAGAGATTATCATACTAAGTGAAGTACGTCAGACAAAGAAAGACAAATATCATAATGTGGTGTCATTTATATGTAGAATCTAGAAAACAATACAAATTAATTTATTGACAAAAGAGAAACAGACTCACAGTCATAGAAGCAAACATGTGATTATCAAAGGAGAAAGGTAGGGAGGGATAAATTCAGAATTTGGGATTAACAGATACACACTGCTGTATATAAAATAGATAAGCAACAAGGTTCTATTATAAGCAAGGGAACTATATTCAGTATTTTGTAATAGCCTATAATGGAAAAGAATCTGAAAATATATGTGTGTATATATATTACATATGTACTATATATATATTCATAAATATACAGAACTGAATCATCTTGCTCTACAAATGAAACTAACACAATATGGTAAATCAACTGTGTGTATATGTGTTAGTCACTCAGTCATGTCCAACCCTTTGAGACCCCATGGACTGTAGCCCACCAGGCTCCTCTATCCATGGAATTCTCCAGGCTAGAATACCCTTGCCTGAAGGGTCACCATTCCCTTCTCTAGGGGATCTTCCTGACCTAGGGATCGAACCCGGGTCTCCTGCACTGCGGGCATATTCTTTATCATCTGAGCTACCTGGGAAGCCCTAGGCCATACTTAAGTAAAAAAACAAAAAAAGCCTCATGCAGAAGTCAAATAACTGTAACTGCAAAAACAAGAGTGGCTTTCTGGGGAGGGATGTTTGTCCAGCCTTGGCAGTATCCCCTCCCCTCCCCTCACTTCCCTCCCTCTGTACACATGAGACTGGCACCATTTGTGATGCACGGAATTAAACTATCACCTTACTGGAAAGAGTCCTTGTTTTGATGAATGCTCTACCTGGGAAAGCAAAAATGACTCAGCCACATGTGGGCTACCAAAGCACTTTCCTGTCATTACCTCATCCCTCTTCCCTACAAATCTGCCAGGCTGGGTGATTTACCCCATGCCACAGGAAAGAAGACTGAGCTGAGGAGGACAAGAGGTGGAACGTGTTATTCTTGGTCATCTCCCTGTACCCTGAGGTGAAGAGCTGACTCTTTTGAAAAGACCCTGATGCTGGGAAAGATTGAAAGTGGGAGGAGATGGGGACAACAGAGGATGAGATGGTTGGATGGCATCACTGACTCAATGGACATGAGTTTGGGTAAACTCTGGGAGTTGGTGATGGACAGGGAGGCCTGGCGTGCTGCAGTCCATGAGGTCACAAAGAGTCGGACATGACTGAGGGACTGAACGGAACTGAACTGAACTGTACCCCAAACACCTGGGGATGGTACCTGGGGCACAGCTGGTCCTCTGGGAACAGTTCTTATTTTTTTTAATAATCAATTTTATTTATCATTTGCTTTTGGCTGTGCTGGGTCTTCACTGCTTCGCGAGCTTTCTCTAGTTGTGGGGAGCGGGGTATACCCCTCATTTGGGGTGCATGGGCTTCTCATTGTGTGGCTTCTCTTGTTACAGAGCACTGGCTCTAGGTGTGCAGGCTTCAGAAGTTGTGGCTCGAGGGCTCAGTAGTTGCAATTCCTGGGCTCTAGTGCACAGGCTCAGTAGTTGTGGCACGTGAGCTTAGTTGCTCTGCGGAATGTGGAATCTTGCCCCATCAGGGATCAAATCTCGAACTGGTGTGTCCTGCATTGGCAGGCAAATTTTTTACCACTGAACCACCAAGGAAGCCCAGCAGATGAATTTTTAATCAGTGGACCACCAGGGAATTCCCTCTGGGAAAAGTTGTTGAATGAATGGGAGTACCACTTGCTGACCCTCATCAATGAATCCCTGTCAAAATCAGGGCTCCAAGCCCTTTTGACCTCTTTTGGTTCAGAGCCACTGAGGTTCCTTTCTTGGAAACATATGATCAGTTGCAAACATCACCCTGTGAATTAAAATTTTTGGTTGGACATGCCTATCTCCCCCACACTTCCTGAACAGCAGCAACATAATATCCAAGGATTGTCCATGATTCACAGCTGAGGTAAATAAATCTCTAGTCTGCCTTCTTCTCTTCACAGGGATGATTAAGGTAAAAGAAACCAAGACAGGAATCCTAAAGCTTGGGAAGTTCTGTTTTGCCCTAAAAGATTGTAGCAGACATTGTCCATACCCAGATCTTCTAACCAAGGACCTCCTACTGTTTCTCAGTTTTCTGCATCCAACAAGTCTTATCTGCTATTTGTCTTGGAGAAAGGTGCCCATGGGCTGCTGGAAATGCTTTACCTCTGGCCAAGAGCAGAAGGCGGAATGTACTGGCCAGGTGGGGCGGGGCTTAGCCAAAGACTGATGAGTCCTGGGTCAGGACAATGTTGAGCTGTAACTCACATCCCTGGGCTCCCTGTGGAATCAGGTAGAAGCTGCCCTCCTTGGGACTATGCTGAAATCACCTCTTTGAATTGTACAGATTAGAGTCAGATTCTAGAGAACCCAGTGTGAGACAAAGGGGAGGCTTGTAAAAGAGAGTCCATGATTCTCAGTACACATGAGTCTGAAGATACGCAAAAAAGTATACATAGCCGCATTTCTCCATATAATAAACTCCTTACATGATCCGTGGAGAGGAGTAGCATTTCAAGGAAGAATTGTCAGATAGAGAAGGGGGAGATGGGAAGCTTTAAGGGGAAGAGGGCCAGAGGGCCGAACCACATGAAAATGTAAAACAATGATAACAACCACATCGGCAATAACAAAACACAACTCGTCAATAGCCCAGAAGCTTGGAGAGGGTCTGCTATGTGCACAACTGCCTCACGTGCATAATATTCTGAAGGACATCAAGGGAAAAGGGGCTGTGTTCCAGGTCGTTGAGACACCACATGTGTCAATGAGGAAGTACTGAGCTCCTTCACAGAATGATATCTGTGCAGATTTTGAGGACTTCCCAGGTGGCACTAGTGGTAAAAGAACCTGCCTGCCAATGCAGGAGATGTGGGTTCTATCCCTGGGTCAGGAAGATCCCCTGGAGGAGGCCATGGCAACCCACTCCAGTATTCTTGCCTGGAGAATCCCATGGAAAGAGGAGCCTGGAAGGCTGCAGTCCATAGGGTTACACAGAGTTGGCCATGAGTGCAGCGACTTAGCACACATGTACACATGCAGATTTCTAAGCCCAGAGGACCACAGGCAAACATGCACACAGCTCAGCACTTAATGAGACTGGGTGGAGTGAGGCAGGTTCCCACCTGGGTGCAAGAGTGTTAGAATCAGTTCCACTTGGATCCCAAAGGACAGGGAACTTCAGTGGATGTCTAGGTTTCACACACTGTTGATTGCACAGACCTCAGTGAAAAGGATAAGTACACAAATAGCTCCTAACACAAACAGAAGAAGGTGAAAAACGCCTCCAACAGGGTGCAAGCAGAGTGCTCTTGGAGCTTCAGCAGAGAGAGGGCACACCATCACCTGGTTATTTGCATCTTACAAAGCACTTAGTAGTTCCCGGTCCTCCCAGACAGCATGGAGAGGGAAGAGGAGCTGTCACTCCAGAGCGTGCACACATGGAATGTGTAAGAAACAGGGGAGAACTTGACCCACTTCATGAGACTCCTGAGAGCTGATGGTCAAATTCTCAGTAATTTTTCAAGCCATGGTTAACTCAGCTGTTATTAAAAACTATATAAGCTTACAGTGAAACAAACTGTACTAAAAAGGTAATAAATGCTCAAAACTCATCATGAGCAAATTATTTTATATTTCACTCACTATCTATGCCATTTAGTTTATTTACATCTTTTGTTTTCTGTCTGGTAGAACTATTCCATAAGGGTGCCCATCTCTTCTCTGTGTCCAGTGATGTCATGCTGGTAGTCTGAAATGTATCAGAGCGGGATTATTTCCACCACAGAAACCAGCCAACACTGCAAAATGGGGCCCCTGCTTGGGGCTGGTTGTTAAACATTTAGCAGCATACCACTGGAGAGGAATCCTGAGCGTGTTCAGACAGGGTGAAGAGGAAATAAACCTAATGACTTCGTTCATTCATCCAACGCTACTTATTGATCGCCTACTATGTGCAACGTACACATAATTACAATTTCTTCATGGTTGGCTGTAACGGTGAGCTCAGCCAAAGCTGACTGACTGAGCGATTTGGGGCAAAGGTCCAAGTGAAAACACTGAAAGTTCCAAGTATCGAGCATCTTCCATTTAAGTGCATTTTGATGATTTCCAGATCATGTGCGGTGGAGGCTCCAACTCACAGCTAACAAGGAGATGCCAAGGAGAGGTCTGGCCAGACCTGCTTCAATAAATAGATAAGGATCATTTAAAAGCAGCCCATTAAGTGTTTGCATGCAAATGGACCTGCCAGTCTCCTTGAAAAACAGCTTGTTCTCCTAAGGAGGTTAAATATTTTCAGCCTAGTTTGTGTTATTAATTTGCCTAGCCAAATGTGTGGTTGTGGGTGCATTTTCAATAGAGGATGCAAAGACCTTGCTAAATGAATCTTATCCTTGAAACCTACATGAGGGAGGTTTTGTGAATGCCATCAAAATGACCACAGACTCTTGCCTACTTCCTGGAGAGAATAAATCTCTGTCCCATTCAGATAGCCCTGGTGTAATCTACAGGATGGGGAAGGAAACACAAAAATGAATAAACTCCAGGCACGCTGCCTGCCTAGCACCCAGGACAGTGCCTAGCACAGGTGTAAACCCCAGGTGTGGCATACACTAGAAAGATGAACAAACCTAGCTGTGTTGCATTTGTAGCATCTATAATAGCACCTGGCACATGGTGAACATCCAGTAAATTTTTGTTAAACGAATGAATGCTCCCATGCCACAATTGTAACCACAGTTTTTATAAAATGGGTCCTCTAATAATGGTAGACAGAAGACAATCATAGAAGAAAAGGAGGGAGAAAGGGTGATTTGTAAAAAGAGTTAGACTCCTTTCACATCCTGTCTCGTTTACTCCTTGTAAGGTTTTATTCTTCCCATTTTACAGATGAGAAAAACTAAGGTGAATCAGTGCACGTCCTTCCTTCCTCACAGGTGGGAAGCACAGAGGGAGGTCAAAATCAAAATGTTGCAGTTCAAAATCCATGTTTGTTCTATGTATTATGAAATGGTGACAATTTTCCTGGAAATAATTTTTAAAAAATATTTCCCTTGTCCTCAGAAAGTATGATGAATTTCCCTCACTGGAGAAGAGAGAAAACAGAAAACTCACACCAGAGACACAATGGTGGCCCAGCACCTCTTTCTCAATTCCTTTCTTCTGTCCTGGACCATAGAGGAATGGGTGTGTGTGTGTGTGTGTGTGTGTGTGTGTGTGTGTGTGTGTGTGTGTGAGAGAGAGAGAGAGAGAGAGAGAGAGAGAGAGAGAGATTATTGTTTTCCTTTATTTTCTTGATCATCAAGTTTTGCTCCAGTAGTAAGCTGGGAGCTAAACTCTACTTTACAGCGTCTCTGTCCTACAAAACTCTCTGTGAGGGGAATATCATCACCTCCGTGACGTGGATGAGAGAATTCAGAAACGGCCGATTTGCCTGAAGTCAACACCAGCATATGGAACATCTGGGAAGCTAGCGCAGGATCATCTGATCCAAAAGTGATTTTCCACTAACGGTTTTCTCAGACGCTAATGTGCATAGGAATTACTTGAGGACCTGACCAAGCATTTTGATCCAGCAGGTCTAGGGTGGGACCTGACAAGCTCTCAGGTGATGCCAAAATCTTAGGCCGCATCTGATGAGAAGGTTTGCAGGGCAACTATTCAGTCAATTACCAACTTACCCTGTTTTCTTTTTTTTTATACATTTCAAGTTGCTCAGTCGAGTCTGACTCTCTGTGATCCCATGGACTATACAGTCCATGGAATTCTCCAGGCCAGAAACCTGGAGAGGGTAATCTTTCCCTTCTCCAGGGGATCTTCCCAACCCAGGGGTTGAACCCAGGTCTCCCGCATTGCAGGAGGATTCTTTACCAGCAGAGCCATAAGGGAAGCCCTATCCTGTTGTTCTGAGTTGGTTCCCAGCCCTTCCTCTTGTCTTGGTGAAATTTGGCTCATCAGCCACACTGGGGACCTGACAGGGCTGGGGGGCAGCAGTCTGTTCCCCAGGGAGCCTGGGTGGCTTCCTCCGCTTACATCCGTTACATCTCTGGGCAATAGTGCTGTTTACGCTGGAGCCACTTCATTTCCCACTTCTTCCCTCTTGGCCTACACATGACAACTACCTCTTATAAACGGTCCCTGAGCCTGCAGTCTTGGTGCCCTGAAACTGTTTTCCATAAAATAATCATTGTGAGCTACGTAAATACAAATTCAATGACATCATTCTTGTTCTTGGATTCCCTTGAGAAAGGGGAAGGCGCCAACTCCCTGCTCTGGCCTAAATTCTCTTTAACCAGAACATCTTACTTTTTATGTGCTTGTGGATATTGTGGTTCAACACAAAATGTAATTAAAAACAAAATGGAGGATTTTGCTGCTAAAGAAAAGCAAGAATCTCCCTGACCGATCCAATCTATCTCTTGCATTTTACAGATGAGGAGAGTGAGTCCCAGAGAGGTCCAACCCTCTGCCTGAAGTCGCCCAGGAGGATACCTGGGGTGCTGGCCCAAGTATCAAGACCCTGTTGGTGTTTTCTTTGGTTTTCTGGTTCTTTCCATTGCACTACGCTTCCCCTCACAAATAAATTTCTGTTTTTCACCAGATACTGCTTTCCCAAGATCCACTCAATAAGTTCGTTTATTGACTGAGAGCAAAACACTCAGGTCTGCAATGCCTTCTCCAAACCTGCCCCCTACCATTCAAGGCCTGAGGAAAAGCAGAAAGATGGGTAGACCCTGAATTTATTTTCATGAGCAGACCTGTGCAGCCTAGACCGACTGCTTGGTCATGAGATCCAAGGTCTGGGAACAGTTAGGGATAAATAAGCAACAATGACCAGAACCACCAGCTCCTTCCCAAACCTGAAGGAAGGAATCTTCAAGGTTTTCATAAAATACCATGGCTAAGGTAAGCTAGTACTCGGGACATGACAGATTGAACACAGAAGTATAATGACATAAGTGCTCTGGGACCTGAGCTGATAGATTTTTCTTTCCTAATGTATTACTCTTTTAAAACACATCAAGAATATTTTATGATGAAGGAAATTCCTCCTTCGGTCAAAAAGTCTACCCCCAAACGCCCCTGATGACCAAATTCATACAAGCAAACAATGCTCCCTAAAATTAATTAATTTCTCCAGGACAACGTATTCACAGCAAGTTAATAAATATTCCTTGTAGGAAATTCCCTGGTGGTCCAGTGGCTAAGACTCTGTGCTCCCAAAGCAGGGGCCCTGGGTTCGATCCCTAAGTGGGGAACTAGATCCCACACGCCACATGCAACTAAAAAGGTCACAAAGATCCTGCGTGCCACAACTAAGACCCTGCACAGCCAGATAAATAAACAAAAAATAAATATCAAAAAACCCCAAATATTCCTTGGGTGAGATAAGCATGTGATGAAGCCTACTGTTTGCAGGGGAAATAAATACTTGGTATATCACTGCTTGTAAGTTGAAAGGTCTTGTTAGAATCAAAGATGGGAGAGGTCAGGGTGGGCTAAGAGCAAGGGAAGGTACTCTGAGTGGGCTTTGGGCTGGAGGAGAGAACGTTCAGGAGCACTCCGAGAGAAACAAAGTCTGGAGGTGGGGAGACGTGTCTTGTTTGCTGGATACAGTAGAGGAGAAAGCCAAGCGCTGGGGCAGGAGGCAGATCCCCCCCACCCAGCCCCCAACCCACCCCCACACCCCCATATCCCCCCAACCTGCCTCCACCCAGGGTAAAACAATCAGGGATTCATTCTCCGTGGATTGAAACTCCAACATGAGAATAGCAGAACAGTTAAGGGAGGAAGCTGGGCCCTGCCCACACCACATATTTCTTTTCTTGAAGTCAGGAGACTTCCTCGACCACACATGCACAGAGAAGACTCCCTGGAGGCCAAAGCGGAGTCATGTCAAGGGATGTTCCCTACCCATAAGCCTTTTCAGTAAGATCCATCTTGGCTAAGAGATGCGTGTGCACACATGGAGGATCCTGAGATATACCAAATATGGACTGTGAACTGGGAAAATCAGCATGATCAGCCAAAGGAAACCCGGAAGAAATGTCCCATAAAAGTAATCCAAACTGCCACAAGGGCACGACTCAGCGACTCTCTCCCCCTGAGTCCGCCCATGTGTCTATCCACACATACCGCACTCTTTTTCCTCTTAATAAATAGTTTACTTGCTTCATCATTTTCTGTCTTTGTGGAAATGCTCTTCTGCAAAGTCGAAGGCCAGGGCCCTTGTCACTGACCACTGGTCTACTGGCTAGGATCTGGTGCTCTCACCACCGTGACCCAGCCCACGCTCTGGCTGGGAACCCAAGCCCCGCTCCAAGCCGTTCCAGCCAAGGCCGCCTGAGATCAGAGTCACACGTAGAATGGCTTAAAGTCTGAACCAGGAACTCTGGGGCACTCAGCCACAGGAAGCCTGCTCTACGGTGTGGAATGTGCCTGCGGGTGGCACCCGAAGGACCTTTCTGCAATGTCAGCTGAGTTATGTACTTAACGTGGATCTGAAAAGAACATAACTGAGCATATCAGGTACATAACTTCAGAGACACTACTGCTTAGGACCAGGCTAAACTTACGGGAGCAAGAACAGATGTTTACCTCAAGAGGAAAATATTAGATGAATACCAGCTTGGATGTGACAAAAATCATGAACGTGAACAGGGGTGGTTGGTAATTGACAAACACTTGGTAAAAGCCACGTATTGATATCAGTGATCATTACTGGCTGTCTCATCAAAGGGCATACTGTGTGTGATGCTGCTTTGTGGATTTCCTTCATTCATTCACAAACGGGAAAATCCACACATTCAACAAAACACATTACACAAGATACTACAATGATGACAAACTTACTTCTCGGACAGGAAGGAAGGAAAAGAGATAGCACTTTTAAGGACCTGCTGGCATCACCGACTCAATGGACATGAGTTTGAGAATGTTAGGTAGTTAGAATAGGAAAAAGGAGTCCAAAATGGTGGTGGCTAAGAGACAAGGGAAAAGCCCGCGAAAATAGAACAAAGGAAGGTCCGAGGACAGGAGTGAGGACGTCAGGTAGAACAAACAGCACTCCTGGCTGGCCCAGTTTACATAGGGCAGGCCCAGGGGAGGAGAAAAACATAAAAAGAGGAGCCAAAGGGCCGGGGCTCTCTCTCTGTCTCCCCCACGCGAGCACGTGTTTTCTTTCTCTCTCTCTCTCTCTCTTCTCTTCGCGTCTTTTGGGTCAGCATGCCCCCATGCCCGGAGGATGCATTTTTCTTTATTTTCTAAATAAAACTGATCTGTCTGAGAACTATAACATGGACTGTCCAAGAGCTGTGACGTGCCAAGGGCTTTAACGTCCATCACTTCAAATCTTTGTTGTGACAAGACAGAACCGAGGAGATTATGCTTCCCTGACATCTATGGTGCTGTGGGCTTTTCCCTTGTCTCTTAGCCACCACCATTCTGGGCTCCTTTTTCCTATTCTAACTACCTAGCAAGTAAACTCTGGGAGTTGGTGATGGACAGCGAGGCCTGGCGTACTGCAGTCCATGGGGTCGCAGAGTCAGATACGACTGAGCGACTGAACTGGACTGAATAACCAAACAGTGTGGGAGGCCTGGGGATTCAGATTTCAAAAACAAGACGCTATTCGTTCTCAAGGAGCCCACTGTCCATCAGGGAGGCAGGCGACTACGGACATGAACTGTAATCTCACGTGAGAAGTCCTTTCACAGAGATGTGTACAAAGTAGAAGAACGTGTAGGAGCCCTTAGAGTAGGGGCAGCAGGCAGAGCTGGTGGGAGAGGAGTTCAGCACCTTTGCCAGTTGTGCTATCACTTCTGTTACTTACAATGAAGGTGTTGGAGGAATTTTAGTGTAGGAATCCCAAGATACTGCAATTATTTTTTTTAAAGGAAAGCATAAACGCAAGATATTATCATTGTGTTTACAGTCATGGCTCAGTCTCAGTCATGTTGAACTCTTCGAGACCCATGGACTGTAGCCCACCAGGCTCCTCTGCCCATGGGATTTCCCAGGCAAGAATACTGGAGTGGGTAGCCATTCCCTTCTCCAGGGGATCTTCCTGACCCAGGGATCAAACCCCAGTCTCCTGCATTTCAGGCAGATTCTTTACCTGCTGAACCACCAGCCCCCATTTACTGTAATGAATGACACAAACTTTAGAATGCATGAGAATGACCTGCAGAACGTATTTTAAAATGCACATTTTGGACTCCAAATAGACTCTGATATTAGTATGCGTAGAATGTGACTTGGTTAATCTGAAACTTTAATAAAGCCAGGAAGATCTGGATGTAGTCAGTGTATGCTTTGAGAGGCTAATTACAGAGGGCAAGAAACTTATTTACTTTTGACACCTTAGTATTGAGCACAATGCCTGGCATACAGCAAGCCTTGAATACATGTTTGGTAAACACACACACACGAAATAAATTATTAAAATCTAATAACAAATCTGAGCTCCAGAATAATATTTCATTTTCTAAAAGATTTTACTTATAGACTCAAAATTTACACTTGTACCCTTCCAGAAAGTCATGGAGATGGTCTTATATAATTAATATTCAGACGCACACAAATATAAACAGGGTTAACTGCTTTTTAAAATTTAATTTGATGGATTGATTAGCCCAGGCTCAGGCTGGTGGCTGCTGGGCCTCCCTTCGTGTGGTGGAGACTCTGAGAGTCTGGATGTCCTTGAACATGAGGAGACATCCTTCTGAAGAGCATTATTCCTTGCTTCTCTCTAATTCTCACCTGTGCCCCGCCCACAAACTAATCCATCTCAATTAATGAATGGAGTCCAATGCAACAGTTTGTCAATCAGCAGGAACATGCTGTACCCTCAAGAGCCAAACTCAAGGCAAAATTTCTCATTTTGCCATTTTCTCTAGCTCTGAGAAGTATTAAAATTAGATTCATTATGGCTAATTGATCCAAAGGGAACAGAACAATCCTTTCTCTAAGTAGCTGAAAAATGAGCCAGTCCCCAGTCCTTGCGCCACTCAAATACCTTGACTCGCGCCACTCAAATACCTTAACTCGGATACTTTTTTCTAAAAAAAAAAGAAAAGAAACTTTTAATTTTGTATTGGGGAATAGCTGATTAACAATGTTGTGATAGTTTCAGGTGGACAACAAAGGGACTGAGCCATACATATACACGTATCCAGTCTCCCCCAAATCCCCCTACCATCTAGGCTGCCACATAACACTGAGTAGAATTCCATGCACTATACAAGAGGTCCTTGTTGGTCATCCATTTTAAATATAGCAGTGTGAATATGTCGATATCAAGTGGATGCAGGTATTTTTGAGTTTTCAACTTTCCATTCTGCTTACGGTCACCTACTGTGCATAATGGTAATTCCATCAACTGGAAGAATGAATGAATGAATGAAGGCCTGAAGGAATGGGCAGTTCTCATTACTGAGTATCTACCACATTTCCAGCATTATGCCAGGCACTAATATGATGATAAACAGAGTAGACATGGTCCTCTCTGGGCTTACAATTGAAAACAGGAGGCTGCATTAATAAAGTATGCATGCTAAAGTTAAGAGAGACTAGATCCCCCAGTTTGTCCCGTCTGGAAATCAGGAAGAGAGGAGCCGCAGCAGGGCTTTTTCTGTGTGAGAACCCAGGAGGAAAAAATAAATACTTTCTGTTGGTAGAAGTCACAGTCAGGAATATTGTGTCCAATGAAAAGAACTTTTAAAATATCTTCACATCTCTAATAGGGATGGAATGAAATAAAGATAGAAGTAACTAGTGCTGAGTCCCTCCGTGAACTGGAGCCAGAATGGAAACATGCCAGAGGAAGTCAGGTGGTCAGTCTAGAAAGATCACTGGACTCATATTCTGGGAGCAAAAGGGAACTGGTGGCTGGGAAGGCAATGCAGAGCCTTAGATGCAGCTAAAAACTCACCAGGAGCAAATAGGATTGGGTGCAATTTAGGATACAGAGAAGACAGGGAGGGTGAATGCATGGGCTTCACATTGGAGACCTGGGACACTATGGCAGATATTTACACTGCTTATATGTGATGCCAGCTGGGCAGCAGTGGTGTCCTGGGACCTCTTCAGACTGCTTTGCAAGAGCCAATTATGCGAACTCCTTCCCAACTCCCCTGGTGGCTTAGTGGTAAAGAAATGCAGGAGATTTGGGTTCAAGCCTTGGATTGGGAAGATCCCTTGGAGAAGATAATGACTACCATTCTTGCCTGCAGTACTCTTGCCTGGAGGATCCCGTGAACAGAGGAGCCTGGTGGGCTACAGTGTACAAACCAGTGTTTTTCTTTATGAGAAGTTACTGGAAAAGGTCAGTTTTCATTCCAATCCCAAAGAAAGGCAATGCCAAAGAATGCTCAAACTACCACACAGTTGCACTCATCTCACACACTAGTAAAGTAATGCCTAAAATTCTCCAAGCCAGGCTTCAGCAATATGTGAACTGTGAACTTCCAGATGTTTAAGCTGGTTTTAGAAAAGGCAGAGGAACCAGAGATCAAATTGCCAACATCCGCTGGATCATCGAAAAAGCAAGAGAGTTCCAGAAAAACATCTATTACTGCTTTATTGACTATGCCAAAGCCTTTGACTGTGTGGATCACAATAAACTGTGGAAAATTCTGAAAGAGATGGGCATTCCAGACCACCTGACCTGCCTCTTGAGAAACCTGTATGCAGGTCAGGAAGCAACAGTTAGAACTGGACATGGAACAACAGACTGGTTCCAAATAAGAAAAGGAGTACGTCAAGGCTGTATATTGTTACCCTGCTTATTTAACTTATATGCAGAGTACATCATGAGAAACGCTGGGCTGGAAGAAGCACAAGCTGGAATCAAGATTGCCAGGAGAATTATAAATAACCTCAGATATGCAGATGACACCACCCTTATGGCAGAAAGTGAAGAAGAACTAAAGAGCCTCTTGATAAAAGTGAAAGAGGAGAGTGAAAAAGTTGGCTTAAAGCTCAATATTCAGAAAACTAAGATCATGGCATCCAGTCCCATCACTTCATGGCAGATAGATGGGGAAACAGTGGAAACAGTGGCTGACTTAATTTTTCTGGGCTCCAAAATCACTGTAGATGGTGATTGCAGCCATGAAATTAAAAGACGCTTACTCCTTGGAAGGAAAGTTATGACCAACTTAGACAGCATATTAAAAAGCAGAGACATTACTTTGCCAACAAAGGTCTGTACAGTCAAGGCTATGGTTTTTCCAGTGGTTGTGTATGAATGTGAGAGTTGGACCATAAAGAAAGCTGAGCGCTGAGGAATTGATGCTTTTGAACTGTGGTGTTGGAGAAGACTCTTGAGAGTCCCTTGGACTGCAAGGAGATCCAACCAGTCCATCCTAAAGGAGATCAGTCCTGGGTGTTCATTGGAAGGACTGATGTTGAAGCTGAAACTCCAATACTTTGGCCACCTGATGAGAAGAGCTGACTCATTGGAAAAGACCCTGATGCTGGGAAAGATTGAGGGCAGGAGGAGAAGGGGATAACAGAGGATGAGATGGCTGGATGGCATCACCGACTCGATGGACACGGGTTTGGGTGGACTACGGGAGTTGGTGATGGACAGGGAGGTCTGGCATGCTGCAGTTCATGGGGTTGCAAAGAGTCGGACATGACTGAGCAACTGAACTGAACTGGACTGATGAAATATTTACCAGCAGGCCACTAGTTATGAGCCTAAGTCCAGGCAAAGAGGTGAAGGGATCTGCATGAAACCAGGAATTTAGAGCTGGAGCTGACCTCGGGGAGCACCGGCTGCCTTGGAAGTAAGGTATTCCCCTCCATGGATGTCAGCAAGGAGATTCAACTGGCATGTGGGGGCCTAGAACAAGTGATATTTAGGCTTCTTCCTACCCTAAGAGTCTGCTTTCCTATGCTATAAGTAGTCATAGAGGATTTCTTAAGAATGCAGTAGTGAGTTAAATACCATTTTATGGGGTGTTTTCATCGATTGCTGGTGGACAAGAATGTGTATGTGTGTGTCTGCAAGTGCAGAGGCAGGTTAGGAAATCATGGCTTGCTGGCAATATTAAACTAGGAACTTCCCTGGTGGTCCAGTGGTTCAGAATCCATCTGCTAATGCAGGGAACATGGGTTCCATCCCTGGTCTGAAAAGATCCCACATGCTGCAGAGCAATAAGCCTGTGTGCTACAACCAGTGAGCCTGCAGACCCCAGAGCTCATGCTTCCCAACAAGAGAAAAATCACAATGAGAAGCCTGCACACCACAACTAGAGAGTAGCTTGCGTGCAGCAAGGAAGACCCAGTGCTGCTGCTGCTGCTGCTGCTAAGTTGCTTCAGTCGTGTCCGACTCTGTGCGACCCCATAGACGGCAGCCCACCAGGCTCCGCCATCCCTGGGATTCTCCAGGCAAGAATACTGGAGTGGGTTGCCATTTCCTTCTCCAGTGCATGAAAGGGAAAAGTGAAAGTGAAGTCGCTCAGTCGTGTCTGACTCTTAGTGACCCCATGGACTGTAGCCTACCAGGCTCCTTCGTCCATGGGATTTTCCAGGCAAGAGTACTGGAGTGGGGTGCCATTGCCTTCTCTGAGACCCAGTGCATCCAAGAATAAATAAATTAATATTAAAGTAATAAATTGACAAGTGGTCAAGGCCCAAATCAGAGTAACTTCCAAGAAGTACAGAGCCAGAAAGCTGTAATTTTACACACTAGGCATGGTGTTCTTAACAGTTAACGATAGTGGTAGCTATTACCGACAGTACCATTTTGCAGAACGGTCTACAGAGACAGGCTGAGGCTGGTGAGAGATCACCTGAGAAATACAGAGGGGTATCAAGTATGAATGTTCTCCTGGAGCTGAGTCTATGACCAAACAGAGGAAAAAGATTTCACTGTCAATCCAGACAAGATCAAGTCAGTGAAAGTGAACTTCATAAGGAGGATATAATTCTGGGTCCACATTTGGCAATACTCTCAGAGTGATCAAAATCACTGACTTTATACAAACCTTTATTTACAAAAGGATTTTGAAACTTTGGCCTTCCATGATATTAGACAGGAATTCCTCTTTTCCCGACCCCCATTATTCGTGGTTTTGTGGGAGACTTTATATTATGGATAGCAGATTACATGGGCATTCCAGTTTATTCATTTGCCCGTAAGAAGACTACAAACTCACCTCCCATCACCCTTTGTCTAGCAGAGTCTTCCTTGTCTCATGAGCTGTAGACATTTCTCAGACTCGGAGAAGGTGAGAAATTAAGAAGCAGGACTGAGTTCACACAAAAGTTAACAAAAACAACAAAAAAAATACTAAACCCAATAAGACTGTGTTTAGTTCCTCCAACAGTGAGTAAGCTAATTTTGATGAAATCTCCCCTGGAATAAAATAGTGTTGAAAAAATCAAAGCTATGGCAATTAGTCAGAGGGAGCTTCCATTAAGTTGTCATACGTTTAGTTAAAATCCAGGTAGTTTTGCCTCTGGGGAAACTGATTTGATTTATACAAATCAAGTTCACGTGATTTCTAACCTAGTGGGCTTTTTTCAAGAGCTCAAACTACTCAGGCCTCAGAGTGACAAATGATGAATTTTATTAAAGAATATGAACAAAGAGACACCATGTAACACAGAATAATTCACTTATCCACCCATCTGTTCACTCATTTATTAAAGAAAATGTTTACTGAGCACCTATTATGTGTCTGATATAGAACTGGTCACAGAGAATACATAATTGCAAAAGCAACAGTCCTTTCTTTCAAGAAGCTCACAACCTAGTACCTGTGTCAGAGAGCTGTTGTGAATTTTAAATTAATTACTTCATGGAAACAATAAAAAAAAATGTATGTTTTTGAGTGCTCACTATGATGAACATGCAAAAAGTGTAGCCCTTATTTTTATTGTTATCTGATAAAGAGACAAGAAAATATATTTTTGGTCCACTG
This sequence comes from Okapia johnstoni, assembly GCA_024291935.2. Lineage (NCBI taxonomy): Eukaryota > Metazoa > Chordata > Mammalia > Artiodactyla > Giraffidae > Okapia > Okapia johnstoni. The sequence goes on from CM044309.1 coordinate 65,727,862, forward strand.
TGGTCAAAGTTGAGAATGAGAGAACCTTAGGGTACAGCTGGGGAGAGCTACCTACCCCAGCCTGAGAAGGTCTGGAAGGGTCTTTCCACAGATAGCCCTCAGCTGATTCTTAAAAGGAAAGAAAGAGAGGCAGGCAGAGAAGGCAGGAAAGGAATTCTGTGAAATGAAACCACAGGAATGGAGGTCAAATCCTAGCCAGCTTGATACATCCTGTTAGGGAGCTGAGCATTTATCTTGCAGATAATAGAGAGCCATTGACAATGAAGGTGCCCAGAATGTACCACGGAGGCATTCAAAATTATTTTAGGCTGAAGACATTTGAGAATCAAAAGATGCAGAAAAGGCCTTTATCTGAACTCCCCACCCTCATCCACCTGAAAGCAAAGCCTTCCAAGAGAATACAGCTACCTTAAGTTCCCCTTTTCAAAGGAGGTTTCCTATACTGGGGGAAGATTGATTCTTATCACCAGAGACTAGAAATCAGTATTAGGATGAGAAACTGCATAAACATTGTCACAAAACTATCACAACTCCCATCTATTCTCCTAAGACCCATTTTTCTTTCTCCAAAGTCATACTTTTTAAAGTAAGTACCCTTTCTCCCCTTTGTGTAATGTGTTAGTCGCTCAGTCACATTTGACTCTTTGCAACCCCATGGTCTGTCCATGGAATTCTCTAGGAAAGAATACAGGAGTGGTAGCCATTACCTTCTCCAGGGGATCTTCCTGACCCAGGGATTGAACCTGGGTCTCCTGCATTGCAGGCAGATTCTTTACCATCTGAGCTACTAGGGAAACCCATTTTCTCCCCTTATCCTTTTCCTATTAACTTGGTGTATAAGCCCTCCATTTTAATCACTTCTTTGAGCCATATTTTCTGCAAGCTCCTGTGATCTTATGTTAATGAAGTTTGCCTTTTTTCCTGCTAATCTATCATCTGTCAGTTTAATTTGCAGGTCCTAAGTACAGAAGCTGAGAGGATATAGGAAAAGTTTTTCCTCCCTGACAAAGCATTTTACACGCAATTATGATCACATTTCTGTTTCATAAAGATCTTTCTCAATGTGGGGTGAAAAACGGCATGAAAGGTGCTGCTGGTACAGATTTTCCCAGGAGAATACTGAGGAAGGACTCAACCAAGCCAGTGGCAATGTCAGGAAGAGTAGGCCAACTCAAAATACATCGAAGACTTAGCTTTAGCTAAGTTAGCTTTAGCTAACATGACTTCACAACTTCAGTAAAAAGGATGGAGCAAGAGAGGCCACAGGGTGTGGAGGATAGCATGAATAAGATGGCATTGTTTTTTACTGCAGGGTTTTGGTACAGAAGAAACTTGGGAAGAAAGATAATGAGACTAATTTTGAAGATTGTGCCGGAGGTTCCTGTGTGGCAGCTTCTAGGGGTGTTGGCTAGTCAGCAAACACATGCTGGAATTTCTAAGGGAATCTGGTTTGGAGCTAGAAATTTGAAAGTTGAGGGCTAGCAGGTGGTCAATTAAGCTATGAGAATGAACAGGATTGAACAGAGCATTCAGGAAGGGCGGGGGGGGGGGGGGACACGCCTAGACCTTCCAAGAGGGATGTTCTTGTCACTAAACATATTGCATAAGGAAGGAAATACGGCATCGCCCCAGGACAAAACATGGCAGGGTAGACAGAAGCCTTAGGCTGACTGCATTAAGACTAAGGATATGCCACCACCTCCTACAAGGAGACTTGCAGGGAGGGAGCTGGTAAATATACCAATGCACATAATTGGCATCTTTCACAGAACACTCCAGTGCAGAAGAGCTTCGGGCTCTGGGAAAGGCGGGATGGGGTCTGATCACTCACTTTCCATCTGGGAAGCCAAGTTTGTCAATAGCAAACTTGTTTGCTTCTTTGCCTTAGGGCCATGATAGATCTGTCTCACCTGTTTACAGGTGACAGGACCAAAAGCCCCTCCCCACTTCCCTCCAAGGCTGCCTCCCTCCGGGGCAGGGGATCCAATCAGTACTCAAATTGGCACCTCCCCAGGGCTCCCAGCAGGAAGGACCCCTGGAGGCTGCTGCAAAGCCCTCATTTGCACACTGGCAGTTGCTGCTTCAATTTCCCAGGCCAGGATAAAAACAGCTCTGTACCTTCCAGGATGAAGCCCACCCCGCCCCCTCCTCGCCCCAGAGAAAAGAGAAATCACACCCACGCGCTCAGCCGAAATTCATCTTCCAATTTCTCAGCCTGTCACCGCTGAGAAAGATACAGCTGCTGCTGCCACCACAGACAGAAGAGAAACACACACACACACACACAGACACGCAAAACACAACTACCCTCCAATCTCTCTCCATGTTAAGTCACAGGAGATTTTCTTACAATGTGTCTTCCTGCCACTGACTCAGGGAGGTCCCTGTGACATTATTTTGAAAGCAGAGAGATGAGAATTCATCTCAAGCCCCAGGCACCAGGAGCTCCCCAGGTGGCGCAGTGGTAAAGAATCTGCCTGCCAATGTAGGTGATGCAAAAGACACAGGTTCCATCCCTGGGTGGGGAAGATCCCCTGGAGGAGGAAATGCCAGTATTCTTGCCTGGAGAATCCCATGGACAGAGGAGCCTGGCGGGTTACAGTCCAGGGGGACCCAAAGAGTCGGGACACGACTGAGCACACATGTAGGCACATGGGCACCAGAGCAATGGGAAGACATGATTCCTTAAATTCATGGCCATGCTAGTCTTTGGTAGAAAAAAAAAAAGCACTACATTTTACTGTTGGTTTTCAAATCTGGTTTTCTTTTATTATTTATTGATACTCTTATAAATTTTTAAGGGGGGTGTGCCATGTGGCATATGGGATCTTAGTTCCCCACCGGGGATCAATCTCACCCCCTGCAATTGGAAGCATGGAGTCTTAACCACCAGATTGTCAGGGAAATCCCCTTCATTTTATAACATTATGCTGTGGTCCTATAGACAATACTAGGTTGTATAGCCTCAATCACCCCTATCCTCTCTAGAATTGCATCCACTTCTCACCAAGAATCCTTGTTTAGTATTATGGGTTGAATTTTGTCCTTCATTAAAAGATGAACGTGAATTTGAGCAAACTCCAGGAGACAGTGAAGGACTGGGGAGCCTGGCGTGCTGTAGTCCATGTGGTTGTGGAGAGTCAGATGTGACTTAGTGACTGAACAACAGCAACAACAACAACAATAAAAGATATGTTGGGGTCCCAATCCCCACTACCCCAACATGTGAGCTTATCTGGAAACTGGGTCTTCCTGGAGATAAAGTTAAAATGAAGTCATTAGGGTGGGCCCTAATCCAATAGCACTGGTTTCATTATAAAAAGGGAGAATCTGGACACAGAGACAAACACGTCCAGAGGGAAGAAGAGGTGAAGACATGCAGGGAGCAGATGGCCAGGGGACCAGAGTGACGAATCTACAAGCCATGGAAGGAACTCCAGGAACTGCCAGGAAACCTCAGGAGCTGGAAGCAGCAAGGCAGTTTCCTCCTTAGAGCCTTCCAAGAAAGCATGACTCTGCCAACACCTGGACTTTGGACCTTTGGTCTCCAGACCTGTGAGGGAGTGGATATGTGTTGTTCTCCATGCAGTGCGTGGTGCTTTGCTACGGCAGCCCCGGGAAATTCGTGCACTTAGACAGCTGGGTCCCTCTGCAGATGCGTTTAAACCTTTCCTTTGATGTGTGATGTCCTCTCCAACTCTCTCCCATATTCTAGGACACCTTCCATTGTTCCATCACACTCTTCCTGATGGTTTGAAGCCACAGTGGTCCTCAGCTCCTTCCCTCAGTCCTCAGTGGCAATGATCCTGAGGGTCGCACGACAGTTCTAACTTTGAACATTTTTCAAAAGGAAATTTGCATTGACTGGGCTCCCGTAACATATAGAACACGGTGCTCAACACTTTGGATGTCCCATCCCTTAGAACCTCCTTGTGGGAAATAATAACCACTCCAATAATTTCCAGCAGGTGAGATGGAGTTTCAGACACTAGGAAGTCAGTGAAGGTCTTCCAACCAGGACATGGGAAGATGTGGGAATACCATTCCAGGTTCGATGCATGAGTCAAATGCTCAGGGCTGGGGCAATGGGATGACCCAGAGGGATGGGATGGGGAGGGAAGTGGGAGGGAGGTTCAGGATGGGGAACACATGTAAACCCATGGCTGATTCATGTCAATGTAGGGCAAAAACCATTACAATATTGTAAAGTAATTAGCCCCCAACTAAAATAAATAAATTTATTAAAATAAATAAATAAATAAATAAATAAATGTTAACTTCCAAAAAAAAAAAAAAATAAGGCATAGACAAACGACTCCTTAGCATATGCTCATTCCTCCCTGCAGGGGTTCCCAAACTCTGAGCCTTGGACCAGTACCTCTTGTCAGATCAGTGCAGGCATTAAATTAGCAATAAAGGGCACAATAAATGTAATGTGCTTGAATTATCCAGAAACCATCCCTGTCCCGCCTTGGTCCATGGAAAAATTGTCTTCCGAGAAATTGGTCCCTGATGCCAAAAAAGTTGGTGACTGCTGCCTCCCTGAACCACAGGAAAACCTACCTGTGTAGCTGTCCGTCTATGTTCCTGTTTCCGCAAATGTGATCAGGCTATCAATACTTGGAGCATTACTGTAACCCCAGAGCATCTCAGTAGTTAACATGCACAGGAATCCCTGGGGATTTTGTTAAATAGCACATTCTAATTCTATGGGTCTGGGGTGGGGTCTGAGAGACTGCATTTCTGACAAGCTCCCAGGGGATGCTGGCCTATGCACCACAGACTCAACAGTCAATAGTTCCATGCTTTCATTGCTAGTTGTCCCACAAACAAACTCTGCATCACACGTCTTCAGGGTCTACTATGCTTCTAGAACTGGGCTGGGTCATATGGACACAATAAGAACTAAGAACTTAATTTTAAACTCTTTAAGAGCATTGACTACTATTTTGACTTGAGCAATCAAAACCATGGGCACAAAGCAAGCACTTGGTCAGAACATGTTTACATCCCCAGCTTCTAAAATATGGTCCTTAAGTAACAATACTTTGGCCACCAGATGCGAAAAGCTGACTCATTGGAAAAGACTCTGATGCTTGGAAAGATTGAGGGCAGGAGTAGAAGGCGGCGACAGGGGATGAGATGGTTGGATGGCATCACCGATGTGTTGGATGTGAGTTTGTGCGAACTCTGGGAGATAGTGAAGGACAAGGAAGCCTGGCGTGCTGCAGTCCATAGGGTTACGAAGAGTCAGACACAACTCAGCAATTGAACAACAGGTAACAATATCATCACTGACATGTACCCTTGTAGCAGATGTTCTGAGTCAACTACTAGACTTTATTCTTCTCTTCATTACTAACGGACACCCAGTTCCATTAAGAACAGCCTCAAACATTAACTCCATTAACTCTACAGCATCCCTGTAGATTGGGTGGTCATGTGACATAGTTCTGGCCAATGAGATGAGGCAGGAAGGCTTTAGGCTTTTCCTTATAAAAGGCTTTCTGTATCTTCCTTCTGCCCTGTAACAAGGTTTAATGCTTGTATGTGCTGTGTTTTATGACGATAACATAACCAACATGAGGTAAAAGCCAAGACAATCATTCAGACACTGGCTCTGCCATTGCTAAGCTGTTGAACAAATGTCAGCAGCTGCTTGCTTCATATATCTTGTTATGTGAGAAAAATAAAATCTTCTCTTCTAAGCCAATTTTACTGGTGACCCGGAGTGTTCCCAATTAATACTACCCATATCCAGGAGGGAACACAGTCACAGCACCAGCTGAGATAACAGTAGTCTGTCCAGAAGTGAGAAGCAGGGACTTCTCAGGTGGCTCAGTGGCAAGGAATCCATCTGCCAATGCAGGAGACCTGGGTTCGATCCTTGTCAGGGCAGAGCTCACATGCCGTGGAAGAACTAACCCCCTGCACCACAACTTCTGAGCCTGTGCTCTAGAACCCACCCAGGAGTCACGGCTGTACCCTAGAGCCCGTGCTCTGCAACAAGAAAAGCCACGGCAGTGAGAAGCCCGCACACTGCAACTAGAGAGTAGCCTCTGCTCATCGCAATGAGACCAAAGCCCAAGCAGCAAGGAAGACTCAGCACAGCCAAATACAAATAAATAAAATTATTCCAAAAAATTTTTTTAAATGAGAAGCAAAACTACATCAGACATTAAAAAAAAAACAAAAAAAAACCACCTCATGTTTTCAAAATCAGTTTCTGCCAAATAGCAACCAGAAGCATATTCCATGACTGGATTTGAATGTTCTCAGAAGCAAATCTTCTTCCCTGTTTTCATTTTCCCTTGCTGTTTAATCCAGATTCCATGAGTCCATTTCATAAAGTTATTTCTACTCAGATGCTGGCATGGAAAACACTAAATCTTAGGTTTACCCAAGAGTTGCCAGGTCAACCTCGATATTCTGCTAGGGCGTGTGAGCTAGCCCAGAGCATCTAGGATACATTTTGGGTTATCTCTGAGTATCAGCATCAAAAAAGTGAAAGTGTTAGTGGTTCAGTCTTGCCCCATTCTTTGTGACCCCATGGACTGTAGCCTGATAAGCTCCTCTGTCCATGGAATTCTCCAGGCAAGAATACTGGAGTGGGTAGCCATTCCCTTCTCCAGGGGATCTTCCCGACTCAGGGATCAAACCCAGCTCTCCTGCACTGTAGGCAGATTCATTACCATCTGAGCCACCAGGGAAGCCCTATAAGCGTCAAATCTGAACGAATAAATCACCTGGACACCCTACTCTAAACTCATCAATGGAAGTTTGATTTCTGCCCTTAGGCTTTTTTAAAAAAGCCAACTGGAGATGTTTTTAAAATTAATTATTTTCATATTTTGGCCACACCATGAGGCATGTGGGACCTTAGTTCCCTGGCCAGGGATCAAGTCCACACCCAATGCAGTGGCAACACAGTCTTAACCTACTGGATGGCCAGGAAAGTCCCTCCCCACTCAGACTTTTGATAGGAAAAAAAAAGAGACCTCCATCATGTTTTCTTCCATTCATCTCACACACGAAGACATCACCCTTACTCACTGCTTAAGAGAGATACCAATTTACCCTGCTCCCCAACCCCAAACGCATTCCTTTTGCTTCAGCCTGAGGACACAGAGAAAAGTTTGGTATTATTAATAATGTATAGAAATGTAATACAGATATATAACATAAGTTAGATAGTTATACACAGACAATGGAATTGCATCTTATGCTGACTAGATTCTAAAGGCAGAGAAGCAAATATTCTTTTAATAATTAAAAAACACCCGGAAGATCTCCAAAATTGCTCTTAAATTGTCAGAACCTGGCACTTTCAATATTTCAGCTGAAGCAATTAAGGGAAAGGTCTAACGTGACCTGCAGGAAAAGTGATGACGTGGATAAACTGATTGACCCAATAGTTTATTGTCCAAACCAGCCCACTTCTGACAGTGAAAGACAGAGCTATTAACAATTATGCTGGGACAGCAAGAGAAAACTGGAACAGACCTGGACAAACCAGGACATGTGGCCACCTTATAAGTAAGGACTGGCACCTTTAGTTTTTTCCCCAGGCATACAAAGCTGAATGCTGACAGAGGAGATGACTTCCTTTTGTAAATGGAAAAACGGAGTCTCAGAAGAGCTGTGACTTGCCCAAGACCACACAGCTTGGTGGCAAAGGAGTCAGAATGGAGACAATCCTCCCATCACCATGAAAAATGGTTTTCCTTTGGTGGGTGAAACCCCAGAAGTTCTTCCATTCCAGGCTTAGGAAATTAACTCTGTGTAATGACAGGGAATGCCTGAACAGGGTTCTTGAGACCTGCCCTTCAAGTGGGGCTGCCTTCTGAGGGTGGGACAGAGGGATCTCAAAACAAAAGAAAACTGACACAGAACACACCATTTCCTGGGTGCTGTGCTTGGACGTGTATGTATTTTATCTTCTTTGGTTTTCAGAGTAAACACATGAGGTGGTTATTCATGTTCCCATTTTTCAGATTGGGAAGCTGAGGCTCAGCTCAATTAAGTGATTTGCCCATGGTTAGGGTAAGTAGAAAGGGCCAGATCCAAAGCCAGGTTGTCCAGCCCCACAGCTTGTGCATGTGTCCAGTTTGGAAAGCTGGAAGCCTCAGAGCCATCTGTATTCCTCCATCACCACTGCTGCCCTGGTCCAGCCACCATCCTGTTTTCCCGAAAGGAGCTTCCTCTCCTCATTCCATACCATCCACACAACGGCCAGAACTATCATTTAAGAAAGTAAATCAGACCAAGCAGTGATGGTCACACACTCTTGTGAAAATACTAAAGATCATTCAATTGTACACTTTAAAAAGGTAGATGTTGTGGTGCACGCATGCTGTCGCTTTAGTTGTGTCTGACTGTTTGTGACCGTATGGACTGTAGCCTGCCAGGCTCCTCTGTCCATGGGATTCTCCAAGCAAGGATCCTTGAGTGGGTTGCCAAGCCTTTCCTTCTCCAGGGAATCTTCCCTACCCAGCATCGAACCTGCGTCTCTTGTGTCTCCTGCATCAGCAGGTGAGTTCTTTACCACTAGTGCCACCTGGGGAGTACAAAAAAGTTGTGGTATGCAAACTGTATCTAAAAAACAAATAAGTAAAAGATGCTGGACAGCCAAAAAAACAACATGCTAAAAAAGAAGAAAAGTAAGTCAGACACCACTCTCCTCCTTAACCCTCCAGCATCTGCCCATCACGCTGCCCTGCAGAAACAGGCAGCGCCTGGATGTCCTGTGAAGCCATAAGTGATGGTGCTCAGCCCAGTCATCCATCACCTTGACCAGCCTGCTCCCCTTCACTCACTCTGTACTAGTCATTCCCTGAATACCATCTACATATAGGTTCAGGATGTTTGCATGTACTCAGCACCTGCCTGGAGTGCTCTACTCGGCTCTGTAGCACTGGTTCCTTTGCATCACTCACATCTCAGCCAAAGTGCCTTTCCTTACACTTGCCTCCTTGAGCCCCAACTCAAATAGTTAGCACCTTGCTAAGCCACTTCCAAAGGCACACCCTGTCCATTTCTTTTTCTTTCTTGCCTTTTTTTGTTTTTTAAATTATGAAGGGATGATAACACATTTTCAGGAGACTTAGAAAATACAGAACAAAGTTACGTATAGTTCCATGATATATTACAATTATTTTTAAGTAGATAAATTAAGATCTTTAACTGGAGTTTCAATGGCAAACTCCGAAAACTTAATAGAATGAATACAGAAAAGCAGAAGGATATAGTAGACATGAAAAGCACCATGAACCGATTCAACATAATTAGGATTTATTCAATTTTCACAGAACAGTAGGATACAAATTCTCTGCAAGTTCCCACACTGTTCACTTCCTGATGGCGTTTACTCCTGTCTGAAGTCACCTGACATACGGGTCTGTGTGCCATTGTCAGCCTCTCCCTTTGGCAGGTGCTCTTCAGAGTGAGGTCCATTCTGGGCTCCTCACAGCTGTATCTCTGTGGTCGAGCAGAAGGTCTGATGGGAAACAGCGGATGAATGAGATTCTTCTCTGGATGAATCCATCCGAAAAGCCCAATTCTTCTCCATGCACCATGCACCAACACTAATGTGGCCAAACTAGAAAGAACGTAGATTTATCTCCAGCTCTTCTTTACCTCCATTCCTACTGGGAAGAGTTTTCTGAGCCCAGTTTCAGAATCACAATTGCAAAGGGCAAACTATTTTCATCTGGAAAAATATTTGATTCTGCCTGAGGTGAACATTTTGAAAATCTTTCCAATGGGACCACTGTTTCCCAAATGGTTTCGGCTTAGCTACGACCTCCATCAGGTTATTCAATCCAAACATATAAAAGAACCGATAAATCTTTGATGTTTGCAGAGATTCAAGTGCCTTTTCTTGTAACTTAAAAGAGTGAGAAAGCAGAGTTGATACTGAGAAAACAGAAGCCTGATTGAGAACAAGATTAACTGAAAGTGAAAACAAGAAAATAAGCACCTGTTCAGTACTAAGTAGCATGCAAGGAGGTCTATTCATAACACCCCTGTGTCTAAGCCCGTGATGGCACGTAGAATCTAAGGTGACCCCCACGATTCCCTGGCCCCTGCTTAGTCCTAGGGACTGTGAATATGATGGCTTGGGTTATCTTATATGGCACACTCGACTTTAAGAAAGGCAGATTATCTGTGTGGACCTGACTTCATGCCCTTTAAATCTGGGAACAGAGGTCAGAGGAAGTGGGAGATTTGAAGCCTGTGCAGGATTCAGCACAAGTGAGATTCTCCCTTGCTGGCTTTGAAGATGAAGAGGGGCACATGGCAAGGAATGTGGGTGGTCCCTGAAAGCTGAGAATGGCCCCTGGCTGTCAGCCAGCGGCAACAGGGACCCCAGTCCTACAACCATAGGAGCTGAAATCTGCCAGCAAACTGAAATGGCCTCAGAAGAGGAGCCCAAGACCTAGGTGAAAATGCAGCTGATCAGCACCTGGATTTCAGCCCTGTGATGCCCTAAGCAGAGATCTGTGAGCTGATAAATGTGTCTCATTTAAGCCACTAAGTTTGTGGTAATTAGTCACACTCTTGCCTGGAAAATCCCATGGACGGAGGAGCCTGATAGGCTGCAGTCCATGGGCTCACGAAGAGTCAGACACGACTGAGCGACTTCACTTTCACTTTTCACCTTCATGCATTGGAGAAGGAAATGGCAACCCACTCCAGTGTTCTTGCCTGGAGAATCCTTGGGACGGGGCAGCCTGGTGGGTTGCCGTCTATGGGGTTGCACAGAGTTGGACACGACTGAAGCGACTTAGCAGCAGCAGCAGCAGCAGTCACACAACAATGGCAAAGTATATATATAATATAACAGAGTGTATATAATAATACACTGACAGTAACTCTACAAATTACATTCAGCCAGATGATGCAACAGGGAGCAGATGCTAGCGATGATGATGACGATGGGATAGTTAACATCTACCAAGAACTCACTATGTGTTTAGCACCAAGCACACATGATCTCAGTGGATCTTCACACCAACCTTTAGAAGACAGGAATTAGTATTTTCAACTCTATTTGCAGCCGAGGAAAGTTAGGAATATTTATTTGAAATATGGCCCAAGATTCTATCCTTAGAGCAGGATTCTGACTCAGGGTCTGCCTGGCCCCAGCTCTGGGCATGTACACAGTACACAGCATCATCTTTCAGAGCCTGGACTGGGCAACAGGCTAGGGCTTCACCAAGTAGGGAGGGGCTTGGTTCAGGGAGGAGGATGGTCCAGCCACCTGGCAGCGTGAACACAGGAGAAGGCTGCCCCATGACCTGGTCCATGACCCGGTCCAACCCTCCCTGACACTCTGTTTGATTCCATGGACTGATAACTCCCGCAAAGACACCCTCTCTTGGCAAGTTGCTAAATCCAAGAAGATACAATCAACAACACTTTAACCCATGAATAAATAAAAGCCTTGTGAGATACTGAGGGAATTTAACACCTCTGTAAGTACCTCTAAGGTTATTGCTTGGAGTATTAAAGCACATTTCATGAAAGCCACTGATTTAGGAAGCTGATGCTGTCGGGGATGACAAAATGAGACTCAAATGTCATTTCAGAAAGGAGGAAGCTGGAGGGAGATTGTTAGTTCTCCAGGAAGCCTTGGATATTAGCATGAAACTGACAGATTGCAAAACTGGGAGGATCATGCCCAGGGCTGCGATGTGCCAGAGCCATGGTTGACCCTTACAATGGCTTCCAGTGAAATGTGACATTTAAGACAGGCTCAAATTACTGCCTGGACCCTATAGGTGGCTAGTTATACCAGCTAAAACTGATTATAAAAAACTCTCTGTTAAAGATAAGATGGCAGTTCCTGAATTTGAATTTTAGCTCCACACCGTAATCGATGAGCAATCTGAGCCAAGTCATGTAAACATTCTGAGCTTCACTTTCTAGGTTGAGAAGATAACACCTGAGGTGTTGTGAATATTTAAAGGTCCAATATCATAACACAAAGTATAATCTTTGACACGAAGTAGGTCATCAAATAGATGCCAGCTTTCTCACCTTCCATTTCCTTTCAAATCATGGCCTTCGAGCCTCTCAGACCGGCATTTAAATCCTGACTCTCTCACTTGTCTTATCACTCTGGAAATGACAAGTCTAAAGGAAATTTTGAGGCTTGAGTCTAAGGCACAAAATCCAGGTGGGTTGGGAAACACTGCAGGAACACTGTCAGTGTAGACACACAGACTGAGAGGAGGAAACCAGTGGCCCATCCTTTTTAATTCCAATCATCTTCTTCCTCTTCTGGGGGCTTCCCAGGCGGTGCCAGTGGTAAAGAATTGGCTTGCCAATGCAGGAGATGCAGGAGACTCAAGTTAGAACCATGGGTCAGGAAGATCCCCTGGAGGAGGAAATGGCAACTCACTCCAGTATTCTTGCCTGGAAAATTCCATGGGCAGAGGAGCCTGGCAGGCTACAGTCCATAGGGTCACAAAGAGTTGGACACGACTGAGCACGCACGCACATGCATCTCCTTCTATTACCAGGCTCACATCCCCTGTGTACTGATCCCAGAGAGTAAAGCAGACTTTCCTCCAAACAGGCATTGAATACCAACCTGTATGCCAGGGCATCACAGAAGGCCATGACCCTTGACAAGCAATAGTGTCCTGGTGCTCCCTACCCCGCTGTGAGAGGACAGAGACATCTGTTGGTTTTTTTCACTGATGTACCCCAAGCATTTAGTCTTGTGCCTGGCACACAGCACTGACACATAGAAAGCTCTCCATAAATATTTGTTGATCAAATGAAAGAATAAATGAATCCGTGAACAAGACTGTACTATGTGCCAGGCACTGTATCAGGGATTTTCCATCTATTAACTGCTTTAGCTCTCACAACAACCCTACGAAATTGCTATAATAATTCTAACCATTTCAGAGACGAGAAAATAGACTTAGTGATGTTAAATAAGTTGCCCAAGGTCACAGCTGGAAAGCTACCAGGATTCACTTCCTCTGTTTCCAAGTACAATGTAAAATTCTTATTGCTTTACCAAGATGCTATGCAATGATATTATCTTAAATTTCATTTTGTTATTTTAGTTATTGTTATCCATCACCTCCCTCTGTCTTTAGAAGAACACTGAGTAGTAGAAGGAAAAAGGATTATTTCCATGTTTCACAGAAGTGGAAACTGAAGAGGGAATTGAACTAATGTTACTCAGGACTATAGCGAGAATGATCCAGTCAAGGGCATCCAAACAGAATCAAGGATATTTTAATTTGCTTAGAACTCATTCCTCTTTGCACGACCACTTGCAAAAGCACCAAATTTCTTCCAAGACAGGAAGTAAACTCACCTCACTTTTTTCATGCATTACTGGGAAAGAAATATCTATACTTGAGTCATGAAGAATGGCAAATACCCATTTGAGTACATTGGAGATGCTGACCCGCGTGGTGGTTAACGCACCTGCCTTCCTATATAATAACTTTTTAGTAGTCAATCAACGAGCATTTACCGAACCCTTACTGTGTGAAGACACTGTGCAGGGAATTATAGGGGGAGGTGGATGGAAAGCAGTCCCACTCTGTATAGGAATTGGGAGGGACACAGACATCCATGGACCATCTAGGATGTATTGGTGACTTGCATACCCTGTCTCATCTGATCACCAGAACAACCTCATGATACAGGCCTTGTTTCTGCTTAGAGATGTCAAGAGACTTAACTAAAGCCACACAGTTTGTAAATGGAAGAACTGGAATTTGAAACTAGATCACTCTGATTTCAGAGTAGCAAGTTTAACCTCTGCACTATACCACTTCCAACAGCACAGTGAATAGTTTTATGAGGATCTATTTCTTTGTTTTCTTGACTAAATAAATGATTGTTGTTTAGTCGCTCAGTTATGTTCAACTCATTTGCAACCCCATGGATTACAGCCCCCAGGTTCCTCTGTCCATGGGATTTCCCAGGCGAGAATACTGGAGTGGGCTACCACAGAAAATTCAAATAGACACACTAAAAATGTTAATTTTGTATGTTTTTCATTCACTGCCAGATCTCTGGCATTTAGGACAAGTGCCATGCAAAGGTGCATGTACAAAATGAACATTTAGAATGAAAGAATAATTGAGCATTTTTTTTTGTATTAGAATCCCCAGGGCTTACTTATCATAACATCTGACACTGTATTTTATGGGGAACAAAAACAATGTTAGCATTCATTTATAGGCAGTCCGTTTACTCAACTCCTGTGGGATAGACCTCACTTTCCTAGTTTTATAGATGAGATCATACATCTCAGAGGGAAAGGCACTTGCCTTGGGACAAGTAACTTAAATATTTATTTATTTATTTATTTGACTGCATTGGGTCTTAGTTGCAGCATGTGGGATCCAGTTCCCTGGCCAGGGATTGAACCTGTGCCCCCTGCATTGGGAGTGTGAAGTCTTAGCCGCTGGATCACCAGGGAAGTTCCCTGGGACAAACAGCTTTTTGAAAGTGAGTCTGGAATATCACCTCCTTTCTATCATGATGTTTTACATTAGGAAACAGTAGCAGTCTTTGAATATTTTTGAAGAGGAATAAAACAATCAAATTCTTAGAAGGAACCCTGGCAGTAGTGGATAAAAGGTATCAGGATGGGAAGCTATCAGGCAGGAGAAAGAGAAGAACCAACTATCTGATTAACGTCAGTTACATTCTGAGAATGGGCCATGAGGTTTACCTTTAGATTATGGAGCCCATTCTACAGATTAACAAGCTAAGGCTCAGGAAGGGTGAGTAACTTGCCCAAACTTACAAAGCCAGGATCTGAATTCCCACATACTGGACAAGAAACAACCTTATGAGTCTGGTAAGTATCTAGTCTCACATGCGCAATCTCGAAAGGGGGAAAGAACAATGTGATCTGGAATTGTTCCCAATGGCTTCCTGGAGGAGGTGGCAGTTGACTTTGGTTTGGAAAGTGAAGTAGGGAAGGAATTCCAGGCAAAGGTTTAAGGACCCAAAGCAAACACATATAGGGCTCTGAGGGGTTTCAGAAGGAAGCGGAAAGAAGGAAGCAGGATAAAAAGTAGTAAATAGAAAGTAAATCCTTTTTTTAATATATAAAAATTGCACCAGAAGCTTCATCAAATAAGACCAAGAGCTGCTTCATGGAAAGGGCAACAGCTTTGGAGTCAGAGATTTGGTGTGAGAGCCTGATTCCCAGCTTCATAGCTCTGTGTCCCTGGGTAAATTACTTAACCTCCATGAGCCTCAGGATCACAGCAAGATAAAGTTACCAGTGTTTCAATGTACACAGTAAGTGCTCAATAACAGTTCATTTCCATTTATTCCTCCTCTTCACTACTGAACCTGTAAGGGTAGAAACATCTAGCATTTCCCCTTGTATCCAGATTCTAAGCTCTTAGGAAAATAAGTGGATTTCACAATCTGTTGTAATTGTTTAGCCACTCGGCCTTGTTTGACTCTTGTGACCCCATGGACTGTAGCCCGGCAGGCTCCTCTGTCCATGAGATTCTCCAGGCAAGAATATAAGAGTGGGTTATCATTTCCTTCTCCAGGGGATATTACTGACCCAGAGATTGAACCCAAGTCTCCTGCATTGGCAGGAGGATTTTTTACTGCTGAGCCACCAGGGAAGCCCTTTACAATCTAGGCATCATCGCTGCTGCACTGAGTCCATGTGCTCACCCTTCACTGAAAATCTGAGGAAGAGGAGTGACATCAGCTCATCAGATGCTGCTCATCAAAAGCATCAACTGAATCTTCAGACGCCAGCTGCAGGAAAGAAAGCAATAGCTTAAGGGGGAAGATGATTGTTCTGAATTTCACTGTGCAGATTCAAACATGGATGAGCGACTGATGAAGGACGGAGGTTCTTGGTCTTCCTCCAACACCGAGAGTCTCAGAATGCAACACGACCAGAGATAGCAGGTACTGCAAGGCTCTGAAGCTTCAGTCATGATTTCTCCATATTTACTCATCACCCATACCATCAATCACTTCTTTTTCTTTAGCTTGGATTTTTCACGTACAAGATATTTTCATTTTTTTTTTTTAAAAGACAGTATATTACTACCTGCAATAATTAGAAGGAACCTATAAAAAGAAGTACAATGAAATAAACAAAAAGACTGTGACTAAATTAGAACCAGATACTGTTGCCTAGCTAGCATTCTGAGCCCAGGGCTTGCTCTTTTTTTTGTTTATTTAAGAAAAGAAAGAAGGAGGAAGGAAAGAAAGGAAGAAGGCAGGGAGGGAGGGAGGAAGAAAGAAAGAGAGGAAGCATTGAAGAAAGGAAATAAAGGTCAAAATTCTCCAAGCCAGGCTTCAGCAATACGTGAACCGTGAACTTCCAGATGTTCAAGCTGGTTTTAGAAAAGGCAGAGGAACCAGAGATCAAATTGCCAATATCCGCTGGATCATCGAAAAAGCAAGAGAGTTCCAGAAAAACATCTATTTCTGTTTTATTGACTATGCCAAAGCCTTTGACTGTGTGGATCACAATAAACTTTGGAAAATTCTGAAAGAGATGGGAATACCAGACCATCTGACCTGTCTCTTGAGAAACCTGTCTGCAGGTCAGGAAGCAACAGTTAGAACTGGACATGGAACAACAGACTGGTTCCAAATGGGAAAAGGAGTACATCAAGGCTGTATATTGTCACCCTGCTTATTTAACTTATATGCAGAGTACATCATGAGAAAGGCTGGACTGGAAGAAACACAAGCTGGAATCAAGATTGCCGGGAGAAATATCAATAACCACAGATATGCAGATGACACCACCCTTATGGCAGAAAGTGAAGAAGAACTAAAGAGCCTCTTGATGAAAGTGAAAGAGGAGAGTGAAAAAGTTGGCTTAAAGCTCAACGTTCAGAAAACTAAGATCATGGCATCTGGTCCCTTCACTTCATGGGAAATAGATGGGGAAACAGTGGAAACAGTGTCAGACTTTATTTTTGGGGGCTCCAAAATCACTGCTGATGGTGACTGCAGCCATGAAATTAAAAGATGCTTACTCCTTGGAAGGAAGGTTATGGCCAACCTAGATAGCATATTTAAAAGTAGAGACATTACTTTGCCAACAAAAGTCCGTCTAGCCAAGGGTATGGTTTTTCCAGTAGTCATGTATGGATGTGAGAGTTGGACGGTGAAGAAAGCTGAGCACCGTAGAATTGATGCTTTTGAACTGTGGTGTTGGAGAAGACTCTTGAGAGTCTCTTGGACTGCAAGGAGATCCAATCAATCCATCCTAAAAGAGATCAGTCCTGGGTGTTCATTGGAAGGACTGATGTTGAAGCTGAAACTCCAATACTTTGGCCACCTCATGCGAAGGGTTGACTCATTGGAAAAGACCCTGATGTTGGGTAGGATTGGGGGCGGGAGGAGAAGGGGACAACAGAGGATGAGATGGTTGGATGGCATCACCGACTCGATGGACATGGGTTTGGGTGGACTACGGGAGTTGGTGATAGACAGAGAGGCCTGGCGTGCTGCAATTCATGGGGTTGCAAAGAGTCGGACACGACTGAGCGACTGAACTGAACTGAACTGAACTAAGGGATAGAGTGGTGTTGAAAATACACTTCCATCAAAATGAGACTCTCTCCTTTTAACCAGAAAGAGTGAAAAAAATAAAAAGGGAAAAACTTAACTATGTGATTCGATGTTCTCTAGGTTCCTATTTCTCCATATACTTTATAAAACATCTTATAGACAAAATCTGTGTTGGGGAAAATTCAGATCCAGCCCCTCATCATGCACGTGAGAGACTGAGGTCTGGTCTGAGCATCCTCAGCTTGAGTCCCTGCACAGACACGATCCTGGCATCCTCTCTGCTCGCTTCTCCAGCCTGCCCTGAAGCCCGGATATGGCGCTTCTCTCATTTCTGCCTGTGTCACCCCACAATCATCTATTGGCAACTCTGGAGCCTGGAGGTAAAAGTCTATTCATTATTTATAGAAGCATGACTTTTAATATAAAAGTAACATAGCCACAGCACTGAACGCAACCAATAAAAAGATGAAAAAGTTCCTCACCACTACCCTATCACTTTGGTATCTCTTCCGTCAGTATTTCTTTTATGTTCTGCAAGGACCTAGGGCTGATGTTTGAAAGTTGAGATGAATTCAGTTCTTCCTCAAACAACTTCAGCCCTTGATCTTCCTCCCACACCCCAGGTCCTTCAGAGTCCAATTCATGCCCCCATTTCTCATGCCATCTCCTGCAGTTTGTTCCTGGTTGTCAGCATGTTGTTTCATTCATCATTCTGGAAAGCTCCTATTCATTTGTCAAAGCCCTATTCTGTGCTCACCTATAGGAAAACTTCCCTGAAATTGTCTCCTAAAAGGAGGGAATTGTGAGAATTATGTCTGCAGCCTATACCTGCATTTAATGCTGTGTTTAGCAAATGGACTCTAAATATATGTGCTATATGAACACTGACTGGTTAAAAAAGTTGCTGCTGCTGCTGCTAAGTTGCTTCAGTCGTGTCCCACTCCGTGCAACCCCATAGACGGCAGCCCACCAGGCTCCACCGTTCCTAGGATGCTCCAGGCAAGAACACTGGAGTGGGTTGCCATTTCCTTCTCCAATGCATGGAAGTGAAAATTGAAAGTGAAGTCACTCAGTCGTGTCCAACTCTCTGCGACCCCATTGACTGCAGCCTACCAGGCTCCTCCATCCATGAGATTTTCCAGGCAAGAGTACTGGAGTGGGTTGCTATTGCCTTCTCCATAAAAAGTTGCAGATAAGTTCAAAAACTTCTGGCATTTTTAACCACCCCTCTCAAGCCCACCAAGAAAATAACTGAGTTGCTTCTACTACTGGTCTTCCAAATTAATCATCAAAGTGACATGGGTTTATATGTCTTTCACATGCCTGTATTATACTTGTATTATTTTCCTCCTCAACGTGTCTCAGATACTCAAGCATATTAGGACAGATTACCTGATTCTTTCTAATTACTGCCTAGATTCCATGGGATAAGCCTGTTGTAATTTATTGAGCTGTTCCCCAACATACATGGTGTTGCAACCCTGGCTACCTTTTCTGGGTAATTAACAATGCTTGCTTGCTGGCAGCCTGTGAGTTTCTTGTGAGAGAAGGTGGTAGCCTGTGAGAGAATAGGGTCTAAATTTTATCCATCTCAGTCGTCACTTAACTTAGCAGAGTGTCTGTTATACACAAAACGCTCAGTGAGCAGTTGGTAAATGAAGGAAGGAACGAACAAATGAATGAATGAATGAAGAGAAACTCACGATCCCTCCAGAATGTAGGCATAGAAATAAGAAGATCTCTATATCTTTCCCTATCTGCTGACCTTGAGCATTCAGGCCCTGGGCAGTTTTCCACATGAGACATGGCCAGGGGCCCTTGGTTATTTTAGAGAAGCCCAGCTGCTTACAGTTAACAGGCTGCCTGTCCCATTTTCCAATTTTTGCACAAATGTTCAGAGTCCTTTGGGCACAGGCAAACGGGGGTTTAAACAAAGCCAGGAAATAAATAAATCATTGCTTTAAAATAGCCAAATGGGATATTTCCAATAAATCATTCCTTTCCAGGAGAGAAGGAGCATGGAGGGGAATTATGTCCAAAGCAGCAAATTGATGAAGAAGCTATAAAGTTAACAGAAATCGGAGGTCTGCAGAGAAGTGTGAGGTTTTCACGTCCATTTCAGGGTACTGCTGGGGTGTTGGTTTCTTTTATGAGGCTGTCATGAAGCTGGAGATATAAACAACACTTTAAATCATTATTTAGCAAGAGGGGAGCAATTTCTTTGCTGAGGCAAGGCTGATCGCAGCCATGATAACACCCCTTGTTCATTTGTTCTCTCCCTCCAAGAGGCTGGAGATATGGGTGCAATTGTTCCAGTCTGTGCATTTGCCATGGCAGGCATTACATCAGATTATTTAATGGAGTGTTCCATTTCAGGGTTGAGACAGCAAGTTCTCTTTCCCTTGCCTGCCTTTATTCACACTGCCCCTTTCACCTGGCTTGCTTTCCTTCACCCCTGTCTTTCCTAGCCAACTCTGCAGACCCCTCAAGTCTCAGCCCAATATCCCTGCCTCCAGGGGATATTCAGCACCTTGGAGAAGGACATGATGGAGGTGATAAGACCAGCCTATGGATGCGTGCAACTCTGTGCACCTGCTTTAAACTCTGTGTCTCGCTTTTGCCATTCATGAAAGAAGGAGAATATTGGCACCTACTATTCATAAAGTTCATAAGCTATGTGCCAATGGCCATTGCCTAAGAAATCAGAGTCACTGTAACCCTAACTGTCATTAGACTCTGTATCGCCTGATATAGCTCTTGCTACGGTGTTGTATAGTTCTATATTTACTTGCCTTTTTTTCTAGCTGTGATATCCTGGAGACCTCAAATTCTGCATGAAACTCCAACAAAATTCTGATTTTTTCCAGCATACACGCATTTTCTCTCTTTTATCCAGTTTCACCTGACAATAAACCTAGACATTAAATTGGGTACATTTTATATTTTCTTTGGACAGGAGAGAAAGTGAGTTTCAAAGGTGACTTAGTGCTGTCACCAGGCTCCCCCAGGTAAGATAAAGTCCAAGCCCACAGAACAACCTTGTCATTATTTGCTAATTCACACTACCACCCTCACTCTTCGTTTGCTAATGGGGTAAGAGAAATGCTTATTAAAGGCCGAGAGTGTTCTGTTCAACATCATGATTTGGAACAAGGAGGGGGAAATGAAAATAACAGTAGCAAACACTTATACGTCACTTATCAGGTGCTTCACAAATATTAACTCACTGCATTGCAAACCACAGGAGTAGGTATTATTAGTATCCTCACATTACAGTGAATGGAAACTGAGACGTTAAGCAATTTATGGAAGGCTACACAGCAGAGTTTTCCTACTCTTCTGATGTCAGACCCCAGGTTAGTAGCTCCCAAGACTGATCCACAGACCTCTTCCAGTCTGTAAATCTCCATATTAGATACAGACATAGCACGGGATTGACAGTGTAATCTTTCTCCAAGTAAGCACTTAAATAAGAACATGAATATGCTTATATATTCATGTATATATAAGCCATGTAGATTCTCATATGCTAATTTATGTGTTTACTTGGAAAAAGACAGACTATCAATCCTATTTGTGTTAGTTCACCAACACCACCACCCCAATTAAAAACAAAGTCACTAGAGAAAAGATTCCTTTGAACTGGCCTCTAGGGAGAACTCAATACCACCTCTGCCCCTCTCTGATCTCCATCCATCACCAAGGGCAAAGTGAAGAGACAGCTCAGACTCTAACAAGATCTGTGGAGACCTTTCCTCTAATGGTGGCGCCCCAGTATTCTCTACTTATCCTTCCATTCCTATACAGTCAGTCCCTGTGATTCAGGTGGGATGGACCCTCCTCATCCCCAAAAGACGTGGGCACAGACCCCAGATCCAGGCAATCAACTGATTCCTTCCTCATCTTGCCACTGTGATGGCAAGTTAGAGGCAACGGAGGGGATGGATGTTTGCTGAAACCAGTGGTATCTTTCTTCATTGGGACGGCTCATTGCTAGGACATCATCCTAGGGAGAGTCCAGCAGAGAATGGAATCTCCGAGGGAGAAAAGCAGAGCTGAGAGATAGAGAAACAAAAGGATTCCTAACAGCACAATCTGAGCCCCTAGAACCAGCCTGGCTGGATCTTCAGCAATTCTTTAATAAAAAGAAACAGAAAGGATGACCCCATGGAATATCTTCTATGAATGTGATGTGTTTAGGCTTAAGTTAACTAAGTAGTAAATAGTCTGGCTGTCATTTCATATGGTGGGACATCCTGTGTTTTAAAATATTTCATAGAGTCTTAAGTTTCTCAGGTGGGCTTAAATAGGGTTGTGCGTGTGTGCTCAGTCGTGTCTGACTCTTTGCGATCTCATGAACCGTAACCCACCAGGCTCCTCTGTCCATGGGATTTTCCAGGCGAGAATACTGGAGCGGGTTGCCATTTCCTCCTCCTGGGGTTTTTCCCAACCCAGGGATCGAACCCAAGTCTCCTGTGTCTACTGCACTGGCAGGTAGATTCTTTACCACAGAGCCACCCGGGAAGAACTTAAATAGGGTTAGACCTACCTAGAAGATGGAGTAGAGGTTTGAGGGCATGAACAGCTGAGTCATATATGAATGTGAACAGATTATAAAGACAATCTCTGATCAAGACATCTGGTCCATCTATGGGCCATTTCACCATCTCCAAGAGGAGTGGGTAGACTTGGAATTGGGCTTAGGCTCTTTGAGACACCTGTTATATCACAAAAGGGCACCAAGTCCTCCCCAAGATCAGTGCGTTCTGCCCACAGGTCACTCTTACCCGGCAAAATGCAATAGCTGCCCTTAGGATATTCAGGGAGAACAACCTCAAACACATCGCCACCCACTAACTCCCAAAATTTTGGCAAAGGAAAGCTTTATCAGGGGAGATCTTGTGAACTGTTATTCAGCAACTGCCCCAGATATTTCGAAATCAACCTCCGGGCCAGATAAGATGAGTAGAAAGATGTGAATTTGTACTGCTCTCCCCAAACCTGCTTTCATTGAATAGTGAAGAGGCAAGAAGCAAACGTGGCTTTTCTCCTAGTGGGGAGGACCATGGAGGCTTCATGGGATCCCAGGAGGCTTCATCTCTCATCTCTGTCTCGAGGTCCCTGGGAACACTCCTTAGTGTGCTCTGATGTGATGGATCCCAATGGCCCTCTTTTAATCACAGCTTAAGGAGTGACACTGCTCCAGGTATAACACTGCTGTCTCCTCTTTTCCTTTGTCACTGGCTTCTAAGAGGTCCGCCACTCCATTCTGCCATCCTCACCGGTAGAATAAATCATCTCTGGAAAAGTACCTTTTCATCCTTCAAAGAAAGATTTCACACAGGCTCTTACACTTCCCTTTCCGGGACTGACTCACTCATCTGTTCAAGCAGAAAGAGTGCCTGTGTGCCAGACACTGTGTTGGCTGATAAGGTCTCCCCAGAGGTTTGCATCCTAGCAGAATGTGGGGTTCACTCCCAAGCAGCAAAAACAGCAAGACTTGGAAGTTAGATGTAGGCCCCACTCCTGGCTCCAATCCCAGCTGTTGACTTTGGATGGGTCATCGTCTCTGGGCTTTGGTGACCAAGTCTATAAACTGCGGTCACAATGTCTCCCTTGGAGAGTTATGAGAATTAAATGGCGTAAAGAGTGGCAAGGACCTAGCAAAGAGCCTAGTGATAAAAACCAAGAAATAACTGGGATTTCCTGGGTGGTCCAGTGGTTAAGATTCTACGCTTCCACTGCAGGAGGTGTGGGTTCAATCCCTGGTTGGGGAACTAAGATCCTGCATGCCATGGGGAGTGGCCAAAAAAAAAAAAAAAAAAAAAACCCAAGAACTAACATAGCTCAGCACCCACAGTGGGACAGGTGGTTGTATGCAGGTGTTGATGTCATCTCCATTTTACAAAAGAAGACACTGAGGCACATAGGAAACAGGCCAGAAATTGGAAGCAAAACGCTCTCCTGTAGCTCCTGAAACACACAGTCTCCAGCACGTGGGTCCGCCCTTTTCCTCTGCCTTCCTTTCCTGTGCTCTCTGCTCTCTGTCTCCTCCTCCTTCTTCTCTCAGAAAAGGTGTATAGGAGACACCGGGCATATCTGGAATCACTCAGATTTCTCCTGGCTTCCGCTTCACCCATGCTAACAATGCACATCACTCAGAGAATCCAACCATGATTGATTTTTACAGTGACCTGGAAATTCCCTCCATCTACTCTTGGCCTTCGGGGACAACCTCACAAGTATTCTCTGTAGAAAATCAGCATCTCCTCCACTCCGAAAGCCCTAAAGGAAACCCCACAGGATTTCACTGTGAGTCACACATGAAAGTTCAAGTGCATAAGTAAGCCAGGTGAAGAAAGCAGATGGGTGCTATATTCTATCAAGGAGATGGAGGGGGTGGGCTCTGGTGGTCAGTGTGGCTAAACATCAAGGACCTTGCTCCTCAAAGTGTGGCCCAGGGACTAACATCACCGGGGAACTTGTAAAAACAGTCTCAGGACTCAGTCCAGATCTACTGAATTAGAATATGCATTTGAATTAGATTCAAGTACCCATTGACAAGTGAGGATACAGTTTTAGAGGGAGAGAGGGGTGCATGGAATAAACCACAGAAGGGATGTCCTCTCCACTGCCTGGTGACAGAGAAGAGATGCATTCCACTTTAAGCAAATGAGTGATGGGTGAGCAAGTAATACAGAATTTACAGGGGTCTTTAAGGAACAAATAAACAATTAAAAAAAACCACTTGCACAGACAAACTAGGAATACAGACAATGAGGTGTACCAGCTTGAGGGCAAGATGTGCATATTATTTCTCTTTGCATTCCCAAAAGGCTGATAATAAGGGTTTTAAGCACAAATGAATGGAAAATACTGTTCAGGTAATGGCAAAATGAGGACCACTTCAAGTCCTTTCCTCCATACAACCAATGAAAACCAAAATGTACTTTTCAGACCTCTGGAAATTAACCACAGGCTTTGAGCAATCTGGAAGTATTTATTCAAGAAAAACAGCTGAATCTCAGTACGAAGAGCAAGCTTCGTTGCATTTTAATGTGCCTTAGTCCCATTTCTTCCTCTCCAGCCCCATGATAGCCTTGAAAACCAATAAGCCCACAAATCACAGTGAAAACCATCAGTCTGGTAGCCTCTGGAGAGGACAGAATGGGTCTGCAGGGCTTTCAAAGCCTGGTTCCCAGACAACGGTTTTTACATGAGCTGTCTGGCAGTTCCCTGAAAAATCCCATTACAGGGCTGTCTTTATTGGATCTAACTCAGAACTCGCCCAGCGAGAGCTTCTTTTTTTTCTTTTTCTGAGAGTGCTTTGTTAAAAACAATCAGTGGAAATTGTTCAACACTGCAGCTAACCTAGATGGTAATAGGAGTTGGGGGAAACAAGGTAACCGAAAACCTTGGGGCGTCCCCAGTGGCTGAGTGGTAAAGAATTCACCTGCAATGCAGGAGACACAGAAGATGCAGGTTTGATCCCTGGATTCGGGAAGATCCCCTGGAGGAGGAAATGGCAACCCACGCCAGTATTCTTGTGAGGAACATCCCATGGACAGATGAGCCTGGAGGGCTACAGTCCATGGGGTTGCAAAGAGTTGCAAGTGGCTGAGTGACTTAGCACGCACGCAACCAATAAACCTTAAAGGGAAAATGTGGGTCACAAGATTTCCTGAATACTTCTGGGAACCCATCAGACTAAACACATGCATAGGGATGTACCTATGCCCCAGGCTAGCTCACACCCCAGAAAGGTCTGAGACAGCTCTAAGTCCTCACTTCTGGCTGATTTTGAGACTGCACAAGCAGAAAGTGAAACCAAGACGGAGTTATAATCTGCCTGCCTGTTGTATTGAAGCCACTCCCTAACACACATCAGAGTCCCTGAGCAGATGTAGGGAAGCTTACTGGTTCCAAGAACTTGAGAAAACCCTTGCCTAATCATTAGCTGATCACTAAGCTCACAGAAGACTTAAATGGCCACACATGAAAAAGAACACAAATTTTACAGAATTAATTCAGGAAGTTCACTAAACAAATGCCAGCGACAAAAGTAAACAGCTGAAACAAGAAATTGAGAGGGCATCTGATTTCTAGAGTTGACAAATTTCATTATTTAGAGTGTCTGGTTTCCAATAAAAAATAACCCATGCAAAGAAACAAGAACAGTATTGCCCATGTACAGAAAGACAAGTCAGTAGAAACTGTCCCTGAGGAAGCCTAGGTGTAAGACTTACTAGACAAAGATGTGAAGTCTGCTATGTTAATTATGTACAAAGAACTCATGGAACAATTAGACAGCAGGTCAACAACAGCATAAACTAGACCCGACAGACATCAATAGAACATTTTTTCCAACAAAAGCAGAATGCAAATTCTTCTCATGTGCACATGGAACATTCTCCAGGATCACTATTTGCTAGGCCATTAAATAAGTTTCAAAATTCAAAAGGATTGAGATTGTACAAAATATGTTTGACTATAATGGAATAAAAATAAACAATACATTCATAGTCAATAATAGAAGGAAATCATATTATTTTAACCCATGATACTTTCTTACTTTTCACCATGGGATGCTCCCCAACCTACTCCCACCGTTGGAAGACCAGCAGCTAAAATAAAAATGCTATCTGCCCGAAGCTTCCGTACTTCTCTGCTCACCCATTTCTCCTTCCACCCTTCCAGCTGTCCATCCATGTATCCATCTGATCACATATTCATCCTCTCATTTATCCTTTCTTTCATTCTTTTAATATTGAAACAGAATTCCCATACCACAGAAGTCATGTGTTTAAAGTGTAAAATTTGTTGATCTTAAGCATATTTGCCAAGTTGGGCAACCATCACCACTATCTATTTCCAGAATACTTTGTCATTCCAAAAAGAAACCCCATACAAAGTCACCATTCCCAACAATCTTAAAATTCAAGTCTCTTCTAAGGAGGTCAGAGACACAAGAAGGGCTGGGGGTCCAGGAGTGTGCATGCAATTCAGGTCTGTTTCGGGAGTGGGGTGTGATGCCCTGAAGCCATGGGTCCTTGTTGATGTCTGAGTTTTCTCCCTAAAGGCAGAGCTGTCTCCTTTTAATTTCAAGCTACCTAGTGTAGCCACTTTCACCCATGCTGACTCTGCCTCATCGAGTCTGCTCTCCCTTGCCCAGCAGGGCTCCTCTCTGCTCAATGGACCTACGCCAAATAACCCGCTGTCCCATTCTCTCCGTGCCTGTGCACCCTCAGCCCTGCAGGCATCCTTTGTTCTCTGACTGGCCAGCATCCTCATCCCCCCTGCTCTGCAGCAGGCTTCCCAAATGGTGGAGGATGTTTTGAAGCTTGGAAGAGAGGCAGCGTGCAGTCTTCCCTCTGCTTTCTGCAGAAAAGAGGCAAGTGGCAGGATGTGTGGGTGGCAAGCAGAGTGAGGACCCAGCTGGCAGCAGCAGATGTGACTGGGAGCACAGGAAAGACTGCAGTGGGGGTCTTGCCGGGGTGGGGTATGGGGAGTGGGGATCAAAGCTGATTTTGCTGCCCCCCAGGTACAGCTTCCTGTTTCCAGCCTTCACTTGCACAGCCCTGGACGCCAGAGTCAACACCTTGCCTGGGGAATTAGGCTGGTCTCCTGGTTTTCACGTTAGCCACAGAACAAAACTTCATACGTAGTAACAGGGCTGGGACTGGGTGGTGGGGGGGCGGGGGTGGGCGCAGTGCGCAGGTAATATGACAGTTACCTGGTACACAGAATTTAAGGAGGTGCTTGTGAACAGATGCTCATAGTGGCATTATTCATAACAGCCAAAAAGTGGGCACAACCCAACTGCTGAATGGATGAACTTTAAAATGGGGTGGATGCATGCAACGAAATCTTATTCAGCAATGAAAAGGAATGAAGTACTGACACATGCTATGCTATGGATGAATACTGAAATTACCATGATAAATGAAGGAAGCTGGACATGTTTCTATGCCCAGGACACATGAAATTTCCATTTATATGAAATGTCCAAAATGGGAAAATCCATAGAGAAAGCAAATAGATTCATGGTTACCAGGGCCTGCAGAGAGGAGAGAACAGAGTGGCTGCTAATGGTTATAAGATTTCCTTTGAGGTGATTAAAATGCCCTAAATTTGACTTTGGTGATGGTTCCATAACTCTATGACCATTTTAAAAATACTTTGAATTACACACTTTATGCGGGTAAACTATATGGCTGTGTAAATATCTCAGTAAAGTTGTTATCAATAAAAATTTAAGGGGATGTCAAAGATCTCAGCAATCAAGATATTTAATGCAATATTTAAAAAATCAAAATTAATGCAAAAAAATCCATGATGAATAAAGAATTAAGATTTTTTAAATGACAGGATCAACCCTGTTGGATTATCCTCACTCACCTCCTGTTTATCCCAACAAATGCATAAGTATGACAAACCGTATATTTAGAATACTGGTCACTTCCCCCCACTTAGGGGGAGGGGGTACACAAGAGGCTTCTACTTCCACATTCATGTTAATTTATTTCTCAAGTTGGACGGTGGATCCATAAGTGTTTATTGAATTACTCTTTGCACCTCTTTGAATATTAGGACAACTGTTAATTCATTAAAAATTTAAAAGATTTATCCTCAATTATATTTATTTAAAGGAAACAAACTTTGCATGGCCATTTAAAAAAAATAAAGCATAAATAATCAACAAAACAAAGCAATAGCCACCATTTAAATTCTCCTCTGGGGCATCAGGAACGCAAGGATAATTCAGTGTTTCACACAGACATGCTTCCCAAGAGTGCTTATGCTGGGGAAAGGTACAGGGCAGTCAAGACCCACCTCCTTCATTCAAACTTCCACTCATCCATATTTATCGAGCAGTTTCGCTATTCCAGGCCTCGTGCTAGGGACTGTGGACTCAGGAAGGAGTTGGCAAAACTCCAAGATTCAGGGATCTCATTGTCAGGCTATGCCAGGGGAGGGATAGACAGGGGACAGATCGATAAAGGCTGTTATGATAGGTCTAAGTCCTTAGTGGTATCAACAAAGGCTTCTGTGGGGAAGTCACCTATGACCTGAAAGGTCCAGGATGACTAGCTGGGGAAAGGGCCTTGCAGGCATGGAGGATGATGCCTACAGAGTTAAAGAGGCAGAAACCATCAGGCTGTGATCAGGAGATGGGTCTTCTACCAGCCATCTTGTATCACCATGTGCTCTCGAGGATGGAGGCACATGCTAAAGAGGGCTGAGACAGAAGTTGCCTTGGGTTCCCTTTAATTCTTTGGAGCTGCCACACCAGCCTTGAAAAGGCTATACCCAGACTTCATTAAAACAGGGGAAAAAGAAACATCTCACCATTCCATTGCTTAGGTTTTACACATCAGACCCTAACCTGAACTGAAATACCAACAGCATTCATTCAGTTCTTATGACGGAAGACCTAAGTCTTTTGGGGGCACTGACATATTTAATCTGGCCATCAAATCTTTGAATGGGGGCAATCATTCACCCAGGCTTCCCCAGTGGCTCAGTGGTAAGGAACCCACCTGCCAATGCAGGAGACTCGGTTTTGATCCTTGGTTTGGGAAGATCTCCTGGAGGAGGAAATGGCAACCCACTGGGAAATCCCATGGACATAGGAGCCTGGTGGACTACAGCCCATGGATTGCAAAGACTTGGACATGACTTAGAGACTAAACAACAACAATCATTGTCCCCATTTTAATCAAGGGTCCTGAGATGCTGAGGAACTTGCCAAAGATTCCATACTTACTACGAGGAGGAGCTGGAATTAATCTCTCTGGCCCCTAGCTGATGCTCCTAGCATCGCTCTGGTCTCCCACTGAGTCAGAACTGAGCTGGCATCATGCCCTCATCCCGCTGATCTGGTGTTAACCTTCCTGCTAGTTTAGATGGTGACAGAAGACCACTCACTCTGGTTGCTTCAGCTCTCATACTCGGTCCTAATCCTCGCATATGCCTGGTAACCCATCCACTCTGAGATCTCAGATCTCTGTGTGTTCTGCCAAGGGCTGGTTTCCAGGGGCTGGAACCCTACCTTTGGACTGAGGTCCCCAATTCCCATAGGGAGATTGACTAGACTGCTTTACCCTGACTCACCACACTGTCCAGTTCTGTGCTCATGGGAGGGCATGGCCCAGGAGGTTGCTGCTAAGGAGGTCTCCTGAGGCTGATTTGCTGACTGATTACTTCAAATGGCCAGAGGCAGATGGAGCCCGAAGTCCCCCTACGCAGACTGTAAATGTTACAGACATCATCGGGTCCAAAGAAAATCTTGTTGATGAGACTGAAAGAGACAAGTGACTACAGAGGCCAAGAATAGAGAAAGAGAAATGAAGTCAGGAAGGAGGAAAGAGGTCTTAGGACTTCTGCAAGGAGCAGGGTCAGGATCTTCCTTTTATAGGAGACTGAGGCTGTGATGGCCTCTGTCCACTTTAATGGCACAGGTTAGAGCAGCAGTCTCAGTGCTCAGCTGGCCTCTGGACACATCCATGACTTCACCCTGGGCTCGCACTGCTGACTGCTCCCAGTGCCCGTGCCAAGAGCCAGCCTCATCCCTCCGACAGTGTGTGATCCCTCCGACAGTGTGTGATCCCTCCAGATGGGAGATCTTGAACGTCTGGGGTCACCTTAGAATATAGCCAGACCTTCAATTGCTGTTCAGTCACCTAGTCATGTCTAACTCTTTGAGACCCTATGGACTGCAACACACCAGGCTTTCTTACCCTCCACTATCTCCTGGAGTTTGCTCAAACTCATGTCCACTGAGTCGGTGATGCCATCCTCTGTTGCCTGCTTCTCCTCCTGCCTTCAATCTTTCCCAGGATCAGGGTCTTTTCCAATGAGTCGTCTCTTCGCATCAGGTGGCCAAAGTATTGGAGCTTCGACTTCAACACCAGTCCTTCCAATGAATATTCAGGGATGAATTCCTTTAGGATTGACTGGTTTCATCTCTTTGCTGTCCAAGGGACTCTCAAGAGTCTTCTCCAGCACCACAGTTCAAAAGCATCAATTCTTCGTAAGGATGTAGTAAGGATGAGTTGTTATAATCCTTTATTAGCTAGAAATTTAAAAAGCTCCAAAGGTTAGAGTTGAGAACCATGGCAAAAGGGAAAAAATTGTTCCTCTTCTTCTTGTGGGAAGAACTCAGGCTTGGTCTTAGACAGAGCTGTGAGCTCTGTGACCTTGGGTAAGACCCTTAACCTCTCTGAGCCATAATGGTCTCATTTATAAAGTGGGAATAGCTACCATGCAGGGCTGTAGAAAGGACTGGTAATAATAAACGCACAGGGGCCTGGCATAGTGCCCAGCACAAAGTAGATGCTCAACAAGTCACAGCTATTGATATTGTTAAGCTATTCTGGAATTAGAGAGCTTAGCTAATTTCTACTGAAATTGGTGATTTTAGGATATGAGTGGCCATATTCTCTTATTTTTTACTGTTTTTCTCTGGATGAAATAGATGCTCTGCATTTCCAGACAGGAAATCTGTATTTGTTCCTAATAGCAAGGCCACCCTGTGTCAACCAGCATGCTTAGGACCTCAGGAGAGGAGTGTTAATGGCATGACTTTAATTCCTTGGCAATGAGTCCATCCATTATTTCTGGCTCTCCTGGGAGGCTGAATTTCAAGGCAAGAGCAAGAAAGCATAGCATTCCTTAGTAGAACAGATCCCACTGTTCCAACAGGGTTTGCTGTCTCCAACGTCTTCCTAACCTCTAGACAATGTCTGAGACACACAGTCAGTCACCATGGAGACAGGGGCATTTCCCACAGAGGCTTATGTGTCACACCCTGCGCATCAGTATGGCAGATTTCAGCTGTGACACACGCAAATGGTTCGAACTGACGTCAGAGCACACCATGGCCTCCGTGTCTCCCGCTCATCTGCTTAGCTCATCTGGCTTTTCAATGGCGTTCAATGAGTCAGTTTGCCTTAAATCTCTGTTTGTTTGGTTTTTTTCCCCTCCCTAGAACAAGGTGAGGAATGAAACACTGGCACATTTAATGTCAGTGTCTTTTTCTGTCTCTTTCCGATGTCATCATCTAGACTGGGAGCTCTTTGGGATTTGAAGCATCACCTTTTAATTTCCTGTCTCTCCTACAGCCTGAAGGCAGCAAGCAGGTCAAGCAGAAGAAGTCAGGCGGCCTGTTTCAGCTGTCACATACCAGCTGGGCACCTTCACCAGCGATTTACGTCTCAGAGCCCTGGGTTTCACCTTTGTCAAAAAGGGAGTTAGATGTCATCTGTCTCTAAGTGAAGTTAGGAATGAATGACACCATTTATCTAAAGTGCCTTCCAGATAATAAGGACTCAGTGCTACCTTCAAATCATTATGTACAGGGTCAAAGCCTTTGTTGATTGAGCTGATTGGCAGATGGATCTCTCTGGATGTGTTCTTTGCAGAACAAACACATTCCCCAAGCAGCATAAATGATGGAAGATTAATGTCTCCCGATCCTCTTGGGGACTCAGGGTTGGGATGGGTAGGGCACAAAAATTTCCTGAGCCAGGAATCGAGATTACATTAGATTAAAAAATTCTCACAGTCACTCAGTGACACAATATTACTGTGTCTGTTTTACTGACGGGAAGACAGGCGGCATGTTGCATGCTCTTCATTACAACCTGTTTTTTATTCTTCTGGGATGTTCAGACTACAAACCTAGGCCCGCTTTGCAGGAGGTGTTCTCCAGTAGGAATGGGAGAGAACATGACTTGTATCCATCAGAACCTGGTGCAAAAACCTGCTCCCCACACCTCCAGGCTTCCCAGATGGTTCAGTGGTAAAGAATGGGCCTGCCGAGGAGACCCGGGTTCGATCCTTGGGTTGGGAAGATCCCCTGGAGAAGGAAATGGCAACCCACTCCAGTATTCTTGCCTGGAGAATCCTGTGGACAGAGGAGACTGGAGGGTTACAGTCCATAAAGTTTCAAAGAGGCGGACAGGACTGAGTGACTAAACTACAACAACAACAACCCACACCTCCCCACCCTCCCACTTCAGGCGAGAAAGAGAGGGCTCCAGAGGCCTGGAGCAGGAGTGGTTCTCAAACTTGAGTTGCTTTGGAATCCCTCCGAGGGTGTGAAAGGCCAGATTTCTAGGCCCCACCTAAGATTGTGACTCAGTAGGTCTGGCAAGAAGCCTGAGAATCTGCCTTTCTAATAAGCTCCCAGGTGATGCTACTGGTCCAGGAACACATTTTGGGAACCTGTGTTCCAGAGGATGACAGGCAGGGCTACAAAATGCAAACTGCCAGGGTCCCTGGATCATCATAGGGAGGAAAGCATCTTCTGGAGTTAATATTTGAATTGAAATCTTGTGTTCTGTGGCTGAAATGTGAGGGTTTATTTATCAACACTGTTAGAAGGACACTGGAAAGGAAGGCTAAGGAAAATGCTTTCTCCACGTGGAAATGGATGATTTGAAGAAAACAAAATCTTGTTATTGTTGTTCAGTAATTAAGTTATGTCCGACTCTTTGGGACCCCATGGACTTCAGCATGCCAGGCTTCTCGTCCTTCACTATCTCCCAGAGTTTGCTCAGATTCATGTCCACTGAGGCGGTGATGCTATCTAACCATCTCATCCTCTGTTGCCTCCTTCTCCTTTTGACTTCAATTTTTCCCAGCATTAGAGTTGAAATGAAATTAAAAGACACTTGCTTCTTGGAAGGAAAGCTATGACAAACCTAGAGAGCATATTAAAAAAGCAGAGATATCACTTTGCCAACAAAGATCTGTATACTCCAAGCTATGGTTTTTCTAGTAGTCATGTACAGATGTGAGAGTTGGACCATAAAGAAGGCTGAGCAATGAAAAATTGATGCTTTCAAATTGTGATGCTGGAGAAGACTCTGGAGAGTTCCTTGGACTGCAAGGGAATCAAACAAAAGCTACTGGATGGGAAATAAAGAACCCAGGTTTCATACCAGGACCTCAGATCCATCAGAAAACTCCAAGACACTTTCTGCAGACTCAACTGTGGTCCTGATACTAAGGCCCACCTTCAAATTCCACTGAATGTGAAGAAATGGTTGTAATCCACAATCAGGGATACATGTAAAGAAACAAAACCACTCACTCACTCAGGGTCTCAGATTATGTTCAGTCTTTGTTACTGGAGTTCGGCCACGCTCCTTCCCTTTGTTTCCTACTGGCATCATCTCAGCTTAGGAGTAAACAGCACAAGTGAAATGTGCTGTGCACTTCCTCCGTGCCAGGCACCATGTAAGTTCTTCACATGTGTTATCACACTGAATCCTAGCATGCCTTTCCTGGACGTGTGTAAGGCTTTCTCACTCACAGCTGGCAGATTAACCTTCTCACTTCATATCAGAGAGAAATTACCTCTTAGGTTAAAGCCCTGTTGCAGCAGCTAGAATTATCTCAAGTAATGCAGAAATTTTGTCTTCCCCATTAGACTCTGAGCCTCTTGAGTTTATTGTTGTTTAATCGCTGCCCTGACTCTCCATCACAGCCCCACCTAATGCAAACCCTGACGCAAACGCAATGCAAATACTTACTCAGTAAGTATTTGTCAAAATGAGATCTCTGATTTTGCGCATTCGGTCAAGGCAAGGCTGGGTGGGGGTAGGCAAAGCAAAAGAATGGGCTCCCTCTATAGCTCACACCTATCCCAAGAGAATTTACAACTCATCACCTTCTCTGAAGTGGGTAATTTTGTCAAGTTGTCTCCAAGTGACCCTTTATTTAAGGAACCACTTTCTCTAAACTTCCCAACTTCTGATTGAACACCTGCAGTTTCCCTAAGATTTCTGAGCTCTGTGATTTTTCAGGGAAAAAATTAAGCAGACTTTATCATGCAGCTTTGCCAAAGTTATCAGAGAAAACTTTAACTCAATGTTTCAATTAAAACTCTGGCAATGGATATTGACACTGCCAGATTGAAAACGTATGGTTGGGAAAAGGCCATTTTTCTAAAAATACCAAGTTAAGAATTTTCCAGTTTCCAACTGCTTGAAAGAGAATCTCCATATGCAGGGAGTCCTGGTCGCAGGCATTTCATCACAGAAACGGGGACATTTTGTTTTCCAAACACACTCATCTAGGACCACCCTTCCAAGAGCTGTGGGCAACCGAAGACAAAGTTTGCACCACTTCCCTTTTAACTCTGACCATGGGCAAGACATTGAGCTTCTCTGAGCCTCAGTCTCCTCATCTATAAAACAAGAAGGTCAGAACTCAGAGGCTGGCAACTGCAGCCTGTGGGTCAAATCCACTTATTGTCTGCTTTTATTAATTACAAGACTTATTTTAATTTTTTGATTTATTTAGTCTTTATTTTTGGCTGTACTGGGTCTTTGTTGCCGCACACAGGCTTTCTCTAGTTTCCGCGAGAGGGGGCTTCGCTCTAGTTGCGGTGTGAGGGTTCCTCACTGCGGTGGCTTCTCTTGTTTCAGAGCGTGGGCTCTAGGGCGTGCGGGCTTCAGTAGTTGTGGCTCCTGGGCTCCAGCCACAGAGCTCGGGCTCAGTAGTTGTTGGCACATGGGCTTAGTTGCCCTGCAGCATGTGGAATCTTACCAGACCAGGAATCAAACCCGTGTCCCCTGCATTAGCAGGCAGATTCTTAACCACTGGACCACCAGGGAAGTCTGAGTCATTTCATTTTAATGAGCCCACTTTGAAATGGCATCTGTTGAAGGCACGGGTGGGATCCAATTTATCTGTGCCTCCCCAGGGGCCTGCACAATTCCTAACACGTAGTAGTCATGGAATAAATATCTGTGGATTGAGTGACCTAGTGAAAAGACAAAAGGGTGTAAGGGAAAATGCTTCCTAAACTACAAAGCATGACAAATGTGAATGGATGATCTCTACTATTGACAGATTATTTACATGCCCTTTCAATTCAAATAAAAGGAGACAATGAATTCACTGCATTATCCCTTGGGGGGGAGGTGGGGAGGGGGAGGGGGTTGGGGGAGGGGCAGGAAGGAAAAGCTAGGAGAGGACACCGAGGAGTTCCAGGCACCCTTGGTTTTTGCTGAGCAGCCTTGGGAACCTAGAAGAGACCAGGAAGGTCACTGACTCCACCCTACAGGCCCAGCACTTGCCCCACAGGGTCCAGGGTCGCTGTGAGGATGGCTGCGACATTCCCTGTGTGCACTCGTTCTCACTGGTGACAACTGGAACTCCCCCTTGGAGCCACCTACGGAACCCAGATAATAAACCTAAAATCTTACCACCACCACCTGTGACTTAGGGTGCACTGACCAGGTGCAGCTATTCCACGGACCTCATCTCATCTACACAACAGCCCAAGTGATGGCGCCCCACAGAAGGGCTGGCATTTCAGGCCACTCTTCAGGCAAATTGTAAGAGAACCCCATCTTTATTTTCCTAATTTATGCACAGGAGGGAAAATAATGTTCGAAGCTACATTGATTGGGAATTCCCCACAGGTCAGAAATTGTTCTGGGCACCCGCCCTGGACTAGCTCACGGGACTCTTACAGCCACTGCACCAGACGGGCGCCCTTTGTCCATTTGACAGAAGAGGAAGCAGAGGCCCTGAGGTGGAAGGGGCTTGGCAGAGGTCACTCAGGGGGAGGGCCGAGCCACGGACAGGAGCTCCGGAGCGCCCAGTCATGGACGCTCCTTACCCGGGAGCCAAGTGGGCATCTGGGTGGCCCTGTCAACTACAAACTGGCGCTGGCTGTGGGCACTTGCCATCTACCTCTATGAGGATTAAAATACGAGCTGCTGTAGCCACTGACCTTCAACATCCCCTCAGGGGAGTTCAGGGGGGAGAGCAGAAACCAGGGACTCTGTGCTCTGGAAAACCTGACAGAACAGGTAGCTCTTCATATAGTCAGGTATTTTCAGGAGCTGATTTTACGAGCCCAATTCTTGCATCTCCTCATAGCTAGAAAAGCACTACATTCCTTCATGGTGATCTGTGTTCCTCATGACTAGCAGAAACCTTCCGCAAAAATATGTGCTTGATTGCGTGTACTTCCCCTTCACCAAAATCACATTTATACAGACCTTCCCCCTAGCTCTTTGGAGCACTTTCTCAGAGCTAACTGAAGTGCTGTCTCCTGGGCCCCAAATAAAACTTAACTCGCAACTTTCACATTGTGCATTTTCAGTTTTTTTTAAGCCAGCACCTTGCCCAGACCCCTGCATGCTGCCCCCTTAGCACCTTCAAAGGTGGGGAGCCCCCACCCCCAACAAGGCAGTTTGCTCTGGTTAAAGGCACAATGGACGTTTAAAACTATTTCCTCATGTTGATTCAAAATGAGTGTCTTGTCTCCCTTCCACCAGGCATTTTTAGCCTACTCGGTGTTGAGGTCACACCTGCCTTTTTTTGAAACATCACACAACCCTCCACAAAATACAGAAAAGAAAAATGTTAAAGAAAACCATTCTCCCATGCAGAGCCACATGACTCTGCAAAATCACTCAACTCTGTCGAGTCTGGACAAGGAAAATACAGTGGATGGTAATGCCTGGCTCAGCAGTGCTACGAGACCAAGATACCGTAATGTACACAGTGCTTGGAACAGGGCAGGTACCTAGTTAATGAGCCTTCAGTTTTCTCATTTTCTTAGCACAGAATGAACATGCCGTACCAATGAGAGACAACAATTATGACTGAAGGAAAATACAAGAGAACTGGCTTAAAGATGGCAAAAAGGAACAATATTTTTTAAAAAAGAAAGGAGGAAACTTTACTGAAACCTACTATGTGCTAGGCAGTATGCTCATCACTTTTGTGTTTTCTAAGTTCAAGACCTCTAAGGCAGATGTTACTGACTCTTTCCACAGGTGAAAAAGACTAGGCCTCAGAGATGTTGAGCAACCTGCCCACAGTCACACAGCTTTTGAGGAACAGATTCAAACTTGGGACTCTTGACCTCAGTCCAGCCCTCCTTCCACTTGAACATTTGTCCAACCCGTAGTTATTGTCAGTGTTGGCTCAACCCTGAATAGACACAGGTCATGCTAAGCACTGCAGCTACATGGAGCCAGACGCCCACATTTGCAAAGTAAATCCTAAAAAGAATTAGAAAAGAAACTGCAAGGCTGCCAAATTAATCTGAAGGAGGACTCAATAGAGAAGGAGGAAAGGGGAAGACAGGCTGGGGAGACAGATTTTTGAGCGTCTTTTCACGAAATCTAAAAATTACTAACCTTCTACATGTCAAAAATTTTTTTTGTCAACACATGCGAGAACACCCCACTGAGAAGGAGCCCAAACGAGCAGATGGGTTGAGTTCACAGACTCGCAGGCGCTGAAGTTGGAAAAGTCCCTGCTGACAGCCTCCAAAGGACAAACCCAGAAACCCCCGCCAACCCACCCCCGCTGTGAGCCCGGCTGGGTTAAACACCATCCTGGGAGCCCCATGATCCTGTTCTCTGGGAACCAGGGCGGACAAAGATCTTCTGGTTTCTGAAAATGAGACTCCTCCCCCTGCCTTCAGCTCCTACCAGTCCTCCTCTCTCCATTTTCCGCTCCATGCTTCATCTCCTCTTTATCTTTGCAAGGTGGGTGAGGGGTGACATCCCTCTGAAGCAGGGCGGGGCTCACTCAAGACTGGGATGCAATGAGCGGGGATTCAAATGAATCAGGAGAATTGAATCACACCAAAACCCATCTGTCCTCCGAGAATACAAGATGTCCTTCAATTATAAAAGCAGGCAGACCACAGGAGTATTAATAGTGCCCATGACTTGATCATTAATAGAAATCCCAGACGTTCTGATATCACACCGTAAGTAGCAGAGATCTCAAAATAACATTCGCTCTTTTCACTACTCTGCAATTATGGTACTTATTAGGCTTCTTGCCGGGTCTGGTTATTTAATGTATTACTAAAGATGCACATATCTTACTGTTTCAAAAATGGTTTGTTTTGAATTTTGATAACTGCATTTCAGTCTAATTGGCTTCTTTTGTAATCCTATTAATTTTATGTTGTGCATTTAGAACACATTTTGCTGAGGATACCACAGGCTGACTGCCAAAAGGGTCTGTCGCACAGACAGCAAAGAATGCTGAGCCACAGACACTGGCTTCCTAAGATCGCACTTGGGAATCTGTGATTTCCTTGAGTACTTCTTCACTTTCCCAAGCCCTGGGGAGACAGATAAGAGAGGTGCAGAATCCAAAATAGGACCCAACACTGCCAATTTTCATTTGGATGGGAAGACAAGCATTGTTCTCATGCAACCAACATCACAACCATGTCCTCACTATCCCTCTCAGCATCACATCATCAGGGATGTGATGTTACAGATGAGGACAGGGGTTGCCCAGGCTATTCTTGGCCCTTGGTCATGTCTGGTCAACAGGGGCCCTGGCTGCATCAGCATAGAGGCCAGTCTTCAGGTTTGGATTTTACTGTAAGAGCCAGCAGTCCTGTCTGCTGATCTTCTTTCTCTATTTCTTTTCAATAACTCAGAGGATGAGAAATACACCCAAGTTTGGGCATAAGATTGATTATGATCTGATTCTCATTCAACTCCAGACCAGGTAAGGGAGCTTCCTATCCAAGCCCAGTTATCACATCCACAAAGTGGATATAATATTATCTGCTGTGTTGATGATAAGACACATAAATAAACACACACAAACACACGCATGTGAGTGTATATGTATATATGCATGCACGTGAGTCAGTGTATACATATATACACATGCACATATGATTGCATGTGTACATATATGTATACATGAATGTGTGAATATATATAATATACACATCTGTACATGTATACACATATATGATTGTCAACAGAGACCATGGATCAGACAAGCTTTAACAAATTCCATAAAGAAAGTGAAAGTGAAAGTCACTCAGTCGTGTCCCAGTCTTCGCGACCCCATGGACTATACAGTCCATAGAATTCTTCAGGCCAGAACACTGGAGTGGGTAGCCTTTCCCCTCTCCAGAGAATCTTCTCAACCCAGGGATCAAACCCAGGTCTCCTGCATTACAGGCAGATTCTTTACCAGCTAAGCCACAAGGAAGCCCAAGAATACTTGAGTGGGTAGCCTATCCCTTCCCCAGTGGATCTTCCCAACCCAGGAATCAAACCAGGGTCTCCTGCATTGCAGTCAGATTCTTTACCAGCTGAGCTATCAGGGAAGCCACAAGCAATCAACAATTAGGATAAAGGTAATGATAGACATGGGCTTCTCTGGTGGCTCAATGCTAAAGAGCTCACCAACCTTTTGGGCCAAGGGACGAGTGCATGGAAGACAGAAATTATTGGCAGAAGTGCATTACTGCCCTCCTCCAGCAGAATCTTCCTGACCCAGGGATCGATCCCGCATCTCTTATGTCGCTGGCATTGGCAGGCGGATTTTTTACCACTAGTGCCCCCTGAGACTGAATGCAATTTTGCCCCTGGCACACTTGCAGCATCTCCCACCCCCTACTCCCCAGTAGTACAGCTCTAGGGTATTTCTCTCCTTTCCCACAGCGCTCAACTCCCTCGCCAACCATCCTCTGCTGTTTGCATTCCCCCTGTTCCCATCCAAGAGAAGAATTCCATTTCTAAGATTCATGCTCTGCCAGGACTGCTTGGCACGGGGCTGCCTTCCCCCCGAGATGCCTGCCAGGCCACCACAGGCACCAAGACGGGCGCTACCGCCCTCCCTCCCCTCAACACAAGATGACGAGGGCTCTGTGGGCCTGATGCTTCCAAAACAGAACTGTGCCCGTGACCTCCACTTAGCAGGTTGCCCTGCTGATAGGCAGAGCCGGCCTGATACATGCCGGCAGCCTGGCCCTATGACCACAAGGGTGCCTAAAGGCCTCAGGGTCCCAGCAGAGTGTGGGTGGAAGCAACGTTGGCAGGAGGGAGTCGGGCTGGGAGAGAGGGAAGGGGGATGTTGAAAGTCACCCAGGAAGAGAAAGGAGAGAGGAAGACAATAATTGGGAAGGAGTCCCAGATGGGAAATAAAACAGAAGGAAGAAATCAGGAGAAAGGACACACTAGAGCTCTCTGAAATTGTGTTTTTCTTGGTGGAAGATACTATAGAAATTCCTATTGAACATCTGCTCCATTGCTTTTAATTATTTGCCTGGGGCCTTTCTCTAGCTCAGAGGAGGAAACAGAGGCTTGGAGAGGTAAAAAGACCAATATTTATCTTTGACTTGCCAGCATACAGTCCAGTGTCAGGGTACAAAGCTGGTTCTAGCTAGCAAAATGTTTACTGCATGGAAAAAATGAAGACACGAATGGATTCAGTATCTCTGACTTCAAATCCTGTTCTTTTACTATGATATTTTCCTTCATGTCTCCCAACAACCAATACATACATGGAGGGAAAAACAGCATAATCAAGCAAATAAAGTGATTTGCTGTTTTCCATATGTTCTTCAGCATTTTGCTGGCAGGGACCCCAGTGCTGGGTGGGAGACCTTCTTCCTGGTCTCACGTGAGTTATCAAGCAGCATGGTTGGTGGGCTGCTGACCCCCAAGACTCCTCCAGAGGTCCCTGTCACCTCCTTGCCATCTGCGCTCTGTGCCAGGTCGGGATGGGGAAAGTCATCAGGGAGACATAATCCTGGGTGTTTGAAATGTTCTGAAAACAGAGACATACACTCATGTGGAAGGTGATGCACTTCATTCTACAAGACGGGGGCTGGTGCGTCCCTGACGTCATCCTTCACAAACCGGTTCCTTAAATCATTACGATAAGGTGAGTACAGGATCACAAGACTAGAAAGCACAGAGCTGGAACCACCAATCTCTTGATTCTTACTCATTATTCAAATAAGTATTTGACTGGCATCCTCTTTTGTGCCTGACACTAGGAATGCAGAAGGGGCCCCTATGTTCACAGAGCTCAGAGTCAGAGGAGACATACATTAAATAAGAGGACAGGGGATGAGTTATAAATTGGACCGTGTGCCATGACGAAAGGAGGAGAGAGCTTCCCTGGCGTGTTCAGTGGTTGAGAATCCACCTGCCAACGCAGGGAGTATGGGTTTGATCCCTGCTGCGGGAAGATCCCACATGCCGCAGGGCAATTAAGCCCCTGCACCACGACTACTGAAGCCCACTCGCCCTGGAGCCCGTGCTCTGCAACAAGGGAAGCCACCACAGTGAGAAGGTC
This sequence comes from Okapia johnstoni, assembly GCA_024291935.2. Taxonomy (NCBI): domain Eukaryota; kingdom Metazoa; phylum Chordata; class Mammalia; order Artiodactyla; family Giraffidae; genus Okapia; species Okapia johnstoni. The sequence goes on from CM044309.1 coordinate 65,769,529, forward strand.
ATGCACCGCAGCTCGAGGGTAGCCCCCCGCTCGCCGCAACTAGAGAAAGCCCGCACACAGTGACGAAGACCCACCACGGCCGAAAGTAAATAAATAACTAAATCTTGTGTGCTTAGTTGCTCAGTCGTATCTGACTCTTTACGGCCCATGGACTGTAGCCCAGCAGGCTCCTCTGTCCATGGGCATTCTCCAGGCAGGAATACTAGAGTGGACTGCCATGTCCTCCTCCAGGCGATCTTCCCAATCCAGGGACCGAACCCAGGTCTCCCACGTTGCAGGCGGATTCTTTACTGCCTGAACCACCAATAGATCTTAGAAAATAAATAAAGCAAAGAGGCGAGACACTGTAAGAAATCTGTTCTGCTGATGCTGAGGGCAGGGAGTCTCTCTTCAGGGAAGTGACTCTGGGGGTTAGGAAGGCATTACTGGTCCAGTGATGAGGAGGTAACCTTGGACATAAGTTACACCTCAAAAATAATATTGGGTTGCCCAAAAAGTCTGTTTGGGTTTTTCCATTATAGTGTACAGAAAAACTTAGATGGAATATCTTGGCCAATCCAATAAAATCAAGAAAAGGCCACGTCTGCCATAACTCCATAATAATGACCATTTATTAACACCTACTCGGTGTACCTGTCCAAGGCAACACAGCTAGGGAGTGGCCAGTCTGGTATTTGAACTTGGGTCTTCTGCTGAGGGTCTATGGATTTTCTTGTGTTCTCTTTTGAGTACTCTATGGAGATGAGCAAGTGTTAGCCTGTGTATGGAGAATTTTCTACAGTGTTTTTATGAATAGCTTCCCATAGAAAATAGTTCAAGCTGTATTGATTAGGCTTAGAATTAGACACTTAGTTTTGATGAAAAAGTATTATAGATATGATAACCTGATCTTTCCCTTTCTAACTTTATGACAGAAATATTTCCCCATGGTATTAAAATTTCTGTAGTCATCTCCCATGGCCACTGAAACAGTCCATAGACTGGGCCGGAGTGATCACACACCCAAAAGGAATGCCTTTGAGGGACAGGAAGAGCTTAATGTGGGCATTAAATGGGTTGAGTGTAAAACCAAAGTTAGTAGTTGGAACTGAAGCCAAGTTGAGGCATACAGACCTGACCAAAGGCATACAGATTCAACCAAAAAAAAAAAAAAAAAAAAAAAAAAAAAAAAACGGACACTAAGCAATTCTACTTCTAGGTATGTCCCCAAACAGTTAAAAATAAGTATTCAAATAAAAATTTGCATACAAGTATTCATAGCAGCAATATTTACAACAGCCAAAAGGTGGAAACAACTCAAACGTCCATCGATGAATGAACTGATAAACAAAAATGGTACATTTATATTATCCAGCCATGAAAAGGAATGAAGCACTGATACAAGCTACAACATAGTGAACCTTGAAAACTGTATGCTAAGTGGAAGAAGCCAGGTATAAAAGGTCATAGATTGTATATTTCCATTTATATGAAATACCCAGGATAGGTAAATCCATAAAGACAGAAAGCTGAATAGTAGCTTCCAGGGACTGGGGGGAGAAGGGAGTGGGAAGTGATTTCCGTTCAGGGTAATAAAAATGTTTTGGAACTAGACAAAGGTGATGGTCAAACAACATTCTACATGTACTAAATACCACTGAATGGTACACTTCAGAATGGTTAATCTTATAAGAATTTCCCTGGCTGCCACCTTGTAAGTTCTGGAAACAACAATTTATTTTACTTTCCCTTCTTGGACAGATAAGTTATTTGGTGATTTTCACATTATAAATATTGCTGTAATAAACATCTCTATGCATGACATGTTTCCATATTTCATCTTAATCCTTCAGAATAGACTCTTGGAGGCAGCATCCTTGGGGTAAAATATGTGGGTATTTTTATGGTTTTAACAACATATTTGCAAAGTTGTTCTCTAATAAAACTGGACTAACTCAGCATCCTGCAAACAGTATGTGAGACATCTTATCACCTTATCCTCACTGACATTCCCGTGTTACTTACCATTTTAAAAAAATTGCTTGTATGATACAGGATGGGCTTCCCATGTAGTGCTAGTGGTAAAGAATCCACCTGCCAATGCAGGAGACATAAGATTCAATTCCTGGGTCAGGAAGATCCCCTCGAGGAGGGCATGGTGACCCACTCCAGTATTCTTGCCTGGAGAATCCCATGGACAGAGGAGTCTGGCGGGCTACAGTCCATAGGGTTGCAAAAAGTCAAACACGATTGAAGCAACTTAGTACACACACATGATACAGGGGATGAGGCTTTCTGTTTTGTAAAAATCACTTCTCCCCCGTCAACTTCCTGTAGGTAGTTCTCCCATTAAATACGAACTACTTTCCAGTTTCTGGACCATCTGTTTTTCCCTCACTCTATAAGAGACTCTCATCGCCTCTGTCCATGCTGGTTCTATTGCCTGATAAGTACCTACAAATTCCCAGATTGCCTTTGCTCCTCTACACCTCTCAGACTCTTCATCACTGCATCAATTGTTTGCACATTTCTACTCGCAAAGTACTTTGTTTCTACCTGTTTCTCAAAGCAGCATAATTTTATGAGTATGAGAGTTCTGGTCTGATGCGTCAATTTTGCTCTCTGGATTTTGAGATCCTTCCATTTGGGACTAATACTTACAGATCTCTGAGTTGAACTAGCTAGCACAGTCCCTGACCCACTCTTCCACACAATTTATCAGTCTGTGGATGGACCCACCTCAAGAGCATTGCGACACGGTTGGAATACTTAAGAGCTGTTTACAATGGAGTGGTATCCTTCACAACACTGGGTGGGAAGGCCTTGTGCATGGGACATGATTACAGGACTCGCAACACAATGCAAAAGGCAGAGGTTCAATGTGGCAGAACAATATTTGATTTTCAAGCAATGGACGTGGATTTCAATAGGATTCTGAAAAGTGAAGATGTTGACCAAGCTACAGAGACACTGGCTATAAAGAGGTGGGTTGGAAAACAAATCACTCAGCTATGTTCTCCTTCAAGGTTATAGGAAGGATATCCGGCTAAGTCTTCCTTCAGCAAGAATATGCATTGAGAAGCCTGGAAAGAGAGACAAAAGCTAGAAGCATCACCATGCAGGGCAGGCTAATTAAAAATGCAAAGATTCTAAGGGTGAGCCCTTCTCACACATCATGATTTATACTACTGGCATTTGGGCATGGAGTTTCCTGCAGCTGCTGTCACGAAGCATCACCAACTTGGCAGCTGAAAACAACAGAAATGAATTCTCTCTGAGTTTTGGAGGCCAGCTGTCCAAAATCAGCATCACTGACCTGAAATGGAGGTGTCAGGGGGCCCCCGCTCCCTCTGGAGGCTCCAGGAGAGAATCCGTCACCTGCACCTTTCAGATTGTGGTGGCTGCCAGCCTGTCTCAGCTTCTGGCTGCATCACTCGCCCCCCTGCCTTGTCCCACCGCTTTCTTCTCTTCTGTGTGTCGCACCTCACTGTGCCTCCTGCTTATTATAAGGGTCCCTGTGACTGCATTTAGGGCCCATCAGGATAGTCTGAGATAATCTCTGTATCTCAAGACCCTAATTTAGGGACTTCCCTGCTGGTCCAGCAGTTAAGAATCTGCCTTCCAATGCAGGGGACAAGGGTGTGATCCCTGGTCCCGGAGGGTCCCACACGCCTCAGAACAACTAAGTCAGACCTACCAACCGAGCCTGTGCTCTGGAACAAGGGAAGCCTCCACAGTGAGGAGCCTGTGCACCATGATGAAGAGTAGACCCCTACTCACCACAACTAAAGAAAGTCCCCCCAAAGCAGCGAAGACCCAGAGCAGTCAGAAATAAATAAATAATTAAATGTTGATTTTAAAAAAAGAAAGTTAGTCCATGCTGTTTCACACCAGAGCTACAGGACTATTTTTCAGTGTTTCTGGAAGACTTAACTTTTTATTTTGTATTGGAGTACAGCTGATTAACAATATTGTGATAGTTTCAGGTGAAGAACAAAGAGTCTCAGCCATACACATACATGTATCCATTCTCCCATGAACTTCCCTTCCATCCAGTCTGTCAGGTAACATTGAGCAGAGTTCTGTGTGATACAGTAGGAACTTGTTGGTTATCCATTTTAAATATAGCAGTGTGTACATGTCCATCCCAAACTCCCTAACTATCTCTTCTTTCCCCCCATTCTTCCCAACTGGCAACCATAAATTCCTTCTCTAAGTCTGAGTTATTCCTATTTTGTAAATGAGTTCATTTGTATCATTTCTTTTTACATTCTGCATATAAGGGATGTCAAGTCCTAGTAAGAGGTAGAAAATCACAATCCATACCCGTGATACAGAAAGCCTGCCCATGACTCTGATTAGTCATTAAGCTAAAAAATTAAAGCAAATTACTCATCTTGGTATCCTTAGCCAAGGACTGATACCTGGCTGGCAGGGAGGGTGAGGAGGGATGAGGCACCAGAGGAAGGAGGAGGCCATTACAGGCAGAAACTCCTTGCAGATCTTGGTAAGGATGCTGTGCTGTGTCCCAAGAAGGATGAAAGGCACTGCTGTGTTTCATTTGGAGGTGGGATGGAGGGAAGTGGTGAGACACAACTTAATCTGCATTTTAACATGGATCCTTCTGGCTACTGGGTGGAGATTCAAATAGATGGAGCAAGAATAATTGTCTGGGGGGCCATTCTGAAATCATCCAGACTCGACGTTATGGTTTGAACCCAGGATGTCCTTAGAGATGGAGAAGATAAAGACTTCAAGAGATGTTTGGATTTAGAGACAAGAGGGCTCGACGGGCAACTGGATACAGAGGATGAGAAAGAAGGAGGAGTTAAGGATGTTTTGTAAGTTGCTGGTGGAGAACGGCTGGAATTGCCATCCACTGGGTTAGAAAATACTGGAAAAGAACCAAGTTTTAGAGAAAAGATGAATTTATCTAAATACCAATAGCAAGAAGGCAAGTGGACCTTCAGAGTGAGAGCAGACACACAGATACACAATCATGAGTGATATCTGCATGGAAAAGAGTTGAAGTCCCGATTTCTTAGGGACTAAGTTCTTCCTGGGAAAGACAGGTACCCTCCAAGATAAAAGGAGACCAACAGTCAGAGAGAGAAGGGGGAGGAAAACCAGGACACCTAGGGTCGGGAAGATGAAGGAAGAGAAGATTTCCAGAAGGGCTGAATGCTGCTGAGGTGTCAAGTAGGATGAAGACTGGAAAATGTCCACTGGATTTAGTGTCATGAGACCTTGGCAAGAACTATTTCAGAGGATGGTGGTAAAAAGAAGCCAGACTGAAGTGGGTGGAAGGGGAGGAAACGCAGACAGCAAATTCAGATGAAAATGTTGAAGATTCATGGAAGCTGGTAATGTACACAAGGCACTCAGTACAGTGGAAGCACCTAGGAAGTGCACAATAAATGTTAATTTCTTGGTCTTCCTCATCTTGAACACAAATAGCCTTTTGGATACTGAGAGAGATGAGCAAAGCTTGGGAAAGGACGAACAAAGACCATTCTCCACCAAAATTTAGCTTGTGAATGTGAAATATCCACATATGACCTTTTATTATTGTTGCTGTTGCTATTTTTCAGTATAATCCCTATGTCAGGTCATCTAAATCTACATCATAAGAAAGGTCATTTGTTAATTAAGCTGAATTCATTTTTACACCTCTGTTACAGTTTTCAGACTTGTTTCTCAATCACATCTAACCAACACTTAGTTCAGATAATATTGTCCCAAATGTGTTTATCTATCATTGTATACAAGATTCATGCTATCTATTTTACTTATTAAGGGCTTCCCTTGTGGCTCAGCTGGTAAAGAATCTGCCTGCAATGCGGGAGACCTGGGTTTGGTCCCTGAGTTGGGAAGATCCCCTAGAGAAGGGAAAGGCTACCCACTCCAGCACTCTGGCCTGGAGGATTACATGGACTGTATATCTATTTTACTTATTAAAAATCCACATGAGGGGGAAAGGTTAATTAGGGAGTTTGAGGATGGACATGTACACACTGCTACATTTAAAATGGGTAACCAATAAAGACCTACCCCGGATAGCACATGGAGCTCTGCTCAATGTTATGTGACAGCCTGGATGGAGGGGAGTTTGGCGGGAATGGATACATGTATATGAATGGCTGAGTCCCTTTGCTGTTTTATCTAAAACTATCACGACATTGTTTGTTAATTGGTTATACCCCAATACAAAACAAAAATTAAAAAAAAAAAATCCACGTGAGGGATTTCCCTAGTGGTCAAGTGGTTAAGACTCCATTGCCCCAATGCAGGAGGCACAGGTTCAATCCCTGGTTGGGGAACTAAGATTCCACATGCTGCATAGCCACCTCCCCCCCCAAAAAGAAATCATGTAAAAAAGAAAATTCACATGAAACTTTGAGACTTCACTTGGGGAAAATAAAGGCATTCACTACTTGAACAAAAGGTATGAAAAATGCCATCTATACATAACTGGATGCAGAGAAACTATTGAGACCTTAAAGAGAGGACCTCAGAGCTAGGACCTCCCAATTGTTGGGAGGATCCATTCATTCGTGCCATGTGTAACTGAGTAGCAGAGGTCAGACGAGGACCTTACAGACAAAATTAATTAAAAAAAAAATCCAACAATATTAAGCCTGTCCTGGAAGATAAAATTTTAAAAGATGACTTGGCCTCCATGGGCTGCAGACAACAGAAGAGAGATAACGATGAAAATATCCTGTGCAGACAGTCTGGGCCCTGACTGACACAGACAGAGGAGGAACTGCTCCACAAGGAGATTTTAAGACCTCATGTCCCCAAACAGCTACACCCCACCCAAGTCCTGCCCAAACATCTGAAACTGTTCATTACTTTCACAGTGAGGAGGTTGAAGTTTTCACATATTTAAATTCCTAAATGATACACTTGACTGATCTGTTGCTACTTGAAATGATACAATGTTGAAATAATCTGAGTCTCACTGGGGTGAAGGGCTCCTGGTTGATGGCTGGACCTTGTGTATTTTGCTTTCTTCAGGATCTGCAGTGGGTGAGTAATAACGATAGCTAACTAGATATCAGCTTCCCTGGTGGCTCAGCGGTAACGAATCCACCTGCCAATGCAGGAGATGAGGGTTTGATCCCTGGGTTGGGAAGATCCCCTGGAGAAGCAAATGGCAACCCACTCCAGTATTCTTGCCTGGAGAATCCCCGTGGACAGAGGAGCCTGGCGGGCTACAGTCCATGGGGTTGCAAAAGAGTTGGACACGACTTGTGCGGTTGCAGCTAAACAACAACAGTAACAAACTATGTCATAAATATATTCCAAATTATGTATCAGTGGATCAGTCACATAGGGTAATTTATGCTACTATAACACACAATCTCCACATTTCTGTAGCTCTGTGTGATGAAAGTCTCTGTCTTATATTCCAAGTCCTGTATGGGTCCGGGCAGCAGCTATGGTGAGAGAGGTTACAATGCCTTCTGACCTTTGGCAGCCATCCTGACACCCTGGCTCTAAAGCCACCAACCAGGACTGAATAGGTGGTACAGATCCCTTCGAAGGGTATGGTGGGAGAAGCAGTGAAAGTAGCCATGACTTCTACAAGCGACTTACTGTCTTGGTATTTGACTTTCTCCTAAAAGTGTATCTTAAGTTACGTGATCTCTGATTCTGACATCACAAGTGTTTATGCTTTGCTCTCAAGAGATTATATTGGAGCCTGTGTATTTGGCTCTGTGTTAAGGGAGGGTCATGTTGGGGGAGCCTCTGGCTAGTAGGGGATGTGTAGGGAGACAAACCATCACAGTTGGCCCAGGATGAAGGAGTTTCCCAAGACTTTAGACTCCAAGTGTTAAAAGCAGGACAGCCTTCTGCAAACTATGATGATCCGGCCAACCTAGGGGGAGAGCAAACTGAGGGCAAAGCTAGGTGCGACTGGAGTCTCGTAGCAGGAGTCAAGAAGACCTTGGACCAGCGAGTGGAACTTTTTCTGCAAAGGTCCAGAGAGTAAACATCTCAGGCTGTGTGGGCTGTAGTCTCTGTCATGCGCGCGTGTGTGCTCAGTCGCGTCCCACTCTTTGTGACCCCACAGATTATAGCCTGCCAGGCTCCTCTGTCCATGGGATTTTCCAGGCAAGAATACTGGAGTGGGTTGCTATTTCCTTCTCCAGAGGATCTTCCAAACCCAGGGATTGAGCCTGAGCCTCCTGCCTTGGCAGGTGGGTTCTTCACCGCTGGGCCATCTGAGAAGTTCATAGTCTCTGTTGCCACTACTCAGATCCCTCATGTAACAGAAAAGCAGACAAAGACAACAGGTAAACAAATGGGTGTGGCAGTAACACTCAGCCTTCAAAGACAGGGGGTGGCCCTCGGCCTATATTTGAGGACCTCTGCCTTAGACTCTTAAAGATAAGGTGTGATTCAGCAGTTGGTGATTGTGATCAGCAAATACTCACTTTCTAGTGCTTATCAGTCTGTCACTATCCAATCTTCATCTACTAAGAACCAACCTCACTGAAGATGCCAGCTCTTAGGGACACTACAGGTAACTGGTGCCAAATCAGGAAAGGAGTACGTCAAGGCTGTATATTGTCACCCTGCTTATTTAACTTACATGAAGAGTACATCATGAGAAATGCTGGGCTGGATGAAGCACAATCTGGAATCAAGATTGCTGGGAGAAATATCAATAACCTCAGATATGCAGATGACACCACCCTTATGGCAGAAATTGAAGAAGAACTAAAGAGCCTCTTGATGAAAGTGAAAGAGGAGAGTGAAAAAGTTGGCTTAAAGCTCAACATTCAGAAAACTAAGATCATGGCATCCAGTCCCATCACTTCATGGCAAATAGATGGGGAAACAATGGAAACAGTGAGAGACTTTTATTTTGGGGGTCTCCAAAACTCACTGCAGATGGTGACTGCACTCATGAAATGAAAAGATGCTTGCTCCTTGGAAGAAAAGCTATGACCAACCTAGAGAGCATATTAAAAACCAGAGACATTACTTTTCCAACAAAGGTCCATCTAGTCAAAGCTAGGGTTTTTTCAGGAGTCACCTATGAATGTGAGAGCTGCACTATAAAGAAAGCTGAGTGTTGAAGAACTGATGCTTTTTAACTGTGGTGTTGGAGAAGACTCCTGGACTGCAAGAGATCTCCCTTGGACTGCAAGGAGATCCAACCAGTCCTTCCTAAAGGAAATCAGTCCTGAATATTCATTGGAAGGACTGACGCTGAAGCTGAAGCTCTAATACTTTGGTCACCTGATGGGAAGAGCTGACTGATTTGAAAAGACCCTGACGCTGGGAAAGATTGAAGGCGGGAGAAGAAGGAGATGACAGAGGATGAGATGGTTGGATGGCATCACCGACTCGGTGGACATGAGTTTGAGTAACTCCAGGAGTTGGTGATGGACAGGGAAGCCTGGCATGCTGAAGTCCATGGGGTCGCAATGAGTCGGACACTATTGAGCGACTGAACTGAACTGAACAGGTAACACTTGAGGAGTGATCTCTTTTCACTGGAGTATGAGGTTTGATGGGCGCCCTCTACAGGTGAACAGACACTGTAGCCCTGTATGAGAGGATTATGATGGGGAGAGCATGGGAGGTTTTGGAAACAAAGAGGTGGGGTGGGACCTAACTGAAAAAGGTGGTGATGGTGGGTACTGAAATCCGGATGTGGACACAGAAGGTTTCTGTACCAGGCAAAGGAATCTGCTCCAGAAAATGCACAGAGGCCACAGAGAACACATCTCATTTATAGAAAATTTCATATAGTCGAGGACAGCTGGGGCACAGAATTTGAGGTCGGGGGTATCTTAACATACTGGAAGAAAGGTCTAGCGATTATTTCATTCACTTATTTATTTTTAATCTTTAATTTGACTAAAATTATTTTGCAATGGAAATACGTTCATATGGCACAGAATTGAACAGCATATAGAATAGTCTGCCTCTTACCCTGCTATTTAGACAATGTTCCCATTTCCACAGGCAACCAAGGCTTCTAGCTTCTTATATATTCTTCCAGACATAGTCTGTGCAGACACAAAAAAATATATGCATATTGTTTTCCTCCCCAAATTGTTTCCCACACAAACATTACCAGACTACACACTTCTCTGCATGTTGCTTGCAGCACTTAAAAATCTAACCTGGAGGTGGTTCCAGAGTATTTGTATTTGTCAGGAAGCTAGATCATTGAGAGATTCTCATGGGCTTCCAGGGTTAAGACCCTTGGGGAAATTTGCTATTTTATCTGTGAACCCCCTCTTCCAGCAGTGTTCAAGGCAAATTCTGATTGGATGGATCAAGAGAACAAATGAATAAATAAATGAAGTGGGAGAAGGGAAAATGCATTTTTAAATGAGATAAGGATGGGAAAAAAGAGGAAGGAAGGATCCTATTAATATTTAATCCCTTGGAGGCATCTTGCTCCGAGATCTGAGAAACGGCATGTCCTCTTTTTGGAAAATGGAATATAACTAGGGAGGTGCCCCTGGCTTTTGGCCCATAGGTCCCATTGCCTCTTCCAGAATTGGGTGCACAAATTTTTTAAAAGTGTCAATCAAGCAGTCCTTTCCTGCCTCTCTGAAAAATGAAGCAATTTAAATTCTGTTTATAAGGTCAAAGAATTGAGCCCAAAGCCAGGCAATAATGGAATCGCTTTGCCTGCTGGCAGAGGGGATACTGGCTATAAAGATACCACGTACCCTTTCTCTCTGCCCTTGCAGGACTCTCTGGGCATTCTTCCGTCCCAGCACCTATGAGCCCTGCTTGTCAGTAACTGTTTATATGTCTGTCTCCAACTAGTAGAAAGTCATCTGAGGGTAGGAAAACCTGTCTTCTCTAACATGCCAGTGACATACTGACACACACAATAACCTGGGTCCTATCGCCATGGGGATGAATTGAAAAATGTGTCTACTAATGGACAGAAAGAAAACAAAAGGGAGAGAAAATAAAAGATAAGAATAGACCACAGATCATCCATCATGGGAAGTGAGCTTTTTGTTTTGCATTTTTTCCTTCCGGACTGGGAAAGTCCTTTGTTGCCATTTCACGTGGCAGAATGTTGGAAGCAACTTCTGTCCATATGACAGGAGTGGCCCGCACAGCGATAAGAATACATGGATTTGCTTCACCATTTCTGTTTTCGTTCCCGGTAGGAAGGGCTATTTCTGTCTCGTCTTTGCAGGGCTGCTGAAGGCAGGCACACTGCTGCGCTCACAGGCTGCGAGTAAGTGGCAGGTTTGAAAGCTGACTACCTGCTGAGAGGTGCCCTGGAGACCTTTCAGGGACCTGAGATGGCAGAGCAAAGTCCAGATCTGGAGCCATCTGCACCTGGCACCATGACCCTGGGATCCCATGACTGTGACCTCTGAGCCAGGCTGGGTCTCAGGCCCAGGCAGGGTGGTGAAGCATTGGTTTCCAAGACTACCTGGGGATGATGGCCCTACCCATCACACACTGAAACAGTAGCTCGGGGGAGATCCACCCGAGAAACTAGGTTTTAAACTGAATCTCAGGTAATGGTTCCCCCTGCCTGGCCTCAGGTATATTAATTCCCCTCCAGGACACTAGTGGACTCCTCTGTAGGGGATCAGAAATGGTGCCACTGATGCCCTGGCAGGCATCTGATCTCTGGAGCTCAGAGAAGATGATGAACAAGCACTTTATCGTCTGGAAGCATGAGCAAGGGCACACCAGCCTCAGGATGCTGCTAATTATTTTTACCCATTTGCTGTTATAAAAAAGGATTAAGCTAGACAAAGAAGAAGGAGAATGTTGCTAGTTAAGCCTTTTTTTTTTTTCTTTCCACTTTGCTCATGAGAAGACTCCTTGTCAGCTCATGCTGAGCAAGTCAGACTAAAAGGTGACGGGCTCCCTTGGTCTCTTTCCTTCTACACATGGCATGCCCCTCTGATACCCAAACTCTCCCTCCAAACACTGTCTCTGCCCAGATATACCCTGGAATTCACATGCCTTGTGGCTGCCCCAGCTTCCAATGGCCTCCAAGCCCATAGCTCATGCTTTGAGCCTTTCCCATCATCACCCCTTGCTTGTCTCTTTTTTTTCTTTTTCCTTTGCTTCGCTGGGTCTTCATTGTGTCACAGGGGCTTAGTAGCCCTGTGGCATGTGGGCTCTTAGTTTCTCGACCAGGGATCGAACCCAGACCCCTGCATTGGGAGTACAGAGTCTTAGCCACTGGACCAACCAGGGAAGTCACGGGGACGGTGAATAAATGGAAATATTACAAGGAGGTCTCTGTTGGTGACTGACAGGACTAAGAAAGTGAGGGAAATGAATCTATTAGGAACCTAAGATGACCCTCTAATTTCTAGCCTGATAATTGAATAAGGGTGCTGCCCTTCACTGAGATGGAGACATATCAATAGGATGAAGCTCAAGGGAGGCTACAAATCAGTTCCAATCAGGACACCTGGTATCTTGCCTGCTGTGAAGCACTTGGGGAATGGGGTCCAGCAGATAGTAGGCTATGTGGAATGTCTAGCCCCAGAACTCAAGAGGCAACCCACAAATTAGAATATAGAGAAGCAAATGTAATAGATAAAGTGGGGATCTTCCCTGGTGGCTCAGTGGAAAAGAAATTGCCCGCCAGTGCAGGAGACATGGGTTCAATCCCTGGTCTGGGAAGATCCCACATGCTGCGGAGCAGCTAAGCCCCAGAACCTGGGAATGCCAATTATTAAAGCGCGCATGCTGTAACGCCACGCTCAGCATCAAGAGAAACCTCTGCAATAAGAAGCCCATGCACCCCAACTAGAGAGTAGCCTCTGCTAGCTGCAGCCAGAGAAAAGCCTGTGTAGGAACAAAGACCCGGAACGGCCAAAAATAAATGAGTACAACCAGAAAAAAAAATAGATAAGGAGGAACCAGAGCTCAGGGAGCCAAAGAAAGGAACCGATGCCTGCGGTGTTGGGAGACTTCCAGACAAGGTGACTCTTGAGCTGGTCCTTGAAGGACCAGTTCAGGCTTAATGTCTGAATGGAGGGAAAAGGAATCCAAGGAGGGAAGAACAGCATGTGCAAAGGCACCGAGGCGCGAATGAGGATGGAGTATCCCAGTAGTCACATGCTGGTCAAAACGGCGAAAGAGTTGAGTATGTGAAGGAATCCAGGGCCAGAGCAGGTGATGGGGGTCACAAAATTACAGCCCTTGAACCAAATCTGACCCAGAGGTAAGTTTTACTTGGTCCACAAACTAAGAAACTAGATTTTACACCAAGATCCAGATTACCCTTTACTATAAACAGAAAAGGGAAAGCCAGGACTCCTACTCTCTAACGTGACAACAGTCAGGTGGAGCAGCGGCTGTTCCCTTTGAACAGCCATGGACTTTCCAACTGGCCAGATTCTTCAAACTGCTCTTTTACCCCGGTATCATCCACCTGGCCCTCACTGGCATCGGATGCTTGACCTTCTGCTGCCCCTGGAAAACAGTGCTAAGGAGTTTGCCCCTACTTCTTGGGGGCAAGGCAGACCTGGTTACAGGGGACAAAGTCATGAAGACCCAGGTCATTTCCTTTGAGTCCCCTCTCCTGAGAGAACTGACCACAAACTAGTTATGAACAGACACCATCAACATGTTCTCTGGTCTTTGGGGTCAGTTTCCTAGAACTCAGCTTTCCCTTCCCTCCTGCCCTCTCAATTCTCAAACCCATCTGTAACAGTGCCATCCCAGGAAGTGAGTCAAAACACCTCTATCCCATTTTCCCAGGGAATTCTTCCACCCCAGAACCCCTCAGCTTGGCGGTCCTTTGGCTCTTGGTTTCCCTGGCCATCCAGAGATGTTTGTGTCTGTCCCGAAGGCAGCTGGCCATTTCCACATGCTGCTCGGGAGAACCTACTGAATCACATCACGTCTTCAGGCGCTGCTGACCCACCATCCTGCTGGGCAGGCATGCAGGGCAGCGTGTGACGGCTCGGGAAAGAAAGACTCAAGTCAAGAGGACAGCAGGCTTAAAATACTCCCAGCCAGAGCTATCAATCGCCCCCAGGGGAGGCGGGCAGGCCTGAATTTTCTCTCAGCAGAGATCCTGTTGATCCATAGAATTTAAACCTATCAAGGAAACAGATGAGATTAGCATCAATAAGCCCAGGCTACAACCTCACCATTTCAGTCCTTATGAAACTCATGAAGGCAGCACTGACGACAAAGCACTCATGGGCTAAATTTATTCTTTATATCTACTATGCATCACACCTACTATGAGCTCACCCTCAAAGACCTCATACTCTACTAAGAAATGTAGTGAGTTCCCTAGAGGTCCAGTGGTTAAGAATCTGCCTTGCAATGCAGTGGATGAGGGTTCAATCCCTTGGTCAGGGAACTAAGATCCCACATATCACCCGTGTGGCCACAACTAGAGAGTCCATGCACCACAGCAAAGATCTCCCATGCCACAACTAACACCCAATGCAGCCAAATAAATAAATAACTCTCTCTCTATATATATAAGAAATGTAAGCAACCAAACAGATAACTGCTATATGATGTGAAAGGTACACTGGCTGAGATACTAAGTATAATGGTGACATGCCTTCAAAACTTTGCTTGGGGATTATTCAGACTTTGTGGAGGAGGCATGTTGAACTGGATTTTGAAGGATGACTAGGAGCTGGCTGAGAAGCTGAGAAGAGGGGTATTTGGGCAGAGGGAGCAGTTGTGGTATAAAGCTGAGTGTCTTTGGGGCCACTGAGAACAGGGCTCCTGTCCTGACTCCATCCTTTACCAGCCAAATCAAAGGGCTCAGTTTTCTCATTTCTAAAGTGCAGATAATAGAGAGAACCTCTTTTAGGGCTATTTACCTAATAGACTAAACTTAGCCTCTAATTCAAGTGCAAATTAATTAAAATTAACAAAGATTAAAAATCCAACCCATTATTCACAATAGTCACAGCTTGATAGCCAAGCTTGATGTGGTAATGGCTACCATCCTGGACCATGCTGAAGAAAGTTCTGTGGGATGGTGGTGATTTAGAGGCTGAAACTTCTGGGTATAAAAGACATAAGTTCCTACTGTATATCATAGGGAATTCTGCTCAGTGTTATGCCTGGATGGGAGGAGAATTTGGAGGAGAAGGATACATGTATATGTATGGCTGAGTCCCTTTGCTGTCCACCTGAAACTATCACAGCATTGTTAATCAGTTATACTCCACTATGACATAAAAAGTTTTAAAACAAACAAACAAAAAACAAAACAGGGGTGTGAAACAACAAAGACTGACTGTATAGCACAGGGAACTATATTCAATATCTTGTAATAACCTATAATGGGAAAGAATCTGAAAAAGATATATATATGTGTGTGTGTTTGACTCACTCTGTTGTACACGTTAAACTAACTCAACACTATAAATCAACTATACTTCAATAAAAAAATTTTTTTAAGATATACAAATGTTCAATTACATAATATATAATAACATATTATTTATATATTATAAACTTTTTATTTATATAATATATATTATATTTATACAATACATATACAATTATGGGCTTCCCTGGTAGCTCAGATGGTAAAGAGTCTGCCTGCAGTGTAGGAGACCCAGGTTCGATCTCCGGATCGGGAAGATCCCCTGGAGAAGGGAATGGCACCCTACTCCAATATTCTTGTCTGGAGAATGCCATGGACAGAGGAGCCTGGTGGGCTAGAGTCCACGGGTCACAAACAGTCGGACATGACTTAGCGACTAACACTTTCACATTTTATACAATTATAATTTGCAAAGGCCTAGAGCAGTTATTAATCCCAAAGTGTGAAATGATTTGAGGAAAGAGTGGTAGATTCTGGGGACACAGATAAAGAGGAATTAATCTCAATTGGGAAGCGGAGAAATGAGGGAGGGGACGAAGAAAGGAAGGGGGCAGGCATGCAGGTAAGGATGCTGGTTCCCCTACATTTGCTCCCAGAACCATTCCTCTCTTCCTCATCCTGCCCAGTGCCTGGGAGGCTGATCTCTGCAGACCACCACGTCAGGGCTCCCTTGCTGCTGCCTTCTGGTACCGTTTGGCTAATGGGAGTGAGAAATAAAACAGAAACCAATTAGCAAAATGAACGATGACCCTAAGAAAGGATAAACTGAACCAGACCTGACATGCAACACAAATTAACCTCAAAGCATTTTAAAATCAACTCATTCAGTCCCGTACATTCTAAGATGTGACCACAAACTGATACAACACTGAACTCAGATAGTTCTAGAGATAAGACCACTGACTGTTCCAGGAACCTACCAAATTCCTAAATTCTGGTCAGTCTCTGTCTGGAGCATGCTGACTGCCATCTGCTCTGAAACTCCCCTACGGCTAACTCCAGCTCCACAACCAGACAAGGACCTGCCCTAATGCCTCTCCTCTGATGGTCTTGACATTCTGTTTCAGGGCTATTCTTAATCAACGCCAGCAACACGCTTTCCTCCTCGTGTCCCCTCATCCTGGGGGTGGTTATAGTTTCTGCAGTTGCCAGCCCCTGGGTGCCTCCCTGTTCCTCCTTTGTTCCCTTAACTCTGCCCGTGGTCAACATAATAACCCTCCATTCAGTGGTCTTTATCTGTGGGCTAATGGAGTTTCTTGACGTCGGGCAGCACAGATTACTACTTGCTGTTGTTGCTATTGTTGTTTACTCATTGAATTGTGTCCAACTCCAACTCTTTTGCGACCCCCTGGACTGTAGCCCACCAGGCTCCTCCATCCACGGGATTTTCCAGGCAAGAATACTGGAGTAGGTTGGCATTTCCTTCTTCAAGGGATCCTCCCCACCTACGGATTGAACCCCTGTCTCCTGCATTGGCAGGCAGATTCTTTACCACTGAGCCACCAGGGAAACCCAAATCTCTATTTATTGCCAAGCAATGTGCTAAGCTGACCTCCCTGGGTTGTCTCTTTATACCTGCAAAATAGGCTCTCAACCTCACTTTATAGATGAGAAAACTGAGTCATGAGGTTGCGTGACTCAACCAAGGCCATGTCAATCAAAGCGCAGCGCGGGAACACACACCATTCCAATTCTGACATCTGTGTTCTTTCTGCCGTTCTGCACGGAACCCAAGTGTGGGTATTTGAAAAAATCGTTCCTTCTTTCCCTCAAATGAATGTTCTGTTGGCTTCTGGAGGTTGTTCCCAGCCTGTCTGCGTTTTTGTTTTTTTGTGCTCTCTCCCAGTCCTGGTAATACTTTCCATTAAGCTTTCACAGCTTCCCTTCAGAAACTGACATATTTCTTTTACTTCCTCTAAGAAGCAGCTGGCCAAAGAAATCATTCACTCTCCTGGCAGTTCTCTGACTGTCCATCTCAGATTGGCTTCAGCACTGGCAGAGGCCAGGAGCCCAGAGACACAGAGGCCATCTGATGACTTTCAAGGAGGGCAGGGTGCCACCCCAGAGCCTCAAAGAGGTCTTTCTATCCAATACACAAATCTGTTTCTAATTGCATATGCAAAGGTGTGACAGAGGCAAATAATACCAATATATGCACATTCTGAATTCAAACCAGGGAGGAATTACTATAGGCATCAGACAAACTAGGAAGAGTTAGTGTGAAGCAGAAGTTAGTGTTAGGCTTCCCAGGTGGCACTAGTGGTAAAGAACCCGTCTGCCAATGCAAGAGACATAAGAGACATGGGTTTGATCCCTGGGTCAGGAAGATCCCCTGGAGGAGGCCATGGCAACCCACTCCAGTATTCTTGCCTGGAGAATCCCATGGACAGAGAAGCCTGGGAGGCTACAGTCCAGGGGGATCACAAAGAGTCAGACACGACTGAAGTGACCAAGCACATGCACAGATTAATGTAAAGGGTAACAAAATCTTTCTGGAGAGATGGAACTGGTAACCTCAGAAAGATTGATATTTAGGGGGAGAGTCTCGTGAATGATATGCCTTAGGTCTTGCAGACATAGACATTGCTCTCGGGGAAGAAGATAATGCAATATTACCTGACTCAGCACAGATAGGCCCTTGACAACAACCCTTTATATCTTGAGCTGGGAAGTGATGAAATAATCTGCACGAAGAGTCCCTGGGATTCTAGATGGGAATAATCCAAGACAAGACACAAAGTGGCTCAGAGGTTGGGGGGAGTCTTGGTTAGTGACACTCATTTAATACATGAACCACAGAATTTGTGGGGGAAGGTTAGTACCAGTATTACATGCAGTGTAAAGAATCTGCCTGCCAATGCAGGAGATGCGGGTTTAGCCCCTGGCTCAGGAAGATCCTCTGGAGAAGGAAATGGCAACTCATTCCAGTATCCTTGCCTGGGAAATCCCATGGAGAGTGGTGCTTTGCAGGTTATAGTCCATGGAGTTGCAGAGTCACACATGACTTAGTGATTAAACAACAACAAAATAACAAAAACCTAATCCAGTCATAGATTTATTCTTCATCAATCAATGAGTGAGAACATAAGCATGGAATTAAAGAGGTGCAATCTTGGAAGCCAAGTTTACAACGTCTTGAAAGCAAGCCTAGGATTTGGGCCAGCAATAGCGCCTATGCAGTGTAAACAAGCAGTCACTGGACACTACAGGACTTGTGTTCAACAGTGACACCATGTGGCAGTGAGGAGTTACAGCAAGTATGGACTGAGAAGCTGTTTCCATTTTCCTCCCCCACAGGCAATATTAAGCCTTCCCCCTGGCTCCTTTTTGAGCTATATAAGCCCTTTGAGATTGTGACTAATTCAAGATAGACTTACTGGTCTTCTTGGTAATAAATAATAAATTGGGAAGGTAGAAGTGAAGTAGGTTGTAACAATCACTTTGGGAAACTCAGAGCTTAATTCTAGGGGTGTCACCTGCTGCCTGTAACTTGGACCAAATCACCTCGCTTCTCTGGGCTTAGTCATCTCATGTTTTAACAACTTTTCCAGATCCAAGACTCATCAGAAGAGTGTAAGGTCCGTAACAACTGGGCCAATGTTTTGCTCATTGCAGAATTCCCAGAGCGCAGTGGATGACACGATGCACTCACTCATAAATGCTCATTTAACAACAAAGTTAATGATCTCAGTATGATCTGTCCCTCAGTGAGGTTAGCCTTGAGATCGCAATAGGATCTGTCCCTCAGTGAGGTTAGCCTTGAGGCAAATGTAAAAGGAAAAATCAAGATATCGGTCACTCACAGATTTATAGTGGTGCTGAATACATGGAAGACACTGATAAATGTCCATCTCTTTATCTGTCCCTTCCACTTCCTGTCTTTGTAACTGTTAATGTAATTTTTAGTGTCATACATTACTGGGCATGAAGGGAGAGACATAAATGATCTTGTTCAGAGGCATTTAATTTTTTTTAAGAGCCAAAAAGTCCTATCTTGTAAAAAGGAAAAGCCTAGAGGAAAGTACAATATGTAAAACACTTTTAGTTAGAGCTATTCTAATTGGCTGTGTAAGAAAGGAGAAGCCTCTGTGATTGGCAGGGTCAGAAGGGGTGGGGCTTCCATCAGTGCTAGGGTCAGAAGGGGTGGGACGTCCATGACTGGCAGGGTAAGAAGGGCAAGCGCTTGGCCATGGGTCCGCTCCCTTCTCTCCATTCCAGGGGCTGAACCTACTTGGAGAATGCTTTGAACTCTGCAGAACACAGCTGGAAAACTGTTCTTCTATTTCAATCCTTAAGTTTCACAGCTGAGGAAATAGAAGATCAGAGAAGTTACATGACTTGCAGAATCACACATGCTTCCAAGCTTCCTGTAGGGTTGTCTTTATGCTTCCTGGTGACAAAAATGTCTCCACCAGCTTCTTTTCTCCCCAGGCCAGCTGGTTCCTCCCATGAGCGCCTGTCTTCTCCTTTGGCCCCCTGAGTATATCAATACTTGCCTCCTGTCCCAGAAACAAACTCTTAAGGCTTCCCAGGGCTTTCTGAGATCTTTCAGTGTCAGGCCTGCAAGAAGCCACAGGCAGGAAGGCAAGTGAATAAAGAAAGGCAGGACATTTCCAGGGAACTCAGAGCAGTCCTAGGATTTTGGTTGAAAAAACAGAGAGCTGCACTCTGCAGCTCCACTTGGCTTTGAGTCTGGGTCCCTTTCTTTCTCCATGGCCTCCGGAGTCCCTGGGATTTTTTCTTTATCAGTAATTCCAACGACAGTCCTTCCTGGTCCAGTGAGGAGGAGAGCAGATGAAAAGATGTCTCAGCATCTGTGATGATACTGCAATTGGAAAGAGGCTGCCAGAGCACAGAGATGGGATGATGGACTCAGCCTACTGGCAAAGGATGGGACAATGGACTCAGCCTACTGGGAAAGGGCAGGGATTAGGGGCCTGGCTGTGGAGGGAAAATAGACATGGACAAGCTTGGGAGGCATTTCCAGGAAGAATATATTGATAATTAACAAGGAGAAATGGGGGGAAATCTACTATTTAGGATTCATATGGGGGGCATACATGAGGCAGGTGTGCAAAATGTAATTCATGTAATTCAAGAACTGTCTGTATTTATTTTTATAATTATTATCATCAATAAGAGCAATAATAACTGCAACAGGTAACATTTACTGAAGGCTTGCAATGGGACAGGTACAGTGATCAACATAGTTTACTTGTTCATATAAGTTGTATGTCTCACAATAACCCTGTGACATAGCAATGGTATCACTCCCATTTTGCAGACAGAGAAACTGAGGCTCAGGGAGGTTAAGTGAATTGCTCAAGATTCCACAGCTAGTTAAGTGGCAGAAACAGTATTCCAGACCAGATCTGTCTGACTCCAGATTCTGAACTGTTAACTATTATCATCTCCCACTGTTCATTCATTCATTCCACATATATTTATTAAGCCCTACTGTACGCCAGGCACTATTTTATATTTTCTTATGTTGATTCCTGATATTTGATTAAGAGGCAAATTTCCAGGGGCACAGTGACCTTGTGGAGCCATGTGCACACTGGAAGAGGACTGTGAGCTAAGGAACAATTCAGCTTCCCTCTGGCGCCCCAAAATGACTGGCCTGCATTGACAGGTGTGCCTCAGAGGATGAAGCCAGCTTCCAGCATCATTGCCAAGCAAACCGCAACCCCCAATAGCAAGGATCACAAGTCAGAGACCTGGTGACCTCACTGCATCCCAGTTAAAGGAATGAACTGGTAGTCATATGATAAGAATTTTGCAAACAAAAAAATGAACTGAAGAAGTACAAGCAGGCAGGACAAATCCATATCCTCTTGATCACCAAGTCCTGGAAAACAGGTCCCTCCGTGACATCTGAATCTCAGCTATCTCTTAGAGAACTCGGGGCTATGAAACTGTAAACTCAGAAGGACCTCAGAACCTTCTAGACTTTCCCAAATGCTGGTGGGTCAGATGGCTGATCACCATCTCTGCCTCATCCAGCAGGTACTACTCACACCATAATTTCTTTATATTTTTAAAATCAGCTTTCCTTTCCACTTAAATCCAATTACAACATTAGAAAGGGAAACTTTATATCATAACCTCTAATAGGAAAGTCAGATTCCCTCACGTAAATGAGTTACTATTAGAATAAATGTGCTAGCCCCAGGATGTCATTAAGTTCAAAGCAATCAGAAAACAAAGGTAATAAGTCTATGTGTCACCCACGTTCAGTGGGGAGGGCAATGAGCAGCAGGTTGGGGAGGCCCCCTGCCCGGTCCCCCTGAGTGGCTGCTGCCCAGCCGCAACTGGCTATGCAGCTCCTATATCCTCACCCGGGAATCCTTCCACGGCCATCCCACTGTTTGATGACTGCCTTTTCTCATTTACTAGCCGCATGCCTGTCTGAATAGCTGGGCACCCTGGGCTCGTCTCCTCTACCCTAAAATCCCCAGCAGCCATTTCCACTGCAGGCTTCTTCGTGTCTCAGCATGGATCTTTCGTCCATGTCTCTTTCACTCGGTTCTCCATGGAAGTGAGGGACATTGTAGTCCACTGGGGTCACCATGGTGAGGGCCCAGGCAAGAGTCATCTATCTATAGGAGGAGCAGGCGTGATGGGGTGCCAGGAGATGAACCCCATTGCCTGCTTTGGCTGTCTCCTCATGTAACTAACAGACACGAAGCTTGGCATGTCCCTCAGCTCCCATCCCCGTTAAGTGAGGGGTCAGGCTGCACAGGCGCCTCTCAAGGCACACAGCTGCGCATGCTGATTAGGCAGGGGGCCATTCTCCCATTTTTGTATTATGGACTTGGGGTAACTCAGGCAGGGGCATATGGAAGGTGAGTTCCGAAAGCCCATCCAGAGGTAAGATTCAGGGATGAGGCTTCTGATCCCAGGTCCTACGGAGAGCCTGATAATGGAAAACAAAGGCTGAGATTAGCAGGACTCCTCGGAGTCTGAAACTCATCTAAACACGTGTGAGTCCAGCTCTGCCCACTGGATGACTTGAAATCACAAAGGCAGAATGTAAGCTGAATAGTCTTTATTTTTTTAAAAGGGTTAAAAGTGAATTTGGAAAACTTCATCTGAATAAATCTTGGAATTGATTTTTTTGAAAAATTCTTCATGGTTTATTAAAGTAATAGGTTTTTAAGGAAGGACAAATGGTGATCACTTTTGATCATGGGAAGTAGCAAAGATTCACTATGAACAAACTGCATCAGAGTCACTTATGTCTATATTTAATAAGACATCTAACCTAGTAGATTAAAGTTATTTAGTCAACAAACCTTTATGGAACATCTATAGTCTTCTACGACTGAATGACTTTCACTTCACTTCACTACTCATTAAAATACAAATAAGGACCCAGAAAACAGGCAAAATGTCCTACCTCATAACCACACTAAAAACCAAAAAGGGTAAGTTGACTTTGCCAGAATTAGTAGAGACTCTTCATTAACAATGTTCAGTGAATTCAAACGTGTAAAGTGCCTGGCACATAGAAACACTAATTGTTCGCTGTTATTCATTTAAAGTCGAAGTAGCTGGACTGAGAAACAGTACTGGTGACCTTGGCAGACACTGTCTTAGGAAAGAGAGAGGCCTGACCAGGCTGAAAGGTGCAAAGAGGAACAGTGGGTTGAACAGTGTCCCTCACAATTCATGTCCACCCAGGACTTCAGAATCTGGAGATGTGGCTGGTTAAGATGAGCTTGGCACTCCCCTGGTGGTCCAATGGTTAAGAATCTGCCTTGCAGTGCAGGGAACGTGGGTTTGATCCATGGTCAAGGAACTAAGAACCCACATGGCACAGAGCAACTAAACCCAAGAGTCACAACTACTCAGCCCATGCTCTCCAGAGCCTACACACCACAACTAGAGCGTCCACGCACTACAAGGAGAGATCCTGCGTCCCACAGCTGAGACCCGACACAGCCAAATAAATAAATAAAAATCTCTACAAAGAAGAGCTGTCTAAATTACAAAATACAGTATGGATTTAAAAAAAGATGAGCTCACACTGGATTAGGCTGGGCCCTAAATTCAATGACTGGCTTCCCAGGTGGCACTAGTGGTAAAGAATCTGTCTGCCAATGCAGGAGATGGAAGAGTTGCAGGTTTGATCCCTGGGTCGGGGAGATGCCCTGGAGTAGGAAATGACACCCTACCCCAGTATTCTTGCCCGGAAAATTCCATGAACAGAGAAGCCTGGAGGGCTACAGTCCATGGGATTGCAAAGAGTTGGAAACAACTGAGCCCATAGGCAAAAAATTCAATGACTGGTGTCCTTACAAAGCGAGGAGAGACAGAACACACACAGGCAAGAGGCCATGTGAAGATCAAGGCAGAGACTGAGGGTGATGCATCTACCAGCCAGGGAACACCGAGGAATGCTGGCAGCTACCAGAAGCAGCAAGAGGCAAGGCAGGATTCTCCCCTGGAGCCTTCAGAGGGAGCACGGCCCTGCCCACACCTTGATTTCAGACTTCCAGCCTCCCAAACCATGAGATAATAAATGTCTGTTGTTTTAAGCCACCCAGTTTGCAGCACTTTCCTACTGCACCCTAGGAAACTACAGAGGAGACACTGCACCCTCCTCTCTGCTGGCAGAGAAGCAGGCACTGCATCTACCAGATAAGTGGGCAGTCACCTGTCTGCCTGTATGTGCTGCTTTATGACTCAGCTGACGCTGTGGTCAGTCACTTTCTTCTCCCAATCTTTTCATCTCCAGGGAAAAGACAAAGCAGAGAGCATCCTTTGGGGATGCGGTTACCGTGGAAGAAGCACTCCACTGGGGATGGAGATAGGAAGGATTTGGGGGCTTCGTTCCTGGGTCTTGGGACCCTTCATGTGCTGCACCACTGCAGATGGACAGAATGCTTCGATTGTCTAGGAATGGAAGCTCCCACTTCATCAACACTGCTCACAGTGAATGTCTGTAAGACCAGCACAGGGACCAGAGAGGGGTGTGCACACCAAGTCCCGGGTGCACCCCTGGGAAAAGCTGTGACCATCACTTACGTGGTAGCGGGCAAGGCCAAAGGCAGTTCGCAGAAGTCTGCCTATTGCCAAACACCGGCCTGGAGAGACACCCCTTATCAGGACATGAATAAAGAGGAGGAAATAGCAAAAATAAAGCCCACGAAAAGACCAGCATGACCAGAGTGGAAGAGAATGTTATCCGGAAGTCTCTAAGAAAGAGGATACCTCTGGCAAAAGGGAGACTAAATGGTATTTTAGAAAAGTAGAAAGGGCTTTTGCAATAGGACATCAGAGGACCCAGCTTCTATGAACACAGCAACAGGGAATTACAAGATCATTTGCAATGAAAGGAGAACTCAGTATGTCCAAAAGCAAATATCTCCATGAAGAAGATGGCTGAAAAAAAAAAATGGTAGCATGTGGATTGCAGAAGAAGATGTCAAAGGAATAACCTACAAGGACTAAATTGGGTTTATATCAGAGTTCAAAATCATTTCATTATTTGAATCAGTAAATCATTTGATCAAATTTACTGTCCATTCTTGAAAAAAAAAAATCTAGTAAACCAAAAATGGAAAAGTATTTTGTTGACCTGAGAAACAATCTGAATGGTGAGCTATGACATGGGGATTCAACTAATGGTGTGGACAGGGACCCACAGTATCATCAAAGTAATTTAATATTATCCCTTTAAAAGGAGTAGTCAGGGGAATTTGAAACCAGAAATAGTTTGTGTTTTGCATGTCCCTTTTTTTTTTTTTTTACTAACACGACTGTCTACCTCCAGTAATAGCAAGAGGAATATCCAATGAAGCTTCAAAAGGACTAAACGTTGGTGAACACTTTACATAAAGTTGCTAGTTGAATCTTCACAATAACCTTAATGAGGCAGGTAGTAATCATTACAATCAATAAACAAGGAAAATGAAAAACAAAGAGGTCGGTTTGCTCCAGATCACATAATGGTAAGTTGAGAGCCAGACACACTGGCTCTGACATCCATGTCTGGATGAGAACTCCCAAGCAAATCAGCTAAAAACTAACAGCAACCAAACCAATCAAACCAAGCATTACAACAAATAAACGAATAAGAGACCAGGCTGTAAAATGGCTTTAATATAAAAATAAATACATGTGCCCCAAACAGTACATGTACAGGAAAGATATAAATGGAAAAAATAATTTCAGGGAAATTAGCAAAACCAATAATAACTCTGGCAACCAAACAACGAGGGACAGAAAATTCTAACATGAATTATTCAGACCTGTAGGAAGGCAAGCAAAGGAAAAGCATGCTTCTGGAAGGAAAGACTAACTATGAAGATCTTGGTCATTTCCTGATTAATTTTAAGTGTATTATAGCTGTTACAAAAACCCAAAGACTGTGGTAGAGAGGCCTGATGGATTCTAAAGTAAATCTGGAAGAATATCCCAGAATGTTGGAAAAACAGAGTAATGAGAGAAGCCTTTCCCTAAAAGAAAATGATAGTGAAAATTGTTGAGAGAAAAACTATAAGAGTACTCATGATAAGAAAAACATTTTTTTTCTTTTTTTGTCCTCTCTTTTGTTGGTATCTAAATAAGATGATGGATGGTCATTAAACTTATGGTGGTCATCATTTTATAATATATGTAAGTCAAACCATTATGCTGTATACATAAAGCTTACACAGTGATAAATGTCAATTACATTTCAATAAAACTGGAAAAATAGTTAAGTATCTTTAATAATAAAAATAAGGTACAAGCATTATGACTTGCATTACAAGGGTCGTTGGGTAAAGATGACGGAGCAAAAGAAATGAAAAGAGGCCCCAGTAACGTGGCCCTTCATTTACGGGAAGGTAGTATCAGGAACAAGTGAGAAAAAGAATAACTCAATAAATGTTTGCCAAAACAGTTAGCAAAACTAAATATTTCCTCTACTCTAATTCAAACACCAAAATAATGCTGGGAGTCCTAACCAGGTGTGATGTGAGAAAAAGTCTTTAAACAAGAGCAGGATTAGGTCAGATGAACAAGTAAGGTAATGACCATTACAGCAGGCAAGAAGACAAGTGTTCAATGCAGGCGTGGCAGAGCGAAATGTGTCCAGACATTTGCAGGAAATTGTTTAGGTTGGAGACAGAGCTCCAGAATAGGGAAGAAGACCAGGAAGGTAAGTTGGATTTCTTAGGGAGTTTCAGTTCAGTTCAGTTCAGTCGCTCAGTCGTGTCTGACTCTTTGCGACCCCATGAATCGCAGCACGCCAGGCCTCTCTGTCCATCACCAACTCCCGGAGTTTACCCAAACCCATGTCCATCGAGTTGGTGATGCCATCCAACCATCTCATCCTTTGTCGTCCCCTTCTCCTCCTGCCCCCAATCCTTCCCAGCATCAGGGCCTTTTCCAATGAGTCAACTCTTCGCATGAGGTGGCCAAAGTATTGGAGTTTCAGCTTCAACATCAGTCCTTCCAAAGAACAATCAGGACTGATCTCCTTTAGGATGGACTGGTTGGATCTCCTTGCAGTCCAAGGGACTCTCAAGAGTCTTCTCCAACACCACAGTTCAAAAGCATCAGTTCTTTGGCGCTCAGCTTTCTTCACCATCCAACTCTCACATCCATACATGACCACTGGAAAAACCATAGCCTTGACTAGATGGACCTTTGTTGGCAAAGTAATGTCTCTGCTTTTAAATATGCTGTCTAGGTTGGTCATAACTTTCCTTCCAAGGAGTAAGCGTCTTTTAACTTCATGGCTGCAATCACCATCTGAAGTGATTTTAGAGCCCCCCAAAATAAAGTCTGATACTGTTTCCACTGTTTCCCCATCTATTTCCCATAAACTGATGGGACCAGACGCCATGATCTTAGTTTTCTGAACGCTGAGCTTTAAGCCAACTTTTTCACCCTCCTTTTTCACTTTCATCAAGAGGCTCTTTAGTTCTTCTTCGATTTCTGCCATAAGGGTGGTGTCTTCTGCATATCTGAGGTTACTAATATTTCTCCCAGCAATCTTGATTCCAGCTTGTGTTTCTTCCAACCCAGCGTTTCTCATGATGTACTCTGCATATACATTTAATAAGCAGGGTGACAACATACAGCCTTGCCGTACTCCTTTTCCTATTTGGAACCAGTCTGTTGTTCCATGTCCAGTTCTAACTGTTGCTTCCTGACCTGCAGACAGGTTTCTCAAGAGACAGGTCAGGTGGTCTGGTATTCCCATCTCTTTCAGAATTTTCCACAGTTTATTGTGATTCACACAGTCAAAGGTTTTGGCATAGTCAATAAAGCAGAAATAGATGTTTTTCTGGAACTCTCTTGCTTTTTCGGTGATCCAGCGGATGTTGGCAATTTGATCTCTGGTTCCTCTGCCTTTTCTAAAACCAGCTTGAACATCTGGAAGTTCATGGTTCACGTATTGCTGAAACCTGGCTTGGAGAATTTTGAGCATTGCTTTACTAGCGTGTGAGATGAGTGCAATTGTGCGGTAGTTTGAGCATTCTTTGGCATTGCCTTTCTTTGGGATTGGAATGAAAACTGACCTTTTCCAGTCCTGAGGCCACTGCTGAGTTTTCCAGATTTGCTGGCATATCCAATGCAGCACATTCACAGCATCATCTTTCAGGATTTGAAATAGCTCAACTGGAATTCCATCACCTCCACTAGCTTTGTTCGTAGTGATGCTTTCTAAGGCCCACTTGACTTCACATTCCAGGATGTCTGGCTCTAGGTGAGTGATCACACCATCGTCATTATCTGGGTCGTGAAGACCTTTTTTGTACAGTTCTTCTGTGTATTCTTGCCACCTCTTCTTAATTAAGGGAGTTTAGGCTATCCTAAAAGTGATGAAGAACCCACCACAGAATCTAAGTTTAAGAAGATAAAAGACACAGTCAGGTTAGGATTTTAGGAAATTCGCTTAGTTGGCTACATGAAAGTGAAACCAGAGACACAGGAAATTGAATATAATTAGGAGGCTGTCACAAGAGCCCAGGTGAAATATGATGAAGGTATGGACTAGGGCAAGGAGGATGCAGAGAGAATAGTGGTTTGGTACAGAATCGAGAGATGCTTAGATAGTAGAATCAACTAGACAAACGGTTACCTGGGAGAGGAAGGTATGGTTGTGGTTTCTGGTTGGTGACTCCAGTAACACTGACGGAGGTGAGGAATTCAGGAGGCAGAAGGGATGAAGGTTAGAGAAACTTTGTGTGACACGTGGCTAAAAGGACTGGGCTGTGACTCCAGGGGATAAAAAGGTAAAAGTTCAGACTCTGAGGGTTTGACTTGTCCAGTATTCACCTTAAAATAAAAATTGCTTCTCCCTGGCTCCTTTTTCTTTGGGGTCTTTGGGGTTGTAATACAGCTTCCTTTCTCTTCTGTGAGTACTTTCTTCAAGGTGGAAGAAGACATTTCTCCTTAACAGCTCAGTTCCTGTTTGTTTTTCCTTTTTCAAGGGCAAGCCATGCCCTTTATTTTTCTTATATCTGAAATATTTCTATTCAATTAGATAATTTCTCCCTGAAGTCATATCCTTCACTTTAATAAGAGGAAAATGAGGCCACTCTATGTATTATTAAACTTCATTTCAGGCTGAAATTGAATTATAAACCAGCAATAGTTCCTCTCATGTATCCCACGTTATTGGCCTGTGATTCATGCTTCTGAATGGTTCCCCATCTTTGGGAGGCAGCGGAGGAACTGTCTTAAAGGAGCCTGAATTGTAGCTCAACGAATACTTTTAGGAAGTCTGTAATTTTGGAAATTGTTATTGAAGTATTCTTACTAACAACCACCCTGGAACAGGGAACCTGCTCAGGCTTTATATATGTGAGCTACTGTTTGTTTCTTTGTTTATTTTCTTTTCCTGAATGCAGTGGTATTTCAGAAGACCACACTGATCCCCAGATGAGGTGCGGTGATGAAATAGACCCGTTTTATCCAAACTCTCTGATTTCAGCAGCTCATTCTGGCCCCATCCTGTCCTGAAAGCCTGTACTTAAATAGTCGGCTCACCTTGTCTGCCTTGAATCTTCTTTGCAATCACTCTGACTGGCACAGACTACTCACCACCTCACAGAGTCGGGTGTTAGCAAGGAAATGAGAAGCAATGGTTAAGAATAAACTCTCTAAGGTCAGACAGACTTAGGTAGAATCTTGCTTCTGCCAATTCCATGGCTCTGTGACTTGGGGGTAAGCTCCTGATGTCCCAAGACTCTGATTCCTCATTTGCAAAGAGTGGAAAGAGGGGTTCCTTCTAGACAGGCCATTCAGGTCACTGTGAAGTTCAGTGCATGACCCAAGAGGAGCACTAGTACAACATCCAGCCCAGAGGAAGTATTCAATCCCACACACATACGCACCACATATCATATCATGCAGCCTGGGACCAAATACCGCTGCCATCTAGCTGTGTGACCTTGGCTAAGTCAACCACCCTCTCTGAATCTCAGCTGCCACCACAACAAAATGAGGGACAAGGATGTGACTCATGCAGTCATGGAACCATTCTGCTGAGTGCCTATTCTATGTGAGGCACAGAAGCATCACTCGACCCTGAATCCACGGCTCCCGGAAACCCTGGATCCTGCTCTTTAAGGATCCCATGTCCTTGGGGAAGTGCCTCGGATTGGCAGGAGAAACATTAGGGCATGAGGGCAGGAAGCAGCTAGGGGTTGGAGGTGCAATAAGAGATGAACGCTGAAGACCAAAGAGGAAGGTTTCAGGGAACTGAATTATAACAAGATAGAACTATGTTCCCCAAATGCCCCTGAGAAGTCAAAGGATGGGGTGAACCAAGACAATCAGTACCAGGGAAACTAAGTGAACAGACAGGCAGATTGCGAGGCGAAGACATGTTTAGGAGATGATAATATATCAATATGAGTTTGAGCAAACTCCAGGAGATGGTGAAAGATAACGAAGCCTAGCGTGTTGCAGTCCATGGGGTTGCAAAGAGTCGGACTCCATTTAGTGCATTACTCAGTCGTGTCCGACTCTTTGTGACCCCATGGACTGTAGCCTGCCAGGCTCCTCTGTCCGTGGGGATTCTCCAGGCAAGAAAACTGGAGCGGGTTGCCATTTCCTTCTCCAGGGGATCTTCCCAACCCAGGGATCAAACCCGGATCTTCCTCATTGCAGGCACAGGTTCTTTACCATCTGAGCCACCAGGGAAAGCCACCATCTAGTGACTGAACAACAATATTTCTTCATTTAACCCAGTGTCAGGAAATACCACAGAAGCCAGTGTCACTTCTGCTCATAGGATGGAGAGATTATAGATTGCTGGGAAAACTCAGGCTCTGAGAGTTTCGGTACGGTGTTCAAGCCTGAGCTCACACAGCTGACGCGATGGTCTGCCATCACTTTCTATTAGAAGTCTTCTCAATCTCGGAAAACTAAAAATATGAAACCACAGTTTGGGCCCCTCACTGGGGTGACTCTCCGACATCCCAGAGCTTGAGCCGAGTGAGGAGCCTCCCCCTTCCCATCGCCCTAACTGCAGAGCCACAGCGGGTGCAGTGACGACCATCTATTTATGGGCTCGTTTTTCATTCTGCTTTGTGGACGCCCCGAGAGCAGGGTCTTGCTCATCTCGTCTCCTAGCGCCCAGCAGGCTCAGGACTTATTTGTTGAGTGAGTTGAAAGAATAAATCAACACACAGGCGCTTGGAAAAACATGCCTGAGATGAGAAGAGAGAACAGAGGCAGACTCCGCGCTGAGCCGAGACAGGCTGCCCAGGACTCTGCAGGTCACCGTGGTTGGCCCGACCCTGGTCTGGTGGTCCGTGAATTCAGGAGCTGCTGAGCTCCCGACCGTGAAGCAGCTGTACTGCCCGGGGGTGATGGATGACGGCTACAGTCCCCCTGGACTCCCGCTTTCTCCTCTCATGCCCATGTATAATCCTTGGATCACTGACGCAGCATGATGTAATGGATTTTCCATTGCTCTAACGGTCTGGCCCGTCAGGGCGGATTTATCGCCACACACACAGGGACACGGGGGTGTGAAGGCTGCCTAGGACTCTGCGATGGAAGACTTGAAGCAAAATGAAGAGCTTACTTAGGCCAACCTCAGTCTTAGCCTCTCAGTTCGTCGGAAATGATCCCTCCCACCCCGTTGCCATCCCCACAGCCCCTCCCTTTTTTTGGCTGCATGGCAATGTGGGATCTTAGTTCCATGACTAGGGATCAAACCTGCGCCCCCTGCAATAGAAGTGCAGATTCTCAACCACTGGACTGCTAGGGAAGTCCCCCCACAGCCCTGATGGTGGCCAGACTTGGACAAACTTAGCTCTCTTCTTGAACTACATGTTGAATGAATAAACAGAATAAAATGAATAGATGCCTGCTATGATTCCTAATCAACACACAAGATCTTCTTTCCAACAAATAATTAAGTTGTCAATTTTAAAAGAACAGTATCCTTAGAATTTTTAATATACAGTTGCATTTGTACAGTTTCCAGGTTTCCAGCACACTCACACATCACTTTATCTGGTGATCAAGATGGTGGGCTCTGGAGTCCGAATACCAAGGTTATATTCCTGGTTCTGTCACTTACCAGCCATGACCTCAGACAAGTTACTGAACTCTCAGACCTCAGTTTATTCCTCCGCTTAAATGGAGATGATAACGCTTAATGGCACAGGCCTGATGCAAGGAACAACTGAGATAAACACAGGTCAAGAGTATCACTGTCTCATGTGAATGCTGGCCTTGTCTTATGAGAATGGCATTACCTGCCTGTTTTACAGATAAAGCAACTGAGGCTCAGGAAGATGACCTGATTTGCCACAGGTCACAGTGCCATCAAAACCCAGGACATCCAGCTCCCCACTGCCTACCAGCCAGAGACACTTTCCAGTCTGAAATTTACCCAGATGCCTGACCCTTTCACCCCACCTAAATCTGAGGCCACAAAGCAGCTCATATTCAAAGGAGTAGCTGGGACTTGATCTTCCAGAAGGAAAGCTAATATATACTGACAGCCCCGCCTGATCAGAGCCAGAGACTCTGAAATTACATTCAGCACCAAGCGGAAGACGGAAATCATAATGAATCTACGAGCTGCTGTTATTCACAGCAAATGAGAAAACTAGTTGGTGCTGGTGCCTGAAGCAGCTTCAAAATGCTCATGGCCTCCGGGTACCTCCATCCACACCTGCTAAAGACCCTCTACCCATTCACAACTGTAGGAACTTCCACTTCACCCACATTCCCTTTCACAAGTGGTTCTCAACAGAGGCTGCACATCAGAATTACCTGGGCACCATTTGAGAAATAAATAAATGAGCAGGAGTATGTGAGATCTACCCACAGAGAGGCCAGATTCAAAAGGTCTAAGGTGGGACCTAGTCTTTGCTTTTCAAAAGCTCGAGGTGACTTAAATGTGCAGGCAGAGTTGAGAGCCGCTGGGGTAGGTAGTGGCTATTGAATGGCTGGTTGGATGGAGACATAAAGCCGTCCCACTGTGTAGAGCACAGATGTGCTCAGGAGTCATAGAAACTCGTGTAACCTGATACACAGTGCATCATCTCCCTGGTTGGACCCCATACCTCCCAGGTCCTTCCAGGTTCTTACTACCTCACCAAAATCTGGAAGAGGGCTCCTTTTTGCCCTGCTAAAACCTGGCTTTGGCATCACTATCTCACTCTGCTAAAGCTGCCTAGGTATCACCATCTCACCCTACTAAAACCCTGGCCACGGTCCCCCACCATCTTGTCCTGTAAAAACCTAGCACTGGCACCACCATCTTACCCAGTTAAAACTTGGCCCCTGGCACCACCATCTCACTCTGCTAAGATCTGGGCCTGGTACTGCTGTCTTGTAGGAGCCTCAGGTTTGCCATGAATACTCTCTTCTCCCTCTACTACTTCCTCCTCCCCTTGAGGCCCTGGCCACCCCTTCCCTGGGCCACTGTGGGTCTCCCTGTTTCCATCTGCTCTCGCTCCACACAGACAGAGAAGGGTGCATCTAAGCAGACAATCTGATGTCACTTTCAGGCTGGACGCTGACTCCAACAGGATAAAATGCAAGCTTCTCAGCACGCCCACAACCTCAGCAAGGCCTTCACAATTTCCCCTCCTTTTTTGTGACTTTGCATTATTTCCACCCAAGCCAAACTCATCTATATTCATTTCTAGAACACTCCGTCCACCAGCGTACCTCTGTGCTTTCATCCAGGCTGTTCTTTTCTCCAAGAACACCAGCACACCAGTGTTCCAGGCACAATCCTACTTGCTCTTTAAGGTCTATTATACATGGACAAAGAACCTAGCATCACAGGCAGCATCCTGGGCAGGTGGTCCCCAGCAGGACCTGCCTCCCCAACATCACTGCTTAAAATCCCCACTACAGCCCTACGGGAAAAGTGTCACTATCACTTTTTAATATTCATTTACTTTATTTATTTGCTGCTGTGGGTCTTTAGTTGCAGCATGCAGGATCTTCCAGTTGCAGCATGTGCGATCTAGTTTCCCGACCAGGGATCGAACCCGGGCCCCCTGCATTGGGAGCGTGGAGTCTTAGCCATTGGACCACCAGGGAAGTCCCAACGTGTTATTATTATGAATACCTTACAGGTGAAAAGACAGGCACAAAAAGAGCTCCTCTAGCACATTTTCTGGATAATGGCTTGGATATAGCTTCAGGTCATGTTTTGGTAGCAGTGAGTGAGCAGAGAAGGGAGTCAGAGCAGAAGGAGGAGAGAGAGAAGCAGAAATGGGCCTGGGGAGGGAAGAACTCACATAGATATCTGGCCAATGATCAGTTCTCGGGGACACATTAATCAAACAACATGTGTGCTAAGTCGTTCAGTCATGCCCTACTCTTTATGACTCTATGGACTGTAGCCCACCAGGCTCCTCTGTCTATGGAATTTCCCAGGCAAGAATACTGGAGTGGGTTGCCATTTCTTTCTCCAGAGGATCTTCTCAACCCAGGGATAGAACTCGCATCTCTTGTGTCTCCTGAATTGGAAAGCGCATTCTTTACCGGAGCCACCTGGGAAGCGCCATCAAACAGCAGAGATGTCTAACAACAGTTTTAATGGTGTGCTGCTTAGTACATGATTCACTTCTCGCATATCTGATAATATCCTTATTCTCCATACATTCAACTCTCCTCATCCATGCTCCCAGCGAGGGATTTGGAAAGAAATCAAGGCAAGAGGCTTAGTGGGACATCTCTGCTGGCTCAGAGCAGAGAGGTGAGCAGGCACTGAGGGAAGCCAGGACTGAGATGGACAGTCCACTGGAGCAGGTAACTCAGAGCCAGGTGACGGACACAGATATCTGCCTGTTGCCACCCCCTCCCCTGACAAACAGCAGGGGTGTTGGGAGAACAGAAAAGAACTCACTGGGTTTCCCAGTATAAGTGAAATAAAGATAAGTAGACACTATTCTTTATTTAAATCTCAAAGATACCTGGGTGCATGCTCACTTGCTCAGTCGTGTCTGACTCTTTGTGATCCCACAGACTGTAGCCTTCCAGGCTCCTCCGTCCATGGGATTCTCCAGGCAAGAATACTGGAGTGGGTTGCCATTTCCTCCTCCAGGGGATCTTCCTGACCCAGGGATCAAACCCACATCGTGATGTGCCAAGGCACAACTGCCACACAGGCCAGGCCTTCAGATGGCGGAGACTGGACAGAGAGACCAAATGTGTTTCTCTGGTCACTTGCTCAGCTCAGATGCATCTGCATAGGAATCTTGGAGCAGAAGATGTCATCTTTATCCCTAGATGCTGGTTCTGAACTGTGCAAGCCATCTCCGTGTCACCAATTAAAAACAGGCCTGCTGTGAAGGCTTTTGGCCACAGTCGGTGATGACCCATCTCTGGGAATGGAAATTCCCCAAATAATTACATTTCTCCATGCAGCCCACAGGTAAGTGCAGACGGGGCCACTTGCAAGGTGATTAGATTGGCTCCGAATGGAGCACCCTGGGCCCTTTGTTTCAGAGAGCAGTGAGTGTGTTTGCAAGGCACTCCTCTCCTGCATGTACCTTCCCCACCCATCACAGGCTAGTGAGGCTTCACCTGCCCCCAGGAAGGCAGTTTCCACTTATATCAGCCCCTATGCTCCATGGGGATTCCCTGGTGACTCAGTGGTAAAAGGATCCACCTGAAATGCAGGAGATGCAGGTTTGATCCCTGCGTCAGGAAGATCCCCTGGAGAAGGACATGGCAACCCACTTCAGTATTCTGGCTTGGAGAATTCCACAGGCAGAGGAGCCTGGCGGACTACAGTCCATGGGTCTCAAAAGAGTTGGACACCATGTAGCAACTAAACAACAACAAAAAAACTATGCTCCATACAGAGGCACACACTCATGATTGACTACTCAGACACCTGCCTTCTTCCTCCCAAACCAAACCCACCCAAACTTACAGATAGAAGGAAGATAGAGAAGAAATCTCACAGCTTTAGGGAAGAGGAGACATGAAGTTGACTGATCCAAGTCAGGCCCATGGTTCAAACCCAGCAAATCCAGCTTGTAACATGTTTTTGTAAATAAAACTGTACAGCGCTTCATGCCTCTACATCTTGGCTCTTCACCCTGTTCCCTCAGTCTGTAATACTTTTCTGGATTTTTCCATCTGAAATATCCTACACACCTTTCAATACCATGTTCAAATGTCGACCCACTCTCCGGAAGCTCACTCTGATGCCTTATATTTCCAAATGTTCACGACCAATCCACTTACTCTCCATCTCTATAGTTTGCACACGCTTCAGTTTTTATATCTTTATCTCATGATAATGTCTTTCATTGTGTTCTTCTCGGAAAAACTGAGAAAAAAAATGTTTTTTTGAGAGAGGCAACCTTTTTTTAATCTTTGAGTCCCTAATCTCCAGACATAACATCTCAAAATCAGTAGATATTTGTTAACTGGGTGAAATGAATAAAAGGAGAATGAAAGAATGGGTGAGGGTAGGCAGCCTCTGAGCTTCCCAGGTGGCATTAGTGGTAAAGAATTCGCCTGCCAGTGCAAGAGACATAAGAGATGAAGGTTCGATCTCTAGGATGGGAAGATCTCCTGGAGGAGGGCATGGCCACCCACTCCAGTATTCTTGCCTGGACAATCCCATGGACAGAGGAGCCTGGCAGGATACAGTCCATGGGTCGCAGAGTTGCACGTGACAGAAGTGACTTAGCATGCAAGCAGGCAGACAGCCTCTGGCCCTCAGTTATCCACGTAAGATCACTGTTTTCTCACCTTCTTCTGACCCCGTTAACTGTATCTCTAAGAAAGGAACACCCTTGAGGAAAAGACGAGTGAACACAGTTTAACATGAGAACCAAGGATAATTACCAAACGGTATTTCCCTTTTTGTTAAGGAATCATTTTTGGAGCATCTACTAGGTGTCAAATATGGTGCCAAGTTCTCTACACATATATTATCTTAAATAATTTCACGAAGGATGATGTGTTATCAGCTCCACTTTTATAGAATGAGGAAACTGAGGCTATATAGCCACCTTCCCAGTGTCTCCCAGCTGGAGAGTGGGGGCACAGGGGGTGGGGCCCAGCCTCTCTCCAGCTGTTGTCATGGTAATGCACCCCTCCCCCCACTGAGCTATCCCCTGATTGTGCTCCCCTGTTATTTCACTGATGTGAGAAGCAAAGTTAGAGGCCTCCCAGACTGAATAAACTGAGAATAATAGTGTGTGTCCTAGTTAATTTTAAAAAACTAATAAATCAGGGCAGCGTGTTCCCTGGCCTCCATCCACTGTTTCTAGGATCACCACACACCGCAGCTCGGGAGGAGCACGGGGTGGGCAGAGGCACATCCACACAGGGACAAGCCTGCTCGCTCCAGCCTTTTCCCGAGGCCCTGGAGGGACGGACGGGGGAAGATGAGGACTCGCCCAGTAAAGAGAGAAATCGGCCAAGGGTGAGCAGCAGATGGGTTTCAGAAAATGTTGCTGTTTGGGATGGAGAAAAAACAAGGTCCCTTCTAAGGTCCAATACAGAGCTGGAACTTTGGTCAAGACCCTTCCTTACTTTTGGCCTCAGTTTCCACGTCCCGCACAGCAGATGG
The DNA here is from genome assembly GCA_024291935.2 of Okapia johnstoni. Classification (NCBI taxonomy): domain Eukaryota; kingdom Metazoa; phylum Chordata; class Mammalia; order Artiodactyla; family Giraffidae; genus Okapia; species Okapia johnstoni. The sequence goes on from CM044309.1 coordinate 65,806,875, forward strand.
TGGCTGGTGTCATGAGCTAAACTGTGTCCCCCACAATTTCATATCAAGTCCGAACCCATAATCCTCAGAACGTGGCCTTATTAGGAGATAAGGTCCTCACAGAGGAAATTAACTTAAAATGAGGTCCAGTGGATGGGTCCTAATCTTCTGTAATTGTCTTTTCAAATTTATTGAGGACATTTGGGGTACACATTTAGGGTGCTCAGTTCAGTCGCTCAGTCGTGTCTGACTCTTTGCGACCCCATGGACTGCAGCACACCAGGCTTCCCTGTCCATCACCAACTCCCAGAGCTTCTTCAAATTCATGTCCATCGAGTTGGTGATGTCATCCAACCACCTCATCCTCTGCACTTTGCAAATGTCACCCCTTGTAATTCTCACAATGACCCTGTGATAGGGGGTATGATTATGCCTAGGAGACCCTAAGGATGGGGTTAGGCAAGATCCCTAGGTCAACACCAACGTGTAAGGCAGAATGAAATTGTGCACCTGGCTCCCTGGCTCCCCCACTATGCCTCCTGCACACCTAAGTGCACAGATCTGGGAGCCAGAATATCTGGGTTTGAATCCAAGCTCTGCCATATCCTAACTGTGAATTTGGACAACCCCATGCAGCCTTTGAGGGTAATAAAATGGGAATAATTGTAGCATCTACCTCAGAGGTTGACTGGATGATTAATTAACCTCTGATAACACTTAGATGAGTGCCTGACACCTACATACTGTTCATTTCACTACCATGGCTATTCCTTAGATCACTGCTCTTTGAAAGCTGGGGGCTGATAGTAGTGTGTGGAGGGACACCGAGGGTGGGGGAGAACGCTTGCTAGCCTCAGCCCCAAACATCCACAATTTCCATCTGTGCTTTCAGATCACGCCAGTGGTTTGTCAACAAATGCCCTTTCCTGGGGAGGGGATGTTGACACACACAAAAATATCAAGCTGTTTCCGGCAGGAAACGGCCAGAAAGAAACTGGCTCCCGGGGTAAGAGATGGTCCAAGGTGGGCGGATGGTTTTAGAGATCTTACAGAGATATGACTCCAAGGCCACCCTCACCCTCATCAATAAGCTCTCTCCGAATAGAGCTTATCTAGGGCACCAGGGAGGCCAGCTTTGCAACACTCAGGAGAAGCCAGTGTAGAGCTACAGGAAGTCGTTCAAGCAGTTAGCCAGTACTGAGCACCCATTCAGGTCTCCATAGGCACAGGGGATGCAGCCGTGAACAAAGTGATGCTCAATCAGGAAAGTCACATCAGACCCGGAAGACTGCTGCTACAGGGATAACCATCAGAGTACAGCTGGGATAAACACTGATGAAAACGTCCCATGGACAGTGAGAGCACCCTTTGGAGCAAGTCACAATCTGGGTTGACTCCTATCTTGATACTTCCCAGCTGAGAAATTTTTGTCTTTCCTTTTTGGAGGGCTCATTATATGAATCACTGAATCTCAGTGGCCTTATCTCTGTAATGCCAGAGCCTTGGAGAGTGGTGGGAGAACGAGATGATAAGCCCAGTTCAGTTCAGTTCAGTCGCTCAGTCGTGTCTGGCTCTTTGCACTGCAGCACACCAGGCCTCCCTGTCCATCACCAACTCCCGGAGCTTACTCAAACTCATGTCCATTGAGTCAGTGATGCCATCCAACCATCTCATCCTCTGTCATCCTCTTCTCCTCCTGCCTTCAATCTTTCCCAGCAACAGGGTCTTTTCCAATGAGTCAGTTCTTCGCATCAGGTGGCCAAAATATTGGAGTTTCAGTTTCAGCATCAGTCCTTCCGATGAATATTCAGGACTGATTTCCTTTAGGATGGACTGGTTGGATCTCCTTGCAGTCCAAGGGACTCCAAGACTCTCAAGAGTCTTCTCCAACACCACAGTTCAAAAGCATCAGTTCATCAGTGCTCAGCCTTTTTTATAGTCCAACTCTCACATCCATACAGGACTACTGGAAAAACCATAGCTTTGACTAGATGGACCTTTGTTGGCAAAGTAATGTCTCTGCTTTTTAACATGCTGTCTAGGTTGGTCATACCTTTTCTTCCAAGGAGCAAGCGTCTTTTAATTTCATGGCTGCAGTCACCATCTGCCCAGAACTTGACAATAATATAGAGAAGGAAATGGCAACCCGCTCCAGTATTCTTGCCTGGAGAATCCCATGGACAGAGGAGCCTGGAGGGCTATAGTCCATGGGGTCACAAAGAGTTGGACACGACTGAAGCGACTTAGCATGCATGCATGTATGATAAGAATAAGAGCTTAATAAATTATTATTTATTATCACTAAAGGCTATAACAACACTGAAAGTGATAATGATGGTGACAGTGATAATACAACAGTGACAAAGATGGTGATGATAACTTATGATGCTGACAGTGATTAAAACATGATGTGACAATGATAGTGGTGGTAATGGTGGTGATGATGTGATAATAGTGGTGATGGTGACAACAGTGAGGATGATGGTAATGATAATGGTGGTGATGGCGATGCTGGTGATAATGATGTGATAATCACAATGATGTCACAATGCCAGTGACAGCAATAGTGAGGATGGTGGTGATGCTTATTGCATGGCATGACCTTAGCTGGTCCCACTCTCCCCACCACTGAAGACCCCATAGGGTTACTCTACAAGTCAGTCTGGAACTTGAAGCCACGTGGGGACCCTGCTGTGGCTGTCAGTTTCCAAAAAGAGCAGACTGGCCTTTCCACACTGGTTTTCTCCAGCTCTGTTTCCGCTTCTGGCCTCTGCTCATCAAGCATCACCTCACTCTGAGAAAATGCCAGACTCTTCGAGGTGAGCTGGAGCCTAGGGAGGCGGGGGCAGGAGCATCTCCAAAGGTCAGGATGACTCAGCCGTCTTCTGAGAAGCCTCCGGGGACAGGGGAGGGCGGTGCTGTCAGGAAAGGCTAGGGCCCTCTCCACCAAGCTCTCCATCATGGTGAAGAAGCCTGACTTGCCATTGCTTTCACCTCTTCTGCAAGTCTAATGAGGGGAACCTAGGAGATGTGGGGAGTTGAGATGCCCCTGATGGTACAATTCCAAAACCACGGAGCAAATTCCTCCATGTTTGCTGGGAAAAATCTCCCAGGGGACCAGGCTGGAAGGCGAACCAGTGCTCGAGAGGGCTGCTGGGCTCCCAAAAACCACTCTTGCTCAACCTGCAGGCCAGAACCTAGGAGACAGGAACAGGAAGCTACTCCTTCCAGCCTGTGCTCTGTAGGGGGATGAGCAGAGGGTCAAGCTGCCTCAAGGACAAAACAGCTGCTTCTTTTTTTTTTTTCTAAACTTTTTATTTTGTATTGGGGTGTCAGTGGCTCAGCAATAAAGAATCCACCTGCCAATGCAAAAGACATAGGCTTGATCCCTGGAGATGTGGGAAGATCCCCTGGGGGAGGAAATGGCACCGCACTCCAGGATTCTTGCCTGGGAAATCCCATAGACAGAGGAGCCTGGCAGCCTGCAGCCCATGAGGTCGCAAAGAGTGGGACATGACTTAGTGATTAAACAACAACAAAGCTGATTGACAAACAATGTTGTGATAGTTTCAGGTGAAAAGCGAAGGCACTCAGCCACACATATACATATATCCATTCTCTCCCAACCAGGCTGCTACATAACATTGAACAGATTTCCCTGTGCTGTACAATAGGTCCTTGTTGGTTATGCATTTTAAATACAGCAGTGTGTACATGCCCACCCCAAACTCCCTAACTCTCCATTTCCTCCATCACGCCGCTCGGCCACCACAAGTTTGTCCTCTAAGTCACTGAGTCTCTTTCTGCAAAACAGCTGTTTCTTGGAGAAGGGAAGCTGGCGACACTTACGGAGATGCTGAGGAGGGGGAATTCTGTACAGGATAGGATGGGCCAAAGAGGAGGGCAACCGCCCAGGTCAGTCGCCCAGTCTGGTTTTTATAGAGATGAATTGAAGCCCCTCTGGGCAGAGATCCTGGCAGTTTTGCCATCACTCTCTATTGCCCTAAGTTGGCTGGTTCACACGTGTGCTGTTTGCCAGGCTTCTGTAGACATCTGCGTTGGTAGGTAGCCCCTGGGCTGGGTGATCTTAAGGATCCCTTCTGTCTCTAGAGTCTATGGTTCTCAGAAACAGGCACCTACAAACTAATAGGTATGGATTCTAACCTTGACTTGGCCCCAACAATGGGGCCTCCCTTCTGGACATCACAGGTCCAGAGCCTGCCTTATCCAACTCCCTCCCTCTCATGAAAGGCCTTTCCATCTGACTAGACCACAAGGCTGGCAGGTCTTATTTCAAAATACCCTCATGTCCACCTCAAAGTGACCGTGTCTTGACTTTCCAGGCTACCAAACAGCTTGCAACGCTTTTAATTTATTTGCTTTTTATGTGTGACAGGCAATGTGCCCATGCTGGTAGAATTTAGTCCTAGACTTGCTTTCACTGTAACAAAACGTGTCCGTGAGGCTGTAGGGAGGGGACATGTAGTACCCTCCCCTCCCAGGTCCCACCTATCACTGCCCACAAGAAGCTATTTGCGTTCACCCATGGAGCCTGACACTTGCAGAAGCACCTGACTGGGCTGGCTCTCTCACCTGTACAAGCTCTCCCATCCTCCCACCTAGGAAGCCGGAAGAGACCCAACTAGACTCCTTAATCTGTAAGCTGATGCCCCAAGAGGTGACCCTACTCAGGGTCAGCAAGTTGGTGACTTGGGTGGCACGCGAGGTGAAACTGCCTGGTTCTCACTTCACTTTAATGGGAGAGATTGTGAAGACAAACTGGTATCTAATCAGAAGAATTCCAAATGGGACAACCCATTAAATCAGAGCATGTTCTTTTGGGGACATGGCAGAGGTGGAAGAGGACATGCCAAACAGGCATGGGTATTGCGAGCCCCAGCTATGTAATGGTTTAGGTTCATGTTTGAATTAAGTCATTGAATCCTAATAAAAATCCCATGCACTACGAGGGTGGCAATGCTATTAACTCAGTTTTAAACGAAGTGGCTTGCCTAAAGTCACAGAGCAAGGAAGCAACTGATCTGGGATTCACTCCCAAGCTGAGCTTAAAGGCAGTTGTTCTCATCAGGGGTGGCAGCCATGGGAGTGGGCAGAGGGGACGAAGGGACAATTCTCTCCCTGAAAGGGACATTTAGCAATGTCTGGAAACATTTTTGGTTGGCACGAGTGGGTGGGGGTGCTACTAGCAACAAGTGAGGAGAGTCCAGAGATGCTGCCAAAGATCCTATAATTGCATAGGACAGCCCCCTTCAAAAAATTATCAAGCTCAAAATATCAATATTGGTGATGTTGAGAAACCCTGGCCATTTAAGAAAATAAAGCAAGACTCACATAAGAAAGTCACTGCCCAGAGCTACTATGATGATTAATGCAGGTACTGCCCATGGGCACAAGGGCAGCAAAGTGTTTAGAGGGAAACATGGACAGAGGAGCCCAGCGGGCTACAGTCCATGGGGTCACAGACACAATTTACCAGTTGAAGGACAAGAGAAAGGCAGGGGTCGGGTGAAACTTAAAGCTTTGGGAGCGATGATCTACCACAAGATGGCGCTAGTGAGTGGTGATGGTTACATCTTTATTTCTTTGATGTCATTTTTTTCATTTCAATGGAGATTATGCTATTTTAACCTGTTAGGGCAAAAATACTCGGTGACTCATGTGTCAAAATTTGCGTAGCGGATTTTGTGAGCTTTCGACAGCTCTATCATGGTTCCTAGAGTTAAGGATGATTTTCTCCTTGGGGAGTTTGGGGATCTGTGCTCACTTCCCGCTGTCCTGACCCATTTCGCACTTAACACGATGTCCGATAAATGCTAGTCTGAATTCATGGGGGACAGCATGAGAGATGAGTACAGAAAGCAGCATTCTGACTGGCAGATCTGGGAGGATGCGGAAGGTGGAAAGAAGGGAAGGGAAGGTTTTTCAGGCAGAAGAACTGTAAGAAAAAAAAGTGATAGACAACAAGGGACAGCTACTGGCACTTGGAAAGGGTTAACACTGGGAAGGTGGAGACAAAGGTGTTAAAATCTTGGCTCTTTCACTGACGAGGGACCTTGGGCAGACCTGGTCATCTCATTTCTTCATGCGTACTTTGATTTCACAATACCTGCCTTGACAAACCTTGGATTTTTATAGCAAGAAGGTGAGATCATAGGCAAGAGATAACACAGTAAGCTCTACAGTAAGCTCTAAAAGGGCAACAGGTGGAGGTTATCACTGCCCGTGCTTGTGAGTGTGTGTCCCCCATCTGTCTACCAGCTCCCTGGGGCTGGGACCGTGTTCTCCTTGTCTTATATTCCCTAAAACACGTAGCTCAGGGCTTTGAACAGGAGAGGGCCTGAAATGTGTATGTTCTGTGATACACAAAAGCTTATCTGCTTTTCCTTTTAGTGCCCAACTTGTGCTGAGCACTATGAACTTCCACTGTCCATGTTTGAAGAAAAGCTAGGAAGGATTTCTATAGGAGAGGTAACTGGCTGCCAGGCTACCTCACAGGATGAAATTTAGCATTAGTGTACTTGCCATTTTCTAGGCCTCCCCCATCCCTTACACAGACTCACATTAACCAGACTCAAAAAGACTGATGTACAAACCAGCATATCAAATGATTACTGTACAGGGAAAACAATTGGCAAAGATACCAGACAAATATTCCTTAGGTCAGGACCAGCTGTAAACCAGAAGTTGGCTTGGTGATACAGGAATCAAAACAGAAGGTGCTAGTTACACTGTTTAAGTGTTTCCTGGCACTGAGCTTCTACCAAGCCTGACATTTCCATCTCTATTACAAGGATACACATTCGCTAAAACCAGATCATGTTCTTGGGTCAGCACACTCTCTTCCCTAGACAATGCTCCCCAGACTCTCCATATTCACACTTCCGTGGTGAGCCAACCCCACTGTGATTAGAAAATTCTGTCTTCAAAGATGTTCCTAGCTTCTATGAGATGGCAGCCTGGTTTTGCTCTGGACTGAGAGCCATCCTGCCTTGCAGACCCTGGATGTTCCCAACTATAGGCTGAATTTCTAGCTAATTCCTTACTGTTTCCTTTATCACTGGGCTTGTGGAGTGGTTGGGGCACCCCCAATAATTTCTGGTAGTCTCTACTCTTTACATTTCTCAGCTGACGGCCTGCTGACACAGGGATAGGTTGGGGTATCGGGGTTCAGTACCCATACAGCCTGCATGGAGTGTCACCCTGGCATCGGCTCCACTACCATCCCCAGGATACAACCCCAGAGGGAAACCAGCGACAGTGCCAGTTCTATAATTGTCCTCAGGGTGACAAAAAGCTCGTGGTGAAGATACACTGTGCCCTGTTCTTTACACTACTTAATTAAGAACTGATCTATTTGTGGAAATATCACAAAGTGCCTCTAGAAACCAGACAGAGGTCAGGATTTAGAATGCTTCCCTTTACCTAACTGCAGAGCTGTGGGCACGATGAGCATAAATGATGCTATTAAAAGACCTCAAGGCTATTTGCTACTTGTGGTGAGCACAGATCACACATCCAGTAAGAGCTCTCTCTCCTTATTTCTAGTAGGGGCTGGGATGCCAGCTGGACCCTCAGTGCCTCCCCACCACCCCACACCATCATAGGTTTGTTTGGAGAACTACCACCCTGATGGAGCTCCAGAGTTACCTGTCCAGGGAGATGCCCCTGATACCCAGGGAGGGCCAACCATAAAGCCCTGCCTCTCTACCACAATGATAAGTCCAAAGACTGGCATGTGACAACAAGCCTGCCAATGAGAACTCTTCCCTGGGAATTTTCAAAGAGAGTTGAAGAGGAAGAGACCAAAGCAATTAGAAGGAGAATTTCTGAGCTGGTAGCAAGCATGTTTCCACTCTTGTGGGAAAGCTGGGCTGCAAGAGTGAAGCTGGCAAGCAGAAAAAGGTCGGAAAGTGAGAGAGAATATTGATGAATTCCGAGTGCTTTCAGCTGAGCCTGCCTGTCACATGGTCTGTTGACATGAGCTAACAGAATCCCTTTGGTGCTTATAAGCTGGTGTCAGTGATGGTACTGTCACTTGCAGCTGAGGAGTCTGGGCTCATTGACTTCTGAGGCACATTCACTGCCAGAAATATTTGAGCCAAGTTCCTTAACCACCCCGGTCCTCAATTTGCCTTCAGGAACCAAAGACGTCATGAATTCTCTGACGGTCCTCTTGGCTCCTGGTGGCAGGGGTGGGGGAGCGGAACAGCAAAAGGCAGTGATCATCCAGACCCAGGAAGCCAGGTGAACAGGGCTTTGAGGGCAGGCTGACTCAGAACAGGGGTGCATTCCTTCATGAGGGTGATAACTCAGGCAATCACGCTCCCTCCTTGAGCCCTGATTTCCCCATCTGTAACATGGGGACATCACAGGGTTGTTGGTGGGTTTCATGACCCTCAGCACAGCGCCAGGCACTGAGCGGAGGTTCCCCCATGCTAGTTCCTTGCTGTTCAAAAAACATCAGAAGAGACACCTGCTTTGAGGCGGCTCACCCTCAGTCATCAGGTTGGCATCATGGAGAAAAACATAAGGGTCCCTTCAAAGCCACATTTCTACAAGAAAAACCTACTAGGAAGAATGCTAGGTTGAGGCAGAAGGTCTGCTCCTGAGCTGACAGAGTGAGTCCTGTGCTGTGAAATTCAACCTCACTTCCTATTTATTGATGAAGGACGTGGAATATCTTTGAAGCCCCTTTGGCCCCCAAATGCTATAATTCTCAGGACAAGTGACATAACTGCTAACAGCTACTGAGAGTCTGTGAAGAACTAAGCACTTTTTAATCCTCGCCACAGCCACAGGAAGAAGGGACTTGTCTCTCCCCACTTCACAGACAGGTGAACTGAGGCAAAGAGAGGTTAAGTGGCTTCTTTAAATTTGAGCAGGAAGAAAGCGGTAGAGCCAAGATTCATTGCCAATCTGACCCCAGAGCCTGCAGTTTAACCACTGCAATGGTAATGCGCACACACACACACACACACACACACACACACACACTTTCTCCCTCTGTACGGCCAAGTGGTAAAGAAACCGCCTGCCAATGCAGGAGACGTGAGAGACACGAGTTCGATCCCTGCGTGAGGAAGATCCCTTGGCGGAGGAAATAACAACCCACTTCAGTATTCTTGCCTGGGAAATTCTGTGAACAGAGGAGCCTGGTGGGCAACAGTCCATGGGGTCACAAAGAGTCGGACACGACTGAGCAACGACGCTTGCAGGCACCCATGTGCTGATGCCCAAGCAGCCACCCCTGCTGCTAACCCGAGGTTGTCCAGAGCAGCGGCACGAGGGTTGCTGGACAACCTCCCCAGCCCCCTCCTGTGCCCTCCCGCCCCACCTGGGCTGCCAGGTCAAGGCTCCCACCTGAGCCCACCTTCCATCAGAGTCCCTCCTGCCTGGTCCCGTCAGCCTGGGGACGGAGGAGCCCCGCCTGCGAGGCAGGCCTGTTCTCTGGCCACGCGCGGGTGGCACCAGATGGTCTAATGTTGTTTTCCTGGATTTTTTTCCCTTTGTCTGCTCCCCAAGCAGACGTCTCTGGGGGCTCTCCTCAGAGGGGGCGTGACGCTCAGGGGAGAGCGCGGGCTCGGGAGGCCGGGCACCTAGATTCTGGCTCCTCTGCAGCCTCGGGCTATCACGTCACACTCCAGGGTCTGTTTCCACATCTGTGGAATGAGGGCAGGAGGCTGGGTTCAACCAGGGTTTCATGACCTCCCTCAGCATTCCTGACATTCAGGGCCGAGTAATTCCTTATTGTAGGCTTCCCAGGTGGTAAAACATCTGCCTGCTGATGCCAAAGACTCAGGACTTGAGTTTGATCCCTGAGTTGGGAAGATCCCCTGGACGTGGAAATGGTAACCCACTCCAGTGAACAGAGGAGCCTGGCAGGCTACAGTCCATGGGATTGCAAACAGTTGGACAGGACTTAGTGACTGAAACAACAGATTCCTTTGCTGTGGGGGCTGTCCTTGGCATTGGAGAATGCTGAGCAGCGCTCCAGCCTCTGCTCACAAGACTCCAGTAGCACCCTCTCCCAGTTAAATCACAACAGTCTACACACACACACACACACACACACACACACACACACACACACACACACACTCAAATGTGCCCTGGGGGCAGAACTGCCTCAGGCCGAGTACCACTAGGTGAAATGATGTCCAAGGAACTAACGTTTCAGGCTCGCAGCACCATTATGGTCTCCTCTCTCCGACTTCTCACACCATCCTGTGCCTGCCTCCTGTCCCTCCAGATGCTGGGCGTGGGGGCAGGTCACAGACAAGGGTCTGTCATGCTCTCTGCCCTGTCCCTTTGTCAACACAGTCTCTGAGATTGGGGTGGGACCTTTCATTAGCTCGTTCCTTACAGGCCCCCAAAAGATGAGAGTGTGGTCCCCAGGACAGGTCAACACTGAAGAAATGTTTCTTGTTCTCTCCTGGTCCCTGACTTGCTCTCTCCCCCCTGGGGAGGAGTGATGGACTGAATGGGTGAGATGGTCGCAATCTGAAAGGCACTGGTCCCTGGTTCTTGACAAAGCAGGAATGATGCTTTAAAGACCACACACAAGAGCATCCCCCCCACTTAGGGGATCTGGGTCCTTGTACATGAGAGCAGCCAGGTAGACCCCAATTCTTCACAGACTTGGCCAGATGCATGTTCAGTCTGCAGATGTGTTTCTCCCTTTAGGAATGTCCCACAGTCTGTATCTGGAAAGAGAAATATAGGAAGCTCTTTTGGCTCAGGACAAAGCTCCATTTCCAAATGAATTTTTATTATCAACCAAGCTGAGCCACAGGGCTTCCCTCATAGCTCAGTCAGTAAAGAATCTGCCTGCAATGCAGGAGACCCGGGTTTAATTCCCGGGTTGGGAAGATCCCCTGGAGAAGGAAATGGCAACGCACTCCAGTATTCTTGCCTGGAGAATCCCATGGACAGAGAAGCCTGGTGGGCTACAGCCCATGGGGTCACAAGAGTTGGACACGACTTAGCAACTAAACCAAAGCTAAGCCACACTCCCATCTGATTTCTGTGCAATTTCTCAAATGCTTTACAATCTAGAGGAACCAGGGTGGTGACTAAGGCTCCTTTCAAAAACCCCAGAACCTAGCACTTGGCAGATGCTACATAAACATTTGTTGACTTGATTTGTTGACGGATATCCCAGGAATAGGATGGTCTGTGAGGCAGCGGTTTCCCTAATACAAGAGGAAAAACAGAGAGTGATGGCCACACAAGAGAAATGATCCGGAGGCAAATTTAAACATGAGTTTCAAATTGGATTAGGTATCTTTAAAAATAAGTGCCAGGTTTGAGGTTCTACAGTACTGTACCTTGGGAGAAAATGAAGTAAATCCAAAATAACTAAATAATAATAGTAATCAAAGGCCCTGAAATTCCTGGAGTTGAGTCACTTATCCAAGGGAACACTAAGAACATCTTGAAAATCATCCCTTTTTAAATAAGCCAGAGAATACCGTGTTACTCACCCAGCCAGACCATCTGGCATTAAGAGTCATTCGACTTAAAACAAACACATCACCCACTTGCTTTTATGTCCTCTCTCAGTTTGGGTTTCCCCAAAAGAAGAGCCTGAGAAAAGGATGTGAGATGGGTGGTTCATCTAGAGGCAACCCCAGAAAGCACGACCACAGTGAGCATGTGCCGTGAGCATCAGGGGCTCAGGGCTCTGAGACCACCTGAGATGCCTACAGAATTTCCCAGAATTCTCTGCAGGATGGGCAGGAAGCGGGAGCCCTTACCCATGTCTCCTGAGCTGGCACCAGGGTTGTTCATTGCCGTGCACTGTGGGCCACGCCGGGTCCTTCTGCAACTCTGAGCTCACACTGGGCTGCCCCAGCAGCTGTAACTGAAATGAAACATGAGGCAAGCGGACAGGCCCTGGGGCACCAGAAGCAGCAGTAGGCCCCAACTCACTGCACCGTGTCTAGCCTGTGACCAGTCTCCAGTGCGGCAAACCACAGCCCTGCACACTGGCTGAGTCCAGTCATAATTTGTATACGTGCCAGTGTGGTGCTGGAGAAGACTCTTGAGGTCTCTTGGACTGCAAGGAAATCAAACCAGGCAATCCTAAAGGAAATCAGCTCTGAATATGCATTGGAAGGCTTGAGGCTGAAGCTGAAGCTCCGATGCTTTGGCCACCTGATGCGAAAAGAGCCGATTCACTGGAAAAGACCCTGATTCTGGGAAAGACTGAGGGCAGAAGGAGAAGCGGGCAACAGAGGATGAGATGATTGGATGGCATCACTGACTCAATGGTCATGAATTTGAGCAAACTCTGGGAGATGGTGAAGGACAGGGAAGCCTGGCATGCTGCAGTCCACGGGGTCACAAAGAGTCAGACATGACTGAGCGACTGATCAACAACAACAACAGTGTCTCCATGAGAAAAGAACCTCGTGAGGTTAGAGACAAGGTCTCATCCCCTATGGGGGGGTGTCTAGTAAGAAGGAAACAGTGATTCATGCAGGAGGAAAGGATGATTCTGGTGAACACCTGTCCTCAGTGCCTCTAAGCTGCTTCCATTTCAGAATGAGGAAGGGAGCTGAGCTGAATCAGAGTTCCCTGAGAAGCATCACACTGGCAGGATGCTTTTAGAGAGAATGCACTCTGAGGTTGCACGGATTGGAGAAATGCTCCATCCTAAGACCCGTCTTTGGGCATCACTGTGGTTCCACCGAGAATCCCGGTGAGCATGCTTTCAGTCAGCCAAGTTCAGGGTCATTCGTCCACAGAAAGCTTCTGTTATAAAACCCAGCATTGTTGGGAGGAAGTGGAATACCCAAGAAGGCATGTTGGGTAACATTTGCCAAGAGAATCCTCTGGTTCCTTTCAGCTCAAGAATTCTATAATCACTGTGAACTTCTGACTAAACTGAGCATGACAGACTTACTTGATTCAGGAAAAAATGCAATCCCAGCGCTTCCAAAGGTGAGGAGGTGAGGAGCCTGCAACCATGACTGGAGGTGTTCCAAGAGAATGGATAAGCCTAGCCCATTTATGCTTTTTTTTTTTTTTTTTTTTGCTTGTGTATGTGCTCAGTCGTGTCCAACTGTTTGTGACCCCACGGACTGTAGCCCACCAGGCTTCTCTGTCCATGGGGTTTTTCAGGCAAGAATACTGGAGTAGATTACCATTTCCTTCTCCAGGGAATCTTCCTGACCCAGGGGTCGAACCCTGTGTCTCCTGCATTGCAGAAAGATTCTTTACCTGCTGAGCCATGCGGGAAAAGCCAACTCATCAACAGTGCAGGTAATACTGACATGGAATTCAAATATGAGAATTGGACAACATCAGACCATCTTCATTTGGGATCCATGTTTGTGCTTGTGTGGTCAGTATGAACCCTTGATATTATATACTAATTCGTGTGAATGTATATTTTTCCTGGATAAGGACTCAGAGCTTTCAAGAGACTCATAAAGGGGTCTGTGAATTCCTAAAGTCTAAGGGCTCCCCCAGCCCCGACTCCAAGATGGCACAAACAGGCAGTCCTCACCCTCCATGGGAAATGCACAGCCAGACACCGTCAGCCCTAGGGGGAGGACAGTAGGTCTGGACCGTCCCTGTTCCTTGTTGGAATTCTGCCTCCAGTATACTCAGAAACAGACTCTCTGCACTAACTCCCATCACGTTTGTTGTCTCTCTGATTTTGGCTCCATACTTGACCTCTCTGTGCCCCTGTTTTATCTGTCAGTGGGGAACAGCACAGTATCATTGTAAGGGTCACAAACAGGCCAGTTTAATAGCGGTGGTGCATTCAACAAAATTACCCACCCGTTCAAAAGCAGGTGAGACTTCCCTGGTTATCCAGTGGTTAAGAATCCACCTGCCTATGCAGGGGACGTGGATTTGATCAGTGATCCGGGAAGACCCTACCTGCTGAGGAGCTACTAAGCCCGCGAACCACAACCACTGAGACCGCATTCTGGAACCCACAAGCCACCACAACAGGAAGCCCACAAACTGGAACTAGAGAGTATTCCTCGCTTGCTGCAACTGGAGAAAGCCTGCACAGCAACGAAGACCCAGCATATAAATAAATTAAAAAAAACAAACAAACAGAAAATTGTTTGCTTCTTGGTTGAAAGCTAAGAGGGAGAAATGTTTCATCTCTGATTCAGATCTTGCTAGGCAATTCATAACTAATATTTGACAGCTAAACACTTTCCCCCATGGAGGAGGAAATGGCCATCCACTCCAGTGTTTTTTCCTGGTAAATTCCACAGACAGAGGAGACTGGGTCCACAGAGTCACAAAGAGTTGGACATGATTCAGCACACACACACAACACTTTCTAGTCTTGTTTAAAAAACTAATTTATTTAACTGGAGAATAATTACTTTACAATATTGTGATGGTTTTGGGGTTTTTGCCATACATTAACATGAAGAAGTCACAGGTATACATGTGTCCCCTTCATCCTGAAACCCCCTCCCAACTCCCTCTCCACCCTATCCCTCTGAGTTGTCCCAGAGCACCAGCTTCGGGTGCCCTGCTTCATGCATCAAACTTGCACTGGTCATCTGCTTTACATATGCTACTTTCTAGTCTTCAGAATTGCTTTCAGCTTGATGTATTGCTCATTACCCTTTCTTGAATGGACTTATTGCTCTTGTTTTTTCAGGGTGCGTCCTGCTGGGAGCTCTGGGGAAAGGGATCTGCTGTCCCCTCAGCCCCTTTTGCTTGGGTCAAGCCATCAATGATACCTTCACTGTGGTGGGTTTACAATGGCCCCTGGACACTGGGGTCTTTGGACAGGTTAGTGGGTTGGAGGTCAGGGGCAAATGCTCTACCTGGGGTCTGTACTTTGAGCTTATTTCTGAGAAAGCCTTGGGAAGCACTGCCAAATGGGAACAGTCACCAAAGTACCCTGATGCCAGAAAGCAGGAGACGCCAGATGAGCCAGGCAAAGAGGAGTGTGCCTGACAAAGAAGATACCAAGGAAGTGTAAAGACAAACAGGCTTGAGGGACATGTGGTCTTCAGCTCCAGAGCTGGCAGCAGGGCAGATGAGCTGGGCAATGTCAAGTGAAGGCTGGGGGCTTACAACCATGCTAATGAGACTTGAAATGAGTGTGCAAGCATGGCAGACTCTGGGCAGCTTTGGGTTTTAGAGGCTAGAACGAAGGGAGGGTGAGAGGCAGGGAATCCCACCAGGCACAGACTGAAGCATGGAGGGGAAGCTGCAAACACAGGAAACATGGCTTCACAAGGGGATACATGACCTGTAGCCGACCCTCACGAAGTACTAGGAATATATCAGGCAAAAGCAGTGCGCAGGGTGAGATGCCACATTCAGAAGCAAGCCTTTCATTCAGCAAAACCTGGCCACTTGCAGGAGAGCTAAAGATATGCCAAGCATCTCTGATCCAAATCTTTCGAAGGATGCCAAGTGGATCACTAATTCTGGAGGATATTTGTAGCTAAAAAGCCCCAAATGCGAAAGGGTTCCATGTGGCAATCGAGTTTGGGAAACGCTAGATGAAACTGGACTTGCTGGACTTCTCAGAGCCATTAATAAGCTAATGAGCACTATGACTCTCCAAATGATGGCTGCTTCCCAAATTATAGTGCCAATGAACACTTCTTTCCCCAATTGATTAGTGTCCTTGGGAACACACTTTGGAAGAGGCTACCAGACCATGTTGTATGTGTGTATGTGTGAGTGTGTGTGTATGGCACATAGGATGCAGTTATTTTTTTTTCAATTCTACCTATCCTTTTTTTCTTTTTTCAATATTTATTTACTTGGCTGTGCCAGGTCTCAGTTGCGGCATATGGGATCTTTAGTTGTGGCATGTGGGGTCTAGTTCCCTGACCAGGCCCCCTGCCTTGTGAGTGCAGAGTCTTAGCCAATGAGCCACCATGGAAGTCCTTACAGGATACAGTTCTGATACAGATAAATATTCCCATAAAAGACTCATGGGCATTTGTAATGATGTAACCCTCAAGGAGGATTCATCAGTGCTAGAAGCCCCTGTGTTCCTTTGAGCCATCTCTCAAAATGTGCTGCCCGTGGGTGAACTCCTGTTTCAATGGCACTCCACCACCATCTACCTGGATGGCTTCTTTTAGCCAGGAGTCTTAGTCCAGGGCTGAACAGCGACCCCACAGAGAATGGCTCCTGTGTGCTTAGATCATTCAAGCTTGCTTCTTCCAAACCATGCTCCACGCCTGACCCATCTCAACTGCCACATCCCACTTGCTTGTGCTTCTTCTGTTTGCCTTCCTTTCTCCCCCCAACCCCATCTGCACTTTCTGAGTGCCAGGGACTGGTGGATTTCATGCTGGACTGTTCTACTCTATCCTCAGTTGACCCTATATTTAAAGCCAGAATCTCTCAAAGAATCTAAATTCAGGTGCAATTCTCTCTCTCTGTTTTTTTAAAGTCACATGTATCACTGAAGTTTGTGTACTGCTCTTGGTTGCAACATAACTCACCTCTTCATTTGTGACTCTGATATTTGTGGAAAAATATTGTCCCCAAATGCCATTAGTTTCAACTCCTCAATCTGTCTTTCCTGACACTTCGTCGATGCTTCTCTGGCTCTAATTCATCACATCAGACATAATGCAAAAATGGAATTAAAACATTTCAGAGAAGGAGGAATACAGATTATGACATAGGATGTGGTTAACATTGTGAAAGGTGATACTCGAGAAGATATAATTTGAAAACACTTAAAAGAGGAAATTACTTTAGGAGGAATAGAAAAAAACAGCCCAGTGTAGGTCTCTCTAAGTGTTGGCAACACACCTATGTAGCAGATAGCTTTTCGTTCTGGGCTGATGACTTCACACTATGTAGCTACAGTGGATTCCCTAAGGTTCTCCATTGAAGCTGCCTTTTCACTAGGAAAAAGTTCCTATCATCCCAGGGGGAGACAGTCTTGTTTATTAGGAGGGCTGAACCCCAAGGAGGGCTCAGAGAAGTAAAGTGATGACAGCCTGGGCTGGAATAAGTGTCACTGTTGCTTGACTATCAATTCCAGAAGGGAAGATACAGGTGTACATGGCTTATTACTGTATGTCTAGGACTTACCACAGGCCTGGTACATACTAGATACTTAATACAGTAAGTCTACTACATGCAAACAAGTTCCATTCTGACAGTGCATTCATAAATCCAACAAAGTTAGCCAAGGTATCCAACTAATACAATCAGCTATATAGTACTGTATTGTAATGGGTTTATAATACTTTTCACACAAATAATACATAAAAACAAACACAAAAGAAAACATCTTGAATCTTAAAGAAGAGTACCATGAAAAGTACAGTAGTATAGTACAACAGTTGGCACACAGGGGCTGGCATCGAGTGAACAGGCAAGAAGAGTTACTGACTGGAGGAGGGAGAGGAGGTGGGAGATGGTAGAGCTGAAGGATCGTCAGCAACAGGAGATGGATCCCACATTGCAGGTGGGTTCTTTACCAGCTGAGCCTCCACGGAAGCATTTATTCCTTTTTATACCCAGCTATAGTCGCTCAGGTGTGTCCAACTCTTTGCAACGCCATGAACTGTAGCCCACCCAGAGTTGAGTATAAAGACTGTACACACTGAGTGCATAATAATTCATGTTGAGTACATTACTAGGTGAAAGCTAAAAACATTTTCTGTTGGGTTCCCGCCTAGGCGAAAAGGGGCAAACATTTATTGGGCGATAACTCTGCACTAGGCACTATGCTCAAGGCATTACATGTGTGAAATCATTTCATTCTTATAATACTCTGAGGCATCCATTTTTTCTAAAATTTTACCCACAAAGAAATCTAAGAGTTGGGTGCTTTCATGTCTTTCCTATCACAATATCTTCTTCCTATTACCTCAAAATGAAGCACCATGGTTGAAGGGAGGAAGGGCTCTGGAGATTAATTCCCTGGGTTTCCAGGCTGCCTCTGCCATTTTGCAACTGTGTGAGACTTTGAGTGTATTATCCAATTCTACTAAGAAACATTTCAAGAACTAAATGCTGAATTTTGTCAAATGCCTTTTCAGCATCTATCAAGATGGTCATGTGCTTGTTCTCCTTAGGTCAATTTACTAAGACGAAAAATGTTACAGATCTCCTAATGCTGTAATTCCAGAACAAATTCCGTTTGATCATGGAATATTTTTTTAATGCACTGCTGAATTCTGCTAATGTTTTATTTAGGATGTTTGCTTTGATGTTCATAAGTGAAATAGGACTGTAGTTTTCTATTTCTGTACAGTCTTCATTGAGTTTTGGCATCACTGTTATGATTGCTTTATAAAAAGAATTTGGAAATGTTCCTTCTTTTTCTTCTGAGTTGCATATCTTAAAAGATGTGTAGGAATTACCCATCAGGAGGACATAGTGGGGATAAAAGAAAGACACATTATAGCAAAGGCACAAATATAAGAAACCAACAGTGGTATGTGAGATTTACTGAGTGCCTGCCACCTTTTCCTCCCAGTCAAGCCCCAAAACCTGCTCAGAGACCACTGAATACAATGGTTTTCTCCTTCACATTGATCATGATATTTCCTATATTAGTGTTTTTTTACTTCTTCAGCAAGATTATGAGACCCTTTGTTCACTGCAGAGAAGCAGAAAAAAGTTCTTAAATGAAATTCCAGCAACACAGTGCTATCTAAAGAACTGGACTAAGGTATATCAGTAATAAAGTCACTCACGTATTTACCCAACATTTATTAAGCCTGTTGGCGAGATCTGGAAAAACAAGATATCACCCTGCTCAAGGTCTCAGAGTCTAAAATAAAGAAATAAAAGTGGTCTGGCTTCCCAGGTGGCTCAGTGGTATAGGATATGCCTGCCAATGAAGGATAAGCAGGAAACGTGGGTTTGATCCTTGGGTCAGGAAGACCACCTGGAGGAGGAAAAAGCAAGGCACTCCAGTACCCTTGCCTGGAAAATTCCAGGGACAGAGGAGCTTGGCAGGCTACAGTCCATAGGATCACAAAGAGTCAGACACGACTGAAGGACTGAACACGCATGCACACAGTCCTAATATGCATGACAAACTAAGTCACTGGATAGATTTTCTTCAACTAATAAACAATTTTGCCCACAGATTTTTCTTAATCTTTGAGTGCTGGCCAGCTCAAACTCAAAGATAATATCAAACAAAAAGAAGCATTACCGATATTAGTTGGAGGCAGTAGCGATCCCGGAGTTTCACAACTACTTCTGGCAGACCTATTGCTGTGGGGTCATCTTGTACCTTGTGCTAATAACTTTTTGCGAGTCACTTGTCAGAATGAAATATACTCATGTGTCACTGTGCTCCATCAGAACAGCATGGCTCCCAGCGGCCCCTCCCAAACATATCTGAGGATCAAAATGTGCAGTTCCCAGGGAAATAGAACATACTACTGGGACGGAGGAGCCTGGTGGGGCTGTGGTCTATGGGGTTGCAAAGAGTCAGACACGACTAAGCAACTAACACACACACACACACGCACACACACTGGGTACACAGTAGGTGCACAGTAAAAGATTACTCACAGGCTCAGAGTTTGACATTCAGTTACATGAACCTTGAGTTTGTACAAGGTATATACTGCAGGGCCTAAAATGTAAGACAACTCCACCTCCTTCAAAGGGACACCCTGGAGCAACAGCCCCCCTTCATAGGGATTTGGGGAAACGAACAATAATGACAGTAAGAATCAACGTGAATTGAGGACTTACTCCACACACATGTGGTGTTTGGTACATAACATCTTATTTCTTTTTTACAAGAACCTCATTCGGCAATAATAGTATTGCCTACATTTTACAATAAACCTTTTAGTTTACAATAGTTACAGATTTACAGAAAACTGGTACAGATATAGAATGCTCTCATCAGTTCAGTTCAGTTCAGTCACTCAGTGGTGTCCAACTCTTTGCGACCCCATGAACCGCAGCACACCAGGCCTCCCTGTCCATCACCACTCTCATATATCTACCTAAAACCGAGTTTCCTTACTGTTGACACCTATGGCACATTTATCCCCAGTAATGAATTAATATTGATACATCAGTATTAACTGAAGTCATACTTTATTCAGAGTTCGTCATTTTCCCCATTACTTTGTCCTTTGTTCTCTTACAGGATGCCATTCAGAATACCATAGCACACTTACTAATGTTTCTTAGGCTTCTCTAGACTGTGAAAGCTTCTCAGACTTTGCTCATTTTTTACCATCTTTTAACAGTTTTGATGGGAACTAGTCTGGCAGTTTGTTGAGTGACTCTCAACTGGGGTTTGAGTGGTGCTGTCATGTTCAGGCTGGGGTTTGGGGAGGTAAAGTGCCATTCGCATCACATCACATCAAGGGTACACAGTATCAACAGTACAGCACTGTTGGTATTGACTTGATCAGCTAGCTGAGGTCATGTTCATCAGGCTTGTCCACTGAAAAACGACTCCTCTTTTGGGAAGGAAATCATTATGTGGAGCCCACAATTAGGGGATGGGGAATTATGCTCCAGCTCCTTGAGGGGATTCTCTACATAAATCATCTGGAATTTTCTGCACTGGAAATTTGTCTGGAAGCAATGATACCCCAATAGCGATGAGCACACCCACCATCCAGATCTTGATTTCTAATACCACTGTTCAATAAAAGGAACTGGGAATTTCAGAGAAAGGGCTGATTCTAGGGCTGGGGCACGGACTATACAACATGAGTCTGGAGTATTAAATAGTGCTTAAATACACACACACACACATGCACACTCACACACGCACACACACACACATCCATACCAACAGACATATGTCAAAAGGACACTGGAGCCAGCTGACAGAGTTCTCAATGGCTGAAGCTGAAACAATTTGAGTAACAAAATAATGTAGAATTAAACTATAACCCAAAGTAACAAACATCAACAAGTCCATACTGAACTTGACCCCGTGGAAGAAACAGGCAACATTAACTGTGTCCTGTGATGCTCTCCTGATGCCTACTTGGAAAGTGAGTCCCTTGCTGGGTCAGTGGCTGGGAGGGGCGTTTATAAGCCACTAGCCTGCTCCCTCTGGCAAGCTCTCGGTGCCATTAGAGCGGCCTGTTTTGTGGCCTCAAACAGCCCCGATCAATAGGAAAAGGGGAGCAGGGTGCTTGGCTGAATTCAGTTGTGGAATATCGGGGAATCCGGTTACATAGTTGGCAAGGCTGGGAAGACCCAATCCAAGCCAGGACACCAAGGAGCTGAGTCTATTGCCGGGAATGGCCTTCTTACTGGTACTGCTGGAAAGAACCACTATGTTATTAACAAGATGGTTTCCCCTGATGGCTCAGCTGGTAAAGAATCTGCCTGCCGATGCAGGAGATACAAGAGATACAAGTTTGATCCCTGGGTTGTGAAGATCCCCTGGAGAAAGAAATGGCAACTCACTCCAGTATTCTTGCCTGGAAAATCCCATGGACAGAGGAGCCCGGAGGGCTACAGCCCATGGAGTCGCAAAGAATCGCAAACAGTTGGACTGAGCGGGCATGCACACACACACACACAGAGCCTCAGATGATCAAACCCTGGATTCCTCGTGCCCTTGAGCTTGCGCTTTTCACTTGATTTTGAGATTTGCCTGTACCATTGCATGTGAGATGTGCAGACCTTAATGCGCTAACTAACTTCTATTAACAAGAGGTGGCGTTTCTGAACCATTCTATGACATGTCAGATGTCGTGCAAAGTGCTCTTCAAGCCTGGTCCCACTAACTCCTCGCCATTGCCCAACAAGGAGGTCAGGGTCACCAGACCAGGAAACTGAGACACAGAGAAGTTAAGGAAATTCTCCAAGATTACAAAGCCCTCCGCTGGCTGAGTAGGGAAATAAGCTCCCGAGTTCAAGCTCTTCAACCACTCCTGTAAGCTTCTCTGCTTTTCCCACTTTGTAGACCCTTGGTGAGACTGCTCATTTCCCAGAGGCTGTCCTGGGAAAGTGTCCAGCTGTGTGTCACTGACTTTCCACCACAGAAATATTTGTCGATGGTAATCTTCTCGTGCGAAGAAGGCACTGGCAACCCACTCCAGTACTCTTGCCTGGAAAATCCCATGGATGGAGGAGCCTGGTAGGCTGCAGTCCATGAGGTGGCTAAGAGCCAGACATGACTGAGCAACTTCATTTTCCCTTTTCCCTTTCATGCATTGGAGAAGGAAATGGCAATCCACTCCAGTATTCTTGCCTGGAGAATCCCAGGGATGGCGGAGCCTTGTGGGCTGCCGTCTATGGGGTTGCACAGGGTTGAACACGACTGAAGCAAATTAGCAGCAGCAGCAGCAGCAGCAATCTTCTCGTGTGTGTGTGTGTGTGTGTGTGTGTGTGTGTGTGTGTGTGTGTGCGTGCATGCTAACTCATTTCAGCCATGTTCCATTTATTGAGACCATATGGACTGCAGCCTGCCAGGCTCCTCTATCCATGGGATTCTCAAGGCAAGAATACTGGAGTGAGTTGCCATGCCCTCCTCCAAGGGATCTTCCCAACCCAGGGATCGAACCCATGTCTCTTATGTCTCCTGCCTTGGCAGGCAGGTTCTTTACCACTGAGACACCCAGGAAGCCCAATCTTCTCATATCCATGTCTTACTTATTAGCTCCTCCATCTTCAACCCAACTCTCCTTGAAGGGAGGACCTGAGGTTTCTTTCTCCCCCTGTGTGAAGAGGGCACTCAGTAGGCATCTAAATGCCCATTAATGGATTGGCTGCTTCACTGGGCTTTGTCATCCCCAGGCTGCCGTGTTCCTCTGGAGTCTTTGGCTGCTGTGTGGAACTGTCATGTGATCTACTGGAAATGATACTCAATCCCAAAGTGGGCACTTAATAATTTGGATAAGTGGCTTATTCTCTCGGAAACTTTATCAAGGCTCTCAATGGAACTAATAGCCTATCTGCTAGGGTTGTCCAACTGATACCACAAATATTTCCTGAGCACCGAGGCCATGGTCTGAGGACCCTGCAGCCTAGTGTAGGAGGCAGGCGTGCAAGCCAAAGGCTTCAGTAAAGTATGGTGATAGCGAGAATCTGGGCACTTAGGGTGCAATGAAATGCAGGAAGGAGACACCAAACTAAAACTAGCCCAGGCAATCAGAGAAGACTTCCTGGAGGAGGAGAGGCCTGAGCTGAGTCATAAGGGATGAGGTGGAAATGGCTGATGTGGACGTAAGTGTCTTTATGGCCACCTTCAGCACACTGGTCCCACAGAAGATAAGGAGTTGTTAAAGACTAGATGTGGCTCTAATAGCTTGCCCTGCTTAAAGCAGGAAGAAGCATTTCCAGAGGCATGGAAGGTGGCATTCCTCTGGAAAAGTTTGCCAAATCAGAACAACCAGGCAAAAACCAACCACACCCCATGAAAAAAATAAAGCCCTGTTCATTTAAGCCTCAAGAAGCATAGACTGGATCCTCCCAAGCAGTGGCTCCAAGGTGCAGAGTCAGTAAGTTCAGAGTAAATTTCAGCAGAAGAGGTTTCCTGGTTCTTCAGTCTCACCCTGCACACGGCCATCACATCACGCCCTGCACTGCGGTCAGCACCCACCTTCAGCCCTAGGCTGATATCCAGACTTGAGAGCAATTCCAGGGGCACCTGCAGCCACTTAAGAGGTCGTCATTCTGTACAGGGTAGATACAAAACCAAGGCCAAGGTTGGAGGAAAGAGATCCCCAGGCCTTCTCACTGCTAGAGCTCCTGCCCCACTGGGTCCCCAGCACTGATTCTCCTCGCTTCACTTTGCGGCCCAGGCTCAATCAGCAGGTACATCTCTAGCCTTGGTGAGGCTCGGTCTGAGCTGCCATCATCCCCATCCCATCCGTGTCTTAGAGGTTCCGTCCCAAATGCAGAGTGCCCTTTATTACTTCCCTGTGTGTGAGCACTAAGTTACTTCAGTCATGTCCCACTCTTTGTGACCCTATGGAGTGTAGTCCACCAGGCTCCTCTGTCCATGGGGTTCTCCAGGCAAAGAATACTGGAGTGGGTTGCCATGTCCTCCTCCAGGGGATCTTCCTGACCCAAGGATAGAACCTGCATCACTTATGTCCCCTGCATTGACAGTAGGGTTCTTTACTACTGGGGACACCTGGTAAGCCCCTTATTGCTTCCATGAGTAAGGTCTTTTCTGTCCAAGACTGTGGCTTAGCACTGGGCTCCAGAATCAGACTGCCTGCCTCTGATGCTGTCTCGCAACTGACACTTATTAGTAAGCGTTCCTGGGCACCCTCCTGTACTTCTCCAAGCCCCAAGCGGCTCATCTGTGAAATGGGCACCCTGACAGTGCCTACTCCCACAAGGCTGTTCTGAGGTTGGAGTGGGTGAAGACATAAAAGCATTCAGGAGAGAGCCTGGCAGGGAGCGCTCAGGGCAGCACGGATCACTCTCCTTGGTAAAGTCCTGGGCTCCTTGTAAAGCAAGGAGTGCGTGGGGATGTGCTCAGTTGCGTGTCTGACTCTCTGTGGCCCCATGGACTGTAGCCCGCAGGCTCCTCTGTCCATGGAATATTTCAGGCAAGAACACTGGAGTGGCTTGCCATTTCCTCTGCCAGGGGATCTTCCCGACCCAGGGATGGAACCCTGCCTCCTCTATCTCCTGCATTGGCAGGTTGATTCTTTACCACTGAGCCACCTGGGAAGCCCCAGGAAGCAAGGAGAAAGGCATGCAAATGGAGAGGTCCTGCTCCTGGAGAAAGTGCTCTGTGAAGGTCAGTTTCTTTAATGGACCAGGAAGACAAGAAGAGAGAGAGAGAAAATGAAAGAAAGCATAGGAAAATGAGCAAAGATGTAGAATCTCCCAACGTTGCCATGGCCACAGCCTCTGGCTGGGGTCCTGAATCTTCCTTCCAGGTGGAGGAAGGACCCGCACGCTCTCCTTTCTCGTTCCCAAAGATGAGCTCAGCAAACGCCTACTTTCCCATGGTTTCCCAGCTCCGGTGCAGGCCTCTCCCATTAAGAAGAGAGGCTCCTCGTAAAGCAAATAGAAGGCTGAGTTCAAAGGCATGTAGACATCCAAGCCTCCAGCATCAGAAGTGACCCTGAAAAGTCAGCCAGTACTGTCTGAATAAACAGGAGAGGTGGTCCTGCAGACCTACACCTGGGGCAAGTCAGGCGCTCTGAGCCTCTGTGTATTTATCAAGATCATTGGGACAATAACAAAATACCTAACATGCAGGGTAGCGGTGAGAATGACGTAATAAAATGTGGTTTATGTGGCTAACACGAGTTAATAGGGTGGGTCATCTTAACATGTTTAGAGCAATACAATACAATGTCAGGAGTGACATGTGTCAAGTGCTTTCTGGCTGCCAGGTCAGACCTAAGTGCTTTTATATACTGACTCATCTGATTCTCATGCCAACCCTATGAGGCGAGTACTTCAGTACCATCTCCGTTTTACTCCCAGGAAACTGGGAGGTACAGAGAAGTCAGGTCACGCACTCAAGGTAACACAGCCAGCAAGTGGCAGGAAGAGCCTTCCTGGTTGAGATCCTCCAGGGACTCCATACAGACCTAAGCTTTGCTTGCTGACTGCGTGGTAAGAAGTTAACAAATATTCCTTCTCCTCTCTCTCCTCTCTGGGCTCCTCTGATGGACCAAGCTTGGCTCCTGACACATAAACGGTACCCAGTGAGCTCTGCTGAATGATGGAGAGAAGACAGCCTACCGTGAAGATGAATCCTCCCCTCCTCCGCTCCCTCGACTGGTTATGCCCAAGGACGAGCACATCACTGGCTGTACTATTCCTCCCAGAAGCCCCTCCAAGCTGCAGTGACCTCCCCAGCTGAGATCTCTTGGCCAGATCCAGTGTCCGCAGCGTGCTACCAACCATGGTCTGCCCTCCAGACACCATCAGGGACCACCCTGCAGGGCAGCCAGGGGCAGTGGGGCCCATAGCTCTGAGTGGTCATCAGGGGCTGGGGCCTTAAACACCTCATCAATGAATGTGACCTGTTATGGTTGAGACCTGCATCTCCCTAGAGAGTCACAAAGTCCAGGGTTTGAATCCTGGCTCTGCCCAGCTTGCTATGTGTCCTTGGGGAAGCCGCTTTCCCTCTCTGAGCCTCAGTTTCCTCATTTGTAAAATCCAAAGCCTGCCAGCACCTGTCTCGTAGTGACAGTGCAAAGATGAGATCAAAGACACAAGTTTCAGATGCCGGGGCAGCGGCTTCAGGAAGTGGCACCAGTTGACATTTGGAACAGACCCCGGAGAACCTTTGTTAAAGGAAGATTCCCCTTGGGCTGCCAGTTATCTCCATCCTCCACTCCCTCCTGACCCCATTTTCTCCTACTCTGGGGCCAGAGAAGCTTTGACACAGTACTACCCCTGCTGGTATTTCCTGGCACAGACCCTCCCAGAAAGCGAACTAACTTATCAATTCAGTTTGCCATTCTTCAGTACTGGAAGGACTCATGGGTAGCCGCTGAGAAACTCCACTGTACGCTTGCAAAAGAATGGGACTGAAGAAGGTGCGTGCGTCCTGAGGAAGATCATGAAAATAGTTTGGTCTCCTGGATTCTCTGGAATGGGACCCCCGGAGTTCCTAGGCCACACTTTGAGAACCGCTGCTTGAAACCCGTTCTTTGCACACAGGCTGCCAGGGGGATTGAGATCTGTTCTGTCCTGGCGTGACGGGCAGCCCTCTCCTGGACTGCGGAGCCCAGGTCTCTCCTCCTGCCCACCTCACGTGAGACCCGCATGGAACATCCATATTGATCAATGCGTTTTAATCTAATTGACCTTGCTCAGTGTGCCAAATTAATTTTCTCTCCAATTCATTCGTCCAAATTCCTATTCCCACAGCTATCGGTCTAATTCCTCCCTTCTGAGAGACACACTCCGTTCTCCTCACATTACTGGATTTCCGAAATTAGAATGTCTGATGTTGATGTGTACATTTAACGTTTCTAATTTCTCTTCTTGAAGGTTGTAGCTGAATCGGTGGTCTATCTTACAATCAGCAGCATTTCACTTTACAATGAATGTAGCTGTGCTGTGTTGTGCTTAGTCGCTCAGTCATGTCCGACTCTTTGTGACCCCATGGACTGTAGCCTGTCAGGCTCCTCTGTCCCTGGGATTCCCCAGGCAAGAATACTGGAGCGGCTTGCCATTTCCTTCTCCAGGGGATCTTTCCAACCCAGGTCTCGCGCATTGTGGGTGGACTCTTTACTGTCTGAGCCACCAGGGAAGCCCTGTTCCAAATACGATGCTGGTAATTCACAGTTGTTCTCCCAATAATCCACCCAGGCCTGGGCGCACCAAGTATGGTCTCATTAACTTGGGGATTTGAGGGGCAAGAAGAAAGGAATGGAAGAATTTCAGACAATGAAGCTTAGATGCTGAGAGCAGAGAGAAGGGAACATCTCTCTTTAAGTTACTTGATCTAGAAAAACATATTTTTTCTGTAAATGTGATTTTTCAGACACCAAAAAGGTTGGTTCCCACCCCATCAAGTCTTGTTGCTGATATTACTTTGTTTTGAGGTTTTGTGGGGCATGAGATAAGTTTAATTTTAATCATATTTTATTGTGGTAAGAACACTTACCCTGAGATCTATCTTCTTAACAAAATTTTAGGTTTAGAACACATATAATGGAGCTTCCCAGATGGTGCTAGTGGTAAAGAATCCACCTGCCAACGCAGGAGATGCAAGAGATGCAGGTTCGATCCCTGGGTTGGGAAGATTGACTGGAGCAGGAAATGGCAACCCACTCCAGCATTCTTGCCTGGGGAATCCCATGGATGGAGGAGCCTGGCGGATACAGTCCATGGAATCGCAGAGTCAGACACAGCTGAGAGACTGAGCACAGCACAACTGCATCCAGTATGGCTGACTGTTGGTGTCACGCGGTAAGCAGCTCTCCAGAGCTTAGTCCTCTTGCTTCACTGAAACTCTCTGCCCATTGATCAGTAACTCCTCCTTATCCCCTGACAGCGGGAACCATAAAGCCATTGAAGAGACGACTTAACTAAGCCAGGACTTTTCTTGTTTTGTGAGAGATTAAATACTCTAGTGTGTAAGTCCCCTTGGCTGAGCTATCTTTCACTTGTAGCCAGAAGCATCCTACCAATACAGGTACTACTTGCAACCTGGTTTGTGTGTTTGCTCTTCACCTTCTCAGTCATGCATGGACAGCTCATCACATCTATGAGCAGAATAATAAAAATATCTATTAAAGATTTATTCCTTGCAAGCACTTTAGGAAACCTATTATAGGTATGAGAAGGAGAAGGGGGCAGCAGATGAGATGGTTAGATAGCATCACCTACTCAATGGACATGAATCTGAGCAAACTCTAGAGCTACTGAAGAACAGAGGAGCGTGGCGTGCTGCAGTCCATGGGGTCAAAAAGAGTCAGACATGACTTAGTGACTGAATAACAACAATAATTATGAGTATCGTCTCATTTGTGACCTCACAACAAGCCTATGTGCTCAAAGAGAGTGGCCTGTTTTGTGTTTTTTGTGTGAGCTTGGAAACCAAAGCTTGGAAGGGAAAAATAACATAGCGATTCAACAAAAGTACCAGAATGTGAGACCAGGTCATTCTGTGGAGAGTCTAAGTTTCTTCTCTACAACCACAGCCCCTGAGATGCAGGCCCTCATGGATGACGGCTGCAAGGCATCCTATTTCCTGTATGTAGCACAAACACCCCCCAGGGACATCCTATGCCTGATTAGGTGGGGGGCCTTCCTGCCTTCTCCCCTTCCTGGGCCCTTTTCCAGCTGGTCCTCCGTGTTTGGCATCTTCTAATTACCCTGATTCCTAAATATGCAAACAATAATATTCCTCGATTGCTTCCTCCTATAATTTCATGTAACAGGGCCCCTCAAATAGAAAGTCCTTAATTTTAATTGCATATTATGTTCCCTTTCTGAGGGCAGACAGCTATTTTTTCATCCAGCTAATTGTTCCAGAGACAAAGACAAGGAGCATATCACACCAAATTAAGTATTTGCTAGTTGCTGTTACTACTGGGGCTCCGTTACATTCCCCTGGCTTCCTTTTGAGGAGCTCCTAAAGAAATCTTGGCATTTTTTTGAAATGTTCTTTTTGGCTTATCCCACCTATGATTACATAAAGGCCAAACAAATCCTGGAGTTGTATTATTACCGGCACTGATAATAGTAATTAAGACAATGTAAAGATGTATGGCCATATGTTTTGTTTGATAGAAAAGAATACAGACAGTGATTACTGAATACCCCCTGTGTGCCACGCACTGAACTGGGCATAAGAAAAAAAAATCACCTCCTTGTCTTCTTCATTCAAGAACTACATAAGAGATTCTAGGGTCCCTGCTGTTACTGTTGAGAATTGAAGAGCAGAGAGATGAAAAGGATTGTCTGCACCACACAAAGCCGGGTATCAGAAGGGGGTTTCAAGGCCAGGGCAGCATGAGCCCAAAGCGTGGGCTCTTGTCCAGCTACCACAGAGCACAGGTCCCTTCTAGACTTGCAACTCACTCCATGAGAATGAGACAAGCATCTCAATTCCACTTTACACATGTGGTCACCTTCTCAGGCAGGAAGTGATCTTCCTGACTTGGGTGGATCAAATTCACCATCAGAGGCCACATGAAGAAGGGGTCAGGGTCCACACGAGACATCCCCCGGGACTAAGAGCCTGCCCCTGCCTGGCCCACTTCCCCTGCTGCCCACGTCAAAGGGACCTCTGCACACACACACCCTGGATCTCCCCTCCAATACACACACACACACTCATACACACTCACACACACCCATGGCTGCAGGAATTACAGCCACATTCACCAGACTTAAGACTTACGGCTTTTCCCCCCAGGGACTTCAGTCCTACAGCTGAGTGAGCAAAAATGTCCAGAGAGGAACTATCCCCGAACGCCCACCCTGCCCCAGGCCAGGCCCTGTGCACATGGAGGTGGGATGGACACACATCCGCCAGCCCTGGATCTCCCAGCCCCAGGGGGGAAAGAGTCCCAGCTCATCACGACATACAGCCAAAGCTTGGCTTTATAGGAAAAAATGGGCAGGAAAGTAATGCCCTCTTGCTATGGAAAAAGAAGGGAAGCAGAAAGACTTGGCAAAGGGGAAGGTGCCCGCACACCTGCATTGAGGATTGAGATGTAAAGCAGGGAGAATGGAGCAAAGGAAAGATGGATATTCAGAGCTGTCAAGAAGCTTATTAACCAGGAAGCATTAATAATTCTCAAGTGTCTCTGTGTGCTGAGCAAGTTACCTACTTATTTTTTTTAATATTTTATTATTTGTATTTATTTAGCTGCACCAGGTCTTAGTTGCAGCCCGAGGGATCTTCCACCTTTGTTGTGGCATGTGGGCTCTAGTTCCCCGACCAGGGATCAAACCCAGACCCCCTGCACTGGGACGCAGAGTCTTAGCTCCTAGACCATCAGTGAAGTCCTACGAGTCACTTATGTTTAATCCATGCAATACCCTTACAAGCTCGGTCTATGACTGCTAACTTCACAGACATGGAAACTGGGTCTCAGAGAGGTTAAGTCATTTGCTGAGGGTCACACAGCTGAGGGATGGCACTGCCAGGAGTCAAGCCTAGACTGATCTGACACTATAGCCCCTCTCCTGTGCCAGACAGCCACCCACACGGGCCCGGACCAATGGGCATAGAAACTCCCCATCTGAGTCCTCACCAATGAACCACACCAGACACATCCACACACTCACTGAACCTCACAATTTTGGATTCACCAGGGGCACAGATTTCCACCAGGAAGTGACAGGCCTTCTCAAAGAGGTGTTGATCACGTGTGCAGTCATGTCTTATAGAGGGTGCTAGGGCTCCCAGGCCACAGGACCCCAAAATGTTCCGAGAGACCCAGGACTGTTATGCTGGCAGAAGAGAGACCTTTTCTATAGACGGAGATGCCCTGTTGGGCTCCCTCCTGCTTACATCACGGTCAGCCTACAGCTGGAGTTCGCTCATCCACCGAGTGTTCATGGAGCATCTACTATGTGCGGGTCATCCAGGTGCATGGGCTCTATCAGTGGGCAAAGCGGCAGACGCTGGCTTCACGGTGCTGACATCCTAGTGGTGGGTGTAGGAGGCGCAGATGCCATCAGCATCCATGCGCCTCAACCCGGGCCTGGGGCCCAGGAGCCAGACACCATCCCTCACTCACAGTGAAGGATCAGAGAGGTCTAGGTGCACCCTGACTGTGGTCAGGCTGAGCCGAACGCCAGACTCGGAGCGAGAACATCCAGGCACGTGAGTGGACACGTACAGAGCTGGGCAGCCAAGTTCTAATATATCAGCACATCATTCCCCTGCCCACATCAGGGCCTCTGCTGGAACGGCCAGCAGGGAGCTCATCCCAGTCACATTCAATAACGACCAACGACCATGTGGAGGGGTGGGGGGTGCTGGAATGCATCATTTGGAAACTTTGCAGAATTTAAAAATTACAACTTTAGAGCTGAGATCTAATTCACATACAAGAACATCTTACAGGGTTTCGAATCACCTCACTGTGACCGTCAGGCTTTTTGAAATGAGATAGACAGCTGACCAGGCTTCAGGGGAAAGACATACTACTGAGGAGCTGGGGGCAAGGGTAGAAGGGGGGTGGCAGGGGACAGGCCATCATGCCATCCTTGGTACCGTGATACTGCGGAAGAGCTAGGCCCAGGGTGAAAGGTTGTTTGCTGAATCATGAAAAGCTGTGTTGCTGTCAGTTGTGACTGGGATTCGGTGCTATTTTCACACGAGTTTCTGATCGTGCCAGAATCGCCCTCACCCCCTTTGGGGAAGGATATAATGAATAAGGTCTATGCCTCTGTTTTCATGAATATAGAGCCCTCCCTTTCTCTCCCTTTAATTGAACAAAATGTAAATCCTAGAGTATGGGCTGATGGAAAATCTGTGGGTCGAGCACAAAATGCTATTCCTGTAGTTGTCAAGCTCAAAGACCCGCACTTATTTCCACATAAGAAGCAGTATCCACTGAAACCTGAGGTTAAGGAAGGGTTAAAACCCATCAATGAGAATTTAAAGGAGCAGGGACTATTAATTCCCTGTAACAGTCCATGCAACACTCCTATTTTGGGTATAAAGAAATCAAATGGTAAATGGAGACTAGTTCAAGATTTACGAATAATAAATGAGGCTGTAGTTCCTTTACACCCTGTGGTGCCTAATCCTTATACTCTATTGTCTGAAATTCCTGAATGAGCCAAATATTTCTCAGTAATTGATTTGAAAGATGCCTTCTATCCAGTGCCTTTGGCGGAGGAAAGTCAATTTCTATTTGCCTTTGAAGACCATATCAGCCAGCTTCTCAGTTAACCTGGACAGTTGTGCCTCAGGGATTTCGTGACAGTCCTCACTTATTTGGACAAAGTTTGTCACGGGATCTACAAAACTTTAATAGTTCTGAAGCGGTGGTGTTAGAATATGTAGATGATATTTTGCTCTGTGCTGAGACAGAGAAAGCTTCTGGAAACATAGGCATCAGAAGGGGGCAGACAGAGTACCCCCTGGCTAATGTTAGACGTGGAGTTATATACTCTAAGACAACAGGATTAGCCAGAAGGTTTAATCCAGAGACTGTCCTTCAGGCAGGATGCATTATTGTTATAATCCTTGTAAAGACAGACCTACTCCCATAATTTACATTTTAAGATAACAGAATTAGAATCCAGAGAGTTTAATCCAGACTGTCTTCAGGCAGGATATATTATTGTTATATAATCCTTGTAAAGACAGACCTACTCCCATAATTTACATTTTAAGATAACAGAATTAGCCAGAAAGTTTAATCCAGAGACTGTCCTCAGGCGGGATACATTATTGTTATATAATCCTAAGGAATGTAGAGAGAAAAGAAAAAGTTTGTCCTTTCTTTCCTCCTTCAGAATTCCAGAACCCTCTCTCCTTGGGGACCCCTAGACTTCTTATCAACCTGTCTAGGAAATGACTCGCTCAAGGGGGTCTCGTGGGCTGCACCCAGATCCTGCCTCTGCCACTTCTCAGCTTGGCTCCCTTGGGTAAGTTACTTACCCTTTCTGAGCCTCAGTGTTCCTTTCTATGAAATGGAGCTACAGCAAGTACCTGCCTCAGAGGGCTGTTGGGAAGATTAAATGACTCAGGGTCTCTAAAGTACCAAGTCTGGTTCCATGCCCAGAGCATCCTCATGAGAAACATTGAGTTCTTTCTATATCTCCCTCCTTCCAAACAGACAAAAATCTAACCCCTTGTCTTCTGAGAGTGTACAGCTAAAAACACCCCATCCCTAAACCATCCTTGACCTCTTTGCTCAGATACCCAGCAACTTTTCTTTGAAGACCAGGTGCTGACTTGGTCTATGAGGATACAAGGCAGGTGGGGGTGGAGGCAGAAGGGAGGTGACGTTATGGGGTAACGATTCCAGCTGCTGCAGAGGCAACATGGCATGCGGGGGCTGGGGAACCACATACATTTTCTATCAAAAAAAAAAAAAAAGACTTGCGCAGCATGTTGTATTTGCAGAGTGCAGGATTGTCATGGTGACAGGGCGGGGGGGGGGGGGGGGGGGGGGGGGGAGGGAGATGTGGACACTGACAGCCTGTAGGAAGCTGGAGGGGGAAGGAGTGGATAGCAGAGGTCAGAGAGGGCCTGAGGCTCAGGAGACGCAATGAGGTGAGGAGAAGGAGGACAGAAGCTACACTCACATCCACTCACTCAAGACTGAGATGGTATAGCATCCTTGCATTCATGCATTCAATGAACCTACTGAGCTGCTTGTCATATGACACCCACTGGCAATGGCACCCCACTCCAGTACTCTTGCCTGGAAAATCCCATGGACGGAGAAGCCTGGTAGGCTGCAGTCCATGGGGTCGCTAAGAGTCAGACACGACTGAGCGACTTCACTTTCACTTTTCACTTTCATGCATTGGAGAAGGAAATGGCAATCCACTTCAGTGTTCTTGCCTGGAGAATCCCAGGGACGGGGGAACCTGGTCGGCTGCCGTCTATGGGGTCGCACAGAGTCGGACATGACTGACGCGACTTAGCAGCAGCAGCAACAGTGACAAAGACTCCCCATGACCAGACTTGAGTCTGGCTAGCCCCTGGACCTTGACCTCTGTCCAGTCTTTGGCATGCCCACCCCGGTCTTAGTAAGGAAACCCGCTGATTCTGTTTAGCAAGGGCACCCCAATCTTGGTACCTGATCAAGTTCCTCATCCCCCACCTTTGATGTCTAAGTTCTCGTCTGCCTTTGGTAAGAATCTCGTTGGGTCGGTTTAGCAAGAATCTCCCTATCTCTGATGCCTTCTCCTTCTAGTAATTTTCCATCCCAGACCCTCCTCTGGCTATAAAGCCCCTCTTCTCTCTCTCTCTCTCTCTTTTTTTTTTGGCTGCACCGTGCAGCTTGTGGAATCTGAGTTTCCTGACCAGGAACTGAACTTGTGCACTTGGCAGTCAATGTGTGCAGTCCTAACCATTGGACTGCCGGGAATCCCCTCCACTTCTCCTTGTATTCATTCAGAGCTTAGCCCCATCTCTCTTTCCTACTGCAATCCCTTCGAATAAAGTTTTCCTTACTCTTTCAACAGGTGTTGGCAGGGACCACACCTTGTTTATCTCTCTTGCCCACAGCATCTACGCTGGTGCTGACAGACAGCACGTGCAGAGACACAAAGAGAGGCCCTGGTGGATGAGATAGGGGAGTGGGCTGGGGAAGGAAGAGCTTCTCCTGGAGGAAGAAGAACCCAGAGACGCCTCTTATCTGTTTCCCAATATGACCCAGATCAGTCTCTGAGCCTCCCCTCCAACTGTCCCTCTCAGCATCACCAGACAGGGAATCAAACAGTGCCTCAGTCACCTCCTGGCTGTGTGACTTTGGGCAAACCCTGCAACCTCTCTGGGCCTCATTTCTCCTCTGAAAGATAAGGATTAAATGAGTGAGCAGAGGAAAAATATTTACAGTGTTTCTGCATTAGGCATTAACAATGGTTCCTGTGATGGACTTTGTTGAGCTTCCCTAATGAGAGAAAAAGCCCAACTGGGGAGACTTGGAATCGGTACAAGAGCTTCTATGTGTCACCTGACAAACTCCTATGCACCCTTCGAATCCCTAATCAGAGCTCATCTTCTACCAGGCTTTTCTTCCCTAAGGCCTGCTCCCCAGACTCAGGGATCTATCTCCCCGGCACATGCCTACCACAAGGCAACTACTTCCGTGTCTGTCTCCTCATCCATGTGAGCTGCCGTGGCGGGCTTACCTCTGTGCATGCATCACCCAGCACTGTGTCCAGCAGAGACTGAACACAGCACATTTCAAAAGATGAAGGAACAAAAGAATGAATGAGTGATTCCAATCGGAGAGCAGACAGAAGGAAAGTAAACTTTGCAGTCATGTGATGGCATTTTTGAGATTCCAGGTTGGAGACAACTCAGTAAGCACACAAGCACAAAGAGGCTGTGTTTGGTGAAAGATTAAAGAACCGAGACCCTAAGACTGTGAGGCAGAGAGCAGTAAACCTCAGAGGGCAGTGGAACATCCACAAAGAAACTTAATGGGAAGGGTTGCAACCCCAAGATTTTCTACCTGTCAGCTGATTATTCACGTGTAACAGCAACATGAGACAGGACCAGAGGGTCACTGGAGAAACACAAGTTGAAGGATATTTTCTAATACTTGAAAGTGACTGCTGGGGAAATCCCGAGCAAGATTTATACCTTCCAAATCAATAGAGGCTGCATATTCAAGTCATACTGCCTGGGTTTGAGTACCAGTTCCTCTGCTCCTTCTTTAGGGGCAAGCTCTTTAAACTCTTGATACCTCACCTTCCCATTTGTACAATGGGAATGCTGATGGTGTCTGCTTCAGAGGGATTTTGTGAAAGTTGAACCTAACAATCCATATATGGTATTTGGTCCAGTGATTAGCACCGGTTAAGCCGCTGTGGACGTGGTGACATGCTACTGAGATGCTTATTCAGGAAAAAAGGACTCCCTTCCTCCCCCTCCAGGTGCTGGAGTGATAGCAGAACAGCCTTTAGAAGACTGCCTTGGCTGAAGACAGCTCCTCTCCCAAGATCATGTCCACAGCCAACCACTGACCAACACGGGGTCGAGAGCACAGTTCTGAAAGATCATCCATCCCAGCTTCAAGGATCCCAGGGAAGTTGGCAGAGGCCTCTGCAGGGACTGCATCTCTACAGTCTCTACTTCTCCACCTGCTCAAGGCCACTTTTTCTTTTTCTTTCCACAGATGCTAATTTCAAGAGCATTCCCTTATAGACATTCTGCAGGCTAATATCCTTCTCAGAGTATGCCTCCCGGGGATGTACCCTGCCAAGGAAGAAACCAACACAGAGACCCCCATACACCACCATCATTTGAGAAGATCCACCAGCCACTGGGAGGCAAGGTGGATACATGGTGGCCATCTACTCAGAAAGGACAGCCATTGCATTTAGCAGGAATAGATACATACTCTGAGTATGCATATATCTATCCTGCCTTCAGGGCCTCAGCCTCATTATTTAAGAACTTACAGCATGTCTGATTGACCAGCACCTGATCCCACATAACATCATGTCAGACCAAGGGACCCACCTTAGAGTAAAAGAAGTGCAGAGGTAGGCCAACAACAAAAATTAGAATACCAGGGAAACAGCAAGGAAATATAATGTACAGAAAGCAAAAATAAAACAAGATGGTAATGATGACAGACAATCCAACGTATAATATTGGTATATGCAAACAGATTTAAATATCTTTAAAATTCTCTGAGGGTAAAATAAAAATCCCAAATCTAACTACTTGCTATCTATCAGAAGTATACCTTTAAAAAAGTAACAAAGTGAAAGGAAAACTACAGAACTCTGGGGTGGGGCTGGGGGGTGGGAGGGGGAGCTAGTGGATTGCTTATATGACCTAAAAATATCCATTAGGTGATTTTAATAGATATCTTATCAGGGAAGCATATTGTCTGATTGAAAATAAAATGATAATGAGCACACCTCCTATCAGAATATAAGGGTAGTAGCCAAAGCTGCTCTCAGAGGAACACGTATAGCCTTCAGTTCAGTTCAGTTCAGTCGCTCAGTCGTGTCCGACTCTTTGCGACCCCATGAACCGCAGCACGCCAGGCCTCTCTGTCCATCACCAACTCCCGGAGTCTACCCAAACCCATGTCCATCGAGTCGGTGATGCCATCCAACCATCTCATCCTCTGTCGTCCCCTTCTCCTCCCGCCCCCAATCCTACCCAGCATTAGGGTCTTTTCCAATAAGTCAACCCTTCGCATGAGGTGGCCAAAGTATTGGAGTTTCAGCTTCAACATCAGACCTTCCAATGAACACCCAGGATTGATCTCCTTCAGGATGGATTGACTGGATCTCCTTGCAGTCCAAGGGACTCTCAGGAGTCTTCTCCAACACCACAGTTCAAAAGCATCAATTCTGCGGCGCTCAGCCTTCTTCACCGTCCAACTCTCACATCCATACATGACCACTGGAAAAACCATAGCCTTGACTAGACGGACTTTTGTTGGCAAAGTAATGTCTCTGCTTTTAAATATGCTATCTAGGTTGGCCATAACCTTCCTTCCAAGGAGTAAGCGTCTTTTAATTTCATGGCTGCAATCACCATCAGCAGTGATTCTGGAGCCCAAAAAAATAAAGTCTAACACTGTTTCCACTGTTTCCCCATCTATTTCCCACGAAGTGATGGGACCAGATGCCATGATCTTAGTTTTCTGAACGTTGAGCTTTAAGCCAACTTTTTCACTCTCCTCCTTCACCTTCATCAAGAGGCTCTTTAGTTCTTCTTCACTTTCTGCCATAAGGGTGGTGTCATCTGCATATCTGAGGTTATTGATATTTCTCCCGGCAATCTTGATTCCAGCTTGTGTTTCTTCCAGCCCAGCGTTTCTCATGATGTACTCTGCATATAAGTTAAATAAGCAGGGTGACAATATACAGCCTTGACGTACTCCTTTTCCTATTTGGAACCAGTCTGTTGTTCCATGTCCAGTTCTAACTGTTGCTTCCTGACATGCAGACAGGTTTCTCAAGAGGCAGGTCAGATGGTCTGGTATTCCCATCTCTTTCAGAATTTTCCACAGTTTATTGTGATCCACACAGTCAAAGGCTTTGGCATAGTCGATAAAGCAGAAATAGATGTTTTTCTGGAACTCTCTTGCTTTTTCGATGATCCAGCGGATATTGGCAATTTGACCTCTGGTTCCTCTGCCTTTTCTAAAACCAGCTTGAACATCTGGAAGTTCACGGTTCACGTATTGCTAAAGCCTGGCTCGAAGAATTTTGAGCATTACTTTACTAGCATGTGAGATGAGTGCAATTGTGCAGTAGTTTGAGCATTCTTTGGTATTGCCTTTCTTTGGGATTGGAGTGAAAACTGACCTTTTCCAGTCCTGTGGCCACTGCTGAGTTTTCCAAATTTGCTGGCATATCGAGTGCAGCACTTTCACAGCATCACCTTTGAGGATTTGAAATACTGGAGGAGGCTAGATTAAAATAAATGGAATGAGCTTGCAACTAAAATTTTTTAAACTATATGGAAAAGCTTAATGGAATTAAAAATATAAATGCATAAATTAAGAAAAAATTGAAAAGCTGGTTAAACATAGACAAAACTTTTAGTAGAAAGCATTTTGAGCACAGAAAACATTTTTAAATCATAGAAATATGTTTTATATATAGTTCTGTGCTATTAACTTTTTAAAAGTTGATGAAATAGATGGTGAGTTTAAGGGAAAACTATGAGTTACCAAAATTAGTTCAAGATATTTAAAAACTCATCACAGCAGAGATTACAATAAAAAGTTACAAGCTCTTTTAAACCATTAAGGAATGCCTCATGCTTCATTCCTCAGCTCTCAGGAAAAAATGAAAATTCTCCCAATCCATTTCAGGAAGCACAGCATCGTGTTGAAAACAAACAAAAATAAAATAAAGAGCATTCTTGCAAATACTTACAGAGCAAAAATCCTAAATAAAATCCTAGCAGGAGACTCAAGCAGCACATTAAAAGAACAAAACTTACGTTCTAATTGGACATTATGTTCAGTACACCCCAAAATAGTACAGCCTTTGTGCCAGGAACATGAGACATAGTCTGCCATTAGAAAAGTTATTAATGGGAGTCATCATTAATAAGTCAAAGGGAAAAATCCATGTAATCATCTTCACAGATGACCAATGGCAACCGATCAAGTTTTATATCTGTTTCTGTTGTTTTCTTTAGTTAGCAGCATTGAAAGAATTTGTCAAGGCAGTAAAGGAATTTGAAATTAATAGAAAACATCTTACTTAAATTGCAAACCTAAAAACAGTCCCACTAAGACAACACAGGGAAGGCTTTAGGAGGCAGGAATTTAAAGATCAAATCACACACACACACACACACACAAAAGCTTGATAAGACATATTCTGTACTTAACAATGTGAAAATTTAAAGAAGAAAAAAACAATAAATGTTAAAGAAAAGTTACCATTTGATAAATATATTTGCAATATATCTGATAACCAAAAGATACACTGCCCTTAAAAAAAAAAAAACTCTTATATTAGTAAGCTAAAAAAAGAAGAAACCATAAAGAATTATACAGATAGCATTTTCAAATTCATTCCAAATAAATTGAAAATTAAAGTAAATATGGGATATGATGTTTTATCCATCAAATTAGCCCAGACTGAAAAAAAAATGATGGTACAAGTCTATTTGAAGATTCTGGGAAACAGTATTTTTGAAGATTCTGAGAAAGAGTCATTGCCATCATTTGCTTGGAGTAATTTTTATTGATTAAAAAAATATTAAAGCAATTTGATAATAAGTTTAAAAACACTTACAAATATTCACACTGTGATCTACTTCTAGAGTTGCATTCTGAAGATCATAACTGAAAAGCACATGAGGACTTCAGGATGAAAGATGTTATTTGTACTAATTAAAAATTGGAAGCAATGTACAAGTTCAACAACAAGACACTGATTTAAAACATTCCATATATCATGAAGTACCAGATAGCCATTAAAAATCATTGATTAGAAAACAAACTAATATTAGAAAATAAGCAAGACCTATTGTTCAGTGAATAAATCATGTTGTCAACAGCATGTACAGCATGACCTAAATTTGCATAAATATGCAAAGACCAAAAAAGATGGAAGGAGATTAAAAAAAAGCTTTCACTCATTCATTTATTTTTTATTTCTTTCAAAAAATATTGATGAAGTATCTACTAAGTATCTGGCTTGGTTCCAGGTATTGTCAAATAAAATAGACAGGAGAACTGTCTTCATGAAATTAATGCATTTGGCTTCTTCTGGGATTAGGTAGAGATTTTTAAGTTCTTCTTTGAGATGTTATACTTTTTCCCAATGTCCCACAAGAAACATGATTTTAAGTACAGTACAGTAGTTTTCATTCTAGGCTATAATTTGGACTCTGCTGGGGAATTTAAATAAATACTAATATATAAGCTGATAAAAACAGATTTTTGAGATATGTTCCTTAAAAAATCTGGTATCAATTAAAAAGAAAATGAAACTTGATCTCTACTTCACACTATACACAAAAATTAATTCCATGTTGATCCTAGACCTTGGAATGAAAGGTAAACCAATAAAACTTAGAGAAGAAAATAATGGAGCAGTCTTCATGGTGTTTTCATAAAGGAAATAATTTATCAATTTCACTGCATTAAAATTAAGAAACTTTGTTCACAAAAAAAAAACAACAGCAACAAAACCATTAAGAGAGAGATATTTGCTACACATATAATTAATACAAGGCTTTTATCCAGAATATTTTTTTAAAGTAGGCATCATAATGGGAAAGTGATGTAGAAACTGGAGTACCCATGCTTCAAAGAAGATGTTCAAGGAGCAATTAGCCAAGTGAAAAGGGAGCAACCGCATATGCCATCAGAGAAATGCAAGCTGGAGCCACACCTCCATCAGAATGGCTACAATTAAAAATGGTTGGTAATAGGAACTATTGCCAGGAGTACAAACTGGTACAACTGCATTGGGAAGAAGACATTAGGGGTTACATTTGAAGACCATGACCCTGGAGCCCATAATTGTACTCCTTGTTATAGACCATGCCAACACATGTACATATATGCACCAAAAAACACATATAAGAAAATTCCTAACAACACTGCTTGTAATAATCCAGTATAGAAACCAACCCAAATGTCTATCAATGGTGACTGATGCTACAGTCACATAACGGAATACCCCACAATGATGAAAATGAATGAGCTCAAGTGATACCTAATGCCATGGATAAATCTCACAAACATACAGCTGAAGGAAAGAACCCAGACACAAAATAACACCTTCTCTACCGTTCCAGTGACATAAAGTCAAAGCAGGTAAAGAGAAACTACAGTGTTTAGGGATGAATGCTTAAGTATTAAAAGACTAAAGTCACAGTAATGGTTACTTTTGGGGGAGGGTATGGGTGCCAGTGGAAAGGGACAGTGCAGGAGCTTTGAGGTTTGTCAATGCCTTTATCCAGGTGGTAGCACAGTTGTTGCCTTTATATTAATTTTGTAAGCTGTATATTTGTCTTATGCCTTTTTTTCATGCATGTTATAATTACAATAGAAAAGCTATTAAAGCTAGAACAACAAAATTACTGATGCCTGGGCCCTCCCCTCCCCAGACCAATGAAACAGAACCTCTGAGAGGAGAAAGTGGCATTTGAGTTTTTAAAACACTCCCCAGGTGTTTTAAAACACTCATGTGAGTTCTAAGAAGCACTGGTACAATGGGAAAAGGCAGCCCAAGCTCTCCAGTCTACAAGCCAAAATTTAAAAGCCACTTCCATTTCACCTTATCTCTGTGATTCTGAGCATTTCTCTCTACCTCAGTTTCCTCTTCCGTAAAATGGGCACAATAATTGTACTTCTAAATAAACTGAGGATTACAAGGGCCAACACCCATGAAGGGTTTAGAGTGTTGCCTGGCACATTTTAAGTGCTCAGTAAACATTATGGAGAAGGAAATGGCAACCCACTCCAGTGTTCTTGCCTGGAAAATCTATGGACAGAGGAAACTGGTAGGTTATAGTCCATGGAGTCACAGAGTTAGACATGACTGAGTGACTAACACTAATAAACATTAGGTTAGTATCTTTACAATAATAAAGTATGAATATATATTATTTTTAATGAGATAACATGAGTAGACGGGTCAACATAATTCCAAACATTTAGTAGGCTCCTAAAACGTCATTACTATTAAATATTTGGTTTCCACAATCTCAGGACACACTAGCATCATCCTCCAGGGTGGAATACCTTGATCCTTTGGGACTGGGAGGGTGGATACAATTTCAGAAAAGAGCAATGTCATTCAGAACGCAGGGTGATGAAAAGTCATTCAGGGGAGTAAGAGGGTATTTCCACTTGGGGCACATCCTCTGGTTTTGTAAGTTTATCTTATCTTTTTTAGGTTTTGATAATATTTTTGTTAAAACATACTTTATTTACAATATTGCTGTTAGCTTCAGGCCTACAGCAAACTGAATCAGTGATACATAAGTGTATATGTGTATGTGTGTGTATGCACACGCATTTTGTCATGGAAAAACCTGAACGAACCTTTTGACGGCCGTAATACCTTCTTTTTCAGATTCTTTTCTAGTACAGGCTGTAATTCCCCAGAGGCAAAGCCCAGATCCTCCGTTTCTGGATTCGGCTGACAGTGGACACAGCACACTCTGGGAGTGGTAATGGCCTGGATGCTGGTCTGGACAGAGTTTCATCTGTTCCGCAGCTCAGACACCAGCCCTGAAGATGATGTTATTGAGAGGCAAGATCTGGAACATTCCCTCCACCTTTCACCAGCTAGGTGACGCTGGGGCAGGCACATAACCTCCACAAGCCTAAAAGACGGAGAGGAGGACAAAGGCAGCTCTCTCCTTGTCCTAGACGTTATGGTGAGGCTGAGCTGAGCTAAGGGATACCAAAGCCCCAAACTGGCCCTGTGTGCTCAGCTCAAAAGCACTTCACGCCCCCGCATCCAGCAGATTCCTAGCCTGATCTGGATTTCAGGAGCCCATGGTGCTAAAGCACCACCCAGCTGCTTTACTGCGGCTGCTGTTGGGCACACAGCGCAACCAAAGGCAAACAGAGTCAGAAGCATCCTTCCCCACCCGTCTATAGCAACCAGAAGAGAAAAAACATCCTCCCTGTGCCCGCGGCAGGAGACTCAAAAACAGCTACCCATGTCTCTTTTTTCCAAGCCCCTGGGGACTTACTCTCAGCCCAGGGCCAGGCAGCCTCCTGCAGCAGATTCTACGGAGGGAGCAGTGCTCTGGAGTCACCCGTCTTGCAGGGGACCTTCACTGCTTCCGAAACAGATGCCCACAGTGCCTGGGGAGCTGCTGTCTTGGCAACTGCCTCCCATGCTAGGAGAGGGGGGTGTGTTTTCTTGAGCCAGGAAAAGGAAAATCCACTTTAAAGCTCCCACCAAACACACAGTTTGACACTGACACATGGGCACCAAGGTGTCTGTGTCCACAGGCCACACCGGTGGGGCTGTGCTTTTGTGCACAGTCTGCCGCCTGTCATAG
The DNA here is from genome assembly GCA_024291935.2 of Okapia johnstoni. Lineage (NCBI taxonomy): Eukaryota > Metazoa > Chordata > Mammalia > Artiodactyla > Giraffidae > Okapia > Okapia johnstoni. The sequence goes on from CM044309.1 coordinate 65,850,406, forward strand.
ACCACTGTGGACCTGGATCACCCAGCAGTTCCAAGCCAGGTCCTTTTCATGCCTTCAGCATCCAGGTTCCCCCCAACCTTCCCCAGAGAAACGGATCTGGTTACAGCATAATTCCTCAGACCTCCATGGAATCACTTCTCTGCAAGAACAGTGGCTCTTTAGCTCTTGGGTCAATTTTATTGACTTGTCTCCAACAGGAACTCTCTGAAACTCATCTTCTGTTCTTGCATTGGGTTAAAATTTTCCAGAGAAGGATTCACCATTTTTGCTCTGACCTTTAAAACAGAGGCATGATGCTGCCCCTCCCAAGCCCTGCCCAAGGCCCATTATCTGTCTGATCTTACCTGCTAGCCCTTAGCATCTTCCTAGGTCTGACCCAGCCATATCTGCCTCCTCGCTGTTCCACAGAGATGCCAGGCACATTTCTACCCCAGGGCCTTTGCACCAGCTATTCCTTTGCCTTAAAGGTTCTTACTGCACATGCCTTGCATGGTTCACCCCTTCATCTCCCTCAATGGTTTGTTCAGATGTCACTTTCCCAATGACATGTACACTGATTCCTCCCTTTAAAACTATGACAATGTCCCAGCCCCATTTTTACCACCCAGATACTCAAGTCTGTTTTATCCCATAGCACTTTTCATCTTCTAATTTAATCATCTTTTACAAAACTTTTGGTAGTTTTTTATTGTCTTGTGTCCCACATACTCTAGAATGTAAATTTCATGACATTGGGAATTTTCCAGTTTTGTTCAATTCTAGGTCCACAACATGAAGCACATAGGAGGTACTTAATAAATACTTCCGAAGTTTTTATTGCTATCTCAACTCTCTGCTGAAGTTTTCTATCTGTGAAGAAGTGAAGGGCTTTGTGTCACCTCAAGAGAGAGGACACTCTAAATAATTTTTCTCTTGGGACCTCCCTGGCAGTCCAGCAGTTAAGACTTCAGCTGCCACTGCAGGGAGCACAGGTGCCATCCCTGGTAGGAGAACTAAGATCCCACATACCTCGTGGCATGGCCAAAAAAGTAAAAATAAATAAATACATACAGAAACAAATAAATAACTGTCCTCTCTGATTCCCCATCTTCCATCATCACCTTATTCTCTTCCTGAACTTATCACCCCTGACATTAGCACATGTAAGAAGCACAGAGTGTCGTCTTTGTCATTGTTTGTGACTGTATCCCAAACCTCCAGGAGAGAGTTCAGCAATTTTTTTCTTTATAGGAAAAGGCTAGAAAGTAAATGGCCTTCCCTAGTGGCTCAGCGGTAAAGAATCTGCCCGCAATACAGGAGATGAGGGTTTGATCCCTGGGTCAGGAAGATCCCCCGGAGAAGGGAATGGCAACCCACTCCAGTATTCTTGTCTGGGAAATCCCAAGGAGAGAGGAGCTTGGTGGGCTACAATCCATGGGGTTGAAAAAGAGTCGGACACAACTTAGCGACTAAACCACCACCACCCCCAGAGAGGAAGTATCTTAGGCTTTACAAGCCACGATGTCTCTGTTTCAATTCCTCAACTCTGCCTTGGAATGCAAAAGCTGCCACAGACAGTATGTAAGCAAGCGAGCATGACTGTGTTCCAGTAAAACTTTATTTATGAAACCAGGGTTTGTGGTGATTGATTTGAGTGTCATTAAGGCTGTCATAGATGAAAGATGAGGTCACTAGATCTGACAGTGTGCTCATGATGTGGGAGCCAAATTACCACAGAATATAAAATTGAGAGAACGAGAGAGGCACGGTGTCCCCAACTTGTGTGCAGGAGCTGGTCACTTTCACACCGTGGCATTTGCTGAGAACGAGTAGGTTTAAAGATCCTCAATACTGTATGTTTCAGTTTGGAAAGAATATGGATAAATTGGAAGAACTTAGCTTCACTTTCACTTTTTCCTTTCATGCACTGGAGAAGGAAATGGCAACCCACTCCAGTGTTCTTGCCTGGAGAATCCTAGGGACGGCGGAGCCTGGTGGGCTGCTGTCTATGGGGTCGCACAGAGTCGGACACGACTGAAGCGACTTAGCAGCAGCAGCAGCAGCAGCTTTACTGAGACCACCTGACATTAAAGAATCTGGCAATAAAAAAACAAAAACAGAACATGTTGTGGGCTAGATCTGGCCATGGTTTGCTGACCTCTGATCTAGAACAATGTCTGGCACATAGCAGATGTCCAGTAAACACGTCCTGGAAACAGGAATGACCTGAAAAATTTATCAAATGCCTACCCTGTGTCAGGCACCACGCTTGGGCTTCCTTTCAAACATTTCATCTTAGCCACAGAAACAACTATTAAACTCAGGACAGTAATCCTCGATTTAGAGGTCAAAGAGGTTAAAGGAGGCCCTGGGGTACTTTCCTAGGCCATCATGTTTAAGTGCCAATGTGGGGACTGCAATCCAGGTCTTCCAGGCTCTTGATCATTCCACCATGGAGGCCTTCATTCTTGTTAGACGTTCTGTAAAAATGCTAAGTCATGATGAGGATGCTGGCTGTAACTCTTCCTCACTCATGGTGTATATATTCTTTGACTTAGCTGTCCAGCCAGAGTGCCCCAAGTACCCACCATGCCCCTTTATCTGCCCGGTGTGATACAAGCTCCAGTCAGACTTAAGTCCATGTTCAGGCAAAGGAGCCTGCCTCAGTGTTCAGCTGTGTCTTGACTCTGAAACCTCATGGACTGCAGCCCACCAGGCTCCTCTGTCCATGGGATTTCCCAGGCAAGAATACTGGAGTGGGTTGCCATTACTTTCTCTAAGGGAATCTTCCCGACCCAGGGATCGAACCCACATCTCTGGCGGCTCCTGCATTGGCAGGAGGATCCTTTACCACTGAGCCACCTGGGAAGCCCTAAAGGTGCCACAACCATGAAGCAAATATGGACCACGTGGCAGGCACCAGGCTGTGGGTGTTAAAAACCCTGATCCTGATTCAGGGTCTGCCTTCCAAAGGAAAGAAAACAAGTGTACATGCTCTGAGGGCCTTCCCTCTGCCAGCCACTGTGCGGCATCCTTCCCTGCCAGGCCCGGAAGAAGGTGGCAGTTACCACGAGAAGATTCAGGCACCGATCAGGGGAGCCCTGAGAAGAGAGCGTGGACTTTGACCCTGGGCCTCAGGAAAGGCTTTAGCAGAACGTCACTGTTGAGTCATGGGTTTGGGGGAGCCAGATCTGGAACCAATTTCCATTCCTGCCACTTACAGCCATTTATAGCCCTGGAGGCCTTGGGCATATGACTCAGTTTCTCCCTGTCCCAGAAAACAGTGATAAAAATAGTACAAGTCCCCATCACCAAAGAATTCTTGTTTTACAAAATTAGAAGAGCTAATATATGTAAATGGATGGCCTGATCCAGAGTATGCATTAGATACTTAAAACGTGGACACACTGTCCACCCTCCTTGTCATGATTTGATGGGGTCCTTGAAAGTGTGATGACCTTGGGGTACAGGGAGCAACTCAGGGACTGGTGCACCCGAGAGGTCCCTGTTAATTAAATGACCCGAAGCCAGAAAGGTCCCCAAATTGGATCATCTGCTTGTTTAACCAGCATCAAGCACCACGGAGGGATTCCATCTGTTGCTGAGATGCGGTGGAGCGCACCTTGGCCTGGGCTGCCTGGATGCTCTGGGAAGACAAACTGTGCTTCTGCCCAGAGACACAGCGCAGAGGACAACCGAGGACCGGCTCCAGTGTCTGATGCAGAAACTGATCTCCTGCTGCTGGTACCAGGGCCTGCTTCCCCGGCAACCAATCCGAACTCAATCAGCACAGGCATCGCCCATTCGGAGCGCACAGAGGGGGCGTGAGGCACTGACAGGGGCCCCGTTAACATCCCCTCCTGGTCCCCACTGACTTTCCTGTAACTCCCCACCCACACCAGGCCCCGAGAGAACATCAGGGGCGGGGATGGGGGCGGGGCACGGAGGTGTCTAACTCAGTAGTAAAGAGGTAGCTTCAAATTTGCTTTCAAATAATGCAGCTTAAATCAAGCCAATCCCCAATCCCATTCAATGTATCTTTTGAATCTGACCATAGCTCTTTTTTACCTTGCCCAAGCACCTTAGCTCAGGGGCTTCCTGGTAGCTCAGGTGGTAAAGAATCTGCCTGCAATGCAGGAGACACAGGAGACCTGGGTTCGATCCCTGGGCCCAGAAGATCTCCCCTGGAAAAGGGAATGGCAATCCATTCCAATATTTTTACCTGGAGAATTCCATGGAAAGAGGAGCCTGGCGGGCTACAGTCCATGGGGTCACAAAAAGTTGGACACAACTGAATGACTAACACATACACACACACACACACAAGCATCTTCGCTCAAGACAATTCAGAAACGAAAAAACAAACCCAGGAAAGTGGAGAGGCTTTTCACCACATAGTAATAACCTAGGGTTTATCCCTGGTTAGGGAAGATGCCCCAGAAAAGGAAATAGCAAGCCACTCCAGTGTTCTTGCCTGGGAAATCCCTTGGACAGAGGAGCCTGGCAGGCTACAGTCCGTGAGGTTGCAAAGCGTCGGACACCACTTAGTGACTAAACAACTACAATGGGTTTATCCAGCATCTCGTCCTAAGGAAACTGCCAACCCATCAAGGATTCTGGAACTTCTATGATGTGTCAGGGGCTTTCACAAGTGTTCTGTTACTGCTTCCTCCCAATAACCTTCAGGTCAGCACTGGGTCCATCCCTACAGAGGTTGACACTCAGGGCCTTCAAAGCCAACAAAGGCATCACTGGCCTCTCCTAGGGGAAGGACACATCTCACCAGAGACCAGGAATACTCATGGGACATGTGAGACAAGGACTGACATTCAGGGATGCCCTAAGGTAGCAGACTGGTTTCACAGATGCCAGCCCCAGGCCATGGTGAGAGACCTGAGGTTAGCCCCAGATTTGCCAATATGATCTGTTTGGACTTCAGCACATGACCTAATCTGGGCAATTTCACGTTCTCTATCTGCTGCTAAGTCGCTTCAGTCGTGTCCGACTCTGTGTGACCCCATAGACAGCAGCCTACCAGCCTCCTCTGTCCCTGGGATTCTCCAGGCAAGAACACTGGAGTGGGTTGCCATTTCCTTCTCCATCTGTATCTGCTAAATGGAGCTAATTCTAGTATCTGTTCCTGCGATTGTGGGGAGGATTAAATGAAATAGTGTGAGACCCTTGGCACAGGCTGTGGTCATGACCTCCGTCTCTGACCCAGGTTCTCTGCTCCCTGTGCTACGCACGTGGTCTCATTTCTTCTTCACAGTGGCCCACAATTGGCCCCATTTTACAGATGATGATAACACTTATCTCCAGGTTCATTTTCCACGACAATCAATTCTCTAGCCACTACCTACACTGAGCAGTGAGACTCTGCAACCCAGAACCGACCTTTACAGAAGCTGAATTCACAGGGAAGAAAAGCACACCACTTATACCATAAAGAAAAAAAAAAAACAAAACCCTGATCTCCTCAGAGCCACATAGATGGTCAAATGGAAACCTGGCAAGGCAGTAACTTTATGTATCATGCTGTCAAGAGGGAGAAATTTCTTCCTGCGGCTTTTCAAGTTTGCTCTCAGATCTGTCCAGCCCTGCTTCCTGCAAAAGCCTGGGTACCAAAAACCTTGGGAAAATTCCAAAGAGACGAGGATCGCTGTAGGACTCAGAATTCTGACAGCGCACGTGGTTCCTGGCTCCTGCGGGTCACACACACAGCAGCACCGGGACCTGGAGGCTTCAGCCAGCTGAGGGGGTGCAAGCTGTCAGAAGTGAACTTGCCGGAACAACAACAATAAAAGACCCAACTTCACTCTGAGAGCTTGGAAAACTTTTTTACAAACCTCTTCCAGTCCTGGTCTCTCGTGTTAGCGTGTTCATCCTTTTCAAGTTGCTTAAAGAGGAGTCTTGGAGTCCAAGTCTACATTTTAGAGAAGGAAGTCTTAAATTTTCCCATAGGGTGGTTGTAGTGACTTTTTACACTTTGAGACAAGGTCTCTAACATATGGGGCTTCTCTGGTGGCTCAGCAGTAAAGGATCTGACTGCCAGTGCGGGAGACATGGGTTTGATCCCTGATCCAGGAAGATATCACACGCCACGGAGCAACTAAGCTCGTGCGCCACAACTATTGAGCCTGTGCTCCAGAGCCCGGGAGCCACACTGCTGAGCCCACGAACCCCAGAGCCCGGCTCCACAACAAGAGAAGCCACTGAAATGAGCAGCCCCACACACCACAACCAGGGAGTAGCTCCCGCTCCTCTCAAGTAGAGAAGCTCACGGGCAGCAAAGAAGAGCCAGGGCAGCCGTAAATAAACAAATAACATAACAGAAATAATCCCTTCGCTTCCTCCCCATCTTGGCACCTGCAGCCTCACTTCAGCCCAACTTCTCAATCCACTGGTCTACACAGCATCCCTTCCATCTTCACTTCCCACTCATTTTTTTCCCCTCTTACTTTTTATCTTGAAAATTTTCAAACTTACAAAAATGTTGAAAGAAAACATCAAACGTATGTGCCCTTCCCTAGAACATTTATCTAATGTTAACCTTTTGGCCACTTTTGCTCTCTGTATAATTTTTAAATTATGACCCACTGGAAAATGTTGGAGACATCATGACTGTGGGGGGTCAGAATGACAGCCCCCCATAAGAGGTCCTCATCTACTTCTAAGAGCCTGTGAACATTTTAGGTTACATAGCAAAGGGGAATTAAGATTGCAGATGGAATTAGATTGCTAATCAGTTGACCTTAAGATGGAGCGATTATCCTGGTATCCTTGATAATATCTAGATTCTAGCTCCATGAGACCCATTGCAGATTTCTAATTTTCAGAATGATAAGCTAATAAGTTTGTATTACTTTAAGTCATGAAATGTGTGGTAATTTGTTACAGGAGCAGTAGGACACTAATATAATAACTGCTCCTCTAAATTCTTCAGCATTTCCTAATAACAAGGAGATTTTCATATATAACCACAATGTCATTATCACATCCAAGAAAATTAACAAAAATTCCATAATATCATCTAACATGAAATCCACATTAATATTTCTCTAATTGTCTCAAAACTATTTCAAGTCATTTTTTTTTTAAACTCTACAATCTAATCAAGGTGCATGACTGAATCTGGCTATGTTCCTTTATTCTCTTTCAATCAAGAATAGTTTCTTGGGTTTGGGGAGTGTTTTTCATGTTACTGACATTTTTAAAGAGTCAGGTCAGTTGTCACACAGAAGAACTCACCTTCTCAATTTGACTGGTGGCTTACTTCTAATCAGAACCCAGTTAAGACTCTTTGGTAAGACTCTCATGGAAGATACTGTAATTCTCATTCAGTCTTCAACCAACTACTCAAGTCACAAGTCCCTTCCATGTTTGCTAGTCCAACAGACATATCTCTTTCTTCACATCAGACTTTCTCAGTAGCATTTGACAGACTGACCACTCTGTCTCCAAAAACATTTTCTTCCTTCCAGTTTTTATGACACTTAACTATCCTAATTTTCTCCCTACATCTTTCTAAGATCCTAAATCTGTGGGCTTATTTTCCTCTTTGCTGTTGTTGTTTAGCCACTAAGTCATGTCTGACTCTTGTGAACCCATGGACTGTAGCCTGCCAGGCTCTTCTGTCCGTAGGATTTTCCAGGCAAGAATACTGGAGCAGGTTGCCATTTCCCTCTTCTGTGGATCTTTCTGACCCAGGGATCAAACCCGTGTTTCTTGCGTCTCCTGCATTGCATGCAGATTCTGTACCACTGAGCCATCTGGGAAGCCCTTATTTTCCTTCTCTCAACCTTTAAACAGTTGCGTTACTTCCTCAGGTCTGAGGCCTTTCTCTTTCTCTGTGGTTTCACCTGGGTGAGCACATCCACACCCAGAGGTCCCATTTGCAGATGGCTCCTAAGTTCATGTCCTCAACTCGCTCACTCCTCTGAGGGCAGGGCTCATGGCACCTACCTGACATCACCTGGATGTTTCAATGGCATCTCCAAGAAGTTCAAATCAAAACTCCCAATTTTCCTTCCGAAGCTTTTGATCCCCAGTCTCCCATCTTGGGAAGAAGCACCAGCTCTGTCATTGTTGTTACAGTTGGAACCAAAGACATCATTCATTCCTCCCTGCATTTGCTGTCACAATTAACTTGTGTTCAAAGTCTGTGGACACTATCACTTACATACCTTCCCAGGCATTTGCTTCTATCTATCCTCCAGTCTAAGCTACTACGATCTCATGCCCAGCCCAAGTTTTGGGATGAAATATCCAACACGACAGTAAAATTCCTCAGTTTCCTCTTTGTAAAACAGATTGGTATAGTAACTAAATTAGATAACACTTAAAAAGCCCAGGACATAATGTCTGCCTTATGGTAAATATTCAATCAATGGGTGCTCAGGGGTAGCAGGGGGCAACAGGCCGAGTCAGGGGCAAACACTGAGGATCAAACTCTAGAGTGACACTGATTCCACATCAGTTTTGAAAAATCACTGTTTTGAGGAAATCATTCTGTCCTCAAGTTGAACACAAGTCCAGAATCCAGTCTTTATTCTCTGCAGACAGTTTCTGCTGAACCAAAACATGAGAGCAAATAGCTTCAGGTCTCAGCCATTATTTGTCTCTTTGGTTCATTTTTTATTTTCACTTTTTTGGTGCAATATGGCCTCTCTCGATTTTGTAGCTTCTTGATGTTGTTTTTGAATTTTTATGCATTTTTTGAAAATGTATTAGAATTGAATAGAATGGAAGAAATCAAGTTATAGTGGTTTTTATTTTTTTAAACAGCATTCTTTAAAATAATGTGCCCATTATTTCTGTTTCCTCAATGCTCTATGTACTTTCCTCTGCCACAAAAAAACTCAAATGTCAGCATCTTATTCGGGGGTGCCCCCAAGAACTCAACATTTTACTAAAGGTTACTTGCATAAGCCTTTTCTCTATTAAAATGCTATTTTAATTTTGCTATTTATACAAATAGTATAAATAGTACAGGTTAAGCGGTTGGATAGAGGAAGAGGCTGAATGATGCTAAAAATGCAGACGTGGGAGAGACAGGACAGAGAATGGAGAAAGGGACAAAGAGACGCTGGGAGGATGATCCAGGAGTGAAAGAAGGAAGCAAACAAACCACAGAGCGTGTCTGATGGGCTGAATGGGCTTTCTCAGAACCTGAGACGATGCTGGCATCAGCCCCAAAAGGAAGGAGCTGAACCTCAGACCACATCCCCCAGATGGCGAGCGACGGGCTGCAACAGCGAGCTCTAGCTCACACCTCCTCTGACCGCAGAGTGAAGCCACCTGCACAAACCTGCCTGCACACACCTGCCTGCACACACCTGAAGATGCGTTCAGTGCAGCCGTAAACCTTCAAGTTCCCTCTGAGCCAAGCCATCTTAGAAATCACCAACAGAACAAGAAGGCCTCCAAAGAAAAAGACAGAAGGCTTCTCCAGACCTCTGTCCAAATAATGGGAGCTTCACAAAGGTGCTGGAGCGAGTACCAATGGTGTACCATGCATAGAAGATTTCTACATTTATTCATAGGCTTTGTCTCTGTATGCGCAGTAGAATCAACCTGCTTTGCAAGTTTTATTAACAACACTGCAGTAAAAACTCTTGTAATGAGTTACAGAAATAGCTCTCACCTCTGGGTGCCACAGAGCAGCCTAAGCCTCAGACTTTTCTTTTTGTCATTTTTTCCCAGTGCATTTGAACATTTTTGCAGCTCTCACAGGAAGCTATTCTATTAGCAGAAAAGCAATAAGCTGCCGGCCCTTTGAAGATGACGCTCCTGATATACCTGGTGTCTACTTTCTCTTATGCCATTCTTGCTGTCCTGGCCTTCAGGATCCATTTTACATCTGAGGCCCACAGAGCTAGGAAAAGGGAGAGAAAGGGGACCAAAACAATCCTGAGATTTCATAACCCCTTAGACTGCCCAAAATAGCAAGCATCCATAAAGATGGAACAACCTCGGGGGCACCTCCAGCAGGGCCATTATGACATCTCTATCTGTGTGCACACGAGATGCTAAGACACCTCAAGACAGGGTGACTCTATCCATCTCTAGGTCCCCAGGGCCTCTCCCTTCACCAACTACTGGACTTCAGATAAACTGTCTCTCTGAGTTTCAGTTTTCTCTTCTGTAAAATGGAAACATTCCTTTGGACAGTCTGCTTTCAGCCTAGGAGCCAGAGATGCTACTAAAACCTAAAGTCAGCTCATATCACTCCCTAGATCCCTCCAGTAGCATCTCGAATTCTCAAGAGTGAAGGTCCAGGCCTCCAAGGTCCTGGTGATCTCAGCATCCTCTCATCTCTCTGACCACATGTCCTGCTTCGTGCTCTCACCATCTGGACCACGCTGGTCTCCTGGCCACTCCAGGAACACGCGAGGCCCTTTCCTCCATCAGCACGACAGGCTCCGTGATCTTCTCCTCACTGTCCCGCCTCCTTTCCACGAGCTCTAATTTCAGGGCCCTTCAGATAAGGCCTCATTGTCACCCAGAGCCCAAGAGCAACGTCCCATCCCTGCACTTGGCCCCGGCTTGTTTTCCTCCCTACTGACAGGACCATCCAGCCCATCTGTTTCGTCTATTTACCATTTGCTTTTCTCCCCCTGACCCTAACTGAAACCCGAACTCTGTGAGGCTGGGGGTTTTAATCAGCTTTGCTGACGGCTGTATCCACGGTCCCTAGGACAGTGCCTGGCACACACCAGGTACAAAATCACTGTGCTGAAGGCAAGTGTATTTCAAACGACAGTCAGCAAGCCCTACATGGAGTGTAAGCATGGTCCATCAACGTGACAGCAGAGAGCAGGGGACAAGCCCTGACTTCTCAGGAGGCCCTTTCTGCTTCCTTCTTGATTTTGCACGTGCTCAGGATGGCTGCTCAAAGGGGTGTTGCAGACGCCCTCTCTCCCACACGACAGTCAGCCTGTCTCCTAGTGAAGACAATCACTGATGCTGAAACAGTCTCTGCACTTGGTAACCTTACAATGAGGAGGATATAAACACCTAGTCCTGGTCATCAGAGAAAGCCTCCCGGAGCAGCAGGAATGCAGGATGGGCTTTAGAGGATGTGCGGGTCAGCAATGAACAGAGAGGTCAAGGAAGGGTATTCTGGCTCAGAGCAACATGTACAAAGGTGGTGACACAGGAGAGCAGAGTGTCTTGGTTGATCTGTTCAGGCTCCTGCATTGACCATCTGTCCTGTGCTCGAGCTGGATGGGCTCTGGAAACAGTCTGATTAAGAGCATCACATGATGGGCATCCCCTGGCAGTCCAGGGGTTAAGACTCTCTGCTTCCAAAGCAGGGAGGAGGTCCTTGTCAAGGAACTGTGATCCCACATGCCTTGTGGCAAGGCCAAAAAATAAAATCGATAAGCAACAAGGATTTACCATATGTAAAAAAAAAGAGCATCACATGGTTTGTGGCTGCAATGAGAAAGGAAGAATAAGAAATATCGTTTTAGGACCCCTCTGGCATGGTACTCACGTTGGGTGATGGAGTAGCTGATGGAAGCACTAAGGAAAGGCAAGACACAGGCCTCAGGCAGAAGGGAGACAGAGCAACATCAGTGTCTGGACAGTGGGATGTGTCCAGGGTGCGAGGGTCTGCAGAGGCGGCAGATGGGACAGGAGACAAGTTCAAAGGCCCAGGGAGAGGGAACAAGGGTCTGAGCTGAGATGGTAAAACAAAAAATCCAGAAAGGAATCCTGGTCTTCCTTTAGACCTCCCTGTCTCCCAGATGCTGAAGGCACCCTCCTCCCACCCCTCCCCGCATCCAGCCCAGCAGTAAGCCTCATCAAACCCACTTCCAAACACATCCCATCAGGATCCCATATGGACAGCGAGAAGGAGCACAGGCTTGGCAACTCAGCTTCCGAGAAGAGCGTCCTGGCTCCTGCATTTCCCAGCTCAGTGTCCTTGAGCAAGTGATTTCTCGAAGCCTACTGTTCTCGAGGTCTCATCGTGACTTGGGAACAGTAATGGAACCGATGGAATAAAGTTCCTGGCAGCATGACACGAGTCACTAAAGAACACCTGCTCAATAAATATCAGCTATTATGACCACGAACGCGACGCCCCATCCAAGCCCACCACATCTCATGTGGGACTGTGCAGTGGCACCCCAGCTTAAATCTTTGTCCTTCTTCAACCCATTCTTCACCTGTCTTCCCACAGTCCTTAGTGTTGAGAAATCCAAAGGAACTGAAAAATGAGCCAACTCCCCCCATGTCCTCCTGATCCACTCGGAATAAAATCCAAGGCTCTTCCTGCATAGTCAGCAGGTTGTCCAACCTAATCCCCCAGCACCCGTCCCCTTACCCACCTGGTTGTAGAATCGATACCTTTAAAAAAATTATGTATTTATTTGACTGCATCGGGTCTTAGTTGTGGCACACAGGACCTTTGCTGTGGCAAGCAGCATCTTTTCTATGCAGTGCTCACGCTCTCTAGTTGTGGCACATGACTTCAGTAGTTCTGGCGCATGGGCTTAGTTGCTCTGCAGCACGTGAGATCTTAGTTCCCTGACCAGGGATCAAACTGCATTGCAACGGGGATTCTTTACCACTGGGCCACCAGGGAAATTCCTAGACCCAGTATCTTTTAACAAGTTTCTCTAACAGGCCAAGTCCTTCCTGCCTCCGGACCTTTGCACTTATTTCTCTCTCTACACACAAGTATAACTAATTCCCTGGTATAAGATCTCAAGATCAACTTCTCAGAAAACCCTTTCTGACTGTCATATCCACAAAGCTGCTCAGCTCAGGGGCTAGGGCTTAAATACTCTATTTATTTCCTTTCATAGTTATTATATTAATTCAACCAGCAGTTGCCCCACTCTGGATTCCAGCTCCATTAGGGCAGAACATTCTCTCTTGCCTGGTGTTGAATTTCCAGCCTAGCATCTCATAGGAACTCCATAAATATTTGCTAAAGAACAAATGAATAAATACCCCAATTTCAGAGCTAGTGTCAAGGAAGAGGGCAGAAGGCAGCACGCCTTCTCTGGACTTTACGGTACAATTTAGCACTTGATCCCATTCTTTGTATTGTTTCTACTACTTCTCCTTAGTAAGCCATCCTGGATCCACAACCAAATCATGTCTTCTATCTCTCAGGGTTCATTGAAAAAAAATTATACTAGCCTCAAGAGGCTTTGTTCTTCGGGCCCAGTTTGGCTTCAACTATCCAATCATCATGAGATGGCTGAACAGCATCACCAAGGCAATGAACATGAACTTGGGCACACTCCAGGAGACGGTGAGGGACAGGGAGGTCTGGCATGCTGCAGTCCATGGGGTCACAAAGAATTGGAAGCAACCGAGTGACTGAACACCAACACCCAATCATTCATTTGTTCATTCATTTATTCATTCCCTTGGCAAGAAGTCTGTTGTCTACAATACGAGTCACTGCTGGAGACAGAACAAGACATGGCCCTGCCCTCCAGGGACTCATAGTCTAGCAGAGGAGAAAACCATGTAAATAGACAAAGACAACAAAGATACATGCTAAGGAAGAGGCACACGCAGGAAAACCAGACCTGGCAGTCAGGGAGGGCTTCCCAGAAGCAGCTGCACTTAGAGCTAAACAGTGAGTTGGAATCGGTCAGGTGAAGGGGATTTGTGTGCAGGGCAAGAGGCAAACATATTTTACACTACTCAACCATGCATTTATTAATATTGCAGCCATTTATTAACACTTGGCAGCCAACTGTGCGCCTCTTCTGTGGAATCTGCCTCCTTCTCTGTGAAATGAGGGGGTTGAACTCAAGAATCAGCTCCACTCCCTTCCACTTCCAATGTTACCCGTTTGCTTCATGGCTCAGGGCCAGGTTCATGGCTCATGTATAATCCAGGTCGGATTTCCAGGTACAGAGTCTGGCTTTCCACACGGCCTTGTGTTCAAGGACACAGCTTGTGTCATAACCCAGATAAAAGTGACACCTGATCAACTTGGAACAACAGGCTCTCCCAGGATGGCCACACGTGGCAGAGGCTGCACGGGCGAGGAGCTACCCCCTCCCCACACCATCCTGGTGATGCCATGGAGGGTCCCTGCATGGCAGCACCATGCCAGTCCTGACTCTGGCTGCCAAGGAAGCCTGAGGGCTCAGGGAGGAAGCAGATGTGGCCTCCTGCTAGGATCTGCCGTCCTGCAGCACGATTGTCAGGAAATCAATCACAGTCACGCACGTGGGGAGAGACAGTCCACGAGCAGCAGGGCTTGGAGAAACGGATCAGCAAGGCTCTCCAGGGCTCTGGCTGGTGTTTATATCCAGAGCCTCACTGTGCCTGGATGTTATGGCAGTAAATTCTAGCCCCTTTCCCTCCCTCTTCCCTACACAGTCTCACATGCTCTTTCACCACGACCTGGAGAGGAAGGTGGTGGTGGTAGTTTCACATCAGCAGGACTGAGGCTCCGATAGGGCTTGCTCAGGCCTCTGACACCAATGCAGAGGACAGGGGAACTGGAAATCCTAAACTCAGCTTCATAAAATTAGCAAAGGAAGGTTGTGGCTGGGGCCAGGGCAGGGGAGGGCATCAGGACTGGGGGCCATCCCTCTAGGCATCAGGTCTGGGGGCAAACAATGGTTCTACTTGGTGAGCACTTAGACAGCATCCTCTTATTAATAATTCTTTCTCAAACAAGATTAACCACAGCTAAACACCAACCACCAGCATATTTTAATTCAGAAAAACAACAAAGGCTGTTGTTATGGGGTCTGGTCTTTCACAGGTCTCCAGGCAGAGCCCAGAATGACCTGAGAGGTTGTTGATGAATGCCTTCCTGGGCTCGGGGAAAAGCCTGGCATCCTCTTTCATGCAAGCTCCACCTGACTTCTCGCAGGTGGGGACAGGAGACCGGGGGGATGAGGACAGTGAACCGATTGTGTATGACACTGTCATGATGGATACAGGACATCATAGTGCATTTGGCAAAATCCACAGGACTATACAACACCACTAGTGAACCATGATGTAAACCACAGGCTTTAGTGCTTCCCTTATAGCTCAGTTGGTGAAGAATCTGCCTGCAACACAGGAGACTCCGGTTCCATTCCTGGGTCGGGAAGATCCGCTGAGGAAGGGATAGGATACCCACTCCAGTATTCTTGGGCTTCCCTTGTGGCTTAGCTGGTAAAGAATCTGCCTGCAATGCAGGAGACCTGGGTTCAATCCCTGGGCTGGGAAGATCTCCTAGAGAAGAGAAAGGCTACCCACTCCAGTATTCTGGCCTGGAGAATTCCAAGGACTATACAGTCCATGGGGTCACAAAGAGTCAACATGACTGAGCGACTTTCACTTTCACCTTTTAGTGAATGACAATGTATCACTACTAGTTCATCAATTGTAATAAACGTATCAACTAATGCAAGATATTAAAAGTAGGAGAAAATGTGTGTGGCCTGGGACCTATGGGAACTCTGCATTCTCTGCTCGATTTTTCGGTAAACCTAAAACTGCATTTGTAACAAAGACTGTAAACTAAAAAACAATTTTAAATAAAATAAGAAGGCCAACATACAATGGAATATTACTTGGCCATAAAAAAGAATGAAATAATGCCATTTGCAGTAACATGGATGGATCTAGAGAATATTATACTTAGTGAAGTAAATCTGACAGAGAAAGACAAATACCATATGTTATCACTTACACGTAAAATCTACAAAAGTGATACAAATGAACTTATTTACAAAACAGAAACTGACTCAAGCTCAGAAAAGAAATTTATGGTTACCAAAGGGGAAAGGTTGTGGGGAGGGAGGAAATAAGAGTGGTAAATTAGGAGACTGAGACTGACATGTACACACTGCTATACATCAAACAGATAAACAAGGACCTACTGTACAGCACAGGAGACTCTGCTCTATACTCTGTAATAAACCTATATGGAAAAAGAATCTGAAAAAGAGTACTAATACATGTATGTGTGCATGCTAAGTCACTTCAGTCGTGTGCGACCCTATGGACTGTAGCCCACCAGGCTCTTCTGTCCATGGGATTCTCCAGCCAGGAATACTGGAGTGAGTTGCTGTGCCCTCCTCCAAGGGATCTTCCTGACCCAGGGATCGAACCCACATCTCTTGAGTCTCTTGCATTGGCAGGAGGGTTCTTTACCACTAGCAAAACCTGGGAAACCCAGATACATGTATTTGTATAACTAAATCACACCTGAACTAACACAGCATTGAAAGTCCAATACAAACCAATTTAAAACATAAAAAAGGAAAAAAACAAAGCAAGAAAACGTCCAAAGAGGATCTGTCTCAGAGAAAGCCATGACCTGGGGCTCTCACGCAGGTCCTGGGAGCTCCTGGGTCCTCACCAGGGTGCTGGCTGCTCCGAGTGCCCCAGCTCTGTAGTGGGCCTGAGACCCACTCCAGCCGGAGCCTTCTCCGCACACACCCGCAGTCCATTCCTGCTCTCTGGGGAGCAGCTTGGTCCAAATGCCAAGTCTGGCACATTCAAGTAGCCAGGGCTTTGGGCTCATTAATTAGCAGTTGGGTATTTAAAAAGCACACAGGTAGGGGCTGCAAGCATGAATCCTGCCTGCCGCCCAAGCCTCAGAAACACTACCTTATGAGGAACCCCAATGATGCACCCCAAACTGTGCATATGCCATCCTTTAAGAGCCTTAAGGGAAAAAAATTATCATAATTGCTTTTCTACTGGCCAAAAGCTATAAATCCTTCAGGACTCAGTTTTGGCTGTCTTTTCTCCTGGAAGCTTCTAGATCCAAACACTGGGGGTCATAATCTTCCCATGCTTTGCTCCCAAAGCACCCCATCTTTACCACTCTGGGATAGCCATTCCCGTGTCTGTCTCCTCCTGCAGAGAACAGAGCCCAGTTTTTACTTTTGGACACCTCAGGGAATATCCTTCAGCTGGATGTCAGTAGCTTAGTTTCAGCTACAAAGGCTTCACCATAGGGTCTGGCTGTGAGGGGTTGGGGTGGGAGGGTGAGTAGGACACTGTCCTCTCCTCCTGGCCTGGTTCCTGAATCACTTCTCCCCAAAATCTGCGAAATCACTTCCCTTCCAGAACCTGCAGCCAAATACCACCAGGAACCCCTCAGTCCACCTGCAAGTTGGCCAGCAAGGCTCAGACTCACCCCACTTCCCCTCCTCTTCCACAAAATTCACAGCAAATAGAAAGACTTGGACAGGGGAGTTTCGTTTAGGGAGGAGGAAAGCAGGACAAAGGGGTGCTCTGCAGACCAGTGGTAGTGGATAGGTAGAAAGGTCACATATCAGAAGCTCAAGGGGAAACATGAAAGCTCTGTCATTTGAGAAAGTTCCCCCATGCCCTGACTCCTCTGCCCCCAAGTTAGGAACTGGGGTGGTTTTGTGAATGTTAGCTTGGCCAGGTATAGTCTCCAGTTATTCAATCAAACACAAAGTGCTTCCTTGATGGTATTTTATAGATGTGATTAACATCCCTAATCAGTTGATTATAAATAGAGGAGCTTACTCTAGATAATTTGGAGTAGGAAATGGAAACCCACTCCAGTATTCTTGCTTGGAACATCCCATGGACAGAGGAGCCTGGCAGGTTACAGTCCGTGGGGTCACAAAGAGTCGGACATGACTGAGCACAATGCACGCATTCTATAGGTGATCTGGGGGTCTGATTCTACCAGCTGGAATGCCTTATAAGCAGAGGTAAGATGTCTCTAATAAAGAGGAAATTCCACCAGTGCAGTGAGCTCTAGCCTGCCCATCCTGACAGCTCCTCTGGGATTCCAGAGTTGCCCTGCCAGCCCCCTCACTCACCTAAGAAACTCCCTGCAATAAATCTCTCAATATATATCTCCTACTGGTTCTGCTTCTCTGCTTCAACCCTCCTGAGATGAGAACTGAAACTCTTGTGTAGTCACCGTACCTTGGGACACTCTTGGTGGATGAGGCAAGGAAGAGACTTCATATTCAGCAGTTTATAGAAAGGCCAAGTACTTTGTACATGACAATTATTTATCTTAGTTTTCACCAAAACCCCACTGTCCTGATTTTCCAGATGAGGAAATGAGACGGCTCCTACATGACCTAGTTACAGACAGACAAGGGTTTGAATGCACATCTCTAACAGTACAGCCTGTATTCTCCTGCTGCATCAAGGGCAGGGTGAGGTCAGGGGAGACTGGGCAGAGTGAGCGGGGAGCATGGAATGGGCTCTTCCACACTGCACAAGCAGATGACACATGTCCTTGGTTAATTTCCCATTCTTCAAAAGTCTGCCATGGAGCTGCCACTGGGCAAAAAGTTCAGGAGGTGGCCACGGATAAGACATCCGGTACTTCTGAACACACACAGGCCCCACCCACAAGTCATCAGTTCACAAAGTGCAGGGTAAGCTTGTCCAGGTGCCTGGAACCACCATTCCCACAAAGCACAGCTCTGAGACTCCCCAAGTCCTGCAGTCCCCCGACTCAACCCTCCCTCTATCACCCAGCCTCCGTGTGTGTGTGCTCAGTCGTGTGCAACTCTTTTGTGACTCCACAGATTATAGCACGCCAGGCTCCTCTATACATGGGATTTCCCTGGCCAGAATACTGGAGTGGGTTGCCATTTTCTCCTCCAGGGGATCTTCCTGACCCAGGGACCAAACCCATATCTCCTGCCTTGGAAGGCATGTTCTTTACCTCTAAGCCACCAGGGAAGCCCCATCTAGTTTCCCCATGGCCCGAAAAATACAGGTTGCTTCTGAAAGAGCCCTCCTTGCGTTTAGCTTCAGGAAACTATTAAGAGACCTATTAAGGCTCCTTTTCCTGCTATCTGGAAGATGAACTTTAAGACGTGGTTGACTGGGGATTAACCTCCCATCAGAGAGGTCTGACTAAGCACCAACTCAGTGCAGTGCCAGGGGACAACAAGATGGGGTGTGACGATAAGCAGACAGAGGTCTTGCCTTCCAGGGTCATTTATGGTGGAGACTAAGTTCAAAAACAACCCCGGTTGTTTCAAGGCAAGATCAAGGCTGCAGCCGGGTTCAATCATTTCTTTACCCAACACTTGTTTATGCAGCAAACATATGGATTGAGGTTTGGAAAGACTCCATCACGTGGCAGGGATAGGACATGGTAGCAAGGATCGCAGAGGGGACTCTGGAAAGGCACCGCAGGGGGCGGGGGTCTTCAGGGGACAGCCCCTCCTGGAAATAAAACCACTTCCTCTGAAAACTTTACTCTCAAACAGACTCCAGATCAGGAGAAGCAACGCTGGAGGCACCATTCACCCTCAGAGAACAAGACACCAGGCAGAACTGTCCCGGGTGGCTGGCCAGGCGTGGGTGATTTCAGTTCTCTGTGCAACAGTTTCATCACTTGTGAATTGGGAGTAATAGGCCAAATTTTCCCATTTCACATGGTTATGGTAGGGATTAAAATCTTCTAATTGAAGAAAGGGTGCTGTTGCCGAATATTTAACCCCGGGTCTTGTCTGGATACTGATTAATCAGAACAGATGGCGGCTGTAGTGGGGAGCATCTTGGGGGCCAGTAGTTAACACTTTGCTTTCTGGATTAATGTGGAGTTTGGGACAGAAGAGTAGGGGTGAGGGGGAGTTAGGGACTCGAGAGCTTGGGATGGAAGCTACTCCCCAAATCCACACAGAAGAACTTCAGTATGTTAACAACTGGGGTCACCCACTCGTTACCAGCTCTGTTCCAAAGGCTTCCCCTTGCTGTAAGGAAGAAGAAAACAAACAGTAATTCTAAAATCTGGCCCTGCCTACTTTGCAGGCATCATCTTCTTCACAACTCTGTTCCTGAGCCCCATTTGCTCAATGCACAACACAAATACACACCGAGAGAGACACACACACACAGAAACATATGCACACAGACACACACACACACGAATACTAAACTAGCATATTTCTTCTGTTCAGGACTCCAGAAGAATAAGAAACCCTGTGCATTAAACATGGGAGGGTAGGGCAGGAGATAATAACCATTAAATATACAAACTGATCTCAAGGGTCAACTTGGATTCAGAAATCGGGGCAATGCTTCTCCACTTCTGTAGGCTTCGAGTGAAAAAACCATGTGTGTGTGATGAGAGAGAGGGGAAGAGACAATCTCGTGTGTGGGAAGAGAATTTAATAACTTATGAAGGAGGAAGAAAATGAGGGGTTCTTTTCCCTCCCTTTTTTATAAACCAAGCCAGGCTGGGCCCCTCTGCTCCGCAGCCCAGGTGTAAGCCAGCCGTCAACGCCTCCAGCCTGGCTGTGTCCTCACCCTTTTCTCAGAGGAGGCACCGACTGAGGGAAGAAGGGGTGGGCGAGGGCAGGGCTGGTTCCACGGGAGGCAGGGACCCCTCAGATCCGGAGGCAACAAGCCCTGCTAGTGAGCAAACGGCCCTGCCCCCAGCTCTGCAGACTCACCCTCTCAAAGTGGTCCCCATTCTCTTGGCCTCTCAGAGGCAAGGGGAGTCCCTTCCTGAACATGAGGGGCCCTGAACTCTCTCTGATGGAGAAAGAGAACAACTCTCCAAACGAAATCAGGGATGGATTTTCCTCTCCACCTTGGAAAGTAGAGGTTTACAGCTAGATTCACCCAGAGTCAGGCAGGTTAAAATGAATTCAGAACGAATCAATGTGTGAAGCACTTCTTCTACTAAAGAACTGAGAGGCGTGGGACTTGCCTGGGGTCCAGTGGTTAAGACTCCACGCTGCCCAGTGGAGATGCAGATGTACAGAACAGGCGTGGGTACATGGGGGGGGGGGTGGGGGAAGGGTGAGAGAAATGGAGAGAGTAGCATGGAAACATACATACACGACCATACATAAAACAGACAGCCAGTGGGAATTTGCTGTGTGACTCAGGGAACTGAAACTGGGGCTCCGTGACAACCAAGAGGGGTGGGATGGGGAGGAGGTGGGAAGGAGGTTCAAGAGGGAGGGGACATGTGTATACTTATGGCTGATGCATGTGATGTATGGCAGAAACCAACACAATACTGTAAAGCAATTATCCTTCAATTAAAAAGAAAACAAAAGACTCTGCACTGCCAATGCGTGGGGGCCTGGGTTCGATCCCTGGTCAGGGAACTAGGATCCCATACGCCATGCAACGCACTCAAAAAAAAAAAAAAATATATATATATATATATATATATATATGTGTGTGTGTGTGTGTGTGTGTGTGTGTGTGTGTATATATACGATGAATAAAAACTGGAAACAAGGAAAGGAAAAAAAAAAGAGCTGGGTGGTGCCTCGGACCAGCTTCACTTCAATCCGAGAACCCAGGCAACACAGTACCTTCAGTTCCTGGCTGTTTCCATTTTCTCTCTCTCTCTGCTGGCCTCCTCTGATGCTAATCCTTCTCCCTGGAATAACGTCCCAGATCCTGCCCCACCACCTTCCTCCGTCACAGCAACTGCCACACAGCACGGAAGTGTCTGCTTGTCGCTCTGTCTCCCCAGCACCACTGGGCTGGCGTGTCTCAAACTTCCACTGCCCTTAACTATCCAAGAAGCTTGCATATTCCTAGGGTCCCCTCCAGGAGGTCTAGTTCAGCGAGTCTGCAGCAGACTGCAGTTTTCACATGCTCCCCAGGTAACTCAAGCTCAAGCACTCCCCCATCAAGCACACCCAATGGAGCTGTGAGCTCAAGTACAGCCAGGGACTGTCTGGCTTCTTAGCACCAGTACCCATCACAGCAGGGGGACTGGGCTTTCAAAAGAGATGTTGGCTACTGGCTATGGGAAGTTGCTTTGTGGGCAGGTGAAGAAATGAGTGAGTAAATAAGCTAATTTAGTGATAATGAACTTATTCACGTACTTGCTCACCCACCCGTCCACTTAATGAAGCTCTGCACCAAATGGCTAGAAAAAGATATTATACAGACTAAACCAGGTCCGTATAGTCAAAGCTATGGTTTTTCCAGTAATCGTGTATGGATGTGAGAGTTGGACCATAAGGAAGGCTGAGTGCCATAGAATTGAGGCTTTCGAACTGTGGTGCTGGAGAAGACCCTTGAGAGCCCCTTGGACAGCAAGGGGGTCAAGCCAGTCAATCCTAAAGGAAATCAGTCCTGAATATTCATTGGAAGGACTGATGCTGAAGCTGAAGCTCCAATACTCTAGCCATCTGATGCAAAGAGCTGACTCATTGGAAAAGATCCTGATGCTGGGAAAGATTGAGGACAGAAGAGGGTGTCAGAGGATGAGATGATTGGATGGCATCATCGACTCGATGGACATGAGTCTGAGCAAACTCAGGGAGATAGTGAAGGACAGGAAAGGCTGGCATGCTGCAGTCCATGGGGCTGCAAAGAGTAACACACCACTAGCGACTGAAGAACAACTACAAATGGCAGGTTGGAATCTTTTTTTATTTTTTAAATCATTATGGACTAAATTCAGCAACCAGCTTCTCAAATGCTTAATGTGGATCGGTTTTCATAAAATTCTCCCTAGAAAAGTGTCAGCATAATACTCTATGGAGATATCGTCAAGAATCCAACAGTGTCTCAAGGCTACTTGTCAGATACTGGCGCAGGGAGTTTCCTGCTTCTGCCGGCTGGGGTATGTTTCTAGGTGCATGGAATGCTCTTTGCGTGCTGCTCTGGTCCTCCAAGCAGCAATCTTACCTTCAGTAAAGCAGGTATCTGGCCCTGGACCAGTGCCCAGCACTGGGGATTCAGGGGTGAAATTAAACATGGGCCCTGTAGCAGGAAGACTTCCAAGATGGCCCCAGGTATACCTCCTTTAGAATCCCCTTCTCTGGAGTGTCAGCAGCCTGTGAATGGGAGGGAATGGCACTCCTATGGTTATTTCACCTTACACAGCAGAAGGTCCCAGTTGACTTTAAGTTACTCAAAAGGGAGATTATCCTGGGTGGGCCTGACCTAACCTGGTGAGCCCGTAAAAGAGGTGAGAGAGGAACAAGGTGTCATATGATGGAGCAGGCTCAGGGGAAGGAAGCAGATGGCATCTAGGAGCTGACAAGGGACCCTGGTTGACCACCAGGAAGAGAGCAGAGCCTCAGTCCTACAACCTCAAGGAACTGAATTCTGCCAACAGTGAGTGAGCTTGGAAGAGAACAGAATCTCAGATGAGAACGAACCACTGGGTAACACCTCGATTCTGCCTTGAGATACTGAGCAGAGAACACAATCACAGGTTGCCAGGACTTGGACGTATAGTATCTGTAAGGTCATAAACGTTTTAAGCTACTAAATTTATAGTATTGTTGTTTACTCACTAAGTCGTGTTCAACTCTGCGACTGCATGGACTGTAGCCCACCAGGCTCCTCTGTCCATGGGGTTTCCCAGGCAAGAATACTGGAGTGGATTGTCATTCCTTCTCCAAAATTTGTGATAATATTTCACAAAAAACTTCAGAGAAGCCCTTCCCCCAAGGAGCTCACAGACACCAAGGAATGAAGGACATGAGCAGTAATTCCTGTGTTTCCAAGGTCAGAGCAACTCTGCCACCAACAGAGAGAAAGAAACGGAAACATCAGAGTCTCAGAGAAGAGGCTTCTGTCCCCACCTCCCTCCTCTCCGTGTTCACACTCACAGCGGCAGCCCCAGGGCCAGGCACACTGCCTCCTCAAGTGACATCAAGAGACTTTAAGAGACTACAGGGCTTTTGGGTCTCTAAATGCACAGATGGGCTTCCCTGGTGGCTCAGTGCTAAAGAACCCACCAGCTGATGCAGGAGACGCAGGAGATATGGGTTTGATCCCTGGGTTGGGAAGATGCCCTGGAAAATGAAATGGCAACCCGCTCCAGTATTCTTGCCTGGGAAATCCCATGGACAGAGGAGCCTGGTGGGCTACATCCATGGGGTCTCTAGCGAGTCAGACACAACTAAACAACAACAACAAAGTGCACAGATAAGCCATGGGCCTGCTGAGGTTCCGTGAGGGACGGAGCCCCAGCTCCAAAGAGTGCGTTGAAATGGACAAATGGAAGATGAATGGAGTTCTTGCTTATGTCCCAAGCTTCCATCCTGTTTGGTCAACCACATAATCACCCACTTTGAGGAGTGATTCAGCGACTGCTTCAGATGAAGGCATCTACTGGCCTCAGGCAACTGAGATCTGAACCCCAGCTTCACTGCACACTATAGAGGACCCCCTCCACTACCCTCAGGGGAAGGACTGAGAATGAAATCAGCCCACTGCATGACAGGGAGCACCATGCCTGGTGCGTGGCAGGCACTCAGGAATAGTCCTTCCCTGATTCCAAAAAACATTTTGTGCTTTAAAATGGTGCTTCTCAGACCAGAAAGAGCTTCAGAATCACCAGAGGTGGTGCTTAAAAATGCAAGCTCCCTGGCTCCCCATCCCCAGGAAATTCTAATTCAGTTTAGTCTGCCTGGGTCTCAGGCACCTGCCTTTTAATCCTCATCCCTGGCGATCCTGATTCAGATGATCCACAAAGCACACCTTTTTGTGGCAAAGATGCTGGGTGGGGGTGGGGGGGGGTGGATTGTTCATTTGTGCCTCACTGGACTACTGAGGCATCTCCAGCAGGGTTCCACTGGGACCCATGGGTTCTGGAAATGTTTTAGGCATGGAATAGAAACTGTTCTTGCAAGTGTCACTGACCACTGACAACTCAAGCTCTCCAAAGGAAAAAGAGGTGTGTGCATGCATGCATCCATGCATCTTGACAGTGGCACCACAGAAGAAACCCAGCAAACGCACAGAACAAGCACCAGATGCCCCAGGGGGGTTCTGGGAGCAAAGGGAGGATACACGGCCACCTCCCCAGCCTCAGGACACCACCAAGAGGAATGCCCGTCGCTGCTCAGCAGCACCCCCAGGGTTGCACAGAGCATCTATGGATGGACTCCAAGTGTGCAACAAAGCCCTGCTGCAGGTTCTGATTGGATCAAGAGCTCTGTCCTGTTGACTCTGTGTATTTAAAGCAAAGTGAGACTGATCTGACCCAATGGGCGGCGCTGGCGTCCCCACCCCTCACCTCTCAGCATGTCAGCTGGGTTCCTCTCCCCACTGACATCTCTCAGTGTCACACACACTGGGCACTTGAGTAATATTCGCTGTACAAAATAAAAGGGTGAGTAGATAAATCACGAGTGAATGAATGAATGCACAAACTGATCTCCTTTCCTCAGTCCATTCTGCCCCATGCAGTCAGAGCACTCTTGCCATAATACAAATAAAACCAAGTTCCTCTCTTACCCAACACCCATTATTGGCTCCTACTGGATGGCTTATGTGCAGATCTAGAGAGGTGTGCCAGGACCTCTACCAAGTTCATGCCTATCCTTCAGACATTTACGTGTTTAGAGTTTTCTGAAAAAAACCATGCTATCTCATGTGTGCCTCAAAACCCTCCTATATTTAGAAACTCCAGCTTATCCTCCAAGTTCAGCTGAATCATCACCTCCTCCAGGAAGCCTTCCCTGACTGCCACAGGCAGGGTTAAAGTATCTTACAGTCAGCTGTCATTTATTCAGTAAACTATATCAGAAACCCACTTCTTCGAGTTTCTGTATCATTCTGTGTGGATCTCCATTTACCTGTTCTCCCATGCCTAACACAGGGCCTAGAACCCAGGGGGAATAAGGTGAATAATTGTATAAATTGACCTTATAATTCCCAGGAGACGAGTGTATCCCAAAGGTTAACAAACACTGTCAGACTTCGTCAAGGGTGCAGCAGGATGGAAAATACCCACTTTCTGCCAGAACAAAACAAAGCTTTTCCCACATTCAGCATGGGCAGTGGATTTGCCGCATCCATTTTCAGAAGCTGGAGAAGTTCCTCCTCCAAGAAGCAGGGCTTCCTCAGCACGACGGGGTGTCATGCCGTCTGCAGGGCCACGTGACTGGGGAATCCCATCTGTTCTCCAGCGCACGCCCACCCGTGACAAATGAATCCGTCTGCAGCTTGTGCCAGGAGCTGCTGCTTTGGGAGCAAAGGAGACTGGTGATGAATTATTCATCCCGAGGAGATGCCTGTCCCAGCCTCTTAGGTACAGCCTGCAAAGGCACCCCCTGCAACTACCAGGCTCAGGTCCCAAGACACAAAATAATAATTATTAGTAACAACAGCAGCATCTACCTTGGATCGAGTTCCTATAACATGCCCTGTTGAGAGCTTAACCTTCATTATTTAATTTTCACCATGGCCTCGCGGGGGGGGGGGGGGGGGGGGCATGAGCTAGCATCACCCTCATTTACAGATGGGAAATCGGCACTGCAGGGGAATAAGGTAACCAGCCCAGATCCACTGGTCTCCCAGGATGCTGCAGTCCACCAGTTCCCCAGAAGGTAAGCTTTCCACTGCAAGAGGGAGGAGCATCAGGGAGAAAGCAGGGAAGCCCCAGAAAGCCCGGGGAGGGGAGGGAACCCTCAGGCTGAGCTGGGAAATGCCGGGCCTCCCCTCCCCCACGGATTTAACATTCAGAGCAGCACAGGCAGGCGGGCGCGGGATGGGCGCAGGATGACAGCCCTCACCAGCCCCAGCGTGTCAAATGCAGCTATTTCCAGCAGCTTCTCTACCAGAGAAGCCCTGTCGCATTTGATATGGCTGAATCGATGATGCTGGAGGAGGTATAGTCAGGTGCGGCAGAGCTGAGGAAGGAGAGAAAGGGACTCCTTAGGAGCTCAGCCCCAGGACTGACACAGTTATTCATGTCCTGCCCCGTGGACCACTCCTGGGAAAGGAGGAGGGGCAAAGGGCAGCATCCTTTCAGGAGGAAAATAAAAACCAAAGCGGGTGTGGAGCAAAAGAATATATGAAGGGAACAAACAGACATTTTGCTTGTCGGGAATGTATGATCCTCCTTCTGCTACAAAGGATTTGGAATTACTTGCAAGATTCCATTCATAATGGTTAAGCCAAAATAGGCAAATGAGAAATGAGAGGTATGAAGAACAGGAAGTCTAGGGGAGGCAGAGATCGACCACCACGCTACGGACCATGCTGTGGCTTCATGTCCCAAGCCACCGCCTGAGAGAGCCTGCAGCCACTTCTGTAGGAGGAGTCACTAGGCAGTACCACAGGGCCTGCGGGGGCTCCGGATGGATCACATCACCTCATCAGGGCAGATGAACTTAACTTAAGGCCCCCAAAGCTAGAGCAGCTGCGGAAGGTCATGGCTGGGGGCCTCTTGGATGGACTCGCAGCCTCCTCTGGAACCCCATGCTGCCTGGACCTCGACTCCAGGTGGCTGCCCGTGGACCTTCATTTCCATCCTTGAACCTGAGGCTCCCTCTAGCCCCACTCCCCAGCCTGATCTCTTTGCTGGCCTGAGTCTGGTGGGATTTCTCAGCCTCCACTGCAGCCTGGCCCAGCACAGTGAGCATGAGGTCTGCCCCAGAGGAGCGTGGCCGTCACCCTCTAAGGTGTATGCCGATCCCTGCCACTGGTCCCTCGGCCTCCCCTA
The DNA here is from genome assembly GCA_024291935.2 of Okapia johnstoni. NCBI lineage: Eukaryota > Metazoa > Chordata > Mammalia > Artiodactyla > Giraffidae > Okapia > Okapia johnstoni. The sequence goes on from CM044309.1 coordinate 65,877,770, forward strand.
TGAATGTGAGATCTCCCTTCCTGCAGGGACTGAGTCTTAGCCTCCTTAGCATTGTGGGACCTGGTTCCCAGCTGCTAAGTCAACAGCAGCAGCCTGCAAGCCTCCTGTCCCAGTAGAGACAGGGCACAGGGACCCTGGGTGCTCTCTGCAGACCAATAAGGGACTATTTACAACAGGGGGCAGGGCTTAGGGAGATCTACATGGGAGGGTAAAGCTCCCTGGAATTGACCTGGAATTAACAGAGAACTGTTATCACCCTGGGCCTCAAATTCCAGCTCCCTGGAATTAACAGAGAACTGTTATCACCCTGGGCCTCAAAGGCAAAGGAAAGAAACCAGGGAAGCTGTAACTGGGAGAGGGCTCCCAGCAGGAGCTGTGGCCCACAACAGCCCCGTGAGAGGGAACCAAGTCTTCTCGTCCCAGCTCTCAGCCTCTGATCTCCCACTGCGGCCTCCACTGTCTGCATCCAAGCAGAAGTCCAGGCAAGGGAGCCACTGATGAAATTCACGAGGTCAGTCTCCTGTGGGTTCCAAGCAGGTGCAGAATACATTTGGAGAGACAAACAAAATACTCAGCACATAGACAGCACCTGCACTTTCTGGACCAGGCTACATAGGACCCCTGTTCTGATGACAAACACACACCTCCATGTGGTTGGGCAGGGGGTGAATTCGCCCCTTAGCAGAGGTCACATGACTCAAGCCTGGGCAAAGTCCATTCATTCACCCATTTATTCATCCATCCATTCCAGGCACCCACTCATTCATTCGTTCAGTGCTGAGTAAGAAGGATACATCTGAACAAAACCACCTTGCTTCCTAGTGGGATCCAAGCAATAGGAATCCTTCTAGCATGCAGGCTGGGCTTCCCGGGTAGCACTAGTGGTAAAGAACCCGCCTGCCAATACAGGTGGATGTAAGAGACACAGGTTCAATCCCTGGGTAGGGAAGATCCCCTGGAGGAGGACATGGCAATCAACTCTAGTATTCTTGCCTGGAGAATCCCATGGACAGAGGAGCCTGGTGGACTATGCCCCATAGCCTCACAAAGAGTCAGACACAACTGAAGCGACTTAGCACAAAGCACGCAGAGCATGAGGCAAAGCCAGGCCGTCTGGAAACTCAGTTCTGGAAACTCTGGACAACAGTGAGAAAGAGACATTCTCTTTCTGTTCCGTTAGACTTGAGAGGATGGAAGGAGGTCTGGAGAGCCATCAGCCACCTGGGAGGGAAGCAGAGTGAGGACTGGAGGCCCAGGGACAGGCCCTGACCCACACAAGGTCCGTGATGTCAAAACACTGCTGTGTCATGGTCTAAGGGACTATTTCCCCACTGAGCCATCCTGCCTTGTCTCCCAGGAAAGGTGACTCACAATCACCCAGGATGAGGGACAGGAATCCTGATCTTAAGGACTGCCATGGACACAGAGACACTGAGCATCTCTGGCAGCTGGTGGTTTGGAATCACAAAGCTGATGTGGGGTTTTCTCTGAGCAAGAGCATGATTCACACACACTGAATGTCCCACAGGAAGAGGAGGAGGAAACAAGCCCTTTGATGCCCAAGGACAAGACACATAAAAGCTCAGATCATAGGCTTGCTGAAGGGGACCGGTATTCCCTGGCAACCAGAGAGAAGGCATCTGTGAGAGAGCTGAGGAGACGACCCGGGCTCCTGTGTGGGTTTAATGAAGTGCACTCGGGGGAGGCACCATCGGGAGCAGGAAAAAAAAAAAAAACAGGTGCAGGAGTCAGGAGTTCTGGTCCTAACCTGGTTCTGCATCTTAACTGGCTGTGAATTTAAAAGAAATCGTTTACTCCCTACCCTGAGCTTTAGCCTCCTCATTTCTAAATATAAAAAGAAAAGAGCTGTAAGTGGGGAAGGTGAGGGAAGCAGCAGCACCACGGCTACGGGTAGCGTTTGGAGTCAGACTCAGCTCAAGTTCAAATTCAACCTTTAAAAGCCAGGGGGCATAAAGCAAGTCAGACTGGAAGATGCAGTCTTCTCATGTGTAAAATGCACGTGGCAGCCCCCGGCCTTACAGCATTTTGTGAGGGTTAAGAAAGATGAATCAAGCCCAGCACCACAGCAGAAACATGAGAAGGGGAGTCAGGATAACTGAGAAGGGACTGGTCTAGAAAGGTCTGGAAAAGATGCTGCCCGGTCCCCAAGCCAAACGCTTTGAGAGCTATGGCATGGGGGCACTCTTTGCATAAGGATGACCCCACCACCACCAAACTCCCTGCCAAGTAACTCAGCTCTCTCATCCAAGCCTCCACAAGGCATTTTTCAAACCTCCATTTTCAGCTCTTAAAACACCCTAAAACATTTATTAGAATTTTTGTCTTGATTTCTGAATTGACTTGTCACAGCTGTAGTGGAAGCAAAAGCTACCTTAGTAAAATTTAAAAAGCACCTTGAGATTCTGGCTTTTGGGACCAGACAGAAGGTCCTTCTTAAAGTAATTGCCAAAAAAACCCATCAAGGAGACCAGAGAAAAGGCAGTCACAACCACAGCCACCTCCACTAGTGAAGTCAGCTGTGTGACCCCTGCTGGTAAAAAGGAGGAGACCTGTTTTCCAAGTGGCTAGTACACGCAGGGGATTCTTCTAGGTGTTGTTAAAGCCCAGCATTAGATGCGCTTCCTTGGTGGCTCAGATGGTAAAGAATCCACCTGCAATGCAGGAGACATGGGTTTGATCCCTGAGTCTGAAAGATCCCTTGGAGAAGGAAATGGCAACCCACTCCGGTATTCTTGCCTGGAGAATTCCATGGACAGAGGAGCCTGGTGGATGACAGTCCATACGGTTGTGAAGAGTCAAACGCAACTAAGTAACACACACACACACACACACACACACACACACACACACACACACACCACACACACACACACACATACACACACACACACCAGCTTTATTTCTAATCCTCCAAACAAGCCTATGATATGATGGTCAGTATTATTAGCCCATTACAAAGATGATACAAACTGAGGCTCAAAACCCCTTAACTGGTTTGCCCAAGGCAACGTAGCACTAGTAACTACTGACAAGGCTTCATTTGATCGCTGGACTATCTGACTACAGAGTTTGTATTCTTCCAAACATGCCATTCTCTCTTCAAAGGAAAAAAGCAAACAGAGCTGCCTGCTAAAGTATGTGGGCACCCACCCAAGGGGATGAATGCTTGGCTGGGTAAATTCTAAAGTGTCTCAGAAAGCATCCTTCTTGTCACTGTAGTGTCACGGGCACCGATGATGGTGGCCCGTCAGCCTCTGGGCCGTCACACTCAGGAGACCAACTTGGTCTCATCTGCAGCTTGTCCCCATCCCGTGAGCCGGAAGCAAGCATCCAGCGCCAGGATGGACGTCTCCTGGGCTGACATCCGGAAGAGCGTGGGCTGTGTTTTTCACTCAAAAGAAGACAGAGATTAAGCAGAACCCAGACAGCACATCAAAGAGGTCATCATGGTCAGAACAGACTCAGGGAGGAAAAGACTCTCTGGCCAAGCACACTTGTGTTTATTTAACTGCTTTCGGCCCTGATGGATAACTAATTTATACCAAACCACAGTGTACTCGAGATGTGTTGATAAATGATGCCGCAGAAGCCTCCTGCTTCTGTGCTGTCAGTGTGTTTTGCATTCCTCGAGGCTACAAAGAGAACTCCTGCTTCCCCAACAAGGCTTCAGACACTTGCAAACACAGAAAGAAGGCCCCTCATTTCTCAAGAAGAGGCCTCATTTCCCCCTGGAACTCTAGCCCCCAGCTTAGCACATAGTAGGTCTTCAAAAAAAAAGTTTCCTGGGTTAACATGGAATTGTTGCTGTTTAGTTGCTAAGTTGTGTCCAACTCTTGCAACCCCATGGACTGTAGCCTGCCAGGCTCCTTTGTCCATGGGATTTTCCAGACAAGAATACTGGAGTGGGTTGCCATTTCCTTCTCCAGGGGATCAAAACTGTGTCTCCTGCATTGGCAGGCAGATTTTTTACCACTGAGCCATCAGGGAAGCCCTAACATGGAATACATTTACATTTTAATTCAAATGATAAATATGATGTTTGAAAGATAAGTTAGAATGCAAAACTGCTCAAATGGGAGATATGAGCAGAAAGTGACAAAGGTGAGTGTCTCAAAGGTTTATGCAGTCAGTGTGCATATTGAGAAGTGCTTTGCTATATTTTCGAAGTTTCCTGCTGATATATATGTATATGCGTAGATAGAATATACAGTATTTGTGGATATGAACAGTCATATATTTTAAGATATTGGATGACTAAATCTATCCAGGCATGCAATTGGCACACAGATGGTCTCGGTAAAATGGGAACTCACCCTGGCCCAAGAAAAGCTCTAAGAAAATGAAATTCTAACAATTTCATCACAAAACATTCGATCAGAAGTCTCAAGAAACCAGTGTTGGGAACTGGGAAAGGCTCTCCCATAAGCCCCAGTTATAAAAGGGTAAATGAGTACAAGGAGCAGGAGCTAAGAGACGCAGGAGACATTTTGAAAAGTGTTCCAAATCTGGGCTTCCCTGATGACTCAGCAGTAAACCATCTGCCTGCCAGAGCAGAGCAGGTTTGATCCCTGGTGTGGGAAGATCCCATATGCCTCGGGGCAACAAAGCCTGTGAGCCACAACTACTGAACCTGTGCCCTGGAGCCCACGAGCCACGACTACTGAAGCCTTCCCGCCCTAAAGTCCACGCTCCATAAGAAGAGATGCCACTGCAAGGAGAAGCCCACACACTGCAACTAGACAGTCAACCCCGCTCGCCATAACTAGAGAAAAGCTCACACAGCCACAAAGACCCAGCACAGCCAAAAATAAATAAAATTATTTTTTAAAGTGTTTCAAATCTGTAGAAAAGCACGAGGAAGATGCAAACCCAGAAGGAGCAGAAGAAAAACACCAGGAATGACCAAACTTGTGCTGCACAATCTCGTGGAGAAGGAAGGAAAACAAGACGGGGATGGTTTGGGACAGATGGTGGATGAGCAACAGATGAAAGACAGAAGTAGTCTTTTCCATCTTGATGGGTGATTCTGTCTTCAGCAAAAAAAAAAAAAAAAAATGTTTTCCAAACCGGAAGATGAGGAATAAGCCTAAATAAAGCAGGAACAAATGGAAACACAGGAAAGATAATACCATGACATGAGTCACGGGCCCTAGATCTGACAGCAGAGTCACATATGAAATGTGCTTTTTCAAACAGGGGATGGTGGACCTCTGCAAACTCACTGCCTCCTGCTCTCCCAGTCCTACAGGACATTTCTGCTCCGCTGGCCTTTAGTTCTCGGAACACAGACGCTTTTCCACCTCAGAACACGGTTCTCTTCCACCACCCACTCTGCCCACACAGCATCCCCAGGCATAACCGGCCCCTCACCTGACAACTGCACCTTGGAGATGCCTCCTCCCACAGCCCTCCATTCCACCAACGTCTTTGTTTCCAAGTCATAACGCACAATTATGTGTCCCTTTACTCATCTGTCTGTCTGTCTCTGCAACTAGAATCTCAGCTACCTGGGAGAAGAAGGGATAGATCTTTAAGCCAAGGTCTGAGGAATCAAAGGAACTTTTGGGGGCAGATGGTGGAGAACAAGAGGGAAAAGCATTTCTGGCAGAAGGAACAGCATGAGCGAAAGCACAGAGTCATGAACCAACACACAGTGAGAGGAATAGGCCCTGGAGGAGGGTGGGAAGGAGATGAGCCCGGATATGTAGGCAGGGGGCCAGGAGAGCTCGCATGGACAAACTGGGAGCCCCTTTCCAGGACTCTCACTTTCTAGTCACCCCACTTCGAAGATGCCAGGTCCTTCTCCAAGGGCAGGGAGAGGCCACAACTCTTTTTTCAATGTCATCTGACAAAATGGAGGTATTACCACGTGCCCCTACCTCTGCTGCTGTGTGGAAGGGGAGGACATAGTGGACATGCCCTCTGGACAACACGGGGGCTGCCAGGCTAGACCACCACCATTGGTAGGGACCAAAAGGAAGCATTCCCGGGAATGGATGGTAAAGCTGCCCACTTGATATGCATCGGCATTCTAGGACTTTGTCCCGATTCCACTGAATCGGGGCCACTTTCCAGAAACCTGGGCCCCCAGAGAGTGCAAGGTTTAGCTTCTTCCACCAAAGGCAATAGTCACTACCGAATATCCCTCAGGAAAGGCAGGAAGAGGCAGATAGAGAGTGCAGACTCCAGCCAGGGTCCTGGCTTGGAAATTCTCATGGCCGTGAGATGTGACTGTTAAGACAGTCACCCAACCTCTCTGCAGTCCCAGGGACCTGAGACCTCATCTGTAACAAGAGGTCACTAGTGGCTCTGGCCTTGCAGAGCTGTTGTGATGATGGAACGAGGGAATCCTTTCAGGAGGGTAAAGTCACCCCATTCTGCAGGTGAGTAAACTGGGGTTCAGAGAGGTGGGTAACTTATCTAACGCCACACAGCCACAAGTGGCAGAGCTGCAGATTCACTCCAGAGTCCACATCCCTGACCTCTGAGCCGCGCTGACCTATTGGGTTTCAGGAGGTCCGGCAACCCTGACACCCCCTGCCCACCCTGACCCTACCCTGCTCCCATCTAACCGACACTGAGCCCCAAGCAGACACACAGCCCTGAAGGTGACTCGGGGACATTGAAAGCATGCACTGTACTTCAGCTCCGTTAACTGTAACCACATCCTGAACACAACCAAAACTAGGTCAAAAGAAGTATTTCTGGGATTAAAAAAAAAAAAAACCACAGCAGGAATATCCTAAATGTGTCTCCCATCATTTGCAGCCAAATGATTTCAAATGGAGGGCTTGTTATTCGTCTTTTTCTTTTGTCATGTCACAATCCTGTTTCAGCCTGGAATCAACGAGTTTCCATCAGCAGCTCCCATCCTTACCCCAGCGCCAGGCCCAGCTCAGGGGAAGACAGCAGGATTCATGGCTGACATAGGTGGGTCCAGACTCCCCGGCCCACGTGACATGTCCTGGACCCTGCATCCTTTCTCGCATGTCCCCTTGCACCTCAGCCTCCATTCTCTTCCGAAGGTTGACCACTCAGTCCCAGCATCCCCCAGGACTTCAGCCTCACTCCTCATTTCGGAGACAAGAAGACTGAGGTCCAGAAAGATAAACAGATTGCTCCAAGGCCACAGCCAATTAGTGGCAGGCCAGGGCAAAGTCCAGGGCTCCTGGCACTCATGCTTGTCATCTTTATGCCCCACTGGTAGAGGAGCTATAGAGACACCACAAGTGTTTTAGCTTCCTCGGTTCAGTTCAGTTGTCGCTCCGTTGTGTCTCTTTGCGACCCCATGGGCTGCAGCACACCAGGCTGAGTGCTGCGGTCCATGGACAGGACAGGCTCCCTGTCCATCACCAACTCCCGGAGTTTACCCAAACTCATCTCCACTGAGTTGGTGATGCCATCCAACCATCTCATCCTCTGTTGTCCCCTTCTCCTCCTGCCTTCAATCTTTCCCTGCATCAGGGTCTTTTCAAATCAGTCAGCTCTTCACATCAGGTGGCCGAAGTATTGGAGTTTCAGCTTCAACATCAGTCCTTCCAACATTTAGCTTCCTAGGGCTGTCATAACGATGGATCATGAACATGGAGGCTTAACACAACAGAAACGTATTCTCTCACAGTTCTGGAGGCCAGAAGTCCAAAATCAAGGTGCGTGTAGGGCCACCTCTCTTGAAGACTCCAGGGGAGAATCTTTGCTTCTTCTAGCTTCTGGTGACTCCAGATGTTCCTCAGCTTGTGGCCACATCACTCCAGTCTCTGCCTTGACTCTCACATGACTTTTTCCTCTACTCTCCATGTGTCTCTCCTCTGAGCATCTCTTACAAGGACACTTGTCATTGGATTTAGAGTCCACCCTAGGCTTCCCAAGTGGCTCAGTGGTAAAGAATCCACCTGCCATGCAGGAGACATGGGTTTGATCCCTGGGTTGGAAAGATCCCCTGGAGGAGGAAATGACAACCCACTCCAGTATCCTTGCCTGGAGAATCCCATGGACAGAGGAGCCTGGCAGGTTACAGTTCATGGGGTTGCAGAGTCGGACGTGACTGAGGATGCATGCATGATGCAGGTAATACAGGATAATCTCAAGATCCTCCTACTTAGGGATTCCAGACACCTTTGGAGATCGGGAATTGTGAGCACAGCTGTGGGTGAAGAAAGACCCTCCGATCCATGTTACATCTGCCCACAAAGCAGAGCAGCACATGGGTTTGTAGCAGAGACCTGCCCTCCGCTAGATATCAGCCACGTGCCATGCACTCTTAAGACAGATATGTAATACACCATCCCAAGATAAAGAGATCAGCTTACTGCACAGAAGACTTACTGCACACCAGGCTCCATTCTAAATCATCATACACATTCTCTTTTCTCCCGTAACCACCCGATAAGAGAAGTAAGATGTAAACTCCATCACCTGCTAGCTGGGTAACTTGAAACAATCAAATGCACTGGACCTTAACTTCCTCACCTTAAAAATGATAATGGGACTTCCCTGGTGCTCCAGTGGTTAAGAATCCACCTGCCAATGCAGAGGACATGGGTTTGATCCCTGATCCAGAAAGATCCCACATGCTACAGAGCAGCTAAACCCATTCACCACAATGACTGGAGCCCTGCTGCACAACAAGAGAAGCCACTGCAATGAGAAGCCCACACACCACAACGAAGAGCAGGCCTTGCTTGCTGCAGCGAGAGAAAGCCCAGGCACAGCAATGAAGACCCAATACGATCAAAACTGAATAAATAAATGAAAAAATTTTAATGATAATAGTAATAATAACTGTTTTGAGAGGTCACAGGAAGGTAAAGGAGAAATTGTAAGGGAAATGCATAGCACAGAGGCACACCCACTAGAAGATGTTACTATGGTATCTGTTCATTACTCATCTCTTTTTTCACATATCCCTGCTTCCTCACACACACAAACAGCACTTGGACTCCAAGAATGGATGGATTAGATTCCCTGTAACAACATTATATGTGTTATTATTAGTCACTGGATAGTGGACCACAGATTATTACTATAAAGCTATCCACATAAGAAAGACAAACACGGGTCAGCAGGGGAGCACTGTATGGTACAAGGAGGGTAAAGAGGGCTTGTCCTGCATGCAGAATCTAAACGATGGCTGGTGTTCCCCCAAACACTGCTTGAGAAGGCTCTGGCAGGAGCAGAGCAGGATTGATTAGTGACGCCTGAGACTGACTAGCGATGCCTGAGATTGACTAGTGATGCTTGCCACAGGAAAGGCAGTGGGTCATTCAGCTGGTTCATGGTTTAAGTGCCCTCCCTCCCGTGGACAGCAAGAAGATCAAACCAGTCAATCCAAAAGGAAATCGACCCTGAAAAATCATTGAAAGGACTGAGGCTGAAGCTCCAATACTTTGGCCACCTGATGTGAAGGGCTGACTTACTGGAAAAGATCCTGATGCTGGGAAAGACTGAAGGCAAAAAGAGAAGGAGGTGGCAGAGGATGAGATGGTTGGATGGCATCACTGACTCAACGGAAATGAATCTAAGCAAACTCTGGGAAACAGTGGAGGATAGAAGAGCCTGGGGTGCTACAGTCCATGATGTTGCAAAGAGTCAGACATGACTTATTGACTGAACATCAAGTCCTTCTTCCCTCAACTGGAAAAAGAACACCAGCCTCACACACAGAGCCTTGAGCTTCTAGTGTGTCCCCCTCCAGTGCCTTGGTCTCTTCATCTGCAAAATGAAAGGCCTGAACTAGTGACCTTGGAGGCCCCATCTTGTCTTCCTTGCTCTGACTCCTTTAATCTAACTAATGACATCATGGTGAGGGGCCAGGCTGGGGTCACTGACTCCAGGACAAGACGACAAGACAGCAAAACACCATTCTGACCACCCTCTTGGATAACTGTATGATCCCCTGATTAACCCTTAAACTCCTACCAGATCTGATTCCCAAAGGAGCAAACAAATGGCCTCAAGCTGCCTCTGTTCTCAGCAACAGTGATTTAAAATGTAAAAATAACTCCCTGGTGCCAGCAAGACTTGGGGTCTGGGCAGCAAAGCCAAAGAAACCAAAGGCTGTTGCTGGGCTCTGTGTACACGCCCTTCCAAATTACATGGGGGGCACGCTCCCCGGCCCAGTCACAGACAGGAGGAAAAGAGAGGAGAAATCCACAACACTCCCCGACCCCACCCTCTCTCTCTCTCACACACACACACACACAAGATCAACCGAAACAGCAGCTCAGCACAAGGGAGAAAGTCCCGAAAGTGGCCCAGGCTGGTCTTTCTACACCAAACAGGCCCAGATCTCTTTCCAATAAAATGGCTTTTAATCACTTTAAAGATTTTAATAAAAATCCCCCATGGACTAATTATAGGCAAGGCTTCCTGGCCACGATCTAGTTAGCAATCATGCCTCAGCCTGAGGATGCTCCCTGGGTTCTCTCTGTGTGTCTCTCTTTCCTTCTTTCTCCCCAGTCTCTCCCAGGGTGTCTGCCTCCGTGCCCCCAATCCCAACATGTGTGTGTCCCCCTCTGTCTGCCCCTCTGCAGCGCGGTCTCCCCCTCCATCTGTCTGTGCATCTCGGCTCTCAAGGTCCCCCCCGCCCCGACACTTCCCTCCTCCCTCGCTCCATCTGCCTTGCTCTGTGTCTCTCTCCCTGTAGCATTTCCCCGTCCACCTCCCACTCCTTTCTCTGATCCTTTCTCTAAAGCAGAGTCCTTCTGCTAGCTGTGCCCACTCTTCATTTTTTCCTGCCTTCAGAGAAGTCTCTTCCAACTGGGAATGGCTGCCACAGCTAGTCCAAAATTCCTTGGAAGCACACCTAAGCCACTTTTGCAGAAGGCAACTTATTTACAAAACATTATTACCATAATTAACGCAAACACTTTGAAATAGCAACCACAGCCTCTGGTCCCTGGAAACCAGCACATAGAAATTAGTCAGCATTCCCTTCTCATTCACCATCCTAGAGAAAACACACATACACACACACACACACACACCAGCTTTCTAAGGCTCACTAAAAAATGATTAACCCTTAAAAAGCTACGAAGTTCATGATTTCCTTTATCACATCTTGAAAGTGGAAGACACAGCAAGGTACACCCAGCTTAAACTGTATATGTAAATTACCTTTTGTAAAAATACATGCTCACCAGGAATATTACCTAAATGTATTTTAGAACATCACTGGCACAAAACTAGTATATTCAAATACTCAGTTAAACAAGCAGATATTAAGCACCCATTGGGTTCTTGGGGCTGATATTGAATAGGAGACATACTTACACAATGATGGAAGGAACATACATCCAAACAGAACATCAGTCTATGACATGATAAAAAGCAGTAAGAGACGGGACCCCCAAGGGAGGTCAGGAAGACCTCCATGGGATTTCCAAGCTTAATTCTTTAAGGATGGGTTAGCCATTTCAGGCCGTTCAACAGGGGGTGACCTTGGCATTTGGATCAATGCTTTGTATTTTTCAAAACACTATTTGAAAACACTTGCCCCAGATCCACCTGTTTTGATCCTCAAAAGCACAGTGCCAGGTACACCAGGGCATGTGACGTGTGCTCGTCAGCGAGGAATGAGGGAGTGGATGGCGTGAAGAACTCTGGGCAATAAAAATAAGGCATCTTGCCTTATTCTCCTTGCAGCCTCAGCACCTAGCCCACGGCTGGCTCCCAGCAGACGCCCCATCCATGTGTACTGAATGAACAGCTGAATGAGGCAGGAAGTAGAGGCACCATATCCTTATTTGATAGATGATGAAACTAACACAGAAAACGTGATCCCATGGCCACGGTCATCCAGCTAACTAGGAGAACTGATGAAAACAGAAGAGTAATCATGACTTTAATATTCCATCCACTCAATACATGCCCTATCCTCTTAAATGCTGATTTTTTTTTTCTTATTCCAAAGAATATGTCTAGACCCACTCTCAAAGTTCATCACAGTGTTGTGTCATCAAATCCAAGGAGAAAGTATCTAAAGAATGGGAGTTTTCCAATCACTCTGCTCACTGCCTTAGATTGCTTCCAGAATCAAGTGCTCCCATTCATTCATTCATTCATTCAACAAGCAGTTCTTAACACTCAAACACCTACTCCCTCCCATGCCCTGTGCCAAGAACTGGGCATAAAATGTAAGGGACTTACCTTGGCCTGAGTAGTTTTTCATTCAAAGGCTACTCCAATGAGAGAGACTCCCTGCTTCTTTCATGAGCTATTTCTACTTAGAAGTCATCTTCAATGTGTGCTTTGGTTAGATCCCCACCCAGACCTTCCCTTACAAGCAACATTTGTAACTAGTCTGAGTCAAGGGTTCTCAGTTCTGGCTACACATCAGAATCACCCCCAAAAGATTCAAAAACAAACATAATCTCAGTATTTATTCCAGACTAAATAAATCAAAATTTCCAAGGTGGAGCAAGACACAGCCATCAGAAATTCAAAAAGCGCTCCAGAAATTCTAATGCGAAGACTCACTAGAAACTTGCTGAACCAAGTGCTACCAAGCACCCTCTTAACAATTCAGCACGGAAAGGTCACTGAATTGAGCCAAAAGGCCTGAAGTGCCAGTCTTGGGTCTTCAATCGTATGACTTCAGGCAAGTCACTTCCCTTCCCTGGGCGTGATTGGTTTTCTCCTGTTTGCAAAGAGCTGAATGAAAAAGGGGATCTGCCGGAGCCTTTCCAGTTGTCACGATTGGTGTCTACAGAAGTCCTGAGCCACTGAGAACCACCCCATTCCAGAAGACAGACACCTACAGAAGCCAGGCAATCGGTGGAGAAATCAACCATCGCCACAAGCTCCTCCCTGAGCATTCAGAACAACTGGCTTTGGCAAGAGGAAGTATTCACTCATTGCAGTGGGCTTTTCCCCAAATGGCATCAGTGGGAAGATTTTCCCCTTTACACTCTCAAAGGCTGATAAAAGAATACATCTCAAAAGAGCTCAGTTACCCTCCCCTCTGCAGCCCCTTTCCATCCCAAAGTGCCCGATGACACTCTCCTCCAGGCATCACTATGGCGGCTCAGTAGGGGTGGCTCGGACCATCTACTCCTCACATGTCACATACTCTCCTGGCCGCATACTTCGGGGCTCCCTTGCCCCGCTCACTCTCCCCTCACTTCACGAACACAGTGCCTACTCCTGGCCGAGGCCCTGCCTGTGTGCCTCAGGATAACTCATGCTCCACCTGATGGGATTAGGCCCGAGAATCTTCCTTCCTCACACTGTCCCCAGGGAGCACCAGATCCAGTTCAGCCCAGCCTCCCTTCAGGGGCCACTCATATTCCCTGAAACCCCACACTCTGGGGTTCTTCCCTCCTATGTCCCCTAAGAGAGTGTGTCCTCATCACGTTCATGGACCACTTTCAGGCATCACTAGACAGGAGAGGCTCCTGCACCTGCTGGTACTCACACCAGAATCGTATTCTCCCAGAGCCCAGTGAGACTGGTGATGGGAGGAGCCAGGCATCTACTTGCAGGGTTGTGCTCTTGCTACCACGTTCTGGCCAAACACCCCTCCAGGTTCCGCCTTCTCTATCGGGGGGCACAATGCCCTGGCTGTCCAGACATGATCTCCAGGGAGTCCTCAGTCATTCCTGCATCTCCTGGCCCCACTGCCCTCAGAGCTCACTGTGAGCATGTCCAACAAAGCCAGAAGTTCTCTCCAGGATCTGACCCCTTCCATCATCCAGGCTCCTGGGTATCCTCATGTAATTGGATATACGGATTGAGGCATGCTGGTTGTCCTCCTTAGCAGGTGGACCTACAGTCCCCAGACTGGAAGGAAAGAAGAGTAAGTGTCATTCTGAGAGCACATCTAGGGATGCCTCATTTCTATGGCTCTACTGAAGACATCCTTCCTGCTGGGGCCCAGACAGGCAACAGCTGGGGCAGGCCCCCACCTCACAGAGAGCTCCAACCAGGCACATGGTGAGCCCTTTCACTATGGTCTTTAAGCAGGTCCAGGGGCCTGGAGTCACATCGCATTTATTTTTCCCACTGGAGAAGAACTCTTGAGAGTCCCTGGGACTGCAAGGAGATCAAACTAGTCCATCCTGAAGGAAATCAACTCTGAATATTCATTGGAAGGACTGATGCTGAAGTTCCAATACTTTGGCCACCCCATGCAAAGAGCTGACTCATTGGAAAAGACCCTGATGTCAGAAAAGACTGAAGGCAAAAGAAGAAGGAGGTGGCAGAGGATGAGATGGTTAGATAGAATCACCGACTCAATGGACATGAATGTGAGCAAACTCTGGGAGACAGTGGAAGACGGGGGAGTCTGGCGTGCTGCAGTCCATGGGGTCGCAAAGAGTCAGACACGACTTAGTGACTGAACAACAACAAACTGTACAACTTTGAACCAGTAACTTTACCTCTCTAGGCATCAGTCTCACTTTCTCTAAAATGATTTTAATAAAATCTACCTCATGGAGTTGCTGTGGAGACTCACTGAGAACCATAGGTAAAAGCTCTTACTGATTTTACTTAACTTAACTCGATTCACACCCCAAATTTGCCCGCTGATTCTCTATTGACTCAACATGGAAATTCACATTCCCAAGGGACCACATTCTGTTTATCACTACATTGCAGCACCTGGCATGGGATGGGGCACATGGCAGGCCCTCAGTGCATGTTCGGAGAGTGAATCAGAATTGAATTAATCAGGGTTAGGGTAAGAATCCATGGCAACCCAGCTTCCTGGTGGTAGAGATGTGACCAGCTGAGACATCAAGGGCCTAAGGCAGAAAATGAATGAACATGGCAAAAACCCAAGACCAAACCAAACTGCAATCTGTCAAAATATTGGATGTTGTTTTCAAGTCCAGGGTTTAAATCAATCAAGAATTTATTTAAATACATTAAAGTTGAACACTTCAACCAGGTTACACAGCATGTTGAATTTCTTACACTGTAACGTTATTCCAGCAACGTCTTTACCAACCTCCTGGTTGGTCTCCTTCCTTCAGAGACTTGCCTCTCTGTTCCACAAAGAACAGTGTAGCCAGGGTGACTCTTTCTCATTTAAACATCATTTTATCCGCTAAACTGAAACCTCCATGTGGGTAAGAATTTTTGTCTCTTTTGCTTGCATCTCCAGTGGCTGTTATGGTGCCAGGTACAGATAAGGTGTTCACAGAGTATTAGTTGAACTAATGGTCCAGTTGATGCTGCAAATAAACTGTCAGCACTTGAACAGAAAGGACACACCAGCAGGTATAGCAATACCAGACCCCAGATTCTAGGTGAAACAGAACAGTATTGTCTAGTCTCTCCACAGTGGATGAAGAATCCCCATGTGGGTTACTAGAATAATTGGCTGTTTCAATGCCCAAAGGCCACGGGGTCAAAGAGTCTTATGCTGTAGGAGGAGAATCTAAGAAGGCATCCTAAACTCTCCAGGTGTTCATCTGATCCTTTCACATCAGAGTTGGGACCAGGATGTTGTAAAAGTCAGGGCTGCCATTTCTCTGGATCCTTAGCCCCTACCATTCCCCAATTCCATGAAGAGCTCCCACAAGCCATCTGCTTGTGGAAAACCACCCCCATTGATGTGTGAGATAGTTCTGACTCAAGAGAGAAGCAATGTGTACAGCCTGTGGCTTCGACACTGCCTTTTGGGTCAGCTTTCAAGTCAACAAGCATGGTTTCATCTCTGATCCCCATCACAGCATTCTAATTTTCAAAAAATCACCTGGGGAACTCAACCAATGCATGTGAAAAGGCTGGGCACTGCTTTCTGGAAGTTGAAAGAAGGTGGTGATGAGACTGTGTTGAATTGATTGTCTTATTTTTTAACATATATACTTTGAAAGTGAAAGTTGCTCAGTTGTGTCTGACTCTTTGCCACCCCATGAACTATACGATCCATGGAATTCTCCAGGCAAGAATACTGGAGTGGGTTGCCATTTCCTTCTCTAGGGGATCTTCCCAACCCAGGGATCGAACCCCGGTCTCCCATATTGCAGGCAGGTTATTTACCAGCTGAGCCACAGGGGAAGAAAAATATACTATTTTCCATGGTATTTTAAAGTTGCCAAATCTTTCCATCACCCTTATCCTGTTCTATTTTCCTCTACAGTTATCACTGTGTAACAGACTGTAAAATTTTCACATTTAGTTTATCATTGGCCTCCCCAACTAGAATGCTCATTCCACAAAGGCAAAGATTTGGACTGATGGTTCAGTGGTGAAGACTCCGCACTTCCACTGCAGGGCACACGGGTTCGATCCTGGACAGGGAACTAAAATCCCTCAGGCCATTCAGTCAAGAAGACAATTCTGTGGGATAAAACAGTGAATGAACAAATGAATGCATGGACAGGTGTGGGGGTATTTAGTCAAGGGAACAAAAGAAGCTCAGTGTTCCCATGTCAGTTGACTTTGATCCTCACAAAAAAGGCAGAGGCAGCGATGACTCCCCTTACAGGTGGGGAACTAGACCTCAGAGAACATAGGTAACCATGAGCAAGTACAGAAACCAGGATGTCAGCCCACGTCAACCTGAACTTAGCCACTGCAGGCTACCTCCATTTCATCTCCCAGCATCTTGGAAGCATGTTTTTGTTATCCCTGCTCTGCAGATAAAGGAACTGAGAGCAACCTGCCGGAAATCAAACTGGGTCCAAACCCAGATTGAGTAACAAACAGAAGCCCAAGGAATATAAGCATAGATCATTTTTTCAAGAACCCAGATGCAGAAAGATGGCTCCTTGAACTTGGTCTACCCTCCAATCTTTTCCTCATCACTCTGCATGAATCAAGTCTCTACCATCTCCACCAGCTTCCACACCCCTGCCCCAGATCTCCAAGAGTTGGTCCCTGAAAGAAAAGCAGAGTCAATTTATTAAATGGCTTTTTAAAAAACAATTCATAATTATGTATTTATGCCACAGAATTTCTTTGCCTTCATTCCAGCAAATGTATTATATTCTATAATTAAGATTTTCAAATAATATGCACTCTATTGACAAAATGCCAAGTAAGACAAACTTTCTTGAGTCCATGTAGTTCTTAGATAGCTTTTAATTAACTTTAATTTGGAGAAGCTTCGCCCTGCTGAGGCAATAACAAATGGAGTTATCACCAAAATTCTTAAGGTAATACTTAGACATGGAAATGAGTCCTGACTTTCACACCACCACATTCAGACACTATAAGGACCTGTGTGTGTGCATGCTAAATCGCTTTGGTCGTGTCTGACTTCGCGAGTCTATGGACTGTAGCCCACCAGGCTCCTCTGTCCATGGGATTCTCCAGGCGAGAAAACTGAGTGGGTTGCCATGTCCTCCCCCAGGAGATCTTCCCGACCCAGGTATATAACTCGTGTCTCTTATATCTCCTGCATCGGCAGGTGGGTTTTTACCACGAGCACCACCTGGGAAGCCCATAAGGAGGTGAAAAAGTGAAAAGTGTTAGTTGCTCAGTCATGTCCGACTCTTTGCGACCCCGTGGATGAGGCTCCTCTGTTCATGGGATTCTCCCATGGGAGTGGGTTGCCATTCCCTTCTCCAGGGGATCTTCCCGACCCAGAGATTAAACCTGGGTCTCCCCCACTGCATGTGGATTTCTTTACCATCTGAGCCACAGGGAACATACGATTAACTGTAACTGCAGGTGGCACTCCGTGTCGTCTCCCCTGGTGCCAGCACAGAGCCTGGCATGCAGTAGGAGCCAAAACTGTAGAATGAATAAAAGGCTGGAGGACGAGGCTCTAATGTCCAACACTAAACTTCTCAAATGCTGGCTTCAACCACAATGGGTCAGGTCCTCTCTCCATTCCCACAAGCCACCTGGGAAACCTGCTCTATCTCTCAGCCTGGGGAGCCCCACGTGCTAGTCTTCAAATGACCCCGTGAAGGCAAAGCTTTCTTGTTTTCCTTCCCCAAATAAATATCCAGGGCAGAAGATCCCTCCTCTGGTGCAGAGAGCATTTCGCTCCTTTCAACATCCCGCTTTGAATTTTATTCATAACCAGGCAACCTGAAGCTCTAGCAGCGTATGTTTCTCTCCCCTCCAGATTTAGAAGAAAAATATATTTGAGGTATTTTTAACTGAGAACACCCAGTCCCCACCCCCACCCCCAACACCCTCTCCCTCATCTGCTCAGACATCACATCTCTGCCCCGGAGACGGGTCTTTGGAGGCAGGAGAGGCTCAAGCCATAAATCCTCATCTGTGGCTGATGATCCACATGGAGAGGAATGACAAATGCTCTATTTAGCCCTATTTCCAAGGAAATTAGAATTACAAATCGCAAAGCTATCGCTGAGCCCTGCTTGGGCATAACCTTTGGAAATAAAACTGGGAAGGAGGTGGGGGGAGACCTGGCATTTGACTAGTCTGTTTCACTGTCAGCTTTTGTAGAAATCCAACCAATGACAGAAATCACACCCCCTACCCCCACCCGGCAGCACTACCAATTAGAGCAGGTGGCCCAGGAGTATTCACTCTGCATTGTTCACTGCTAAAGGCACCACCAAACCGGGTAAGCCATCGCTTCCAGGGAAAGTACAGAAAATTGCTTCTTTAATTGGGTAGATTCCAGAGCTAAGAATAATTTAATTGAAAAACAGCATTAGTGAGAATCAAAGGGACCTGAAAAGGGGCCGGGACACAGATGCCCACAGGTCGGAGATGCTGAGAGCCTGGGTTCTCGGAAGGCATGGAGAAAAGGGGCTTGGTCTAAAATCTATCACCATCACACCTCACTACCTCCACTTCCCCAGCTGAGCACCCCAAGCCCCTCACCCCAGACACAGACACACATCCCTCACTGGGATGCTCGTCTCAAAGGAGAGAACCAAGAGGAAGGAAAACCAAGAGGAAGATGGTTACCTTATTTTGTTTTGTTTCCTCAATTTTGCAACAGTTCCCTTGCAGTGCCCTGTAAGGGAAGCAGTATGGACTTACCTGTGAAGGTCCAAGGGGTCCTGGGGTCAGGTTCTCCTCCTGTCCCTGTTAGGACCCTAGTGAGGTCACCCAGCACCTAAGACTCTTCTCCCCACCTAGGTGTTCTCCTTGTTTACTTAATCACGACAGTCATAGCTCGGTGCCAGACAATATTCTCAGTTGGATATTTAAAAATATCAAGTCATTTAATGCTCATAGCAAGCCTGGGAGACAAGCTCCGTTTGTGATCCCTTTCTTCAGATCAGAAACCTGACAGGCACAGAGAAGCTGAGTAACTTGTCCAAAGTGACATAGCTGGTAAGAGTTTCAGAGCTGGGCTTTGCATCCAGGCAGTCTGGCTCCAGAGCTCACGCTCTGATGATAACATGGAGATGATTCAGTGTTTCTCCCCTTCATTTAACCCGGGCTCTTTCTAGAACTTTCTCATCTGTCCCCTGTGTTCTCCCTCCCGTTCTCATCCGGCCACCACGACTCATTCCTACATCAAGCTCTGTTTTCAGACTCTGTACATGAACTTTGGGACTTCCGATACATGACTTCATGCTACAATCTAGGTCACATGTCCTGTCCCTGGTGGAGCGCCTCCACGCTGGATATAACAGCATCATTAATGTTACTGAAAACAGTTAGGCATAGATTCATCATAAAAAGACAGCACTGCATGCAGGCCAACAGCTTGTGTTTGAACTTGGGCAAGCCAGGTCACTTTTCTGGGCCTTGGTTTCCTTATTTGTTAAAAGAAAGAAATCAGAGAATAAAACCCGCTTCATGGGGCTGGTCAAACTGACAGCTAAAAGAAACAAGGCTCCATAGACTGCTACGGACACCATGGCGAGCATCAGACAAATGCCAGGTATTGTGAGCGCAATTACTGTTGGGGAAACGCAGGCTTTAGGATGGCAGACGGTGAAAAGCATGGCAACTGGTAACACCAGACTCACATCCAGTCAGACACAGCACCTTGTTCACATCACTCAGCATCTCCAAGCTTGTTTCTTTTATGTAAATGGAGAAAATAACAATTCCTGCCCCGTTCATCTGGTTGTGAGGATTCAATGGAACACTGCGAGTGACAGTAGTTTGGAGATGACCAAGGAACCTAAAAAAAACAGTGAGTTTTACTCTCAGAACAATTTAATTGGTGAGAAGGGGCCTTGGACTTCTGAGTGATGACATGGGCTAAAACCCTGGGAAGGTTTCAGATAACATGCTCCATGTTCAGTTAACGTCCTCTTGCAATTCTCATGACTCCAGGCCCATTGTTCAGAATAGGAAACCAAGGCTCGGAAAGGTGAAAGGATGGACTGGTATCACGGGAAGCAGACCCCAGTCCCAAAGGTTGTGAATCAGGGCATTACAGCATCACATTCACATCACTGTCACTTCATGGAGAAGGGAAGAACTGGCTTTTCAGAAAGGAAGAGTCAGGCCATAGTCGAGAGCATGAGAGAAAGGATCACAGCATGGAACCAAGACCTGGAGGAGGGGACACCATGAGAAAAGGCAGGGGTGACCCCTGGCCTGGAGGTACCCTCCTCTCTCAGTAGGGCCCCACTGCCGGCCCTACCTGGGTCCCCCATGACGCTGAGTCCATCATGGGCAGAGACATATTACCTTCCAAGCCCACCCCACACGCTACGCACAGTGCCCACCATAAATATTCTTGAGTGAAAATGACTGAATGAGTTAACTGGTGCACGGTGACCATGATCAAAAGAAACAAGAAAAACTCTGCAACAAGCAGTAAAGCCATGAAAACATCTTCCCTAGTCCTCCGAACCAAATGAATTAATGACCACGTGTCTGGCATTTCACACACAGAATCCTATTTAAACCTTGCAATGATCCCATTTCACAGATGAGAAAACAGAGACTCAGAGGAGTTACCTAACTGGTCCAGAGTCATTCAGAAAGCTTGATTTAATCCCAGGGTTCTGTTTAAGAGGCCAGAGCTTGGCTGTTTTTCTCCATGCCCTCTCCATTTGCCTGGAAAACATTCCACAATTTTCCAGGCAAGAAGTCTGTCGTCCAGGTACTCTGCATGATGTTGTGGGTGCAACAGTGCACTTCACGGGCATTTACAGAGTTGAACCGTACCTAATCAGCCATCTGTGCCAGTGTTGAGCTCTTTACAGGAAGAGGTAATGGAAGGGACAAGCAGGTTACTGTTTTACTCTCAAAGCAAGAAAAGAAAGCACCAGGTGACCTTCTGGCACATGCTTATTCCTCAAGGCTCTGGAGCAGTTTCCCCAGTCCCGGGCTCGGCATCGATCTACCAATCTTAAGCGCTGGTCAAGGCAATGCTTTAATGGTGGCCAATAAGACAAGGAGAGATAAGAAAGCCTTCCTCAGCGATCAATGCAAAGAAATAGAGGAAAACAACAGAATGGGAAAGTCTAGAGATCTCTTCAAGAAAATTAGAGATACCAAGGGAACATTTCATGCAAAGATGGGCTCAATAAAGGACAGAAATGGTATGGACCTAATGGAAACAGAAGATATTAAGAAGAGGTGGCAAGAATACACAGAAGAACTATACAAAAAAAGATCTTCATGACCCAGATAATCATGAGGGTGTGATCACTCACCTAGAGCCAGACATCCTAGAATGTGAAGTCAAGTGGGCCTTAGGAAGCATTACTATGAACAAAGCTAGTGGAGGTGATGGAATTCCAGTTGAGCTATTTCAAATCCTGAAAGATGATGCTGTGAAAGTGCTGCACTCAATATGCCAGAAAATTTGGAAAACTCAGCAGTGGCCACAGGACTGGAAAAGGTCAGTTTTCATTCCAATCCCAAAGAAAGGCAATGCCAAAGAATGCTCAAACTACCACACAATTGCACTCATCTCACACACTAGTAAAGTAATGCTCAAAATTCTCCAAGCCAGGCTTCAACAGTACGTGAACTGTGAGCTTCCAGATATTCAAGCTGGATTTAGAAAAGGCAGAGGAACAACAGAGATCAAATTGCAAATATCCGCTGGATAATCAAAACAGCAACAGAGTTCCAGAAAAACATCTACTTCTGCTTTATTGACTATACCAAAGCCTTTGTGTGGATCACAACAAACTGGAAAATTCTTAAATGGATGGGAATACCAGACCACCTGACCTGCCTCTTGAGAAATCTGTATGCAGGTCAGGAAGCAATAGTTAGAACTGGACATGGAACAACAGACTGGTTCCAAATCGGGAAAGGAGTACATCAAGGTTATATATTGTCACCCTGCTTATTTAACTTATATGCAGAGTACATCATGAGAAATGCTGGGCTGGAGGAAGCACAAGCTGGAATCAAGATTGCCAGGAGAAATATCAAAAACCTCAGATATGCAGATGACACCACCCTTATGGCAGAAAGTGAAGAAGAACTAAAGGACCTCTTGATGAAAGTGAAACAGGAGAGTGAAAAAGTTGGCATAAAACTCAACCTCAGCATTCAGAAAACGAAGATCAGGGCATTTGGTCCCATCACTTCATGACAAATAGATGGGGAAACAGTGACAGACTTTATTTTGGGGGGCTCCAAAATCACTGCAGATGGTGATTTCAGCCATGAAATTAAAAGATGCTTGCTCCTTGGAAGGAAGTTATGACCAACCTAGCTGCTGCTGCTGCTGCTGCTAAGTCGCTTCAGTCATGTCCAACTCTGTGAGACCCCATAGACAGTAGCCTATCAGGCTCCACCGTCCCTGGGATTCTCAAGGCAAGAACACTGGAGTGGGTTGCCATTTCCTCCTCCAATGCATGAAAGTGAAAAGTGAAAGTGAAGTTGCTCAGTCATGTCCGACTCTTCGTGACCCCATGGACTGCAGCCTACCAGGCTCCTCCGTCCATGGGATTTTCCAGGCAAGAGTACTGGAGTGGGTTGCCATTGCCTTCTCCAGATCAGCCTAGACAGCATATTAAAAAGCAGAGACATTACTCTGCCAACAAAGGTCTAATCAAAGCTATGGTTTTTCCAGTAGTCATGTATGGATGTGAGAGTTGGACTATAAAGAAGGCTGAGCGCCAAAGAATTGATGCTTTTGAATTCTGGTGTTGGAGAAGACTCTTGAAAGTTCCTTGGACAGCAAGGAGAACCAACCAGTCCATCCTAAAAGAAATCAGTCCTGAATTTTCACTGGAAGGACTGATGCTGAAGCTGAAACTCCAATACTTTGGCCACCTGATGCGAAGAACCAACTCATTGGAAAAGACCCTGATGGTTGGAAAGATTGAAGGCAGGAGAAGAAGGGGACAACAGAGGATGGGACAGTTGGATGGCATCACCAACTCAATGGACATGAGTTTGAGTAAACTCCGGGAGTTCACGATGGACAGGGCGGCCTGGCGAGCTGCAGTCCATGAGGTCGCAAAGAGTCAGACACTACTGAGCGACTGAACTGAATTGAATGAGACTAGTGTCCAATTAATAACTAAATCAGGAAGGGTGCTACAAAATGGCTTGGCAACTGTATCAGCACACATATTACCTTGACCTAAGGGACCCTTCCTGGAAACAGACAGAGCAAAGGGGCTGGAAAGACAGCTCAAGAGACCCAGGGGTCCTTTGCCACTAATAAGCTGTGTGTCCTTAGACACATCCTTTCCCCTCTCTGGGCTCAGATTCTTCATCCTAAAGGTCTCTCACAGCTCCAAAATTCTGTACATCTGTATGTGTGTGTGTTAGTTTCATAGTTGTGTCCCACTCTTTGCAACTCCTTAGACTGTAGCTGGCCAGGCTCCTCTGTCCATGGAATTCTCCAGGCAAGAATACTGGAGTGGGCTGACATTCCCTTCTCCAGGGGATCTTCCTGAACCAGAGATGGAACCTGGGTCTCCTGCATTACAGGAAAATTCTTTACCACCTGAGCCTCCAGAGCTATGGGACACCATTAAAGCCATGTGTTCACGTGTCAGCAGAAATGCCCAGGGAACATGAAATTACTGACACTTAACCAGCCCACAGTTAACTCCAGGTAATTTCCAGAGGATTTACTCCTACTCTGAAAGCTATTTTCCAAAGAAGTCATGTATATTTGGGCTTCCCACGTGGCACCAGTGGTAAAGAACCCACCTGCCAATGCAGGAGACACAAGACACGTGGGTTGGATCCCTGGGTCAGGAAGATTCCTGGAAGGAGGAAATGGCAACCCAGTACAGTATTCTTGCTTGGGAAATCCCATGGACAGAGGAGCCTGGCAGGCTGCAGTCTGTGAGGTCGGACACGACTGAGCATGCACGCACACACATATACCCAATACTGACAGTACAAGAGGCAGGTTCCCTATCTCCAAGCCCATGAATCATGCAGGGCGTCAGGGGACAAAAACCTCCAAGGGCTTGTTACAAGTGGGCTGCCTCCCAAACAGAATTTGGGATTTATAGAAAGCTATAAAAAAACACATAGGAGAAGAATTTAAAGCCAGAGCATATGAGTGGTACATGTGGGACAATGTGTGGTATGTACGTGGCCTCAAGGAATCAGAGCAGAAGAGTTGGAGAGGAATATCCATGTATCTGATCACCAGAGATGCGACTTTTTGTCCAGTCCCATTCAACACACATTTTCTGACCCCTTCCTAGGATCAGGCTCCCCGCTGGAGGGAAACAGGAGGGAGTCCGATGGGACCTGGTCCTGAACAAACTTCCGCACACGGTTCTCACTCTCCTTCATGACAATGAGTCCATCCTGGAGTCCAAGGATGCTCAGTGCCCTCCTTCACAAAATGAGAAGCAAAAACTACGCTTTGGGGTGGCCTGAAGGCTCCGTAAGGTAATGTATGGAAGAAAAAGATTATTATTTTTTTTTATAGGTAAGAAGCTACAGCAGGACTTCTCCGGGGACACAGTAGATAAGAATCCTCCTGCCAATCAATGCAGGGGACACTGGTTCCATCCCTGGAAGTCTGGGAAGATTCCATACGACACAGAGCAACTAAGCCCATGAACCACAACTACTGAGTCCACAGGCCACAACTACTCAAGCCTGTGTGCCTAGAGCCTGCACTCTGCAACAAGAGAAGCCACCACAATGAGAAGCCTCTGCACCGCAATGAAGAGTAGCCCCTCCTCGCTGAAACTAGAGAAAGCCCTCGAGTAGCAATGAAGACCCAGCACAGCCAAAAACAAATAAATAAAAAGAGCTAAAAAAAAAAAAAGAAGCTACAACACAGTAGAGGTTAAAGCCAAAGGCTTTTATTTTTTTTTTGGATGTGCTGGGTCTTTGTTGCTGCGTGGGCTTTTCTCTAGTTGCAGCGAGAAGGGTCTATTCTCTGGGTGCAGTGCACGAGCTTCTCACTGCAGTGGCTTCTCTTGTTGCAGAGCACAGGCTCTAGGGCATGTGGGTTTCAGCAGTTGCATCTCTCAGGCTCTAGAGCACTGGTTCAATAACTGTAGCACACAGGCTTAGCTGCCCCGTGGCATGTGGAATCTTCCCAGACCAGGGATCAAACCTGTGTGTCCTGCAGTGGCAAGTGGGTTCTTTACCACTGAGCCACCTGGGAAGCCCAAGAGAACACTTTTTAAAATCAGTGATAATATGACTATAATTAATAACCCTAATACAGGGCAGGATGAGAAGGAAAGGATAATAATAAAGCTACTTTTAAAGAAAGATTTCTGGGAGAGAGAGATGGAGAAGACATTGTCAGAAAACAGAAAAGAGAAGAGAAAGAAGGTGGGGGTGGAGGAAGGACCAGGCATGCCTGGAGGGCAGGAGAGAATGCAACTGAAGGGGAGGAGAGAGAGGTAACAGACCAAAGGAACAGAGGGCGTGGACAGGGGGAGAAAAGAGAAGAAAAGAAGGCATAAACCAGAAGGGATCTGAGATAGAACAGGAAATCAATAAAAATGCCTAAACTTGATTCATCAAAAGATAGCAGCACATGCCCATGACTGAGAGATGTGGCGAGAACCACCAGGGGGTCTGAGAAGAGGCAGAAAGAGAGGGCTTTGCCTCCAGAAATGGGGTAGGAATGGCACAGGACAAGACTGGACTGTGGCTCTGCATTTTAAACCTATGAGTACCATTTGGGGCTGGGATTACCTGCATGCATTCCTCTGATCAAAATAAAAATAAATGAAGACCTTTCTAAAGGAAGGGAAAGGAATTACATGCTGGACACTGTCCTCAGCAACTGAAAAATGCAATCTCGTTCAGCATCCCAGGCACCCTGCAGGGCAATCAAATCCTCCTTTTATTTTCCATTTAACTGCACCCACATCATGGGGTGGTTGTGAGGATTAAAAGAGATTAACACAGGTAAAGCATCTGGAAAAGTACCTGGTGAGCCATAAATGACATCTGGTGAAATCTATCGTCAAAGATTTTTGACAAGCCCGCCTCCCTTTTCTTGGGAACGTCTCTGGTCCCTGTTTTGCAGCAGCTGTCATTGCTCTCCTGTGATCCAACCCCCCAGGACACAGGTTGAGAAGGGGGATCCAGCAGTGGGTGCCTGCGTTCCTAACTTGAGAACTAAAGAATAAGGGCAGTCCCTCTCTAGGGACTGAGAGACATAAAGCTCAGATGCTGGGGGTGACCACGGTCCCACCACGCGGGGACAGTCTGCACAGAGACGTGTGGGTGACAGCTGGTGTCAGGGCAGTCCTCCAGCCCCTGATCCAGGTGTTCCTGGCCCCAGGTAAAATCCATCTCCTGATTTGGTCCTGCTCCTGACCTCCTTTGGGATCCATGAGCCAATAAGCTCCCTAGGACTCCTCAGCTGGCTCAAAAGGGGCTGCTTTCACTAGCCTCCAAAAATGTGAAAACAATTCAAAAGCCAACAACATGTAGGTCTCTCCAGAGGCCTCCAAGAACAGGTGGCTGAGACCCAGGACTCCTGATGTGAAAGGAGAAAGAGGCAATAAAAAGAGGAAGACAGTACATTCAGGCGAAAAGAATAAATAACCAGAAATACTGTGTATTCAGGGGATTCTGCATTTGGGATGCTGCTATTTTATAGCTAAGAAGAAAGTCAGCAGGAAACTCTGGTCACAGCTAGATGCAAACTATACTTCGCATTTCCATCTTTCCAACCCACGATCTGTGCCATTTGGATTTCATGGTCTAAAAATATCTCCCCAACTTCCAAGTACGGTTGGCTTGAGCTGGTGGACTCCAATTTTTAATCCGTTTGCAAATGTTTTTACACAGCTCCTTTCTTCCCCCCTCACATTCTATTTCTTGCTGAATCACTTCCATCATTCAGTCTGACATTTATTGCGAGCAGGAAGGAAATCATCTTGAACACAAATGTCAACCTTGGTCCTGAAGGATGCTGAAGGCTTCAGAGACAGGGTGAGAGAAAGAAGGGCCCAGCGGTGTCAGACTGACAGTGGGGAGAGTGTTGGCTTTGGAGCTGGCACCTGGCTGTGTGACACTGAGCAAGATACTGGACTTCTCTGAAAGTGTTTTTTTTCAAACTACAGAATGGGGACAATGCAATTTAGTCTAGCAGAGATGCTGCAGAGATTCGATGGGTCAGAATGCCATGCGCATCTGCCTCCAAGGCCAAGGTCAGTGGCCCCATTCTGAATTGTAGCTTCCATCTTGGGACAGCTAAGGGCCACATGCATCCCTAAAGGGTGACCCTTCTCCAGCAAGCAACAAAGTCATCCTTACAAAACACACATCTGATCATGCCACACCCTTCTGGGAAACCCAGCAGCCTTGAGGACAATCTAAACTGTTTACTGTGGGCTATATAGCCACCTCCAATTCCCCACCCCCACCACACCAGCCTTTCCAACCAGCTGTCTTTCAGCCTGCAAGCAGGGATACCCACTCCACTTCACATGGCTTAGCCTTCAATCTTGGACTTTGCAAAGTGGCCACTTCCTTCCCCTCCCCAACTTCTCCAGACCTCTTACTCATGTTAGCAAAATGACTGCAGATGCTCCAGAGTTCACACCTTCACGCCACAGGAGAAGACACCTCTTCTGGGAATATCCCCCAAGTCCTCAGATCCACCTTCTCCTCCCACTGGCTCTGACTGGGTGGCAAGCATTTCCCTGTATCCACCACAGGGGCCAGAGAAGGCAGATTGACTGGATGATTCTGGAGTGGGGCATGGAGTTACTCTTAACCAAACAACATGGCTAAGAACAGCGTGGAATAAAGTTCCCAAAGTGAAATCAGGGAATGGTGGGAGAAACTGTGCTACACATGAGAGGTAAATGATCAACACCAATTCCCAATTAAAGTGAGAGGCAGAGCTAGCATCATGGAAGGTCAGAGCCTTTAAAGGCCTTAAAGTTTTACAGATAGGAAAATGAAGGTCCCACATGGGCCCAAGACTCATCCAAGTTCACACCAGGGCTACCGCCAAGTGTCCAGATCCCACCCCAATGCACTGTCTGCTGAATTATAACAGTGGTCCCCTGACCCCCTGGAAAATGGGGGGTGTTATTCAATCCACTTGACACTCAGCAGTGCCAGCCACAGACTTCATAACAAGATGCGAGGAATGGTTTGTGAATATAAAGTCTGAGGACCCTAGGCTCAGGGGTGTGCACTTCACTCCATATGCCCGGGCAAAGGCCCACAAGGCAGGTGCAGAACAGGTGACAGGCTGGAAGCTGAAGAGGCAGAAGGACCTTGCGTGGGCTTTCTCCTCCAAGAGAAAAGACTTGTCTCACAACCCGACTTTCACTCCACACCTAATCACTTTCCTCTTGTCTCTGCCCCTCCAAGGGGAGTGGGAAGAGGGAAGGGGGTGGAAGAAGAAAAGCAGAGTTTCCGGAGGGCACAAAGGATGGAGATTCTCTCCAAAAGGCATGGAATTCAACCCCTCCTCAAAGCTGGACCATAACAGGTCAATTCTTATCGATCTGTTTATTGCCATCTCTGGGCAGAGACAACCACTGACTTAAAACCTGAACTAGCATCCACACACAATAGATTCTGGCTAAATTCTGCTAACAGGCTGGGAGGGTTGTAAATAAATGGCAGTCGAGTTGACCTGGCCCAACTCCAATACTTTGGCCACCTGATGCGAAGAGCTGACTCATTTGAAAAGACCATGATGCTGGGAAAGATTGAAGGCAGGAGGAGAAGGGGATGACAGAGGATGAGATAGTTGGATGGCATCACTGACTCAATGGAGATGAGTCTGAGCAGACTCTGGGAGTTGGTGATGGACAGGGAGGCCTGGCGTGCTGTGGCCCATGGGGTCGTGAAGAGTCGGACACGACAGAGTGACTGAACTGAACTGAACTGAACTAGAACACAGAATCTTCATGCATGCATTGCTTCAGTTGTGTCCGACTCTTTGCAACCCCATGGACTGTAGCTCTCCAGGCTCCTCTGTCCATGGGATTCTCCAAGCAAGCATATTGGAGCTGGTTGCCATGCCCTCCTCCAGGGGATCTTTCCAACCCAGGGAATGAACCCAGGTCTCCTGCATCTCCTGAACTGCAGGCAGATTCTTTACCCACTGAGCCACCTGGGAAGTCCACAGAACCCTCACTACAGGCCAAGTTCCTGGCATGCGTGTGGATTCCCCACGGAAGTCAGCAGTGCTCAGCTTTCCAACAGCCACATTCTGGGCTCGTGTTTAGATCTGGGTTTTGTTTGGAACTCAGCTTGGACGCTGTGAGGCCAAAGGGATTAGTCAACAGTGTTTGTTAAACACGGACCTCATGGCCAGCAGCAAACCTGGCACTGCCTATTGAAAGAGACCATATCACGCCTGGCTCCTGCCTGCAATGCAGCCCCGGTTTGGTTGGGGTACTCATGGCAAACCCTTTCATGGCAGAGCTTAATGCGGGATGAGCAGGTGCCAGGTCCTCTACAGCTCAAGAAGAAAGGCTCAAGGAAAAACTGGTAAGGAAAACATGGCTTGTACTCAGGCCCATGCAGGTTCCCTTGCAGCTTTAGGGTCTACCAGCTGTGTGCCACTGGGCAAGTGACCTAACCTCTCTGAGCTTCTGCTTCCTAACATCCAAACCAGGTCATGCATGCATGCTTAGTCACTCAGTCTTGTCCAACTCCGCTACCCCATGGGACTGTAACCCATTAGGCTCCTCAGTTCATGGGATTCTCTATGCAAGAATACTGGAGTGGGTTGCCAAGTCTTCCTTCAGGGGATCTTCCTGACCCAGGAATTGAACTGGAGTCTCCTGCGTATCCTTCATTGCAGATGGATTCTTCACCCACTGAGCCATTAGGTTTTCCCTGGTGGCTCAGATGGTAAAGAATCTGCCTGCAATGCAGGAGACCCAGGTTCAAGCCCTAGGTTGAGAAGATCACCTCGAGTAAGGGAATAGCTACCCACTCCACTATTCTTGCCTGGAGAATCCCATGGACAGAGGAGCCTGGTGGGCTACAGTCCGTGGGGCTGCAAAGAGTCGGACACGACTGAGCAACCAACACCAGGTCACAGTGAAATTAAAATCATGAGATGTGGCTAGAATGTTATATAAATAACAGGAGTTTCCATTTTACAATGCTTACTATGTGTCAGTGCTGTTCCAAGTGCTTTATAGATGTTAACTCATTTAGTCTCTCAACACTATAAGAAGGAAATGTGAGTATCCCCATTTTGCAGATGAAGAAATGTAGGCCCAAAGGGATGAGGGAATTGCCCAGTGTGATTCAGCTAGCTAGTGGTCATATTAGTGCCCAGTATTCACATGGTCCTTCCTCTCCACTCAAAGAAGCAATGGATAAAATTGGCTTGAGGTGCCAGAGACACTCAGACATAGCTGGGTTATGGTTAAGAGCATTAATGTGGCTTTGTACACACATGTTCACAGCACCATCATTCACAAGAGCCAGGAGAGGGAAACAACCCAAGGGCCCATTGATAGATGAACACACAGAATGTAGAATATACATGCGATGGAATATCAGTCAGCCTTTAAGAAGGAATCTCTTCCTTTTTATGGTCCAGTGGCTAAGACTCTGTGTTCCCAAAGCAGGGGGCACGGGTTCAATCCCTCATCAGAGAATGCCACAACTAAGAGTTCACATGCCACAACTAAAGATTCTGTGTGCCACACCAAAGACTCAGCACAGCCAAATAAATGGAAATAAACAGGACTTCCCAGGTGGTCCCAGTGGTTAAGAATCCACCTGCCAATTCAGGGGACATGGGTTCGATTCCTGGTCCGGGAAGATTCCACTTGCTGCAAGGCAACCAAGCCCATGCACCACAACTATTGAGCCTGCACTCCACAAAGAAGAGCAGCCCCCACTTTAGGCATGCACACCTAAAGCCTGTGCACAGCAGTGAAGACCTGGGGCAGCTATAAATAAATAAATAAAAGTTAAAAATACATATAGATATTAAAAACATGTACAGTATGTGTTTACATTTAAAAAATAAAAATAGAAAGGAAATTTTCACATACGCTATAACATGGATGAACCTTGAGGACAGTATACTAAGTAAAATAAGCCAAAGAACAAATAGTACGTGATTCCACTTATATGAGGTACTAGAGTAATTAAATTCATAGAGACAGAAAGTAAAATGGTAACTGCTAGGAACTGGGCGAGGGGAGGGGCGGATGGGGGATTGGTGTTTAATGGTGCTACAGACTGAATGTGCCCCCTCCAAATTTCTATGCTGACGTTCTAACCCTAATGTGAGATAGGGCCTTTGGGAGGTGGTTAGGTCATAAGGGTGCAGCCTTCATGAAAGGAATTAGTGCCCTTAAAAAGGAGACTGCAGAGAGCTCCGTTGCCTCTTGCTGAAGACACAGCAACGAGCCAGGTGTCATGAACCATCACCAGACACCAAGTCTGCCAGTGCCTTCATCTTGGACTTCCCAGCCTCCACCACTGTGAGAAACAGACGTCTTTTTGTTTAAACCATTCAATTTATGGTGTTTCTGTTACAGCAGCCATAATAGATTTGGACAAATGGGTGCAAAGTTTCAGTTGTGTAAGATAAAAAGTTCTGTGGATAGATGATGGTAATGGTTGCACATTAAACCATCAAACTATAGCCTTATGGCTAAAATGGTACATTTTAAGTTTTATATTTTTACTACAATTTAAAAAACTAATATGTAAAAAAGAGGTGGCACTTTTCCCACTTAAGTGGCCCACTGTGACTCCCTGTACTGTTACTTTGATTGTAACAGTACAGATTGTTACTTCGATTGCTTCGTTTGTTCTGTTTGAGATTTTGAGCACCTACTGAGTTTACAGCAAGAATTCTAGAGGCCTTGAGAGATCATCGTAACAGCAGACACATACCACTCGTGTTTTGTGCCCGGTACTTTTTGTGTTTTACCTTTATTAACTTATGAAATCCTCCCAACAATGCTCTAAGGTAGGTATTATTAATATGCCCACTTTATAGATGAGAAAACTGAGTTCCAAAGAAGTCAAGTGTAATCTGCCTGAGGTCACACAGCTGGGGTTCAGACCCCAGTGGCCTGGCTGAGACTCCCTGCTCCAAAACACCTTCCGCATCTGAAACACAAGGCACGCTGTCATCCACAGCCTACCTCCCCATTCAGCCAGAGCACCCAGGCTCCTGGAAGGGCAAGCTCCCTACCTGGAGAGGGTCTGTGTCTGGTGAGATCCCTGTAACAGGCACACTGCTCTGCCATTTCTAAAGTCAGCATTTCCTAGCACTATTTTTCCCCAGATGGAAGCCACAAGGTCCCCAGCTTAATTTATTCCATGCAGTGACACTAATTAGTGTTCCAAACTCTGGGACATGGGGACTGAAGGGTGTGAGCATGTGTGTGTGTACTTTATGTAACTTTAATTTTCCCCAACTTTTGAAATGATGTACGTGGGTATTTTACCTGAGCCAAACTGTTTCAGCCCCAAAAGTCATTTAGGCTTTCTTGAAGTCATAAAAAACCCTGTACTAACCCCACATGTGTAGGATGGTGGAGTAGAAGGACATGTGCTCACCATCTCCTGTGACAATACCAAAAGCACAACTAGCTGCTGAACAACCATCGACAGGAGGATGCTGGAACCCACCAAAATAAGATACCCCACATCCAAGGACAAAGGAGAAGCCGAAACGAGACAGGAGGAGAGGTGCACTCACATTTAAAATCAAACCTCATACCCACCAGAGATTCTTGGAGAGCACAAACAAAACCTCGTGGGCACCAGGACCCAGGGAAAGGCACGGTGACCCCCACAAGAGACTGAGCCAGACCTGCCTGTGAGTGTTTGAGGGTCTTCTGTGGAGGCATGGGTCAGCAGCGGCCTGCTGAGAGGACAGGGGCACTGGCAGCAGCGGTCCAGCCTCCTACATCTGTGTTTTTGTTTTGACTCATCAGTGATGGTGTAAAAAACAGGGGGTCTCAGACTAAAGCACCAGCCAGAGGCGTGGCCTTTGGAGGAAAGTGAGGCTCAACCGAGGGTGCAGCACCTCCACAGGAAAGTCTGGAAAAGCCTGGGAGTGGCTGGGTTATTCCATCTCTGGGGGCTCTACTAGCATCTTGTGGGCAGGCTCCAGAATGCTGACACTTCTGCAGAATTGTGACTTCGCTGCCCAAAGAGACACAGTGTCACCCATAAGGTTAACAGCTTCTCCATCGAGAAATCCTAAAATGTATCCAACTACCTAATTTTTCAGGGAAGAAGAAAAGCCCTGACATGGGAGTTTCTTATCCCAGGCTGCAAAGCAGTTTCACAGATTAAAAATAATCTGATCCCTCCTATTACATTCCCTACTTCATCTTCTCACCACTGAGCTATGCAACCCTTCCCCCCACAAAAATGCCCCCAGGTACAACCACTATGAAATACTTGTACCTTACTCAGCAGCATTTTTTCATTTCCAGGACTTTGCCTAAGTTGTTCCTTCTATCTTCAGCCCTAACCTTGTCCCTGACACCACTGCATCCTCCTATGCCTGGATCAAAGGCTGCCTCCTCCAGGAAGCCTGCCAGAGTCCTGTCTCAAAACCAACTCACAGCAATCTGTCTGTAATCTGACTTTTAGCCTGTGCTCCCACCAGCCTTCATACAAGAATTGTTTGTTGCTTCCCTGATAGCTCAGTTGGTAAAGGATCTGCCTGTCATGCAGGAGACCCCAGTTCCAATTCTGGGTCAGGAAGATCTGCTGGAGAAGGGATAGGCTACCCATTCTAGTATTCTTGGGCTTCCTTGGTGGCTCAGCTGGCAAATAATCTGCCTGCAATGTGGAAGACCTGGGTTTGAGCCCTGGGTTGGGAAGATCCCCTGGAGAAGGGAAAGGCTACCCACTCTAGCATTTGGGCCTGGAGAATTCTATGGACTGTATAGTCCATGGGGTTGCAAAGAGTCAGACATGGCTGAGTGGCTTTCACTTTCACCTTTTCACTTTCATTACCATCAGCAGGCTGGAACCAGCTGTTTCACAACCATTATGCCACCCTATGGGTGACAGCGGTCTGGCAGGGCAGGTCCAGTTATCCCATTTTTACCAATGAAGAATTTGAAGCTCAGAAAGATTAAGCAACTTGCTGGAGGTCACACAGTTGGCAAAGAGGATCTGCTGCCATACCACAGAGCCCACGTTGTGGCTACGAGGTCACCCAGCCTTCCTGTGTGGTCATGAGCGGGTCCACCTCCTGTCTGGACCATAACGTCTTTGAAGGTGGCAGCCGTATCAATCCATCCACTCTTAGCTTATGGCCCAGCCTCCAAAATGATGTCAAAGAGCCCGGGACAAGAGCCCCCATCCCATCTCCTGGTCCTGGACTCCCCCATTCCCTCAGGCCTCCTCTGACCCAACACAACCTCACTGCAGTTACATGGTGAGTCAGGAGGAAGACCACAGAGTGAGAAGGCTCCCGGGATTCCCTGCCTTCCACCCTGCCCCCACAACCAACTACACTAACCACAGTAGCTTCGATCGGACACAATAAAAACCTTCCAGTCCTTTCTTTCTGGCCCAGTAGGCTGCCTGAGAGACTGCAATGGGCAGGGTGTCCAGAGTCTCTAGAACCACCTTTCACACCCTCAACAACTCAGGGTGGGAAAGGAAATGAGTGGACAACCCAGAAACCCCCTCTGCAGAAAGCCAAGCCGGCAGATAGTCCAGCAGGACCAGGGGGCTGACATGATGGGGAGAGAAGACCATGAGGATGATGTCAGCCCTCGGTCCAGCCTCTGCTACGGGTTCCTGGCAAGCACAGTGTGGCAGGCGGGTTGGGTGTCTACCTAGAAGCCATTCCTTCACCTTTCTCCTCCCAACAGAATCTCATTCTGTCTGGCAGGAAAGGGACCAGATTCCAGGAAGTGGATCAGGATGGGTCTAAGTCACTCACGGTAGTCCCCTGGCCTTCATTTCATTGGTCCAACGTAGGGGGAGCAGGTGACCCTACTTTGGTCAATGATACTTAGGTAAAAATGTACTGCCCCTTGAATTGTGACCCAGGAAGTGGTCAGAAGAGCCTTGGGTCAGTTGTCCCACGCAGATGATAGCACTGAACATCTGATGTAATCTGAACATCATCTGTTGAGGATATCATAATTTGATGGGCATCACTTAATACAATAAGGGCAGACAAAAGAGTAATTGAGAAGCTAGACTAAACTGGAAACTGGACTCCCTGGGTCCAAATCTCAGCTCTTAACTGTGATGCACAGTGGACATGATTTCATCTGCCTGAGGCTAAGTTTCCATGTCTATGTAACAGGTTGGAGAGCTTCTGTAAATGCAGTGCCTCAGTGCACAGAGTCCCAGCAACTGATATTTTAAAAATAGACTTTAAAAAAAAAAAAATAGACTTTACCTTCTAGAACAGTTTTCAATTTACAGAAAAATTGAGGGAACAGTACAGGGAATTTCCATATAATTTGCACTCAGTGTCACCTAACATCTTCGACTAGTATGATGCATTTATTATAATTAATGAACTGATACTGATACATTGCTATTAACTAAAATCCATAATATATTTATGGACTGGACCATAAATTGAGAGTTGGACCATATAGAAAGCTGAGTGCTGAAGAATTGGTGCTTTTGAACTGTGGTATTGGAAAAGACTCTTGAGAGTCCCTTGGACTGCAAGGAGATCCGACCATTCCACCCTAGAAGAAATTAGTCCTGAATGTTCTTTGGAAGGACTGATACTGAAGCTGAAACTCCAATACCTTGGCTACCTGATGCGAAGAACTGACTCATTGGAAAAGACTCTGATGCTGGGAAAAATTGAAGGCAGGAGAAGAAGGGGACAACAGAGGATGAGACAGTTGGATGGCATCACTGACTCGATGGACATGAGTTTGCGTAAGCTCCGGGAGTTGGTGATGGACAGGGAGGGTGCTGCAGGGACACTTGCAGGCACAGGCACAGCAGTCCATGGGGTGCAAAGAGTCGGACACAACTGATCTGAACTGATAATGTATTTAGGGGCTTCCCTGGTGGTTTGGACGGTAAAGAATCTGTCTGCAATCCAGGAGATGCAGGTTTGATCCCTGGGTCAGGAAGATCCCCTGGAGAAGGGCATGGCAACCCACTCCAGTCATCTTGCTTAGAGAATCCCATGGACAGAGGAGCCTGACGAGCTACAGTCCATGGGGTTGGAAAGAGTCGGACATGACAGAGTGACTAACACTAACACACATAATGTAATTAGATTTCCTTAGTTTTTACCTGACTGCTTTTTTCTGTTCCAGGATACCATCCAAGACACCTTATCTCATTCAGTTGTCACATTTCCGGAAGCTCCTCTTGGCTGTGATAGTTTCTCAAGCTTTCCTTGTTTTAGATGACCTTGATAGGTTTGGAGGCATACTGATCAGGTGTTTTGTAGCTAGGCAGGTGTTTTTTTCAGCAGCTCTGCTTTCTCAGCAAACTTGAGTCAGGCAGAGTTACTCTTGTCTTCATACATTTCTTTTTCTCTTTTCATGTAAATTCCTTCCTTTCACCAGGATCATAGGCAAAACTCACATATGGTAACAACTTCATCATGTCCAGAGCCTAACTTTAAGGTAGAAATTATGATATTAACTTTGACATCACTTTCATTGGCTGACGTCATTTTAATCTCAACAGGATTTTGAAAGAATGAAGAGGGAACAGCCACTTATCTGATACCAACCATAAGCCCAAACCAGGCTCTGGACTCTATTACAGATGTTTCATTGAATCTTTAAAACAATCATGTGAATAAGCAAGTTCTATATTCAGTTCAGTTCAGTCACTCAGTCGTGTCTGACTCTTTGCAACCCCATGAATTGCAGCGCGCCAGGCCTCTCTGTCTATCACCAACTCCCGGAGTCTACCCAAACCCATGTCCATCAAGTCGGTGATGCCACCCAACCATCTCATCCTCTGTCGTCCCCTTCTCCTCCCGCCCCCAATCCTACCCAGCATTAGGGTCTTTTCCAATGAGTCAACCCTTTACATGAGGTGGCCAAAGTATTGGAGTTTCAGCTTCAACATCAGACCTTCCAATGAACACCCAGGATTGATCTCCTTAAGGATGGATTGATTGGATCTCCTTGCAGTCCAAGGGACTCTCAAGAGTCTTCTCCAACACCACAGTTCAAAAGCATCAACTCTGCGGTGCTCAGCCTTCTTCACCGTCCAACTCTCACATCCATACATGACCACTGGAAAAACCATACCCTTGACTAGACGGACTTTTGTTGGCAAAGTAATGTCTCTGCTTTTAAATATGCTATCTAGGTTGGCCATAACCTTCCTTCCAAGGAGTAAGCGTCTTTTAATTTCATGGCTGCAGTCACCATCAGCAGTGATTCTGGAGCCCCCAAAAATAAAGTCTGACACTGTTTCCACTGTTTCCCCATCTATTTCCCATGAAGTGATGGGACCAGATGCCATGATCTTAGTTTTCTGAACGTTGAGCTTTAAGCCAACTTTTTCACTCTCCTCCTTCACCTTCATCAAGAGGCTCTTTAGTTCTTCTTCACTTTCTGCCATAAGGGTGGTGTCATCTGCATATCTGAGGTTATTGATATTTCTCCCGGCAATCTTGATTCCAGCTTGTGCTTCTTCCAGCCCAGTGTTTCTCATGATGTACTCTGCATATAAGTTAAATAAGCAGGGTGACAATATACAGCCTTGACGTACTCCTTTTCCTATTTGGAACCAGTCTGTTGTTCCATGTCCAGTTCTAACTGTTGCTTCCTGACCTGCATACAGGTTTCTCAAAAGACATATTACTCAAGTTCTATATTACAGCTGAGGAAACAGGCTTAGGTTGGTTAAGTGGTTCACTCAAGGTTCTTGGCTAAAACACATCATGGCCGGAATTCAAAGTCATGTCTTCCTTGTATCCACTTCATCTTCTTACTTCAACTGTGCACTCATTTCCCCTGTATACCTCTTAGGATTAGCACTGTGTGCATTTACCCAAAACTGAGTATCTGGTGGGCCAGGTATTGTGTGAGGCCTTGGGCTGTAAAGAATGAATATATGTACATAGGAAAAGTACAACTAGAAAACAAGTCTTCAGCCTCTTTAAATGGCTCAACTCAAGTTTCATTCAGTGCTAGGCCCTACGATCGCACTCTCTCTTGATCAATTTCAACACCTTTCCTTTAGCACGTGCAGTGTGTGTGCTCAGTCACTCAGTCGTGTCCGATTCTTGCAACCCCATGGACTGTAGCTCTGCAGGCTCCCATGTCCATGGGATTTCCCACGCAAAAATACTGGAGTGGGCTGCCATTTCCTCCTCCAGGGAATCATTCTGACCCAGGAATCAAACCCGCGTCTCCTGTACTGGCAGGCAGATTCTTTACCACTGAGCTACCTAGGAGGTTATCTTTCGTTTAGTGTGAGAATAAATAAGACCTCTGATTTTTAAACATGTGACACAGTTATGATCAGGGTTGCACATTAGAAAAGGAAAAAAATGTCTTCAATCCTATATGTATGATGAAATCTACTTCTTGTTGATGGAAATTTGCCCTGACTCATTTAAACAAGGCTGACAATTTTACTTGAGCCTCACATAGACTTGGCATATGCATATATTAAAGTATTACACCACTCTGCGGTTATTTATTTACCTACTTGATCATGGACAGAAAAGACAGAAACTAATTTATTCATCCCTGTGTCCCCTATTCTTAGTCCAAGGTCTAGCGTCTTCTAGGTCTGAAGTCAATGTCGGCTGAATGATGAGTCAGAATACCTTGAGTTAGCGACTTCTCTAGTGGTCCAGTGGCTAAGACTGCACTCGCAATGCAGGGGCCCGGGTTTGATCCCTGATCAGGGAACTAGATCCCATATGCTGCAACTAAGAGTTCACATGCCACCACTGAAAAGCCTGCATGCTGCAACCAAGACCTGGTGAAGCCAAATGCATATTAAATAAAAAATAATACCTTGAGTTTGCTGAGCAGATGGATATTTGGAGGCAAATATATGGCGGCCAAGAGGAGCTAGGCTGGGCTGGGGGCCGGGGGCGGCGGCCAACAGGAGTTAGGTTGGGCCAGGGGCCGGGGGCAGCGGCCGAGAGGAGCTGGGCCGGGCCGGGGGCCGGGGGCGGTGGTGAGAGGAGTTACCCCAGGCTCAAGGAGCAGCGGCTGCATGGGCACAGGAGGGACGAGAGGAGTTACTCCACATCCAAGGTCAGGAGGGGCCGTCATGAGTAGATACCCCTTGTCCAAGGTAAGAAGCAATGGCTGCACTTTGCTGGAGCAGCTGTGAAGAAATACCCCATGTCCAAGGTAAGAGAAACCCAAGTAAGATGGTAGGTGTTGCGAGAGGGCATCAGAGGGCAGACACACTGAAACTAAAATTACAGAAAACTAGCTACTCTGATCACACGGACCACAGCCTTGTCTATCTCAATGAAACTAAGCCATGCTGTGTGGGGCCACCCAAGATGGATGGGTCATGGTGGAAAGGTCTGACAGAATGTGGTCCACTGGAGAAGGGCATGGCAAACCACTTCAGTATTCTTGCCTTGAGAACCCCATGAACAGTATGAAAAGGCAAAAAGATAGGACACTGAAAGATGAACTCCCTAGGTCAGTAAGTGCCCAATATGCTACTGGAGATGAGTGGAGAAATAACTACAGAAAGAATGATGGGATGGAGCCAAAGCAAAAACGATACCCAGCTGTGGATGTGACTGGTGATAGAAGCAAAGTCTGATGCTGTAAAGAGCAATATTGCACAGGAACCTGGAATGTTAGGTCCATGAATCAAGACAAATTGGAAGTGGTCAAACAGGAGATGGCAAGAGTGAACATCGACATTCTAGGAATCAGCGAACTAAGATGGACTGAAATGGGTGAATTTAACTCAGATGACCATTATATCTACCACTATGGGCAAGAATCCCTTAGAAGAAATGGAGTAGCCATCATGGTCAACAAAAGAGTCCAAAATTCAGTACTTGGATGCAATCTCAAAAACGATAGAATGATCTCTGTTCGTTTCCAAGGCAAACCATTCAATATCACAGTAATCCAAGTCTACGCCCCGACTAGTAACGCCGAAGAAGCTGAAGTTGAATGGTTCTATGAAGACCTACAAGACCTTCTAGAACTAACACCCAAAAAAGATGTCCTTTTCATTATAGGGGACTGGAATGCAAAAGTAGGAAGTCAGGAAACACCTGGTGTAACAGGCAAATTTGGCCTTGGAGTACAGAATGAAGCAGGGCAAAGGCTAATAGAGTTTTGCCAAGACAACGCACTGGTCATAGCAAACACCCTATTCCAACAACACAAGAGAAGACTCTACACGTGGACATCACCAGATGGTCAACACCAAAATCAGATTGATTATATTCTTTGCAGCCAAAGATGGAGAAGCTCTATACAGTCAGCAAAAACAAGACCGGGAGCAGACTGTGGCTCAGATCATGAACTGCTTATTGCCAAATTCAGACTTAAATTGAAGAAAGTAGGGGAAACCACTAGTCCATTCAGGTATGACCTAGATCAAATCCCTTATGAGTATACAGTAGAAGTGACAAATAGATTTAAGGGGCTAGATCTGATACACAGAGTGCCTGATGAACTATGGACAGAGGTTTGTGACATCGTACAGGAGACAAGGATCAAGACCATCCCCATGGAAAAGAAATGCAAAAAAGAAAAATGGCTTCCTGAGGAGGCCTTACAGATAGCTGGGAAGAGAAGAGAAGCGAAAAGCAAAGGAGAAAAGGAAAGATATTCCCATCTAAATGCAGAGTTCCAAAGAATAGCAAGGAGAGATAAGAAAGCCTTCCTCCGTGATCAATGCAAAGAAATAGAGGAAAACAACAGATTGGGAAAGACTAGAGATCTCTTCAAGAAAATTAGAGATACCAAAGGAACATTTCATGCAAAGATAGGCTCAATAAAGGACAGAAATGGTATGGACCTAACAGAAGCAGAAGATATTAAGAAGAGGTGGCAAGAATACACAGAATAACTGTACAAAAAAGATCTTCATGACCCAGATAATCACGATGGTGTGATCACTCACCTAGAGCCAGACATCTTGGAATGTGAAGTCAAGTGGGCCTTAGAAAACACCACTACCAGCAAAGCTAGTGGAGGTGATGGAATTCCAGTTGAGGTATTTCAAATCCTGAAAGATGATGCTGTGAAAGTGCTGCACCCAATATGCCAGCAAATTTGGAAAACTCAGCAGTGGCCACAGGACTGGAAAAGGTCAGTTTTCATTCCAATCCCAAAGAAAGGCAATGCCAAAGAATGCTCAAACTACCGCACAATTGCACTCATCTCACATGCTAGTAAAGCAATGCTCAAAATTCTCCAAGCCAGGCTTCAGCAATACATGAACCGTGAACTTCCAGATGTTCAAGCCGGTTTTAGAAAAGGCAGAGGAACCAGAGATCAAATTGCCAACATTCGCTGGATCATCGAAAAAGCAAGAGAGTTCCCGAAAAACATCTATTTCTGCTTTATTGACTATGCCAAAGCCTTTGACTGTGTGGATCATAATAAACTGTGGAAAATTCTGAAAGAGATGGGAATACCAGACCATCTGACCTGTCTCTTGAGAAACCTGTATGTAGGTCAGAAGCAACAGTTAGAACTGGACATGGAACAACAGACTGGTTCCAAATAGGAAAAGGAGTACGTCAAGGCTGTATATTGTCACCCTGCTTATTTAACTTATATGCAGAGTACATCATGAGAAACGCTGGGCTGGAAGAAACACAAGCTGGAATCAAGATTGCCGAGAGAAATATCAATAACCTCAGATATGCAGATGACACCACCCTTATGGCAGAAAGTGAAGAAGAACTAAAGAGCCTCTTGATGAAAGTGAAAAAGGAGAGTGAAAAAGTTGGCTTAAAGCTCAACGTTCAGAAAATTAAGATCATGGCATCTGGTCCCATCACTTCATGGGAAACAGATGGGGAAACAGTGGAAACAGTGTCAGACTTTATTTTGGGGGGCTCCAAAATCACTGCTGATGGTGATTGCAGCCATGAAATTAAAAGATGCTTACTCCTTGGAAGGAAGGTTATGGCCAACCTAGATAGCATATTTAAAAGCAGAGACATTACTTTGCCAACAAAAGTCCGTCTAGTCAAGGGTATGGTTTTTCCAGTGGTCATGTATGGATGTGAGAGTTGAATGGTGAAGAAAGCTGAGAGCCTCAGAATTGATGCTTTTGAACTGTGGTGTTGGAGAAGACTCTTGAGAGTCCCTGGGACTGCAAGGAGATCCAATCAATCCATCCTTAAGGAGATCAATCCTGGGTGTTCATTGGAAGGACTGATGTTGAAGCTGAAACTCCAATACTTTGGCCACCTCATGCGAAGGGTTGACTCATTGGAAAAGACCCTAATGCTGGGTAGGACTGGGGGCAGGAGGAGAAGGGGATGACAGAGGATGAGATGGTTGGATGGCATCACTGACTCTATGCCCATGGGTTTGGGGAAACTCCGGGAGTTGGTGATGGACAGGGAGGCCTGGCGTGCTGCAATTCATGGGGTCGCAAAGAGTCAGACACGACTGAGCGACTGAACTGAACTGATGTTCAACAAAGGGCTTCACTGGTTGCTCGTGGTAAAAAAAACTTATTTAAAATGTGTGAACACACTAGAATTTCAAGGATGCAGTCCCATCCCCTAAAGGATAATGGCCTGGTTTCATGCTCAGTCATTCAGTCATGTCTGACTCTTTGCAACCCCATGGACTGTAGCCGGCTTGGCTCCTCTGTCCACGGACGTTTCCAGGCAAGAATTCTAGAGTGGGTTACCATTTCCTTCTCCAGGGGATCTTCCCAACCCAGGGATAGAACCTGTGTCTCCTGCCTAAAGCAGATTCTTTATCACTGAAATCACCTGGGAAACCCACATTGATTCAGTGCCTGGTATCTAATGATAGCTAAGCTTTTTGATCTCTTACTATATGTAGGATTGTAGAGTTCTCACCATGAAGCCAGACTTCCCAGGTGGTACAGTGGTAAAGAATCCGCCTGCCCATGCAGCAGACACAGGTGCTATCCTTGGGTCAGGAAGATCCCCTGGAGAATGAAATGGCAACCCACTCCAGTATTCTTGCCTGGCGGGCTACAGTCCATGGGGTTGCAAAGAGTCAGACATGACTGAGCACACATGCATCAACACATTTACAAATACTTTCAATTCCCATTTTTTTTCCTGACTTTCTTAAATGAAAAATTAATGAGGGGGAAAAACACTACAGA
The DNA here is from genome assembly GCA_024291935.2 of Okapia johnstoni. NCBI lineage: Eukaryota > Metazoa > Chordata > Mammalia > Artiodactyla > Giraffidae > Okapia > Okapia johnstoni. The sequence goes on from CM044309.1 coordinate 65,921,264, forward strand.
ATTACCATGACCCTTAGGCCACAAGACTTCCTTTACTTAAGAACCAATGCAAAAAACATTAGTGAACAGAAACATTTGTGAACTTCAAGTACCAATATTTTCTTCACTTAAGAACTAGACAGTACAGTAATTACTGTCAATGCCCCTCTCATCCCCTCCTCAGCACCCATTCCCAGCACCTGCCAAAGGCGACCTTCTGCAAACAAATGCCTTTGGCAAACACTCCCATTTTTGTCTCAGGGCTTTTTCTGAGAGGTAATACCCCTGGGATAAGCCCTGAGCCAATGATGGATGGAGTCTGCAGATAATTCTGCACTGTTCTATGCTGCATTCCAAGGTTCCCCGGGAGGACCAGCTTTAATTAACCCCCATGGTAACCTGCTTGATGATAAATGCATCTTTACAGTCTCCTTCCTCTTTCCTGTCTTATTTCCCCCATGTGCTCCAATTTTACTTACTGAGTTGCCCAAAAAGTTCATTCTAAGTTTATTCTGTAACATCTTACAGAAAAACCCAAACAAACTTCTTGGCCAGCCTAATATTTTTCCAATTTTTCTTGGAACTATCTCCTAAATCATGCATTCTCAATAGAGGTGGTAGTGCCTCTAAGGGGGCAAAATTAATTTTTAGAAAGTGGGGTTGGGAAAAAAAATCATACTCTTTTTATATATGGAGCCCAGAAATTCATACAGTACATAAAGAGATACACAGTGTACCTATGACGAAAACATCATGGGTGGGGCAATCAGGGGAAAAAATGTGCAAGAAGATTCCTCAGAGGGGAGATAATGAAAACAAGACTGCACAACCCTGTGTTAAATAAACCACTTGTACTGAGCACCTTGCCTCAGGGAGTTTCTGGAAGGACACAGTAAGGTGCAGCGTTAGCCTTTGCTGAATACATCCACGAACTCATTCATTTAATCCTTTCAATCACGTGTAAGGCTGGGAATTTGAGGGCCATTCGTCAGATGAATCACTGAGGCTATTAGAAGTACAATGACTTGTTGGAGACCACAGAGCAAATTAACCTAGGGCTCAGGGTGAGAGCTTCGGTCTCCAGGGGACTGGGCTCTCAGGCACACCTCAGAAAAGCCATCAAGAGTGCTTAAACCCAACCCGACAGGGAAATAAGTCTACAAACGTCAGCGACTATTATTAATGACAATCGATCAGGCTTCCATGAATGGACCAGATGATGGTGCTGCCCCACAGGTGACAGTATAACAACCCAGGTGGATAAAAACATTAGTTACATTTGATATGATGGGTTTTGAATGCCCCAATTCAATGCTGGGCTCAAGGGAGATCAGAGAGTATTTTCTATGACTCTTGGGAAAGCGCTGGATTTGGGGGGCGGGGGTGGAGTAAAGGGGAGGGAGGCATTGGGAATTTCAACAGGAACAGAAGCCTTCCTTGGCAAGAGGCCTGTGAATGAATGCTTGATTAGTCTGCACTTGGCTTTATTCTTTCTCCTGTTTACAGTAAGTCCTCTACATATAAACCTTCAAGTTGTGATCTTCTGAAGATGCAGACATGCCCCTGTATGCCAGCTGTTGTGTTGTACTACTGTACTTTTCAAGATACTGCACTGTAAGATCAAAAGTGTTTATTTTTGTGTTTGTTTTTTATGTATGACTTGTGTGAAAAGTATTATACATTTATTACAATACAGTACTATATAGCCAACTGTGTTAGTTGGCTATATAGGCTAACTAGGTAATTGGGTAATTATGTAGGTACCTAGGCTAACTTAGTTGGACTTATAAACAAATTGTACTTACAAACACACTCTCAGAATGGAACCAGTATGTAAGAGACTTATTGTATTTGATCCAGATCAGAAGACAGCGCAACCAAAAGAAATCACACTACAGGTAATACTTCTCCATCACTACACAGCCACTGGAGGACCACGAAGGAAACTGGCTGAATGGAAGCCAGCCTTGAAAGAAGAAGATGTGAGTTCAAGTTCTCCCTTTGCCATCAAAGTGACCATAGGCAAGTTTCTCACTGCCCTGCACCTCAGTTTCCTCTCTACAATTCTCATCGCCTCTGATTTTTGTCATCTGCCAAGTGCCTCTCTCCAGGTTCAAACATCTCACAAACTTCCCTTAAGTAACTACCTACTGATTAATTTGATTAGACTTGCTGATTTCTAAGGTTTCATTTCCTGGACTGACCTCACTATAGGTGGAGAAGCATCTGAAATTAATACGAATGGGGTGAGATAGAGTGGAAGCTGGGGTTTTAGGAATGGGAAGGAGTAGGGAGATGCATAGAGTGATAGCATTGAGTGATTTTCCATTAGTGCAGAGGGCCTGGTATGGCTCAATATTTTCAAGTCATGTTAGATAATATTTCACCCCATTCCCCACAAAAGACATCCATAAAGATAGAATTGGACTTGAACTGCTATGGCAGGTTTACAAAGAATCTAATGGCAAAGAAACTCCAGGGGGTCTTCCCTGGTGCTCCAGTGGTTAAGACTTCACCTTCCAATGCAGAGGATGTGGGTTCAAGTCCTGGTTGGGAAGCTAAGATCCCACATGCCTCACTGCCAAAAAACCAAAACAGAAAACAGGAACAATATTGTAACAAATTCAAAAAACACTTTAAAAATGGTCCACATCAAAAAAAAAAATTTTTTTAAAGAAAAAAGAAACTCCAGATATAACACTGACTAAGGAAAAGCAGATTTGGCAAATTTGTAAGAAGGGCCCTGCTAACAGCCACTTCTAAAGCAAGTGTCCTGGTAGGATTGTCCAAGAGGGAATACAATAAACTACATGACGTAGATGCTTATTATCAATATGTTAGTTTAATATGAACCAAGAAAGTCAACCCTGAGTGTTCACTGTAAGGAATGTTGCTGAAGCTGAAGCTCCAGTACTTTGGCCAACTATTGCCAAAGAGCTGACTCTGTGCAAAAGACTCTGACGCTGGGAAAGATTGAAGGCAAAAGGAGAAAAGGGCAGCAGAGGATGAGATGGTTAGACAGCATCACCAACTCAATGGACATGAACGTGAGCAAACTCCAGGAGATAGTGAAGGACAGGGGAGCCTGGCATGCTACAATCCACGGGATCGTGAAGAGTTAAACATGATTTAGTGTGACTCTGCTGGTAAAGAATCTGCCTGCAATGTGGGAGACCTCGGTTCGTTCCCTGTGTTGGGAAGATCCCCAGGAGAAGGGAAAGGCTACCCACTCCAGTATTCTAGCCTGGAGAATTCCGTGAAGTGTATAGCCCATGGGGTGGCAAAGAGTTGGACATGACTGAGTGACTTTCACACACACACACACACACACACACACACACAGAGTGGCTGAACAACAATAACAAACTGGACAGTTATACTCTTACAGGGTCCAGATGATGTTATGTCTTTTGAAGGAGAGGAGGATGGAGAGGAGGAAAAGGAGATCCCCACCCTGAGGACATCAGCATGGACAGAAGCCCACGTCAGGAGGAAGCCACGCAGGGCTTACACAGAGGAAGTCCCATGAGCCAATTCCATCAGTACTGACTCTCATTTTTCATGAACTATATGCAAGAAGCAACCTTGTTCCCAAGTTACAACCCATTTTATTCTCTCAAGAAAACACTTCGGACATATGTCTCTATCCCTCCTGTGGCTGAGTGAAAAGTCCCACCCAACAGGGTACAACTGTATCGAGTCTGTTTTATGTCCTGTGACACCTGTCAAATTGGTACTGACTGCTGTCTTGTCATTTTCAACTTCAGTCTTGTCATCTCCAAACCGCTTCCTCTTCATTCTCTTAAAAGGTGGTCATCCTAAGGAAGCCAGCATCCCTACAGTACACACGCTAAGTCATACCGCTGATGGGCTCCTGATTAAAATACGCAGCAATGTTCAGGTGATGCAACACAGATGGAAATATGGCAAGTCTGTCCCAGGGAAAATTCTCAAAAACCAAGTGTGGGACCTGTCTGCTCCACATGCAGCTTTAGGAAGATGCTACCTCAGACTGCCACACCCTCTGTACTTTCCAAAGTGCGTCCTCATACACTGCCTAATGGGAGTCTTCATCAATCCTATACAGAAAGTATCTTCAGATTATAAGATAAGGGAGGTATCTGAATCACACAGTTAATGCAGCTCTTCAAACAACATGTCCAACACATTTCTAACAAACTCACAGTTGTCTCCGGCTACCCCACACCAAAACCGCATGTCAGTGTCTAAAATGGGTTTTTATTCAATCCACCTTTGAAGATATTTTCCTTGCTTTTCTTCACACTGCTCTGTGGTCCAAAGATGTGACAAATTTTGCTTTCTTTCTGTCAAAACTTCAAAACCCAAGATAAAAAGAGAAAGAGAGCAGGACCTTGATTCTCGGCAAAATACCATAGGGTCACACTTGATTTATGAACATTTTAGACATCAATGGAATATTTTTAATGAATGCAGATGAAAGAGGGAGCCTCCAAATAATGCAAGAATAGTAATTCAGTATTCAATTAAACTGAAGGTAGCCTTCTGTCCTCCCAGAAGGAGTGGGAGATGAGTCAACAGGACTATCAGTAGGTTCTTTCATCTTCTCCCGACTGTTCATACCTCCTTTGGAGAAGTCTCCCTTAACATAGGAGACCATAGTGCCTTCTCCATTCTGCATGCCTGGATCCGTCATCTGCATTCCGTTACTGCATGTGCTGGACTACTTACACTGAGTTGTTTCCAGTCTCTTATCTCTGGAGGGAAAGAATTACACATTGCTCATCTCCCTCAGTGTTCTGGCTTTCACAAAGCGTGGCACTTCAGTCAGTATGTGTGGCCTTGAAATAAATGACCACAGCATGCTAATCTGCTCCTTTCTACTGGATGCTCCCCATCACCTAGACAAAGACATGGAGCCATACTCAATATTTTGTAATAACTTATAAGGGAGAAGAATCTGATTATGTATGTATAAGGGCTTCCCTGGTAGCTCAGTTAGTAAAGAATCTGCCGGCATTGCGGGAGATCCCAATTCAATTCCTGGGTCAGGAAGACCCCCTGGAGAAGGGATAGGCTACCCACTCAGGTATTCCTGGGCTTCCCTGGTGGCTCTGCTGGTAAAGAATCCACCTGCAATGCAGGAGACCTGGGTTCGATCCCTGTGTAGGGAAGATCCCCTGGAGGAGGGTATGGCAACCCACTCCAGTATTCTTGCCTGGAGAATCCCCATGGACAGAGGCACTTGGTAGGGTTGCAAAGAGTTGGACACGACTGAGTGACTAAGCATAGCACAGCACGTATGTATAATCAAACTACTTTGCTGCACATCTGAAGTAACACAACACTGTAAATCAACTATATTCAACAAACATTTTTTAATTAAAAAATAAAAGCCCAAAGTGGAGACGAAATTTGAGGAACTGTCTATATAGAATCTATGAATCTGGGAAAGCCTGTTCAGCTCAGTTAAAGGTTTTCAGGTCTGACTCCATAATAGAATCACTTTACAATGATGTCTGACACCTTCAGAACAATGGTATCGATTTCTGCGGTGGAACCTTCATCTGTATTCGTGTATGTGCTTTGTACAGTCTGTGGATGTTTGGTCTTCTTTTGTTTTAAAAATAAAAGTATTTTAACTTTTTATCAAAAATTTTTAATTAGAAAGGAAATATAATCCACACATATATACATATTTCCTAGATCTTCCAATGTTAATTATCTTCATCCAGTTGGCCTCCTTCTCTCTCTTCCCCTGTGTGCACATACACACACATTTACATGGTGTGTACGTGCGCTGAACCACCTGAAAGTAAGCTGCAGATATCATGACACTTCACCACTAAATATTACAGCATGCTCCCCTTAAAAAAAAAAATTCATCAACATAACTACAAAGAAATTATCATACTCAAGAAATTAAATTTGGATATATAATGTTCAAATTTGATGTCCTGGAATGTTACGTCCATGAAGCAAGGTAAACTGGAAGTGGCCAAACTGGAGATGGCAAGAGTGAACATCAACATTTTAGGAATCAGTGAACTAAAATGGACTAGAGTGGGCAAATTTAATTCTGATGACCATTATATCCACTACTGTGGGCAAGAATCCCTTAGAAGAAATGGAGAAGCCCTCATAGTCAACAAAAGTGTCCAAAATGCAGTACTTGGGTGCAATCTCAAAAACAACAGAATGATCTCTGTTCATTTCCAAGGCAAACCATTCAATATCACAGTGATCCAAGTCTATTCCCTGACCAGTAATGCTGAAGAATTTGAAGTTGAACAGTTCTATGAATACTTACAAGACCTTCTAGAAGTAACACCCAAAAAAGATGTCCTTTTCACCATAGGTGACTGGAATGCAAAAGTAGGACATCAAGAGATACCTGGAGTAATAGGCAAATTTGGCCTTGGAGTACAAAATGAAGCAGAGCAAAAGCTAACAGAGTTTTGCCAAGAGAACACACTGGTCATAGCAAACACCCTCTTCCAAAAACACAAGAGAAGACTCTACACATGGACGTCACCAGAAGATCAATACTGAAATCAGACTGATTATATTATTTGCAGCCAAAGATGGAGAAGCTCTATACATTCAGCAAAAACAAGATCGGGAGATGACTGTGGCTCATATCATGAACTCATTATTGTCAAATTCAGACTGAAATAAAAGAAAGTAGGGAAAACCACTAGACCATTCGGGTATGACCTAAATCAAATCCCTTACGATTATACAGCGGAAGTGACAATAGATTCAAGGGATTAGATCTGATAGACAGAGTGCCTGAAGAACTATGGACGGAGGTTCATGACATTGTACAGGAGGCAGAGATCAAGACCATCCCCAAGAAAAAGAAATGCAAAAAGGCAAAATGGTTGTCTGAGGACACCTTACAAATAGCTGAGAAAAGAAGAGAAGCTAAAGGCACAGGAGAAAAGGAAAGATATACCCATTTGAATGCAGAGTTCCAAAGAATAGCAAGGAGAGACAAGAAAGCCTTCCTCAGTGATCAGTCCAAAGAAATAGAGGAAAACAATAGAATTGAAAAGACTAGAGATCTCTTCAAGAAAATTAGAGATACCAAAGGAACATTTCATGCAAAGATGGGCTCAATAAAGGACAGAAATGGTATGGACCTAACAGAAGCAGAAGATATTAAGAACAGGTGGCATGAATACACAGAAGAACTGTACAAAAAAGATCTTCATGACCCAGATAACCACAATGGTGTGATCACTCACATAGAGCCAGACATCCTGAAATTCAAAATCAAGTGGGCCTTAGGAAGCATCACTATGAACAAAGCCAGTGGAGGTGATGGAATTCCAATTGAGCTCTTTCAAATCCTACAAGATGATGCTGTGAATGTTCTGCACTCAATATGCCAGTGAATTTGGAAAACTCAGCAGTGGCCACAGGACTGGAAAAGGTCAGTTTTCATTCCAATCCCAAAGAAAGGCAATGCCAAAGAATGTTCAAACCACCGCACAACTGCATTCATCTCACATGCTAGCAAAGTAATGGTCAAAATTCTCCAACTGAGGCTTCAACAATACATGAACCAAGAACTTCCAAACTGGATTTAGAAAAATCAGAGGAATCAGAGATCAAACTGTCAACATCCGCTGGAGCATCGAAAAAGCAAGAGAGTTCCAGAAAAACATCTAAGCCTGCTTTATTGACTACATCAAAGCCTTTGACCGTGTGGATCACAACAAACAGGAAAATTCTTAAAGAGGTGGGAATACCAGACCACCTGACCTGCCTCCTGAGAAATCTGTATGTCGGTCAAGAAGCAACACTTAGAACCAGACATGGAACAACAGACTGGTTCCAAATTGGGAAAGGAGTATAACAAGGCTGTATTTTGTCACCCTGCTTATTTAACTTATATGCAGAGTACATCATGCGAAATATCAAGCTGGATGAAGCACAAGCTGGAATCAAGATTGCCAGGAGAAATATCAATAACCTCAGACATGCAGATGACACCACCCTTATGGCAGAAAGTGAAGAAGAACTAAGCAGTCTCTTGATGAAAGTGAAAGAGGAGAGTGAAAAAGTTGGCTTAAAACTCAACATTCAGAAAATGAAGATCAAATGGCAATCCACTCCAGTACTTTTGCCTGGAAAATCCCATGGACGGAGGAGCCTGGTAGGCTACAGTCCATGGGGTCACTAAGAGTTGGACATGACTGAGCGACTTCACTTTCACTTTTCACTTTCATGCACTGGAGAAGGAACTGGCAACCCACTCCAGTGTTCTTGCCTAACGAGTCCCAGGGACGGGGAAGCCTGGTGGGCTGCCATCTATGGGGTCGCACAGAGTTGGACATGACTGAAGCGACTTAGCAGCAGCAGCAGCATCCAGTCCCATCACTTCATGGCAAACAGATGGGGAAACAAGGGAAGTAGTGACAGGCTTTATTTTCTTGGGCTCCAAAATCACTACAGATGGTGACAGCAGCTATGAAATTAAAGGACACTTGCTCCTTGGAAGGAAAGCTAAGACCAACCTAGACAGCATATTAAAAAGCAGAGACATTACTTTGCCAACAAAGGTCCATCTAGTCAAAGCTATGGTTTTTCCAGTAGTCATGTATGGATGTGAGTTGGACTATAAAGAAAGCTGAGCACTAAAGAATTGATGCTTTTGAACTGTGGTGTTAGAGAAGACTCTTGAGAGTCCCTTGGACTGTAAGAAGATCCAACCAGTCAATCCTAAAGGAAATCAACTCTGATTCTTCATTGGAAGGACTGATGCTAATGCTGAAGCTCCAATACTTTGGCCACCTGATGCGAAGAACTGACTCATTGGAAAAGACCCTGATGCTGGGAAAGACTGAAGGCAGGAAGAGAAGGGGATGACAGAGGATGAGATGGTTGGATGAGAGGATGAGATGGTTGGATGACATCAGCGACTTGATGGACATGAGTTTGAGCAAGCTCCGGGAGTTGGTGATGGACAGGGAAGCCTGGCGTGCTGCAGTCCATGGGATCACAAAGAGTCGGATACGACTGAGCGACTGAACTGAACTGAACTGATATAATAATAATAATAATGTCATTTAATATGGACTCCATGTTCAAATTTTCTTAATTGTCCCTATAATATTTTATTGTTATTTATTTTTTTAATTCAGGGTCCAATCAAGAATCATGAATTGCATTGGTTTGTGTTTCTTCCAGCTTTATTCACATACAATGGACATGTAACACTGTGCACATTTAAGGTACACAATATGATGATTAAATACACATATATCTTATGAAATGATAACTACAATAAATACATAAACACAACCAACACCGTACACAGTTTATTTATTCATTATTTTTTTGGTGAGAAGTGTTAGGATCTGTTCTCTTTAGCAACTTTCACCTATACAACAGAGTTATTTTTAAATACAGTCACCATGCTGTACATTAGAACCCAGAACCTATCATCTTATAAGTAAAAGTCTTTACCCCTTAACCATCTTAACCCATTTCTTGTACCACCACCAATTGGCTGCCCCTGGCAACCACCAATCTGATCTCCAGTGCTTAGTTCAATTTTTTTAGGTTGCATTTATAAGTGAAATAATACAGTACTTTTCTCTGACGTATGTCTCTTAGCATAATGCCCTCATGATTCATCCATGTTGCTGCAAATAGCAAGATTTCCTTCTTTTTATGGCTGGAAAATATTCCATCTCATGTATATATCTCATTTTCTTTATCCATTCATCCATCAATGGGCACTCAAGTTGTTTCCGTATCTTGCCTATTGTAAATAATAATGCAGTGAACATGGACTGCAAATAGCTCTTCAAGATACTGATTTCATCCCCTTTGGATATATATATCCAGAAGTGGGATTGCTGGACCATATGGTAGCTCTATTTTTAAGTTTTTGAGGAATCTCCATGCTGTTCTCCATAGTGGCTGCACCAGTTTACATTCCCACCAACAGTGCATAAGGGATCCCTTTTCTTCACATCCTCACCAACACTTTCTATTTCTTGTCTTTTTGATGATAACCATTCTGACAGGTGTGAGGTGATATCTCACTGAATTTTTAATTTGCATTTCCCTGATGATCAGTGATGCTGAGCACCTTTCCATGTGCCATCTGTATATCTTCTTGGAAAAATGTCTATTCAGATTCTCTGCCCATTTTTTAAATCGGAATGTTTGCTTTCTTGCTACAGAGCTGTATGAATTCTTTATATATTTTGGATTTTATCCTCTTATCAAATACATGGTTGCAAATATTTTCTCCCTTATCACAGTTGCCTTTTCATTTGGTTGATTTCTTCTTTTGCGGTGCTGAAGTGTGCTGTAGTCCACTTGTTGATTTTCAAGCATTGCACCTGGTTGTCATGTGTGTTCAGCCTCCTTAAACAGAAAGTTATCTTCATTTTTGTGTGTTCTCATGACACAGGCCTTTTGGAAGAGACCATGCCAGATATCTTGCAGGATGTCCCACCACTTGACTTTGTCTGTTATTTCTTCCTGATTAGTTTCAGGTCAGTTTAGGCATGATTGCAGGTATGTTGTAAATTTCCACTGAATTATTCAGGATAAGGGTAGGGTCAGTTGCCCTCATTACATACAAGTTGGATGGTTTTGGTTCAGGTGGAATCTGCAAGATTTCTCTTAAGGTCCCCTGTAGAAGGAAATGGCAACCCACTCCAGTATTCTTACCCGGGAAATCCCAAGGACAGAAGAGCCTGGTGGGCTACAGTCCGTGAGGTCACAAGAATCGGACACAGCTTAGTGACTAAACCACCACCACCCACCTTCATGCCTCGTTGATGCACACGTATATCAAAGTCTGAGAAGCCTTTATTCAAAGTGTGGGCTACTGACCAGCTGCACTGGTTTCCCCTGGGAACTTTCCAGAATTGCAGCTCTAAAGTGCGTCATTCTGAAAGGGAGCATGTCGATCCCTTTCTACTGCTCTTCTGGTGCACCACCTTCCTTCCACAGAGGAGAATCATAACATGGCGAAGATAGTACCACCTAGTGCGTGGAGGACTTCTGTGTGATCCCAGCTCCTAAGTAGTTTCAAGATCCTGGGTAAGTCACATAACTTCTCAGCACCTGTCATTCATTTATGAAAGGGAGATCCTGGGCACCTTCTCTTCAAGCACGAACCACCACTTGATGTTAGGCTGTTTCCTAGAAAGTGAACCTGGTGTCCTGTGGTCCTTGTTCCCAGCATACAGTCTCATGGCTTCCCAGAGATCTGATGCTGTGGGTTGCTGTGTCCACCCCTCAGCGTCTTCACTCTGCTTGAACAGTTTGACGATGTCATAAAAAAGAGAGTCAGGAAGAAATCAAGGAGTTCATAAAATGAAAAATCAAATGAGATTATTAGAAAGGGAATGGGGCCATGGATTTTATGGGGGGGGGGGGGGCGCAAGAAGAAGGCAGATTAAATATGGTTGAGAGGAGAAGCAAGAAAGAAACAACATTTACTGAAGTCTAGCATGGTGCTGGTAGGGGTCATGGAGAGGATGTGACCCATGAACTGGCTCCTTATCCCTCCAGTGCTGGGAATCTATCCTCTGCCCACTGTTCCCACAGTGGGAGCCATGTTCAAGGGTGCAGTCTTGAGTGAGCATGTGTTGTTGAAACCATCTGGATGGTGTATGTTACTGTATCCCATGAAGGCCTCTATACAAACCTTTAAGATGCTGGAAGGCAATGTAAATATCTACCTCTCTTGCTGCCCATGACAAGCCTCATATATAAGTTCTCTGATCCTTAAGCCCACCACCTACTCATTCAGAGTGGTTTGCTTCTTTCTTGGGTCTCTCCTTGCCCTCCATGTACTCGACCAATGACAGATTTCACCTGGGGAACTCCCGAGGTTGCAAATCAACACAATGCAATGTTTAGGGGTATAACATCATCACATTGATTAAATTTCACAGCAACCCTGAGGGGCAGGCATTATTATCTATGTATCAGAAATAAAGAAACTGAAATCCAAGAAAGTTGAGCAAATTGCTCTAGGTCACAAAGCAAGGAAATAGCAAACCCACGTCTGACTCCAAAGACCATCCTCTTACCAATGAGAAAGAATGATACAATATAGACCACCTCAAACCTGTCAGAATGACTATTATTACAAAAAACAAGACACAGCAAGTGTTAGTGAGGATGTGGAGAAATAGCAAGCCTTACATGTTGTTGGAAAGTGAAAGTGTTAGTCACTCAGTTGTGTCTGACTCTTTGTGACAGGCTTCTCTATCCATGGAATTCTCCAGGAAAGAATACTGGAGTGGGTAGCCATTCCCTTCTCTGAGGATGTTCCCGACCCAGGGATCAAACCCGGGTTTCCCGCATTGCAGGCAGATTCTTTACCATCTGAGCCACCAGGGGAGCTTGAGTTTGAGCAAACTCAGGGTCATGAGTTTGAGCAAACCCCTGGAGATAGCGAAGGACAGGGAAGCTTGGCATGCTGCAGTCCATGGGGTCCATGGGATCACAGAGAGTTGAACATGACTTAGAGACAGAACAACAACAAACACTGTTGGTGGAAAGGCAAAACAGTGCAGCTGGAAAGCAATATGGAAGTTTCTCAAAAATTAAAAATAGAACTACCATGTGATTCAGCAACTCCACTTCTGAGTATTTACTCAAAATATTATCATCAGGATCTCAAAGAGATATTAGCAGTTCTATGCTTATTGAAATACTATTCATATTAGCCAAGATGTGGAAACATCCTAAATGTCCATCCACAGATGAATGGATAAAGGAAATGGAATACCATCCAGTCTTAAGGGAATTCTGCAGTATGTGATAACACGGATGGACCTTGAGGGCATCATGCTAAGTGAAATAAGACATTCACAGAATGACAAACACTGCATGAGTCTACTTATATGAGGATCTAAAATCAAATTCATGGAGTCAAATTCATGGAATGAAAGGGTGATGTGGTGGTTACTAGGAGCTGGAGGGAGGGGGGAATAGGGGGTGACCAGCCAACAGGCATGAAGTGTCAGTTAAGCAAGAGGAGAGATCAGCTGTACAGCTCTGCACCTACAGTCAACAACAATGTGTTGTACACTTAAATATTTGTGAAGAGGGTAGATTTCATGTTAAGTGTTCTTATCACAATAAAATAAAAAAATTTTCAGAAGGAGAACTCAAAATTCTTGGCTCTCCGTGAGAAGGAAACTGACAAAACTGAAGCAGAAAATGCAAAGAGGAAATTAGTAGGGTAAGGAAAAAAGTGAGGATGAACTGAGGTGGTTAAGACCAACACCTTGTGGGAAATGAGAAGGAATGAGATACATGGAGGCAGAAAAGGGGGAGAATGGGATGAATAGAGCCAGAGAAACAGAACAGTTGAGAGAACTGAATCCAGCATTATCTAGAAAAGAAAAACAATGTCCCATCAGCAATGAGTTAGTAAGTTGTAGCATTGGTGGAGATGCTGTTGAAGGGACTCCTTCTGCCTGGGATGGGAGGTTGACCAGACAGCCAAGCTCTAAGATGGCTGCTAACACTAGCATTAGTATTAAACTATATTAAAATATTACTAACATACTATTAGACCGTATGTTCTATAGGGGCGGAGATGAGACTGTCTCATTTTGCTGGGTTTTGTTTACTGCTGTAATCCAAATGTCTAGAAGGGCACCGGGCACAGAGAAGGCATTTACACGGACTGAATAACATTAATAACACAAATGACTGTCTATTGTTGAGCATTTCTTCTATGTAAGGTGCTCTTAGCTCCATAAAAGTCTATACTGATCACACTTGTTAGATGAAGGAACTGAAACTCAGAGATCCAGCAACTTTCCCAAGACCATACCAGCTGCAAGAGGCAAAGCAAGCTTGGGAAATTAAGTTTCTCTTACTTCAAAGACTTGTGAAGGCTGTCTTACTGATGAGGAGTCTTGGTGAGAGGCCAGCGTCTCTCCTCCACCTTGAGGACTGCAGACCCTTTAGTCAATACACTAAGTCCACCAGCCAGGCCCTTCTTCACCTTCCAGAGAAGCTGCTGGGTCCACGAGCCCCACCTCTCAGCCTTGGGGCCAATCCATGTCAGAATGCAATCAGTGTGCCTCTCTTGTGAGCACTTGCCCTTGGTCTGTCATCAGGTGAGCGACTGATCACCCCCACTGGTCCCGGAGAGGCAGTCAGGACAGCAGGATGACTGTATGGTGCCAATCCAGCAATATGCCAAGATGAAGCCAGCAAGTTCCCACTAACAGGCCCGGAGGTGGGAGTCCCCAGACAGCCACAGTGGCAGAAGGGTATGACTTGTAAGGAGACTCTATTTCAGAATCAACTAGTAAAGGCTTCATGCCTACTCTCAGGCTCATTTCATTCATTGACCCTACTTTCTTTAGCCTAAAAATGCACCTGGTGATGGGGCAGTGGGATCTTCCCCAATTGATGAGTCTTGCCCAACCTGGCTCATGCAGGCTCATGCTCATCCAGGTCTCTTCGTTCAGAGACCGAAGGCAGAGTCCAGAGGTGAACTTCAAGTCCAGCCCATTTTCTACAATATTGGAATCCTTTTCAGCCATGCAGCTTAAGATACAGAAAAGAGATCAGCCTTGCTGAGCTCAGAGTGTGGTCTCCGACCTTTTCCCTTACCCCTTGTCCATCTTAGAGCTGCTGAGAGCAATTCTCATCATTAACCTTCCACGACGCTGACCAATTATTACTGTTGTGAGGACAGCAACACACACCATGCAGAACAAAGTCTTGGTGAACCTGAAAGTATTCTTTCACTCATTCATTCAGCAAATGCTTACTGGGTATCCACCAGGAGCCCAGTAAGCCTGCTAGGGACTGAGGTTGCTAAGGAACAATGCAATTCCTCCTCAAAGTAGCTCTCAGTCCATGCGGGGGAGATGAACAAGCAGATCAGTCCGGTGCAGAATCTTACGGTTAGGATGCTGCCAAGGACGGGCCATTCTAACCTGCTGGAGACTCAGGGAGAAACTTCCCTGGAGGAGGTGACCCAAGAACTCAGCCAGGGTGAAAGTGAGAAGCCAGGAGAAAGCAAGGGATGGGCATTTAAGACAAGGGGAGCAGGGGCGGTGGGGTGGGGGTGAGAGGGGTCTTCGATGTTCACATTTGCTATATTCTGCCTTCAGGACAGAAGCAAGAAATCACATCTCATGGGTCTGGTTCATTTTGGGGGTTTTTTTGTTTGTTTGTTTGTTTTAAGCATGCACTATTCTGTGAGACCACAATCAGCCCAATTTCCTGGCTCTCTTGTGCCATTAACTGCAGCCCAGAATAAGATAATGGCTGCTTTAAGGCACGAATTTCAGTGCCTTGCAAAATCCTGAATCATCAATGAAAGGTTCAGTTTTGTTCACTTGACTGGGCTTGCTCCTCAGCGGGAGGGAGGGTGTGCGGTGACTCCGCTAAAGAGCTGAAATTCAAGTGTCAGGAGCCCAAACCCAACCCGACGGGGTTTTCCTGTGGAATGCCCAATTAATCAGAATCCCAACCCTGGCAACACACAGGCCATGTTCTGTCTCCCCAACACTGTGGTTCCCTGGGTTTTGAGCAGCCCCTGCTTCGATTCCAGATCCATGTCCAGCCATCTGCCAACCGTGAGCTAGGAAGGGGAGGCAGAGACATGACAGAGTCCTCTGTTCCCGAGGGGACAAGGGGCAGCCAGGGACGCCTCGAGAAGTACCCAGAGTCCCGCAATGGTTGGCAGAGGGTCATGACTGGGATCCCCTTTTAGAAACAAGAGATGACCACCCGCATTCAAATGTGAGCTCCAGAAACTCAACCATGTGACCCTGGACAAGTGGTTCTATCTGTTTTGGTTTCCATATTCTCATCTATCAAATACAGGTAACAATTTCCACGCCATGAAACTGTGGCAAGCATTAAATGAAATAAACAATTTGCATGTGCAAAAGTACCTAGCTAGGTATGCAATTCTTCTTTCTTCCATAATTTAAATTTTTCCTGGATCCTCTCTGGGAAACTGAGGTTACATACAGGCATTCCCAAACTTGCTTCCAAGTGATGGAATAATTCTAGAGAAGGATACAATCGTGGCCTTAGCTATCCCCTCCCCAGAATGTCCAAGACGGGGCAAGAGTGCTGGCTGGGAAAGGTGAAGGAAGAGGGAGCCCACAAACTCCAGTGGGACCCCAGGTTCAGAAGTCAGCCAGTATGTACAGAACGCCATTTATGTCAAAAGGCCGTGTGAGGCCGTGTATGCTTGTGTGCACTCAAGTAATCCATATGCCTTATTATCGCATATTCCGGTATCATCATCCGTTCAATTTGACTAAATAAGCACTAGAGACAGAGGTGAATATATTTTAATCCCTTTCTATCAACTGACACAAGCAAACAGAAGAGCAATTGCTAACCCTTCTCTCCAGCCACTAACACCTGCAAAAAGACGCAGACCTAGATGCCAAAGGCTAGATACCCCCCCAAAAAAACCAACAATCCATATTCCTGGTTGGATGCCTTTGGTGCCTTAGTTTCAGGAAGGCACCGTTTCAAGGCTTCAGGAACCTCTGATGAAACCTGTTGCCAAGCCTGAGGTTCTGTGCGGAGGCCCCCACCTGGTGGCCAAATGTGGAACTGCCTTTCCAACCAAGGAAGATTGGCAGGTAGTGTTTAACTCCAAGGCTCCCTGAACTCCTTTCCACCCATTAGTCGTGGGTCAACTGGAGAAGGACAGGGAGGAATATTCACCGCTAAAAGCACAAGCAGAAGGGTCAAGGTCTTGGTCATTTCCCCGCCCAAACCCTGGTAATGGTACAGCTTCCTAAGGAGCAGCCATCAGAATGACTAAGCCACAGACAGGAAGCAAGGGGTACCTGGAAATGCCCTGCCAGCCCGGTGGGGGTGGGGCGGGGGTGGGGGGTGGGGTGGAGCGGAGGGTGCATGTCGACAACCCTGACTTCCCCTCCTGGGAAAGGAGCTACCACTATCATCCTCCCCTCGCCAAACAAAGCAGGATTTTCTATCCAGAGCATTGGGCGCAAAAGAAGTTCCATCTTCCTGCCCACCTCGCATTTACATCCTGGCTAGAAACAGACTCTTTCCAGGGGAAGGGTGCCTGGGGGCAAAGCTTCAGCCCAGGCCCCTTCACACTCCCTCTGCCCTGGCCCGGCCACAGCAAGAGACGGGGAAGGAGTTGAGGTGGAGGGGATGATAAGACCAAATTATGGAGATGTTTCAGCCAAAATTATCCCTGGCCCTTATCTACTGACAAAGTGAAGCCCCCACCCCTTATTCCAGGCTTAGAGCCGAAGAATCATAATCAGTTTCCCCTCATCCCTCTCTCTCATTAACTTCTCTAAAAAGAACCCCAAAAGATGCATTTTGGCCAGCCCCAGTCCCCAAATGGAGCAAACCACGTCGTTCCTTTCCGCACCAGAATGGAGCCCGAAAAAGGGTAGCACAAGCAAGCAATCGATAGCCGCGCTCACACTCACTCACACACACACATACACACCTCACTGTGGGCAGTGTACCACTCCCATCTCCAACTGCAAGATGTATCTTAAACTCAGCAGCGATCCCAAGTAGAAGGGACCCACCCCAAGCAGAAACACCGAGCGCAGGGGAGGATCCGCTTTATCCCGTTCAACCTCCGAGTTAATTAGAAA
The DNA here is from genome assembly GCA_024291935.2 of Okapia johnstoni. NCBI lineage: Eukaryota > Metazoa > Chordata > Mammalia > Artiodactyla > Giraffidae > Okapia > Okapia johnstoni. The sequence continues at coordinate 65,938,852 of CM044309.1, forward strand.
AACCACCGAATTCTTTTAAGCTGGGCTACCAACATCCGGAGATGATGCCACAAACGCGCACCCGCGCGCGCACACAGAGGTGACAATTCCATCTCCAAATCAGCTGAGGAGCCACGCTTGGATTTTTTTTAAGCCCTGGGGTTCAACTCCCAGGTGTCCAACACCCTGAGAGTGGTCCACAGACACAGAGGCATACACAGCAGACGGCAGGCTGCTCTCCAATTCGGTGGACGGGCGCCCCTGGACTTGGAAGCCCCAGAGCCGTCCTCAGCCCCAGCCCGCACCCCGAAACCCCCCACCTCACGCACCGCCTCCGAGGGGCGCCCGGAGAGGCCTGGTACTCACACGAGCGCGTGGTAGAGCAGCGCCCAGCCCCGCGGTCTCTCGAGGGCGTCGTAGATCAAAGTTTGGATGCGTCTGTACTTGGCGTTGTTCCTCTTGACGGGGCGGCTCAGGGGCGTCTTGGCGAGGAGCCCGATGCCCTGCGGGGTCCTCCGCTGCCCCTCTTCGCGGCCGCCGCCCTCCAGCAGCAGGGTCCCATCTTTGTCAGCTCCGGCCCCCAGCGCCAAGGTGACTTGCTCCACGTCGCCCGGCGCTAGCCCCACTTTCCGCTCCTCGTCGCCGGCCGCCGCCGAGTCCCCTCCGGCCGGGTTAGCGGCCCCGCCGCCTCCGCCGCCCCCGTCGCCGCCGCCGCCAGCCGCCCCCGCCGGCCTGCGCGCCTTGAGCCCCATCTGCCTCGCCCCCGCCGGCCGCTTCGCCTTCTCCGCTGCTGCTCGTGGAAGAAGGGGCGCTCGGGCTGCGTGGAAGAGGCGGCGGCGGCGGCTGCAAGCCCGGGAACTCCAATGCCATGATCCGCGCGCCCCTCCCCGCCCGCCCCCCCTCCCAAAAGCAGGCTAAGGCGGGGCCCCGGGGGGCAGGGGGAAAGGGTCACATCCCGCGCGGTTCCGCCGCGGGACCCCGAGGGGCGCAGGCCGGGGGCTGCGGGAAGCGGGCGAGGGCGCGCGAGGCTGGCGCGGAGGCGCTAGGGCGCTCGGCGGCGAGGGCCCGGCACCGGCGTTCCCGGGCGGCAGCGGCGGCGGCGGCACCTGGGCCGGCGAGCCCGAGACAGCATCGCAGTTTATTTACAAGCCTGGGGCCAGCCGCCCTCCCTCCCTCCCGCCCGCCACATGCGCCGCCGCCGCCGCCGCCTCCTCCCGCCTCCGCGCTCCCCCCCGCGCCCCTCCCCGCCCGCTCCAGCCTCTGCTTCGCTCCGGCGGCGGCAGCAGCGGCGAGCGAGCGCGCCGCGGGCCGAGCGCACACCGCTTCCCTCCCGCCCTCGCCGGGGTGGGGCCCCATTGTCCCGCCCCGTCGCGGCCTGAGGCCCACGGCGGCGCCCCGCCCCTTCCCGCGCCCCCACCCCCCCCGCGCGCCCCGCGGCCCGGGATCGCCCGTGCGCGCGGCTGCGGCCACGGTGCGGGACTCCCCGCGCTCCCGTGGGCGTTGGGGCTTTCCCCGAGCTGGGCTTGGGCGGGGGGGGAGATGAAAAGAGGAGGAGGGACTGGGTGGGTAGGAGGGGGTCTTGGTCTCTCTCTCCCGTTCTTGCATCTTCAGATTTTTCTAGTCACCTCCCAACCCGGCTTCTTGGCTTGGGAAGTAAAATCCAAGTTGCTGGGTTGGCCAAAGAGGAGCGCACAGGGGACCCACCCGCTCGCGGGCAGCGATGCTCGTGGCTCTCCATTCGTGGCTCTCCATTCGTGGTTCGTTCCGCCCTCACGCCCCTGGCCCCTGAATGGCACCTCCACCAGCTAACGTGAGCAGAGGGCGAAGAAATAGAACACGGGGAATCGGTTTCGCTCCTAACTTGTGCTCTTGGCAGGCCCTTCCCTCTCTTGTCTGAGTTTCTGCTCATTCATTCAGTCAGTGACTAAACCCACGTGAGGTCCTTGTACTCAGAGAGCTCGCCTTCTCGAAAGGTGGAAAACAATAACGGCAAAACACACGGAAACGGCATCGTTGCCTCGGCTGGTAATTAAAGGAGGAAAGAAAATAGGCGTGCAGGGCTAGACGCGGGGGACTTTAAACTGTCTGTCCCTGGGAGGCCTCACCGTGGAGGGGATATTTTGGAGGCGAGATGAAATGGCAAGCTGGAGCAACTACGTAAATCCAGGCAGCAGAACAGTAAGTGCAAAGGTGAAGGGCGGCTTGAGCTTCTTGAGCTCCAGGGAGAAAAGAGGAAGGTGAGGCCTCTATTGCGGGCGGCGGGGGGAGGGGGGAGAGTGGATTAGATCTTGTTAATTCACTAAGATCTTGCCCTTTGAACCTGACTCCTTCCCTCCCTTTCCCCATCCCCACCACCGTTAGAGGAAACCCGACATTCCTGCTGCCCTGGTACCTTATGCTGCGTGCTAAGTCAGTTCAGTCGTGTCCGACTCTTTGTGACCCGATGGACTGTAGCCCACCAGGCTCCGCTGTCCATAGGATTCTCCAGGCAAGAATACTGGAGTGGGTTGCCCTGCCCTCCTCCAGGGGATCTTCCTGACCCAGGGATCCAACCAGTGTCTCTTGAGTCTCCGGCATTGGCAGGCGAGTTCTTTACCACTGGCGCCCCCTGAGAAGTACCTGGTGCCTCCTTTGTTTTTCACTCTTTCCCTCTTGCATGCTGGCTTGGGTGGAGGGGAGGGGCTGTGAGCAAGGCCAAGCCTAAGATCCACCCCTAGGGTGTAGAATGGAGTGATCAGAAGGCCTGCAGGTGGATTGTGGCTCTGGATTCGCTTGGAGGAAAGGAGAGGGAAAGAGAGAGAAGGGCAGGGGCCTGGAGGAGAGAGAAAATGGGGAAAAGGAGAAAGGATGAGGGAAGGGTGAAGGGATGGGGGCGGGGAGAAGAGTTGGGGGAGGGGCAGCAAGAAAACGAAGTGGATGTGTGGGGTGAGGAAGCAGGAGGGGGACTTGTATGAATGACTGTCAGAGGGAAGAGCCTCAAAAGTCTCAGAACCAAGAAGCCTGGAGTTTCAAGAAGGGAGTTTAGAAAAAGGGGAGTTAAACTCTACGGCAAGGCTGGAGTCCTTAAAATGGTGTTGTACAGGCACAAAAATAAACTGCTTGGTGCAACAGAATAGTTTGTCCAGAAAGTGTCTCTAATATGAGAACTTTACATAAAACAAGTCATGAAAACCCAGTGAAGAAAAATTGTTCCTTGGTCAGCGGGCTATGGGGTGAGTTTTGTGAAAATTATATGAACTGGTAGATGGAAATAGGACGCCATGAATGGCAAAACCCCCATAAATGTTTACAAATAGATGAATGCTCAACAATGAGTTGGAACATGTAAGTAACCAGTCAGTGCAAACCCCGGGAAGGAGGAAAAGTATGGAGCAAGGGAATCACCTCTGGTGAGAAAAGTCCCAAACAGAAGGAGGGGTGGGCACCTGAATTGGGCTCCCTGAGGTCTATTACCCTCCACCCTCAAACACCAACACATGCCTGTACTTTCTGCCCCAGCCCAATCCCAACTACCTAGAAAACTTCTGCCCTCCATATTTGAGCACCTTTTATAAAGTTACCCTTCTCCCCCAATCCCTTTCTGTTTTATTTACTCATTACATTTATCACTGCCTGAAATGGTCATATTTGCATTTTGTTTACTATTCTGTCTCTAAACAAGTGCCAGGGCTCAGCATCCTAGAAGAATGCCTATTATTTACAATAGTAACCTCTCAATACTTATTGCCAGCGTGAGATGACGATGAATAAATGAATGCAGAATGCAAAGACCCCAGAACAATGGCTGGCACCTAATGAAGCATTCACTGTATGTCTGGGTCTGTGATTTTTGATTTTGTCTTTTACCATTATGGAAGTCTTTAATCTTAGGGAATGTTAGTTCTCTTGCAGCTTTAGTAACGTAGTTACAAAAAAATTTTGTCAACATTTAAGAAGCCTCCCTAGATAAGCATAAAAAGGTAGTCAAGAACCACATAGGAAAAAGATGTCAGATTTCATTACTGTGCAATTAATCAAAAGTTCAGATTTCCAAAATGACAGTTTGAACCTCAGGCACTTGAAAAGACTCCTATTTTGATAAGAGCTGCAGACTGTCAAATAGTAATGTTTTAAGATCCAGTGCAAGGACTACGTTCATGCTGCTCCAAAAGGGTGAAGTAAAGTCAATATCAAATGCAGAATTTTGATCCAATTAAATCTAACGATAGGGAAACTGCAAGGGAGTTTGGAAACTGATTTGCTTCAACGGTTTTCTAATTCAATGAAGAATGTTGTTCAGATAGGGAGTTTGGAAATACCACAAAAAATCTGGGTGTGCTCTGAGTACTGTTTGGGAGACTGTGTCATCTCAACCCTCAATAGCACAGATTCCAGCTAATGGAAATCAAGCATCCTTTATTCCACTGAAAGGAATTGTTTTTGAACCCTGAAGTCCCAAGAGCCTCAGGTATCAACTGGATGGTGGTAGTTCAGTGACAAAGCATTCTCAAGGGTTGGACAGGGGTCCGTGGTGCCAACAACAGGGCACCCCCTCCTGGCTTTGCATGATTTGTCACCTTGAAAACCCAGCCACTTCCTAGTTCTTACATTTTCCTCTCGGTATCCCTACTCCATTCCTTTGCTTTTGGTCTCACCTCTCCTGGTCTTCATGTCACTGTTCTGTATGGCCAGTGAACTCTTTCCCCTTTGCAGACAGGGAGCCTTGCTGAGAATGAATAAGGAGAGAGAGGGAGAGAGATTAAGAGCCCTTCTCTGAACCTCAATTTCTGCCTGTGTAAATCCTACTTCCCAGGGTTAGGCATGTAGTAACAAAATGAACAGAAATGTGCTTGCAGGAGATGACAACTCTTCCAGTGATGGTTACCATTGTGGTGGTGGTGGTTTATCGCTAAGTCGTGTGTGACTCTTACGACCTCATGGACTGTAACCTGCTAGGCTCCTCTGTACATGGGATTTCCCAGGCAAGGATACTGGAGTGGGTTGCCATTTCCTTCTCCAGGGAATCTTGCTGAGCCAGGGATCGAACCCTGATCTCCTGCATTATAGGCAATCTTCTGCATTGCAGGCAGATTTTTTTAATGACTTAGCCACCAGGGAAGCCCATGACTATAATCCAATGAGCAGGGCAGGATCTCAGGTTCAGGAACAGGTGAATTGAAGCTCCTGCCTCCCTTCTCACCCAGTTCCCAAAACACATTGTGTTTAGACCATGTCAAAATTTACTTTATTTTTATTACTTTTATTCGTATTTTTATTTATATTATTACTTCTCTGTATTGCACCAAAGTATATATAGTTGTAGATAAATTGTTAAATATTGATCAACAAAAAGGCAATGATAATAATTTGTCGTCTTGTACCCGGACGTACCCTTTGTTAATATTCTGGCGGTGACTAACACTACTGCCGCGAAGACCAGCGCTCAGCCCCCAACAGCCCCAGTAGGGCACCTTCCCCCTCCCCTTTTCCCCCTCCCCCAGCCAGCCACCTGATGGCAAGTCGATTGCACTGGACCTCTAATTGTGGGTGGGACAATGTAACCTCACTGGAACAGACACATCTCCTGGATACGGAATTGCCTCCCACGCCCATTATGTTTCTGTCGACATCACCTTCCATGGACTGAGCACCTATTATTCACTCTCACAGAATCCCTCATAAAGCTGCTTCTGATCAGATCCTGCATGCCCCCCTTGCTTGTTACAACTCCACCTCTGGGAGGAGCCAGTGAAACAAGTCTTTGCAGCTAAGGAGACACTGCTTTTTTTGGAAGAGACAGGACAAGCTCCAATTTTAGGTCTTGTAACAACCTCAGGCCAAGAGGAAATGTGTTTGAAAAGGAAGGATCCCACGCCTTCCCTATATGTATTTTTGTTCTTGAAAACCCAGCTACAGCAAATCCTCAAATGTGCTGCCCTCTTCCCTTCCTCCATGCCTTTGTTTTCCTTCTCCTAAACTTCAGGCCACTCTACTTGAGGGCTTCCTTGTGAGTGAGAAGACTTCCTGGGAATGAATAAGATGAGCGTGGTGAAAGAACACCATTGCAGCTTCATCCAGAGGCCGAGGGCAGCCTAAAGTATGGATCTTAGACCTGGACTCAAATTCCAGTCCTGACTCTGACTCTGAGCTTAGTGACCTTGGGCTAGTTGCTGAACTCATCTGGCCTCAGTTTCCTCATCTGCAAAATGGTCTGAACACCATTCAGGGACCCATGATAAGGCAGAACTTTGTAGTCTGTTGTGTACTGCTCACGTTCAAAGTGAAAGTGAAAGGCGCTCAGTCGTGTCTGACTCTTTGTGATCCTATGGATTGTAGTCCATGGGATTCTCCAGGCCAGTATACTGGAATAGATAGCCCCTCCCTTTTCCAGGGGATCTTCCCATCCCAGGAATTGAACCCAGGTCATCCACATTGCGGAGAAGGCAATGGCACCCCACTCCAGTACTCTTGCCTGGAAAATCCCATGGACGGAGGAGCCTGGTAGGCTGCAGTCCATGGGGTCTCGAAGAGTCGGACACGACTGAGCGACTTCGCTTTCACTTTTCACTTTCACGCATTGGAGAAGGAAATGGCAACTCACTCCGGTATTGTTGCTTGGAGAATCCCAGGGACGGAGGACCTGGTGGGCTGCTGTCTATGGGGTCGCACAGAGTCGGACACGACTGAAGCGACTTAGCAGCAGCAGCAGCAGCTTCCACATTGCAGGTGGATTCTTTGCCAGCTGAGCCACAAGGGAAGCCCAAGAATACTGAAGTGGATAGCCTATCCCTTCTCCAGCGGATCTTCCTGAGTCAGGAATCAAACCGGGGTCTCCTGCATTGCATGTGGATTCTTTACCAACTGAGCTATCAGGGAAGCCAGTTTGAGTAACTATTCACATTACTCAAAGGTATTTGGACACATGTCTGTGGAAGGCAACTCAAATCAGGAGGGATGAGGAATGAATGAGCTTCAGGTCAAGAGGTACTCAGCTTCACCCCAGATGGCAAGAACCAAAGGGCTTAGTTTTGGTTGTTCTCATGGAGAAAGCGTATTTCTTTTTCCTGCCTTGCCTTTGCTATTCTTACATTACCCTTTAAACTTACTTTGCATGTTTCTTCATATCATTTTGACTTTTTCTTTTAAATAATTATATATAATTTTCCTTTAGTCATGTATGGATGTGAGAGTTGGACTATAAAGAAAGCTGAGCGCCGAAGAATTGATGCTTTTGCACTGTGGTATTGGAGAAGACTCTTGAGAGTCCTTGGACTGCAAGGAGATCCAACCAGTCCACCCTAAAGGGAATCAGTCCTGAATATTCATTGGAAGGACTGATGCTGAAGCTGAAACTCCCATACTTTGGCCACCTGATGCGAAGAACTGACTCATTGGAAAAGACCCTGATGCTAGGAAAGATTGAAGGCAGGAGGAGAAGGGGATGACAGAGGATGAGATGGTTGGATGGCATCACCGACTCAATGGAAATGAGTTTCAGTAAGCTCCGGGAGTTGGTGATGGACAGGGAAGCCTGGCGTGCTGCAGTCCATGGGGTCGCAAAGAGTTGAACATGACTGAGCAACTGAACTGAACTGAACTGAGTTATATTGGGTAAAATAGTCAATTCACCCATCTAATGAATTCATTCATTCATCCTTCCAGTGAGCATTTATTGATTGCCTGTTTCATGTGTTGCTCTCTACCTGTGGGAAACAGGAGGAAAAAAGAAAAGAAAGTTGAGTAATGAATTCCATGTTTAGATGAAAAGATGAGACAAGCTATGCAAAACAGTTCACTCATCTATGTATTATCATGCATTTCAATAACCTGGTTCATAATAGATGCTCGTTGCCATCATCATTATTTACATTTATTGAGTGCTTGCTGTATGCCTGGCACTGGGTTTATCTTATTTAATCCCAGCAACAAAGTTATGAGAGAGCCTTGATGGTTATTGCTCTCTATTAACCACGATGAAATGACAGAGAGGTTAAGTACTCTGTTCAAAGTTACACAGCAAAAAATGTCAGTCCCAGGATTCAAGGTCAGGTTATGTAGAGTTGATACTTTCAACCCCTAAGTTGTATTACTTGCTGAGAATTCTGTGCCAGGTGGAAGGCCCAGCGTATGCAAAGGCTCCATCAAGACATGATGTGGAGTTTCTAGGGCAAGAGGTTCAGATGGCTGGAAGAGAGCATAAATGGAGCAGAGTCTCTGCGGGGCAAGCTTGTCTGTGTACCAGGCTTATAAACTTAGGGACCAAGAGGTGCTTTAAGCATAGGCTCACGTGATCCCAGGTGATTGCACAAAAGGCTTTGTGACGACTCTGTGGAAGAAAGGCTGGGAGTGGGAGGGATTAATTCTACAGGAGCAGTAAGAAGACTGTTGGTGAAGCCGGTCTGAGAGATGCTGAGGCCCAGAAGAAAAGTGGTGTCAGGCCCTGGAGAGGAGGGGGGATGGCAGCAAGAGATATTTAGCAAAGAGAGTTCTCAAGAATTGGCATCTGGAAAAAGGAAGGGCTGCGTCACCGGGCCACTTGGCATTTTCGAGGCAGAAGCACACCCACCCAATGTCCCAGCCTCCCTCCCTCCTGACTGTGGGTCCCCTGCTAAGCTGAGCATCCATCCTCTGCCTCCAATAATTGGCTCCCTGGGCAGTCTGTTCCTTCCTCTCCATCAAATTAAGCTCTTTCTCTTCGGGTCTTGATTGTTAAAGCACCCTGTTTGCCCATGCCATTTACATATTCCAATTACCCGCTGCCATTTCCCTGCTAATGAGCTCATGTACCTGCATTCAAGAGTGTCTGGCCTGGAGCCTGTTCGTGCAGGAGGGCAGAGCGGTATTCCCAGGGTCTTCAGACAAGGAGTTCCAGGGCCATTTTCCCACCTCCTTCTAGTCCTGATGGAGTAGACCACTGTGCTTCATTATCCACCCCCACAGACATCATGATACTCCGTTTACCCAGGTGACAGTGAGAAAAGCTCCATGCCAACTGGAGGAGTGCTCCCAGTTCTTACTGCCATCATAAAAGGTCCATTGTACCCTCAGTCAGTCACATTGCACGGAGCCTATTAAGTCCAAGGTCTTCTGAATTTCCATCACTGAACGCTTTGCAGAGGTGATGCTTGGGTGCTAAGTAACTGGACAGAGGATTATGGCTAGCTGCCCAGTGATGCTGCCTACAGTGAATGCAGGCTTTTGAAACAGGCTTCTCTGAGCAGGAATCCTTTCTCTGAAAAATGATAAGTGTTTGACCCTGGACCGGTTAAATAATCAGTGTCTCAACTTCATCTGTAAAATAGGAATAAGTGATTATTTTAAAGGGATGTTTCAGGAGTAAGGGAGTTAACGTTTGCAAACCTTCGGTACTTAGAGGCAATTAATCCATATTAACTGATACACTATGAATATTAATGTATTAATTATAATAGCAATTATTATGATATCTGAATTAGAAGAGAACTTCTGGGTGTTAAGTTCAGTGTTACTCCATCTTTGGTGATAGTGACCCACATTTATATTACAACCCAGTCCACGTAATATACCACTTCCCTGGTGGCTCAGACAGTATAGAATCTGCCTGCAATGCAGGAGATCCAAGTTTGATCCCTGGGTCGGGAAGATCCCCTGGAGAAAGGAAATGGCAACCCACGCCAGCATTCTTGTCTGGAGAATCCCACGGTCAGAGGAGAGCCTGGCAGGCTACAGTCTATGGGGTTGCAAAGAGTCAGACATGACCTAGTGACCAACATTACATTACAACTAGGTAATATAACATACATACAATCCACTGAAATGAACAGTTCTTGAAACAGTGCTGCTGCTGCTGCTAAGTCACTTCAGTCGTGTCCGACTCTGTGCGACCCCATAGACGGCAGCCCACCAGGGTCTGCCATCCCTGGGATTCTCTAGGCAAGAACACTGGAGTGAATTGCCATTTCCTTCTCCAATGTATGAAAGTGAAAAGTGAAAGGTAAAGTCGCTCAGTCGTGTCCAACTCTTCGCGACCCCATGGACCACAGCCTACCAGGCTCCTCTGTCCATGGGATTTTCCAGGCAAGAGTACTGGAGTGGGTTGCCATCACCTTCTCCGGAAACAGTGCTAGTCTGACTGAATATACCTTCTGATATCTGCTATTCTCTAGCTTATAAAAATGCTGATTGAAAGCTGTATTTGTCTGCCAGCAGTGCCAAAACAAAATGCCACAGATTGGCTGGCTTAAAGGACAGAAATTTGTTTTTTCATAGTCCTGGAGCCAGAAGTCCAAGGCCAAGTTGTTGGCAGGGTTGATTTCTTCTGGTGCCACTCTCCGTGGCTTCACATGGTCTCTTGTCTGTATATGCTGACTCCTGGTGTCTCTTTATGTGTCCAAATTTCCTCTTTTTATGAGGACACTGGTCATATCGGATTAGGGCCCATCCTAACAGCTTCATTTAACTTAATCACCTCTTTAAAGGCCCCATCTCCTGATACAGTCACATCCGAGGTCCTACAGGTTAGGGTGCCAACATTCGAATTCTGCAGGGGGAGCGTACGATTCAGCTCATAACATGAGCCCACTACAGATATTCTACCTTCCACTGAAAGGTTATGAACCTAGCTAATAAGTTGTGAATCCAGTTCAATCTATAGCCAAGTCCTTTGGTCTCTACTTGAATGTAGAGACCAGCATGTAGCCTTCTAAGGAATCTCAATGCTGAATAATCACTTAGTGCATATTCTTCGGGAAGCCCTCTGCTATTAGGTAGCTTTCCTTCTTTACCTCAGGTTAAGTGTCACAACTGCCACAACTGCCCACTGAGGTCAGTTTTACACAGATATATATGGGTTGCCCAAAGGCAGAGAACCATGGCTGAGCAAAGATTCAGATTTTTCTCCAAGTCTCAGAAGACGGAGTTTCCATAACCGGAAATCTCTTCTTCATGATGAGATGATGTATTCCCCAGGTGATGTGACTGTAACATGAATGCTAAAATTCGGGTGTTTCCTGGGAGGGCAGTGATAGCACCCATTTTAGTGTTTGAGGACCAAGGCTTCAATCCCAGCCTTGGCACTTTCTGGCTGAGGAGACTTGGGGAGGCTATGGATGCTCCCTCGTGCTCACTTTCCTCTTCAGGAAAATGGAGTTGTTAACGTCTATCTCATGTGGTTGTGATGAAGTTCAAGGTTAAATACAGAGACCCAAAGAAATTATTGTTCCCTTGAAGATGGTTTTTGGGCCACATTCTTATTGTTGTTTGACTCATTAATTTCTTGGAGCCTAATTTCATTATCATTCCCATACTTTATATGAAATATTATATCCATACTAAAAGCTCCTTAAGAAGACTACTGAAAGACTAGATAATCTAACACATGTAATACATTGCATTATTTCTTAAGAGAACTCAGTGGTGTCTTGACTTTTCTTTTGAAAAGTCAATTTGGGAAAAAACATGAAAAGAATACTTTATCTTTCTTCCTCAACGGAAGAACAGCCACTGTTTAAAAAAATCTTGACTTCAGACTCCCTTTTAAATGGGTGCCAATTTGTAAAATTTTTGAGGCCGCACCAAACAGGCTTTGTCAGTGGAAGTCCTGGCCGGGTTTGCAAAAATCCCCTATATCAGCGGGGACCAGGCGGGTCACATAAAACTGTGGAGCTTCTGCAAAGTGTAGTGCGTGGCACCTATCACAAGAGGGCGCAGTTCATAAATGGTAGCGGCAAGTCGGGTTGTGATAATGGTGATGGATAAAAGGAGAGGAAGGACAAAAAGCACTAACAGAATGAGGAAGAGACTCTCGGGCTCCCACTTCTGGGGGGTCAGTGCCCCCCATCTGTTTCCCATCTCCTAGACCTCATACAGGGCCACTCTTGGACACAGCCCTACTCTAGTGGGAGGATCTCTGTTCTTCCGGTCTGTACTTCCCTCCCTGGTCTCAAGCTTTTTCTGAGTGGCTGTCAGACTGGAAACTCTCCTTCTTAAAAAATACATGGAAACAATCCATCAAGTGTCATACACCTTGCGTTGTTGGCATGTTGTATACTTACACGATAGCTGTTCACTTCTTTTAACTCGAAATAGTTCTCCAAACATGGTCGCAAGTGGGAGGCGGCAGTGAGAGGAAGGGATAGTCAGGGTCTTTAGGATGGACATGTACCCACTGCTCTATTTAAAACGCATAACCAACAAAGACCTACTGTAGAGCACAAGGAACTCGGCTCAGTGCTTTGTGGCAGCCAGGATGGGAGGGGAGTTTAGGGGAGAATGGATACATGTATAGGTATGACTGAGTCCCTTCGCTGTCCACCTGAAAGTATGACAACCTTGTTAATCAGCTCTACCCTAACACAAAATAAAAAGTTTAAAAAATTCAAGCAGGGACCTCCCTGGCAGTCCAGGGGTAAGGACTCCCCACTTTCAATGCGGGAGGCATGAGTTCAAGCCGCAGTCAAGGGACTAAGATCCTGCATGCTGCAAGCTCAGCCAGAAGAAAAAATAAACTTCAAAAATAGAAGAAGAATGTTTAAAAAAAAATGCAGGCAGAGTGAAGGTCAAAGAGGGGACCAACAAAGATCTTTGTATGGAATTTTAAACAAAGCCTGTCTTAAAAGCAGGATTGAGATCAACAGGGGTTCCTACCAAGTCCTATAGATTTTGGGAGCCCAATTATCAACTGAAAGGAGCAGAATTATATGAGAAAAGAAGTCCTGCTTAATCAAGAAATTACAGGGACCCTAATTTCAAAAAATGCTAATGGGAAGTATTATATATTTACATGCAGTGCTGAAAGATTTATGCCAGTCTTAATAGCTGGAGATGTCCTTCAAATTTTCCATCTGCCTTGAAATAGGTCTAATGTGATAACAAACAGGAAATCGACTGGGCTTGGGGACACGCAGTTCTGCTTGAAACCATAAAATCTACAAGGCTGCTGACATTGCATATTAAGTAGCTGATTCTTTCCTTTCCAAATTAAGAGCTCAGTTTTGTATTACACTCACAGATTTAAAACTTGGCTCTGTGGTTTGGGATGCATGAGATCTCATTCACTAAATATTTCTGGAGCAACAAAGAGTTTCTAGGATCTTCCAGGCTTGGCAAGGAATGAGGTAAGCCATAAACTAAATCATGGATAAGTCTCTCACTCTCTAGGAAGATGATGGAGAATGGTAAGACAAGAGTAAAAATGATTGCAGTCAATTGTTTCAGAAAGATCCAGGCTTTCCCGAAGCATCAGTATGGTTTTATCGTGCCATCACTGGGATCTTACGAGCTTCATGCTTCCCTCCTAGCTTTGGCCAGAAGCTAAGAGCTGTTTGTTTTTTTTTTCCTGCTCCTCTATTTCTATGTTTAAAACTTCATTCGTTTCATTAACAGTCATTGAGCAGCTACTATATGCCATGTCCTCTCCTAGGTGCCAGAAATACAGATTTGAACAAAGGAAGCAAAAATTCCTGTTCTCAGAAAGCTTACATTCAGGTAAGGCAGATAAACTGTCAACACAGCACTTCAGTCAATAGGGGCATAAGGTTTTCCTTCATGTTCCAGGTATCTATGGCTATGGAACCAACATGGTACTGCTGGCCTGTTACTGCGCCATGTTTGAGCCTCAGCTGGGAAGACTCGATGAGTGGGTTTGGGTCATCTGGGATGAGAGGATCCACTTCCAGAACAGCCTCTTCACTGGGGACCCTGGTAGGACTGTTGGCCAGAGTGCCTTCATGTGGTCCCCTCGGGACAACAGGCAACAAGAGTTCCAGAGTGAGGTGGAAGTTTTATGAGCATTTTGTGACCCAGCCTCAGGGTCACACAGTGTCACGACATACTCCATTGGCTGGAGGAGTTAAAAGCCCCTCAGATTTGGACACTGACCCAATGGAAAGAGTGTCAAAGAATTTGTGACTGTTTTTCAAATCAACATGCTCCGATGGGGCCAATATTATAATTCATGGTGCAGGACTTCAGACGTAGGGCAAATCAGAGCAGGATCTGAACTTGGGGTCAGGCATGTATGCATTCATTTAGCTCGTGTTATTGGATTCTGAGGGGTGTGAGCCACTGTGCTAGGTGCTTCCAGCTCTGGGCTAAATGAGAAACATTCAGCTTTCTCCTCTGAGGGCTCACAGCCTTGCAGGAAAGTCAGGTGGCTAAACGAGCCATCGTTAAGACCATTTGACCAAGTCCCATGATGAGAGCTACAGAGCGCCAGGAAGATACACAGAAGGAAAGACTAGCTGGGTCAGTGTGGTCATGTTATTTAAAATCTATCTGCTCTTCATTTCTTGCTTTGTACAATGAGGCTCTGAGGACCTAACTCATCAGGGTGATAGAAGCATTAGATGCAGTAAGTAGCCCAAAGTAGTCCTCAGAGTCTTTCCATATGATCCTATTTTAAGTCTGTAAAAACCATGGCTCATTCTCTGAAATTTCCACAGTTTTCTTGTGTGTTTTCTTGCTTACTGTCTGAACTTCAGAAACTGGAATGTAAGATGCGATTTATTATTATGGCTACTGTATAGGAAATGGATACTCTCTGTTTAGAAAGTTCTCCCCCTCATATCTAGGTGGCTAACTCTACCTGTTAGAAGAGCTGCTGAAATGTTGTATGCTACTTAAAGTTGTGTTCTATAATCTTTCTGAAACCCCTGTCTTTCCCCCTTATTCTGTTCTACCTTTCTTTTCCCCATAGCACTTACAACCTCTAACACTGTCTATAACATCTCCGTGTGTTGTTTTTTGCCTTTCTTGCAAGGATACCTTCATGTAATGGAATAAATGAATGTTTTGGGAGAGGGCATAGAAGGAGATGGGATCAACAGTGTGGGCAGGGGGCTTTGTGAGCCACAGTTAAGAGTTTGTATTTTTTTCCCGTTAAATCTCTATGCTAAACATTGTAGAATTTTGTGTGATGTATGACACGAACTGCTTTACATTTTTATATTAGTCTGACTACCATATAGAAGATGGAATATAAGAAGTCTGGATTAGATGGAAGGAGATGGGTTATGGGATATGTCAGATGTCAGGAGTGATGCTGGGGTCTTGGACCAGGGTGGTGATGGGGAGATGATGTGAGATAGATTTAGGATGTATATGGCAGGTTGAACTGACATGATGTGGTAATGGGCTGAATAAGAGGCTAAATGGAGGAAAGGTACTGAAGATAACTAGTAGGTTTTTGGTTTAAGTAATTGGGTGCAATGTGGTGTCATTTACTGGTGAGTAAGATTATGGAAGAAGCAGAAGGAGTATGTGTGTGTATGTGCGTGGGCGCGTGCGTGTGTGTGTGGCATCAGAGCAAGGGCAGTAAGTCAAGATTACAGCCTGACCTTGTTAATTGTGAAACATATATCAGACATCCAGGTAGAGAATTCTCCATCTAGAATCTATCCTAAGGAAATGACCAAAGATGCCTACCTAGATTCAGTGAAGTTTTTCACTGTGTTATTTGTAAGTCAAAAACTGGAGAGCACCACAGTGTCTAGTGGTATCCTTGAAAGTGCTCCTTGTGAAGATTATAATGAGACCAGAAAATTCTCATTAAATAAACACATGAATAACTGGGTGAGCATTTACTGCATGGTGTGATAAGCACTAGTAGAAGAATATCTGCAAAATGCTCTTACGGTAAACTCCGTAAATTACGGAAATTTAGAAGGGGAAGAAACCTTGCAGGGGGCGGTGGCATCATTTCATCTGAAGGAAGACAAGAGGTGCCAGGGAGGTCCTTGTCTAGGCTGTGCACTTTGATCCTTACTCGTGGGCAAAGACTTGAGAAGGACCCACATCCCGGCCCCTGGTTCTGTTGCTGCCAGTTAGCTGGATGACCTTGGACATACCACTGAACCTCTCTAAGCTTAGTTTCTTCATAGTTAAATGAGACGGTGGGTAATCCCTTGGATTCCTTACTTCTCAGGGCTTCCATCATTGGAATGCTACAGACTCTTCCTAGAGCATAGAAGGAGCCTTGGGGTTCATCCCTTCCAGCCCACTCCTAGTTCAGCTAATGTGTGGAAGGCAGGAGACCTCCCCAAGGGTATACAACTCCTCTCTGAATATCTTCACCATCTTTACAATCTTCAGCAAGGAGGTGCAGACACAAACAAAGGAAGTGAAATTTTGAGCCCTGGAAATAAAACTGATGACAGAAAAAAATATATGTATCAATTAGACTTGGTCTTAAAATAGTCAATTGCAACCTTAATTGATTTCAAATAAAATATTTCTAGCTTTATTTACAAAGTATTATGAGGTATATTAGACTATTGAAAGTTGGATTTGCATCAAGCTTTAAGGCTTACCAAGAAAAACAAGCTTCTGCACTAATTTTCTTCCCTTCTACCAGTCTTGTCCTTCACTGTTTGTCCGTCCCCCACAAAGTGAACCCAAAGCAGTTTTCCAAAAATGTAAATGTAATTGTGCGCACACACACACACACACATACACAACCCTGACACCTTAAACATCTGTGCATAAAGCTCTTCAATGGCCACTTTTTCCTATGGAGTAAAGACTAGTGTTCCCAGAGCTGGCCTCTACCTGCCTGCTCCAGCCCCTTCTCTTGCCATTTCCCTCCCATCCTTCTTGCTCCTCTCTGATTGCACCAGGTTGTTTCGAACGTTTTGTATTTGCTGAGGTTCTACTTTTGTGTCCTTGAACAGCTCTCCTCACCTGGCTCCCCAGACAAACATCGACTCATCTTTCCAGACTCAGCTGAGCATCACTTCTCTGCGGAGTCTCTTCTGACCTCTGTTGTCCCAGATGAATGTGTCTTTCTCCTTTTCGACTCTTTAAACCAGGCCTCACATAGGTGGCAATCCCCCTCAATACAACAATTCATTGTCTTTATTTCTTTACTTCTCTTGCCCCCTCTACTATGCCAAAGCCTTTGACTGTGTGGATCACAATAAACTGTGGAAAATTCTGAAAGAGATGGGAATACCAGACCACCTGACCTGCCTTTTGAGAAACCTGTATGCAGGTCAGGAAGCAACAGTTAGAACTGGACATGGAAAAACAGACTGGTTCCAAATTGGGAAAGGAGTACATCAAGGCTGTATTTTGTCACCCTGCTTATTTAACTTATATGCAGAGTACATCATGCGAAATGCCAGGGTGGAGGAAGCACAAGCTGGAATCAAGATTGCCGGGAGAAATATCAATAACCTCAGATATGCAGATGACACCACCCTTATGGCAGAAAGGGAAGAAGAACTAAAGAGCCTCTTGATGAAAGTGAAAGAGGAGAGTGAAAAAGTTGGCTTAAAGCTCAACATTCAGAAAACTAAGATCATGGCATCCGGTCCCATCACTTCATGGCAGATAGATGGGGAAACAGTGGAAACCGTGGCTGACTTTATTTTTCTGGGCTCCAAAATCATGACTGCAGCCACGAAATTAAAAGACACTTACTCCTTGGAAGGCAAGTTGTGACCAAACTAGACAGCATATTAAAAAGCAGAGGCATTACTTTGCCAACAAAAGTCCCTCTAGTCAAGGCTATGGTTTTTCCAGTGGTCATGTATGGTTGTGAGAGTTGGAGTATAAAGAAAGCTGAGCACCAAAGAATTGATGCTTTTGAACTGTGGTGTTGGAGAAGACTCTTGAGAGTCCCTTGGACAGTAAGGAGATCCAACCAGTCCATCTTAAAGGAGATCAGTCCTGGGTGTTCATTGGCAGGACTGATGTTGAAGCTGAAACTCTAATCCTTTGGCCACCTGATGCGAAGAGCTGACTCATGGGAAAAGACCCTGATGCTGGGAAAGATTGAGGGCAGGAGGAGAAGGGGATGACAGAGGATGAGATGGTTGGATGGCATCACCGACTCGATGGACATGAGTTTGGGTGGACTCCGGGAGTTGGTGATGGACAGGGAGGCCTGGCCTGCTGTGGTTCATGGGGTTGCAAAGAGTAGGACACAACTGAGCGACTGAACTGAACTGAACTGGCCCCCTCTGTAGACCAAGAGCTCCTTCAAAACAGAAAGTATATTACTTCATCTCGATATTCCCAGAATCTATCATGATCTTTTCATGAACTTACAATACCAATGGACTAAGCCCTTTTAAGTTCCCTGCATTTAGGATGTAGGAGAGGAGCAGAGACTGTACCTGTTTGCCAGCTTCCCCTTCTTCTGTGCTGGCAGGTTTTGTGTCTCTGTACATTTATCAGCCTCTCTTGCAGTTATGTGGTCATGGGAACAAGTTCTAGCTGTGGGATGTGAGTGGAAGTGATGCATTCACCTTTTGCCTCGTGATCTTTAAGGGAAAAGGAGCCCTCCCTTTTCTTTCCCCTTTTCCCGCTGGTTTGAGTGTAGACACAACAGTGACTACTGGGGCATCGGTTTTGGATCCTGAGAGTCCCTCAGATGCCTATTGAGGACAACAGAATGGGTTAGAAGCAGACTTATCTCCCTTCACCATCAGGCCCTCACGCTCTCCCTGAAATGACTCTAAACTTACACGTGGGAGATAAATTAACTGTGGCTTGTTCAAACCAATGTATTTTGGGGGCCTGTGGATTGGGAAGATCCCCTGGAGAAGGGAAAGGCTACCCACTCCAGTATTCTGGCCTGGAGAATTCCATGGACTGCATGGTCCATAGGGTGGCAGAGTCGGACACGACTGGGCGACTTTCACTTTCACTTAGTTCACCGGGGCTGCTATAAAAGCAGAGCATAGACTGGGTGACTCATAAACAGCAGACATTTATTTCTAACAGTTCTGGAGGCTGGGGAATTCGAGACAAGGCATCAGCAGATTCGATGTGTGGTGAGAGCCTTCTCCCTGGTTCATAGACTCCCGTCTTCTGGCTGTGTCTTCACATGGAGGAAGGAGCAGGGGAATTCCCTGAGGTCTCTTTTACTCTAATAATCTTGGCCTCCAGAATCACTGTGGATGGTGACTGCAGCCATGAAATTAAAAGACACTTGCTCCTTGGAAGAAAAGCTATGACAAACCTAAACGGTGTTTTAAAAAGCAGAGATACCACTTTGCCAACAAAGGTCCATATAGTCAAAGCTATGATTTTTTCAGTAGTCATGTACAGATATGAGAGTTGCAGCATAAAGAAGGCTGAGTGCTGAAGAATTGATGCTCTCCAACTGTGGTGCTGGAGGAGACTCCTGAGAGTCCCCTGGAGAGCAAGGAGATCAAACCAGTCCATCCTAAAGAAAATCAACCTTGAATATTCACTGGAAGGACTGATGCTGAAGCTGAAGCTCTAATACTTTGGCCACCTGATGTGAAGAGCTGACTCATTAGAAAAGACCCTGATGCTGGAAAAGATTAAAAGCAGGAGGAAAAGGGGATGAGAGAGGATTAGATGAATGGATGGCATCACCAATTCAATGGACATGAGTTTGAGCAAACTCTGGGAGATAGTGAATGACAGCAAAGCCTGGCTTGCTGCCATAGGGCACAAAGAGTTGGATGCAACTGAGCACCTGAACAACAAATCTCATTCATGAGGGCTCCACCCTCGTGACCTAAATCACATCATGGCCCCACCCCTAATACCATCCCATTGGGGGAATAGACTTCAACATATGAATTTGGGGGGGACATCAATGTCCGGTTTCCAACAGGACTTTTTTGTTACAGGAACCTACCCTGTACCTTGCTCATAGAAATGGTTGTCTAAAGCACATTTGATCTCTTTACTGATTGGACTTGCTTAACAGAAACCCTGAGCACATGACTTAACCAATGAACAAGTGAATAAGTGAATGAATAGTTTCAGGTCTAACCAGAAGCAGCTAGAAAAAAATAAAAAGAAGTAATTTTATCATTTGTCGCAGTAGGCAGATCACATCGAATGCTATGAGGCTTAAGTTATTTGGACCCTGTGCTTCAGATAGTGGGCTTAGGCGTTCCAGCTTCACTGCTCCACCAGCCTCACCATCTACACGCAAAGCCACTGTGATCCTTTAATTCCCCCCTCCATGCACTGTCCTCATTTGGTTCCCTCCTAGCCTTTCCCAAAGCCGTAGATCTAATTCAGATCCTCATTACCTCTTACCTAAACCATGGCACTAGTTACTGAGCTGGCCTCTCCACTCGCTCATCTTTCCCCAGAGCTGTTGCCATGACAATCTTCCTCTGGCCCAGAACTGATCAAAACCCTCTGGGGCTCCCCATTGCCTTCAGGTAAAAAGCCAACATCCTTAAATTAGCTCTGTGATTCCCCAGCACCACCCCCCAACCTGGCTTGTCTCCCACCCATATGCCTCACCTATCCCACTTCACTATCCCGGGACATCCTTGCCAATGCCTTTCTAAATGCCTTTCCCAAGCTCATCTCTTTCTCTGGAATGCCTTCCTCATCTCTGCTTGTTGAAATCCTACCCTTCTTTCAAAGTCCCGCAAATTCTTTTTCCTTTATAAATCTTATTCATGTTTTAGAATCAAAAGAATTCTACAATCATCATGGACATACTCATCCTAGTATAGCATTTGTCATACTTGGATTAGGACTGGATGCAGGCTGGGCAGTGTGGAAAGTTAACACTAGTACTAATATTAACAATGGGCTTCCCAGGTAGCACTCGTGGTAAAGAGTATGCCTGCCAATGCAGAAGACAAAAGAGACCTGGGTTTGATCCCTGGGTCAGGAAGATCCTGCTGGAAGAGGACATGGGCACCCCACTCCAGTATTCTTGCCTAGAGAATTCCATGGACAGAGGAGCCTGGCTGGCTACTGTCCGTACAGTCACAAAGGGTCAAACACGACTGAAGCGACTCAGCAGGCACAATATTAACCATAATGTTAATAACAACAACAGTAACATCTGTTTGCCTATAGTTTGCTACCAGCCATACCTTCTACCCAGCATCTTAAGTACATCAGAGTATCCACCACCTGCAGCAACCCTGTGGGGTGGGTACCATTTTTTCCACTTTAGACATGAAGAAGTCATAGGCACAGAGAAGTTAAGTAATCTGCCCAGGGTAATAATGGAATTTTGAATCTTTACTGCTTACTAGACACATGAACTTCAGCAAGTCATTTTCTCTTTTTGAGTCTCAATACCCTCACTTGTCAACTGTAGGACATGACGTCCCAGGCCAGACCGGTTCTAGGTACTAAGGTACTCGATTAACACTGTCCTCTTGTCCGCAGGGTTACAGCTGTTAAGTCTTATTTTCAGGGCTTGACATGTGTTTTCATATATATGGTATGTGCCTGCAAAATGTTTATGCTGCAGCTTATGTTTTGTCTCTGATGTGAAAGTCCTGGTCATATTCTGCCCAGTACCTCTGAATATGAGAGGAGCAGAGTGGCCATGGGCTAATGCATCCTCCTTTACTGTTAGATGAAGAACAGCAACCATCAATTTCAACTTAACACAGACCTTCACACACCCCTCTTGGTGCTCAATAAGACCTTGTAAGCTGGTACAGGCCAGTGATGTGAGAGCAGAGGTGATGAAGGCAAAGTGCCTCTCCTCCCGCTTGCTCCTCTCCTGTCATCTGGGAGGAAGAGTGATGGTGAGTTTTCAGGGACCACACACATGGGACCACACCCCTAGAGAGGGCTGAGTGATGAGGTCAAAGGGCCTGGTCCCTGACAACTTCCATTAAGACTGACGCATAAGAAAAATTCACTTCTAACTGGTTTAGGCCATTTCATGTGAACCTCTGTGACAGCCACCAAGCCTACACCATAGCTGGTATTGCCATGTGAAGCCAGGTGAGTACGACCACATTGTTTGGTAACTGAGTGACCTTGGAGAAGGTCCATAAGCCCCAGGTGCCTCAATTCCCTCATCTGGAAGATAACCAGGGCATGCACCTACGCCATAGGGTTGTCATGGGGATAAATGAGACCGTGTGTGTACACTGCTTATCCCAGTGCTTGGCACACACTCACTAAGAGATCAATGCATTTGAATGATTGTCGTTATTACAGGTCGGCTGAAACTGCAGCCTTCCACGTACCTGCCCTGTGTCTGGCTGGAGTGCTGCTTCTGCTCCTGAAATAGATGCTATGGTGATCTCATCCTCCCGTGTTTATAGAATTTGCTGCATACACTCATGTGTTTCTCTCCAGGCCCTCCTACTGATGTCATCCTGGCCCCGCCCCCTCCCTTTGCCTATGCAGAGCCTGGGATGGCTCATTCCTCTCCCAGCGGGAGAGCAGAGAAGAAGGTCACACCACTGTCAACAGAACAGCTTTGAAAGGGCTGGTGGGTCTGCAGGGCGTTCACTTGACCCGGCGGGTGGTGGGGGGTCCAGGGGAGGAGACGTTTTGGACTGAGCATCCCCCATGGTCAAGAACACTCGCGGGCACCGTGCACCTCCCCTGATCCTCACGTTCTTCCAGCTGGGGTCGGCGCTCTTGATACAATGGCACAGATGTTAAAACCAAGGACGAGAGAGATGACATGATGGGTCTAAGGTCACACAGCTGGACAGTGAAAGGCTGTGAGCCTGGCGAAGGATGCTAAAAGTGTTCTCTAACTTTACTCAGCTTGCCATCTGAGGAGGAGAGAACACCAGCTTGCAAAATCGGTTTATTTGGGCTTTGGAGGTAACACCCTGCTCGATATTTTTGCACTTTGCCACCTGATTTTTCTGCCCTTGGTTCACTATCACTGTGACTCCCAGTTCCTACCTCCTGGGTCATCCACTTGCCCTCCCTCACCCCACCCCCAAGTTACATTTTACTGTCAGGTTATATTTACATTTAAAGAAAAGAGAATGCAGATTTCAGGGGTGCATATTTTCTTAAACAAATAAAAATGGAATCCTATATAAATGACATGTCTGTGCTCAGGGCCTCTTAGGGACAGTACTGGGGGCCTGTGGTTCACAAACCCTTCTCCTGGGACCCTGGGGAGCTTGCAGGCCAACAGCAGGTAGAAATAAGAAACCAGGTTCAGAGAGGTCACACAGGCAGGGTGCTGTGCTCCTAGCCCTCGCTTCTATCCTTGGAGCTTGACTATGATCTGTTTTAAACGTTGGAATTTTGCTTAAGACTTTATCTTGAGTCATACTGTATCACTTATATGTGGAATATAGAAAAATGATATGAATGAACATATTTGCAAAACAGAAATAGACTCACAGGCATAGAAAACAAACTATGGCTATCAAAGGGGAAAGAGCAGGGAGGGAGG
This sequence comes from Okapia johnstoni, assembly GCA_024291935.2. Classification (NCBI taxonomy): domain Eukaryota; kingdom Metazoa; phylum Chordata; class Mammalia; order Artiodactyla; family Giraffidae; genus Okapia; species Okapia johnstoni. The sequence goes on from CM044309.1 coordinate 65,961,914, forward strand.
GATAAATTAGGAATTTGATATTAACAGATATACACTACTATATGTAAGATAGATAAACAACAAGGACCTACTGTATAACACAGGGAACTGTATTCAACCTCTTATAATAGCTTATAATGGAAAAGACTCTGAAAAAGAATGTGTATGTGTATAACTAAATCACTTTTCTGTATACCTGAAACACTATACTATAATCAACTACAATTTTTTAATGCAATAGGTAAATAAATAAAAATTTTAAATAAATTTTAAAAAATTAAAAATTTTAAAAAGAGACTTTATCTTGTAGAAAAAGATACTCTAGCAAAAATAAACAAAAAGGTGCCAAAATCATTAGTATTAGAAAATTTACGGATAAGGCATAGGGCAATCCTTGGATCTAATCCTTGATTCTCTATGTTGAATTTTTGGGCATTTTCCTTACCTCTCTCTTAGCTATCCTCAAACCTCAGTGTTCCCATTTGCAAGATGGAAAAACTGAGCTTCATTTTGAAGGATTGTTTTGAAAAGTGAGATAAATGGTAGTGGCTATTGTTATTTTATGTTCAAAAATCCGTGAGCTAACCTGTGTTCTCAGCCTCTCTCCCAGCAGGATGATCTCTGAAAAATGCTAAACAATAACAGCAACTCATAAATTACACAGGAAGCTTCACTACAGTCAGTATTTCTCACAATACATCCGTAGTAATAAAGTATTTGTTAATAATGCACATTTCTGAGCTCCACCCAGAACTACTAGATTGAAACTTGTAGACAGGGGCTGGGACCTCTGCATCTACATTTTAAATGAACAGCCCAGGTAATTCTTTTTTAAAAAAAAACTTTTTACTTTGTATTGGGGTATAGCCAACTAATAACGATGTGATAATTTCAGGTGAACAGTGAAGGGACTTAGCCATGCATATACATGGATCCATTCTCCCCTCAACCACATAATTCTCATACACATGCAAGTAGAAAAACTCCTGACTTAAGTGATAAAAACTGATGGTGTCTGTACAACCCATGAATGGTTCAAATGAAAAATACTGACACCACCAAAGGCTGTCAAGGAAGCAGAACAACAGGAACCATCAGACACATCTGGAAGGCAGGCAAGAGTTTAAAACAGTACAATGATTTTGGAAAATTGGGAGTATCTGAAAAAGATAAATGTGCAATTTTTCTATGAACCAGCAATTCCTTCCCTAGGTGTACTCAAGAGAAGTGATGCATATGGCCACAAAAAAGCACATTCAAAAAATGCTCAGGGTGGCTTTATTCATAACAACGCCAAACTGTGAATAACTCAAATGCTCATCAATGAGCAAATGGATAAATAAATTAAAATCTGTTCATACTGTCAGGAAGTATTTTCTTAGACTTGGAAAAGAGCCAAAGAGAGCCCTGGGTAACCTTCTAGCTCAGTGCTGTGTGTGGTCCAGAGGCTTTCTGAGTGTAGAGGGAATATATTAACAACTTTTTTCTATTAACTCTGTGACTTTACAACTCTGAAAGGGTAGTGATTATGGAAAACAGATGACAATACAAATGCTTCCTGTTCATAGGAATTAAAATGATTCCTGTTCACAGCAATACCAACAAATTCTATCTGGTATTGAATATAAATGTCCGAAAATCAAATCCTCATTGGAACCTGTTTTTGACGTTGTACTGATTCGCTCTTTAATTCATGAGTTGAATGAATAAATGGCAAATTTACATTTGTGTAAGAGTTAAGATTTTAATCTTGGTAAATGATCGTTCAGATGTAGAGTTTTACAGTAATGTGAAAGAACAAACAACAGATACACATTAAACACAGGGGAATCCCATATGTTTAGGTGCATTAGAAGAATCAAATGCAAAAGACCACACACGGTACAAATCCACTGATACAGGAAACACCGATGGGCAAAATTAATGGATGGTTTCAGAGGTCAGAATAGTGTTTACCTCTGATGGGTGGCCTTCCCTGGACAAAGAATCCACCTGCCAATGCAGGAGATGTGGGTTTGATCCCTGAGTTGGGAAGATCCCCTGGAGAAGTAAATGGCAACTGACTCCAGTATTCTTGCCTGGGAAATCCCATGGACAGAGGAGTCTGGCGGGCTACAGTCCTTGGGGTCACAGAGTCGAAAACAACTTAGCAACTAAATAAAAACAACTGGTGGATGGATGTAAGGACTGGGGAAGAGGATGAGGGGATCTCTGAGGTGATGAAAATGTCAACATCTTGACCTTAGTAGTGGTTACACAGGGGTATCCATCTATAAAAATCAAGATGGACATTGATGGTGTGCTCACATTTCTGTATGAAAGTGACACCTAATTTTTTAAAATACCAAATTTTGAAAAGAAATGAAGGGATGGTTCTTTATCTTCTCAGCCATGGTGTTGGCCTGAAACACTATGATAACTGAACTGCATCCAACCCCCACCCAGGAGCTGCTTCCCATGGGAGGTGAGGAACCAGACAACCCCACTGCCTGCGGAGGAGTGACTCCCCGATCCAAGCCTCCTCTGGAGCCACTGCCAATAAATGACACACTGTCCCTCCAACAGTCATTTTATAAAAGTGACTGAGGCAGAAACAACCCCAGGTCCAGACAGCTGGGAGCAGATAGACGCTACTCATTTTCGATCTCAGCAAAATGTATTTTAAGGAAGCCCTCAAGAGCTTTTCAAGGAAAGTCTGTCAAAAATTATCACAAGCATCCGTCTCTGAAGTGGCCGTATCAGCAACATCTTTTACACGAAATCAAATCAAAACAAAATTTCTGCCTAGAAAGAAAATTTCAAAGAAGTCCTAGAAGACCCTCTCATTTGCAGGCATCTATTGTCCTTGACTCGCCCTGGGTCACCCCACTAAGGGGTGGTCCAGACTTTGTTAATGATGAGAGACCTCCTAACCTCTCAGTATTTAAAAGTAGAACTTGCTGGGACTCATTCGGCTTCAATCCACTGACTCCTTGCAACAGCCCAGTGAAGTGGAGACTATCAGAACCTGTGCTGTGCTTGGTGGTATCTGACTCTTTGCCACCCCATGGGCTACTGTAGCCCACCAGACTCCTCTGTCCATGGAATTTTCCAGGCAAGAACACTTGAACAGGTTGCCATTTCCTCCTCCAGGGGATCTGCCTGACCCAGGGATCGAACCCTTGTCTCTTGAGTCTCCTGCATTGGCAGGCAGATTCTTTACCACTGCACCACCTGGGGAGCCACCTGGAAAGATACTATTGTTACCACCAATTTGCAGAAGCAGATTTAGAGATTAACCAACTTGCCCCAAACCACGCAGTGGTGGAGGGACAGAACCAAGGTTCATACCCAGCATGACCCATGGAGGGCCAGACCTCATGACCACTCTGCTGGATTTCCCTTCCAAAGCAAGGTCATTTCACCCTAGGACTATCTGGGTATTTAGAAAAAGTGGTCTTTATAATGGGCTTCCCTGGTGGCTCAGATGGTGAAGAATCTGCAAGCTGCCTTGTTCTAGCCTCTACCAAGTTATTGTGTCTCCACTCTTTGGAGCCCCACACAACCATTTATTCTTCTCTTCCATGTGAGAATCCTTCACATGTTTGAAAATAGGTCCCTTTTCCACAGTGAACATGGATAGCTTACCGCCTGACGGGAACTAACCACCTGGATTTGCCAGGGACAGAGGGGATCCTGGGAGGCAGGACTCTTGATGCTAAAACGAAGCAAAGCAAGTACACTGGTGTGAACACCCTACTTCCCAGCGCTTGCTAATAGTGCTTTCTCTCTCGTTTTAAAAAAAAAAAAATTCTTTCTTTATGTGACTGCATCGTGTCTTAGTTGCAGCATGCAGGGTCTTCACTGCATCACATAGAGAATCTTTGCTTGCGGCGTGCAGGCTCTCTAGATGTGGTATGCACAATCCAAAGCGCACGAGCTCAGTAGTTGTAGGATCTTAGTTCCCCAACCAGGGATTGAACCTGCATCCCCTGCATTGCAGGGTGGATTCTCAACCACTGGACCACCAGGGAAGTCCCTAATACTGCTCTCTGATGTATAGACTGTTTTTGTTCTTTTTTTTTTTCTCTAAAGGCTTGTTCTGCACAACAACCGTATCAATCAAAACTCTTATGGCAAGTACAGAAACTGCACCTCAACTGTCTTAAACAAAGAGAATGCTTTATGGGTTCATAAGGCTGCCAAGTTCAGGAGTCCTGGGTTCATAAGGCTGTCAAGTTCAGAGGTCCCAGTCCGGCCGTGTCCAGGGCTCACATGGAGGTAACAAGCACTGGCTCCTTCTTCCCTCTCGCCTCAGCTTTCTTCGAGATGACTTTTACTTGAGCTTGGCCAGGCTTCTATTCCCTCCAGCCTGGCCAACCCAACAGAGGTCATCCCCCACCCCCTCAACACACTGAGTCCCAATAAAACTGGAAAGATGAATCCTGTTGGACTGACTTAGTTCACATCCCTGTGACCAGGGGAAAGATGACTATATTGGCTGAACAGGCCTGGACATTGCGACTCCCGGTGAGCCATGGGATAGGCCATGGCTCCTAACCTACTTGAACAGAACAAGAGGTGTTTCCTAAAAGGGAATCCCGGTGCTATTTCTAGAGAGAAGGAGGGTGCCTGCTGGTCAGGAGGTGACAGTGGCTGACCACAGTGCCTCGGCTCAGCTGGCCCCTTCCATCTATTAGAGGCTTTAATGAAAGTGCAGCCTGCAAGCCCTTCATGGGCATCTCAGGCCCACCTCTGCTATCCCATCTCCCCTCCTCTATTCCTGCCAAACTCTAGACCTGCTGCCGCCCAGACATGGCCCACCATCTCTCCCCTTCTTGATTATTCCCTCTACCACTCTAAGCTTCCTGGAGAAAATCTCCATGTTTACAAGGCCACTCCCCTCAAGACATGTGTGTCCACCAAACCCCAGGCTCAGCAGACAACGGCCCTCTTTGTCAAGCCCTGTCTTCTTAGATGTGCTTTTTTTTTTTATCTTAAATCAGTTTGTGTTTAATAGGATGTACTTGTACGTGATTGACTCAGTTCAGTTCATTTGCTCAGTTGTGTCTGACTCTTTGCGACCCCATAGACTGCAGCATGCCAGGCTTCCTTGTCTGTCACCAACTCTTGAAACTTGCTCAAACATGTCCATCGAGTCGGTGGTGCCATCCATCCATCTCATCCTCTGTCGTCCCCTTCTCCTGCCTTTAATCTTTCCCACCATCAGGGTCTCTTCCAATGAGTCAGTTCTTTGCATCAGGTAGCCAAAGTATTGGAGTTTCAGCATCAGTCCTTCCAGTGAATATTCAGGATTGATTTCCTTCAGGATTGACTGGTTTGATCTCCTTGCAGTCCAAGGGACTCTCAAGAGTCTTCTCTAACACCACTGTTCAAAAGCATCAAAATTCCTGGATAAGGGAATGGCAAACCACTTCAGTATTCTTGCCTATAAAAACATTTGAAAAATACCCCCCAAATTGTATCCTATTCTGATTTAAAAAAGGATTCAACATTTGGTTTCAAGACAATTTGATATATATTCAGTTATCAATCATTCATTTTCTTTATGCTTACTAACCTCAAAATAATTTTCTTCCTAAACTTTTATTTTATATTGGGGCATAGTTAATTTACAATGTTGTGTTAGTTTCAGGTGTACAGTAAAGTGATTCAGTCTTTTATATATATATATATATATATATATATATATATATATATATATATATATATATATACACACACACACATATATACGTATATCTATATATATATATATATATACATGTAACTATATACACATATATCTACATCAATCCTTAGACACACTTTAATGAGGGCAGCAGAGACCCTAAGAAACCCATCGATTACGTATTTGTCTCCATATCAGACTGTAAATCTTTGAATATTGGCATCTATGTCACTTATGTCTTTCTTCTCTTCTCCTTCCCCTCCTCCTTCACAATGTGCTCAGCACTTGCAGAGTGAAGAAAGATTGTCTATTTGTGGCAAGAATATTGTGTTTACCCAATTCACATCCTCCTCTTCACTCTCAGCTGTAAAACCTTCAATTTCATTCAATGCAACCAGCACCCAGCTCACAATCCATCTTTTACCCACAAGTCTTTGCAGTAGAATCCATCTTGGTTAAGAGATGCGTGTGCACACATCAGAGGATCCTGAGATATACCAAACATGGACTGTGAACCAGGCAATTTGAAAGGATTGCCCAAAGGAAACCGGGAAGAATGTCCCATAAATTAATTCAAACTTCCACGAAGGTGAGAGTCAACGACTCTCTCTCTCCCTGAGTCCAACCGTGTGTATTTCCACTGTACTCTTTTTCATCTTAATAAATGCTCTACTTGCTTTACTACTTTCTGTCTTTGTGGAAATTCTTTTCTGCAAAGCCAAAGGGCCAGGGCCCTTGTCACTGACCGCTGGTCTAGTGGCTAGGATCTGGTGCTCTCACAGCCTCTACTCAGCCCCAGTCTGTGGCTGGGAACCGAAGCCTGGCTCCAAGCTGTTGCAGGCCAAGTCCATCGAGATCAACTGTGTCATTTATTTCCATCTGGTCCCTGCCTAGGTAGCTCCAGGCAGTTGTTCTATTTGTTCCAATCCTATGGGGCTGATTCATTGAGTCTCTTCTCACTGTATCTGAATCCAGTTAATTTTTCTTCTAAGGTGCAGTGTGAGTAAGGAAGGGGTGTTTGGTGTTCTATGTTTTCAAATGTGAAATGAAAATATCTCCTGCCACACCAATAAACAAGAAATCACAGCCATCCTCAATTTCTGGCCTCCAAATGTGAAGACTCCCAAAACTGAGATCCAGTAGATGTTACCACCCACCAACCCCATGGTGACTACTGAGGCACAGGAAGAAGGCAAGAAGCAACCATCTGCCACTCCTTAAGGTGGACAAGGAAACAGGATTGGCCCCAGAAAGCTGAAGTGTATATGAAAGGAATGAATGCAGTGAGCCCAGAGGCTTGCAGCTTCCCATACACAGAATGCTAAATTCCTTAACCTGATACCTGATCTTTGACGTTCAGACTGCCTGCTCCTTTTGCTGCAAACTTGTACACAGCCTGACTTCCCTCCCTGTCTCCTTGGAGCAGTTTTCTCAGAGCTACTGAGATACTGTCCCCTGGGCTCGAAGTCCTAAATATTCCCACCAAATAAAATAACTCTCTACTTTCAGGTTGTGACTATATTTTTTAGTCAACACAAACATGCTTCCATGTTTCTAAGGCTGCCAGCGTTCCTTGGCCATATGGCTCCAATCTCTTCCAACCTCTGCCTTTCAAAGTCACCTTCTCCTTCTCTGACTTCTTCTTATAAGCATTCTTGTCCTTACACTGAGGGCCCACCCCAATTATCCAGGGTTATCTCCCTATATCGAGATGCTTAACTTAATCTCAGAGCCCCTCTTGCTATAGAAGGTAACATCCACATATTCCAAGGATCAGGTCATGGTCATCTTTGCAAGTGGATTTCCCTGGTGGCTCAGCAGTAAAAAAAAAATCTGCCTGCAATGCAGGAGACTAGGGTTCTATCCCTGGGTCAGGAAGATCCACTGGAGAAGGGCATGGCATCCCACTCCAGTATTCTTGCCTGGAGAATCCCATGGACAGAGGAGCCTGGTGGGTTACAACCCACAGCGTTCCAAAGAGTTGGACACGACTGAGCAAGCATGCACACACATCTTTGCAAGCAGTATTCCATCTATTGCAGTCACTTTACTGGATGGTGGGGGGAAAAATCTAAACAGGAAAAGGACAGGGGAAGCCCATGGTTTCATTTAAGGTTCATTCAAGGTTCTTGATGAACACATGCCAGCATGGCCTTACTTCCTAGGGGTCCCCATCAAAGTCAGGAGCATGTCCCATTCTGCTCTGGTGATACACTGAGCTACACAGGACCAGCCTAGAGTATCAGTTTCGAGCTTTGACAAATGAACTAATAAATAAATCCAAGAATGAGTGAGTGAGTAAAAGAATACCTGAATAAGTGCACAATGGGGAAAGGACAGGCCAATAAAAGATGACTTGCCACCAAATTTAGCATATTCCATGCCGGTTCTCTGTCCCCTACAAGGAGAACAGTTTTCCCATCCTGGAGGCCTGAAGGATCGGTGAAACCACAGCTGTCCTTTATCCCGTTATCTCACTGACCTGCTCCACAACTCCCAAGGGAGGTTTGACCGTTTTCATTTACAAGTGAATGGATGCCCTGTTCCTAGGGCCACTGAGACAGTGTGTCACAAACTTGGGATTCAAAGCCTGCTCTCAGTTGAGAGTTAGGGAGGCTTACCTTGCAGAGGGGAAGGCGGAGCTCTGAGAAGGGAGGCAATCCCGTCTGCACAGCGCCAGATGTGTGTGGTCACTGTGGTCAACATTTCTCATTCGTGGTCTTGGCTTTCTAACAGCCCTGGTCAAGCAGTGTTGTTGGTTCCACTTCAGGAGCAGGAAACAGGAGCCCAGAGATATTCGATACACCAGATGATCAAGGGCAGACCGGATCTGAGCCCAAGCTGGTTCCAACGTTGTATTCTTCTCCATTTGGCGAGGATGCTGGTTTGAGAATGAGGGCCCTGCCCTGAGAAAAGAGAGGCGATCTCTCTAATAACAGAGTCACCTTTCTTTAGGAAAGCTAGGAAGACCCCATTGGATTAAATAAAAACCCAGCTTCCTGGACGAATGCAACAGAGACCTTTTACCCCAGGGGTCCACAGGTTGCTCTTGCCCTGCAGCTCAGGGCCAACAAAGGGACTGCTCACCATCCCGAGCTATACGCTGGGTCAGACACAATGAATTCTACCTGCATCAAGACTTGTTCGGCATTTGGGAACAAAATTCCTATTGCAGAAGGATTTGAAGACCCCGAAGACCCTGCAGGAAGCTGCTGGGGACAGTATATCAGAGGTGATGAGGGAGCAAGTCAGCCTACCCTGACCTGAGATACCCTCTTCCCGTCTCTGGACTTCAGCACCCTGCCCTGGACTGACCATTCTCTGAGTTATTTCTGTGCTGACAGTCTGGGGCTGCCAGAAATAAAACCAGCGTCTGGTGGTGGTAAATGAGTCAGTGTAAAGGGAGGAAAGGGAGGTTTTGTGTATGGTTCTAAGAGCATTTGGTTATTCATCAATATTGATGAGAAATTTACCAAGTTCTTGGGGATGGGGAGAGCTCCACTCTGGCTGATGCAATAGGGTCTCGACTTTGAGCAGCTGTTAGACTTTTGCAGAAATTCTAATCTGGGGATTTCAGAAACAAACTCCCCTTGCAGACCAATTCTGGTTGGCTAGCAGTATATATATACATATACATATATATATATATTTTTTTTTCCCCCCAATTTATTTGTCTGCACTGGATCTTAATTGTGGCATGTGAAATATAGTTTCTCCGCCAAGGATCAAACCCAGGCCCCCTTCATTGGGAGCACAGAGTCTTAACAACTGGACCACCAGGGAAGTTCCTAGCAGTGTATTTTTAAAAAGAACTCCATGCCTTTAGAGATAGGACATGCCCTCTCTGCCACTCACAGACCCCTGTCCCTCCTTTGTCCTGGCTGTGGATGGCATTTGAGTTTGTGCTTACCAATTAGACACCAGATTTGCACTCCAGAATGCTGGTCAAAGCCTTCATCTCTTTTCATCCCTCCCTGCCCCCAGGCAGCCTGAGGGGCGACCTGTAATTTGCAGGCAGCCTGTTCTCTGAAGCAGGAGCAAAACAAACGCCTTGATCCCCCCTCCCGGGTGGTGCCCTGCCCAGCAACCAGTCCCCCGGAGACCCTGGAGGCCAGCGCAAGCGGGATTCTCTCTTATGCATTATTCACACCAGTGCTTCCCTTTCTATTTTTAATGTTCAGTGTGTAGAGCGGTTCCCTCCGCCAGCTATTTTTAGCAACACTGCTGCCAGCTGACGCCAGAGACAAAGGCACCGAGGCACCTTGAGAATGACAAATGGCGATTCCGAAGATGAAAATAGAAGGGCTATTTTTCTTCCTGGAAAGAAAGGGAAGAAAACGTCTGCAGTTGCAAAGTTGCTGGGGCTTGACTTGAATTTGTAATTTGGAGCACATAACCTACCCCCCACACGGAGGGTTTCTTTCCTGTCTCATTTTCTCTTTCTCGTCAGTCCTTTGTCTTGGATGACATGCACTCTCCTTTGTGTAGCTTTCTCTGTTGCTCCCCTCTGCTTCCTATGAGTTCCCCATCTAGATGCAACACCTCCATTATTGCAGTAATAATAAATGCATTATCCCTGTAGGTAGAGTCGGTCACCAGAAAGAGAGACGGAGGGATCTGAGGGCAAGAACCTTGACTGTAAGTTCCTTGGGAAAGAACAGGTGAGGCAGGGGGAGCATCCTTAGGACTGGCTCATTTGAATAATTTCAGTGGGTTCTTGGGCATCGGGGCTGTTCCTGATTGTTGGACCAGACGCTGGGGCGATTAGGGTGGATATAGTGATGGAGAGTGTGGGATGCCTGTAAGGAAGATGGCTGGGGGTATGGACTTAAGCCACTCATTTCTCAGGGTGCAGAATTAACCAGCCTCTAGCTTAGGCTTCAAAACTAAGTCAATTTATAGGACCATATACTCAGGCCTTGAACAAATCATTTCCCCTTTCTGAGATTAAGTTTCCTCACCTTTCATACAGAGAATCAGTGAAAAGATCTCTGAATTCCCTTCAATTGCAAAGCTATTCACTTTGATGAAAGCGCTTTCTGAGACTATTCGCAACATCTCCAAGGAATGCAGTGCTTTCCAGCTCAAACATGCTGGAGTTCAAATTTAATATTAAGAATTTTCCAGATATTGCCAGCATTGTCTGGGAAGCAAAACACACCACGAATAAATATGAAATGTAGATGTCATATTTAGCACAGTATTTGAAATCCTGGCAGACTAACGATCCACCTCAGCATCATTCCCACCTGAAGTACAGATTGCTCTTCTAAAACCTGTGTCCTCCATCTGCCTGGGCTGTCTAACTTTCTCTCCAAGGATGCGCTCTTTTTTATGCAACGTATTGTAATCTTCTGGAGGATAATGAATGCTATTGTCTATTCATTCATTCATTCAATCAATCATCCAACCACTCAACAGACATTTATTGACTCAAAATGTCTATTTACCAGACACTTTCTAAGCACCAAGGATGCAAAGATAATTAGGGCACCCCGCCCCCACCACGTGATTTCCACATGTAGGCCAGGGAACAATTCCTTTCAACAAACATGGAAGGGAAAGGGAGAGGGAGAGAGTGGAACTCAAAAAAAAAAAAGTTGTTGCAATTGTCAACTTGTCCTAAAAGAATGACCACACAAATGGTCTCATGTGCACAGAAAGTGGAAAAAAACGTCTTGAACTTCTATTTAAAAAATTATGGAAAGTGATGTGTGGCTTCTTCCTGGCCCTCCTCCTTCTTTTCAGCATCATTTTACAAAACCTCACAGTCTAATTGTACTTCAGTGTCCCATTCTGAGGGGTGATCTATCTTCTGAAATCCCTTTTACTTCCTCCAGCCACCTGATTCTTTGCCAATCCCATATTTCATCAGCAAAGTCATTTGGGGTGAAAATCATCTTGATTAAATTAAATTTTCAGGCTTGAATCATGGTTATCACCCTTGTCTTTTTTTTTTTTTCTCTAAAAGTCCTCTATATACTTTTTCATTACAAAACACTTATGTATGCGAGCATGTGACAACAAGTGCACCAGTGGATGGGAAGAGGAGCCAGAGACATTTTCTGGGCTTGCATCGTGTACAGATATGCTAGTCAACTCAAAAGATGGATTCCATGGATCCTCATAGTGACCCTATAAGGTAGCCCCCTAATTTTGGAGATGCGAGAAATGAGGCTCAGGGAGGTGAAACGTCAACAAGAAAAACGTACATACCAGAACTGACGCTTTTGAACTGTGGTGCTAGAGAAGACTCTTGAGAGTCCCCTGGACAGCAAGGAGATCCAACCAGTCCACCCTAAAGGAAATCAACCCTGAAAATTCATTAGAAGGACTTGATGCCGAAGCTGAAACTCTAATACTTTGGTTACCTGATGCGAAGAGCTGACCCATTGGAAAAGCCCCTGATGCTGGGGAAGACTGAGGAGCAGGAGAAGAAGGGAGTGAGAGGATGAGATGGTTGGATGGCATCACTGACTCAATGGACATGAGTCTGAGCAAACTCCGGGAGACAGTGAGGACAAGGAAGCCTGGTGTGCTGCAGCCCATAGGGTCACAAAGAGTCCACCATGATGTATAGACTGAACAACAGCAACACCAGGCAAATACGAACAATGAAAATAATGTTAAGGTTAAAGAGACCATCAGATGAACTAGGGAAAGATACTTTGACTTAATAAGTGGAGCAGAGGGGATCAGAAATTACTGGGAAGGACATTTAGTTTGTGGGATTCAGAGTTTTATTTTGGTTACGACTAGTTTTTGTCTTATGTTACTGTTCTTGTGTTTCCTTTCCCTTTGATTTTTATACTTGCTGCTTTAACGGTTCTGTAGCCCAGATACATATACTTAGCACCCTGAGCTTCACACACTGCCTCTGCCTGGAGCTTCCCTGCTCCGTGTCCGTGACAAGGATTTCCACCTGGATGTCCCACAAGCATGACAAACTCACACCCAAGCTCTCCTTCCTCTCCATCTCCTGCTACTTGCTTCCCAAAGCTCACCATCCATCCAGTCTCTCGAGCCCTGGCTGTGCAGCAATCCTTGGATCCTACCTGCCCTTTCCCTTCTGCCTGCGCCTGCAGTCCTCTGATTCTGTGGATTCTACAATGCGTTCCTTTCTGTGCCCATCCCCTCCCCTCTATTCCTCTGGCACTCTTCTCGCTCACGTCCACATGGTTACCACTCAGCCCTTGGCAGCACCATCCCTGGCCTCGTCGCCTCCAGGGAGAGGCTGTTTAATGACCAACCCTTTTGTTTTGTTAAATGCATCTTCCATCTGATGAAATCAACTTAGATCGGTTTCCCCAGAAGCAGACACTGACAGGAGGATTCCCATGCAGATAACTTGCAAGAACACATTCCCAGGAGAAACTGGTAAAGGAACTAGGGAAACAGAAGCACAAGACGAAAGAAGCCACGAGGGGTGCAAGTCAGGCCAAGTCTTCAAGCCGATCTTGCAAGAAACTGGAGTATAAGGGATGCTCCAGAGCTTGTCTCAACTCAACTAAAGGAGCTGGCTTCGATGTCTTGCATCAGTCAGTCCTGGGCTGAAACCAATTCTCAGGTCTACACCTGCAGGCAAAGAGCTCCAGCAGCCCCAGGGCAGCAAGGTGTGGGTGCAGGCCAACAGAAGCAAAAGCACAATGCATGCGGGAATCAAGGGTGGGGCTCCTAGTAACAGGATGGGGCTTCCCAGGGTATCTGAGGGGAGCACCGAAAATACCACCAGAGAAAAATTTCCAGTTTTAAAGAAAAAGGATAACTAATATATTTTGAGTACTTCCCATATTCACAACCACTATGCAAGTGAGCACCATTTTTCTTCTGTTGTTGTCACAGGACAAAAGTTGTATTAGTTGATCTAGTGGCTCCAGAATTTCTGAAATAGAAGGAATATTCCTTATTTAACAAGGTGATATAGTAAGGGCTTGGATGTCCAAGGAAAAACAGAAATAGTAGCTCATCAGGTCTTGGGAAGACCACGCCACATGGATACAAGATACACCACCTAAGCCCATATCCATGTGGATTCTGTGAGAACTACTGGGTGAATGCTGTCTGAGAATTCAGGGTAATTTTAAAATCTCACACACTCACAGGCCTGGGTACTTAGTCTCACCTCTGAAATTAGCTGTGAAGTGTGAAAGAAGCTTGCTTGCTGGTTTGGCAGCATGAGGTCTGAGATGTTACCTTATTATGTCAATCACTAGATAATTTTAGGAGACACAATAATAGCATTTAAACAGAAATTTGGGGTAATTAATGAATAAATGAGAAATAGAGGTGGAAAAAAAGTTTTCCTTTTCTGGGCTTCCTTTTCCAACCTTTCTCAGGCTACCACCATAAAAAATCCATTTCTTAAGAAATCCATTTGCAGAGCTTGTTCTTGATATTTAATATACAGAATGTCCTTTTAACTCTCTACATACATTTATGTTGATTTAAATATATATTCAATAAAGTTTATTTAGTAAAAAGCCTATCAGGGACTTCCCTGGCGGTCCATGGTTAAGACTTCACCTTCTACGGCAGAGAGTATGGGTTCGATCCCTGGTCAGGCAATTGACATCCCACATGCCTCATAGCCAGAAAACCAAAAACATAAAACCAAGGCAACATTGTGACAAATTCAATAAAGATTTTAAAAATGGTCCACATAAAGAAAAATACTCAAAACAAAAGCCTATCAGATAAAGAAATATCATTGACCTTTCATTCATTTACTCTATTTCATTCATTCATTAAACAAATGCTATTGAAGACAGGGACAAGACTCTGCACTGGGCCCTTAGGGTAAATAAAAGATTGCATTTTCATAAAGCTTACAGTTTAGGAAAGGAGAGAAATTAAAACCTGCAGGCAAACATCCACAATCTATGATTGAGAATGATCCAGAGAGATAGAAAAAAGGCACATGGTGTTCAGAAAAAGGGAAAGATTGCTTCCATGTCATCACCCGATTGTCCTAATCATCTTTGACTGGCATTAACCCCACCTGTGCTCAGTTCCAATGGAACAAGAAGGAGAAAAACACAGGTTTACCAATAGGGAGGCCTCAAGCTGCCCCCACCATCCTGCTTGTTCCAGCAGCTCTTGTTCAGGCTACCATCAACCTCCTCCATGCCACACGCCAGAGCCTTTCCTGATTCTCATCTACATGGTCACTTGCACGTGATTGGTCACCTTCTCCAGGAAGCTGGTCTTTCTTCAGTGTTTCCTGGTTCAAGCCCCACCCTGCTCTCTGTCCTATAGGTTCTCCCTGAATTATCCTCTGTGATCATGCCCACAGGTAAAGGTCCCTTGGACCTTCTTTGCTTCTCAGGAAAGAGAAATCTCTAAGATCATACAAAATCCTGCCTTATCCTAGGATCATTTATTTTATTAGTAGCAATAATATTAATAGTTTTGTAACACAGTAAGTATATGACTAGAGACCCTGACGGGTTCCCTTACGATTTGAAGTCATAGTGTAGACGGAGCCATTATTTCCCTCCTGAAGCTCAGGTGTACACATGAAAGCAGATTCTAAGGGTGCTTGAACGTAAGGGTGTTTCAAGAGGGACAATACATAAAACTGGATAGAATTGGCTGACTCCGGTTCACTCCCCTGAGCTACAGAAGTTAACATTCCACAAAGGATTCGAGGAGATGGTGTGAACCTGTGATCCTGGAAGCATAGGGAAAGCAGTGTCTTAAGCTGAGCAGGGGGCTTCCCAGGTGGCGCTAGTGGTAAAGATCCCGCCTGCCAGTGTAGGAGATGGAAGAGACATGGGTTACGTCTCTGGGTCAGGAAGATCCGCCGGAGGAGGGCATAGCAACCCACTCCAGTATTCTGGCCTGGAGAATCCCATGAACAGAGGAGCCTAGCAAGCTGCAGTCCATAGGCTCATACAGAGTAGAACATGTCTGAAGCAACTTAGCATGCGTGAACGCAATGTGAGTGAAGTTGAAACACTACACTTGCCTTGACAGGTGGGAAAAGGAAGGATAGAAAGGTTCAGGGAAATGGACAGGCTGGAACTGATTTACCATTTCTACACAGGAGCAGAGCCATCAAATGATTCCCAGGAAGGCTCAGAGGACAAACCATTTACTGCAGACATAAGGGATGCTCTGTTGAGTCAGCACCAGCAGCATGTAAAGTGTTGGATCTCCCCTGTGGGCCAGGGTTCATGCAGAAGAGGCAAGGAAAGAGCTTGGCTTGCAGGTATCGCAATGGCGGTGGTAGGACCCCCATTAGAAGAAGAACCCACACCAATAGAAGCTGGGGGAAGAACTTAACTGCCAGAAACCAGGGGATTGCAAGTACGATGACTGTCAGGCTGACACACAGAGAACTACGGAGACGCTGAATTCAACATAGCATCCTTACAGGCAAAGCAGATGAGCAGGGGATGAGAGTAATACTCAGCTGGTACCAGCAGAATAAATCAAGGATGAGTGACCACCATCATGGTGCTTGAGGATGAGTGGTTTGTCCTACTGACTTCCTCCTTCTGGTTGCCCCTAAGGATGAGAAGCCCACCAGGATCCTGGAGGATCGATTTCCCCAAACACATATGGAGAAGTGGATCTGAATGGGGCAAAGAGAGGGCTGTAGTAGACTTGCAGACGCAGTGCCCAGGTGCTTTTCTCAATAAGAACTTGCTGTCAGTTACAGGGAGTATGGTTAGCATACAACCCCAGTATTTGGATCCTGTAGTATTCCCAGGTGGTACTAGCAGTAAAGAACCCACCTGCCAATGCAGGAGACATAAGAGACCTGGGTCAGGAAGATCCCCTGGAGGAGGGCATGGCAACCCATTCCAGTATCCTTGCCTGGGAAATCCCACGGACAGAGGAGGATTGTGGGCTACAGTCCATAGTATGACAAAGAGCTGCGCATGACTGAAGTGATTTAGCACACAATATTTGACTGAAATGTCTCACCTGTGCCTTTCCTGGGGCAGGTAGTAACCAAGTTTGAAGGCAACAATCCCACTATTACCAGTCCTTGTGATTCCTCTAAAGCTTCCCCACACCTTCATAGTCCCCTTAAGAAAACCTCCTTATATTATCTTGAGACTTGACTCTACTACTTGTCCAATGATCAACAACATGGGAACACCCATGGCATGCATGCGTGCTCAGTTGTGTCAGACTCTTTGCGAAGACATGCACTGTAGCCCGCCAGGCTCCTCTGTCCATGGGATCTCCCAGGCAAAAATATAGGAGTGGGTTGCCATTCTTACTCCGGGGGATCTTCCTGACACAGGGATCAAATCCGTGTCTCTTGTATATCTTGTATTGGCAGACAGATTCTTTAACACTGCACCTCCTGGGAAGCCCATACCCCTGGAGACATCCCTAAATAAATGATTTGGGGGCAGCAGGCACATTTGAAGTTTCTGCCCTATTTAACAAGTCAGTGTAAAACCAGTAATACTCAGATTACAAACACAAACACAGACCCGTAATATGGATCCTGCTCGGAGTTTTCTGGGAGAATTTTGCATGTCTTCATCAGCCCATAGATGGGGCATTTTGCTCTCACTCCAAGCTGCTGACTGCCTGTCTTAGATGTCATCCACTGAACGTGGCACCGAATGGCCATCATCAGTCAGCCTGGAGTCACTCTCTTTTCAACACTGCAGATTCTGCCAGCCTCCAGAAAGCATTTGTTCTCCGGGGGCTTCCAAAAATATTGACAGTTGTTGGAAGAGATCCAACACTAATTTGGGGACATTCTCTTTTTCTTTTCCATGGTGACAGCTTTCCTGACAGCATGAGGCCAAGCATGTCTGCTGTTAAAATGGTGATTAAAAAAAAAAAGATGATGATCTCATCGTGGTGGTTCTGTCTGGGTGGGTATGAGTGGCAGAGATGTTGCCCATGCCAGGATGTGTAATGAGCTCTCAAGAGGACGATGAGCTCATCAGATTGCTAGCATGACTGGGGTCTTGGGCTTGGGCTGCTTTCTGTGTCTCCATGGCATCTGGGTTCTTGCATGTGGACACCTTTGCTTCTGAAAATGGCACAGCTGGCATTTCATTTCCCAGCTGGCCATTGGAAGCTCCTCCCTGTGGTAAGCTATTTGAGTAGATGCCTTCGTCTTAAGCTCCACTATATCTGTCACCCCTCAAATGTGCCCTTCACTCCACTGTCTCTTAGACTTTTAACTCTTCCCTTCACCTGGAATGCCCGTTTCGACATAGGCAAATTCTATGTGTGTGCTCAGTCCTATTCGACTCTTTGCAGCCCCATGGACTGCAGCCCACCAGGTTCCTCTGTCCATGGGATTTCCCAATCAAGAGTACTCGAGTCAGCTGCTATTTCCTTCTCCAGGGAATCTTCCAACATAGAGATCGAAACCAGGTCTCTTGTGTCTCCTGCATTGTCAGGTGGATTCTTAACCACTGTGCCACCTGGGAAGCCCTAGGTCTAGCACTAATTACAATTATTATCCCCATGAAGTCTTCCACCCATCTCCCATGTTGGGGTTAAGTAGTTCCTTTAAATGACATTCATAACATTAGGCATCTATAGTAACTAAGAAATAATATTTGTTAAGCATTTCACAGCTTCCTAAGCACTTTACACACACATTATTTAATCCTTACAACTTATGACATTATTTTATTAGTTGTTGCAAGACATTCACAGAGGCAGTCACGAGTATTATCCATTCAAAACTCCCACTTCTCCTCTTGGCCGTAATATCGCTGGACTTCCCTGCCCTGTGGTGTTCAGTGCAACCATGTGACTTGCTTTGGCCAAGAAAGCAAAACTGAAACGTGATTTCTGAGCTAAAGCTTGAAAAACCAGGATTCAGCTTGCCGCACTCTCTTTTTCTCTTTACCGTAACAAATGGTGATATTTGAAGTTGTAGCTATTCTAACAGCCTAGGACTTACTTATTTATTTGGCCACACTGAGTAGCATGCAAGATATTATGAACTCTTATCCCCTGCAGAGCACAGAGTCTTAACCACTGGACCACCAGGGAAGTCTGATAAAACCTGGATTCCCTGCTAGGTGTTGATGCTACAAGACTGGTAAGAGTTGGTTCAGCCTTCCTGATACTAATGTGTGTTACGACACTTCAGTCGTGTCCAACTCTTTGTGACCCCGTGGACTGTAGCCTGCCAGGCTTCTCTGTCCATGGGATTCTCCAGACAAGAATACTGGAGTGGGCTGCCATGCTCTCCTCTAGGGGATCGTCCCTTCCCAGGGATCAAATCCGTGTCTCTTATGTCTTCTGAATTGGCAGGTGGGCTCTTTACCGCTAATGCCACCTGGGAAGCCCTCTGATAATAGTGCAATACTAATGGGCTAGTGCAAAATTACTAGTTCTGGTGTTAGTGCATTAGTAGGGCTAGGATATAGATTACTACGACAAAATGAAATCATATCCATCATGAAAATATTTTAAAACAAATGTAAGTAGGTGGGACTAAGACCCTACATTTGCCTGGAAAGTTCATGGGAAAAGTTATTTTTAAACTGATACTGGAAGGATGAATAAATATAATCCAGGCTAAAAAGTAGGAGTAGACTGTTTGGAGAAGCGTGTGAAAGGTTGGGAAGCAGGATAAAAGCTTAAAATGACAAAGAGATGGAGTAAACAAATGGCCTCCCCAAGAGATGAGGGTGAAAGATGGCACTGTGATGTCTTATTATAAGTGCTTGTTTTTATTATTGATGGCACAAAGCAAGTGCAGACAAATGATTGTTCCCATGTCTCTCTTCCCATGTCTATGTTATTTTTTGAGGTCAAAGATGAGGAATATTTTTATATTCTCTATATACGTGTTGTGTAAGGCAACCTGGCTCTCTTTTCCCCAATGTCTACCTCTTACTTTGGAAAAGATGTGGCTTCTTTAGTCAGTGCCCTGATTTTCAACTGTCAATGGCCCCCACTGTCTTCAGGAGGAAGTTCAAGCTATGAGGAGGAATTCAGGTGATTTCCAATCTGTTCCCAAGCTACTTTCCCAGGATCAAATGCACTACCTCTATACAGGATCAAACGCACTACCTCTACACAAAACAGCATGTCCTAAACTTTCAAGTGCCTGAGGCTTGTTGATCATTTCCACTACCTTGAAGATGCTGTCCCTAAAATCATACTATTTTTCAGGGTTCAACTTAAGTATCATCACCGAGGTGAAATCAAATTCTTCTCTGACTCGTTGCCCTTCTTAGGGTAACTCCCCTTCCTGTCTGTTGCTTCTTCTACTCTTTTTTAAAGATTTTTTTGATATGGATCATTTTTAAGTCTTTATCAAACTTTTAAAAATCTTGCTTCTGTTTTTATGTTTTGATTTTTTGGCCACAAGGCACGTAGGATCTTAGCTCCCTGAACAGGGATTGAACTTATACCCCTGTGCTGGAAGGTGAAATCTTGATAGCTGGGTAGCCACAGAAACCCTCCTCTAGTTTTTTTTAATAGGGTTTGTTTTTTCTCTTTGGTTTTTGGTAGTTTTACTGTGATGTGCTTAGGTGTAATTTGCCTTTTATTTATCCTGCTTGAGGTTTGAAATGATTCTTAAATACCTAGCTTAATGTCTTTCATCAGGCTTCCCAGGTGGCGCTAGGGGTAAAGAATCCACCTGCCAATATAGGAGACACAAGAGATGATGGTTCAAGCCCTGGGTCGGAAAGATCTTCTGTAGCAGGAAATCACAATCCTCTCCAGCATTCTTGCCTGGAAAATCCAATAGACAGAGGAACCTGCTGAACTACAGTTCATGCGGCCACCAAGAGCCTGACATGACTGAGTACTTGAGCGCTATGGGATTTACCTCCCCAACCAGGGGCTGAACTTGGACCCCCTGCATTGGGAGCATGGAGTCATAGTCACTGGACCACCAGGGAAGACCCCATCCATTGCTTTTTAAAAATCACTTCAATATAGATGAAGACTGTACAGTGTTGCATCCTGCCTTTAAACCCTAACATTTAAACAGAATCATTTTCCATGACTTTTCAAATCCTTTCTAAAACTAAGTTTGACATCTATCATTTATTATCATTTCTCTGTTGGATATGAGATGCCTTAAAAAAATGCCAGTGTTATAAATGGGGCTGTGATGGACATTTTTATGTGCTGTCTGAGATGTCTTTATGTACTTCTGATTATTTCCTAGGGTGATTAAATGGTCAGAATTAGAACCTTGAGGTCATAGGACAGAAACACATTTATATTCTTGCCACATCTTGAAAATGTCCCCTCCAAACATGTTTACACGGCTGCTGGCAGCAGGGAAGCAGCGCGGTGATGCGTTTTGAAGGGGAAATCAAAGGCGTGCCGGGCTTTCCCTGTCCTGGGAGAATGACATCATCCCTCTGGGCCTCTGCCAATAACAAGCCACTGTTGGATGGACTGTGAATCGTGACTGCTTTCTAAGCCAACAAAAAGCTCTCCAAAAGTGGGATTTTACGTTTTTTTCTAGTGAGTGGGAGGCCAGCTGGCTCTGGATCTGAGCTTAGATGGAGGAAAGCTTGCGTTGAGCTACAAAGGTTTTTATTTTTTTGAAAAAAAAAAATGAGAGAGACACATGACGGTTCTCTCTTTACATCTAAAATCTTCAATCAAACCAGGAATGCATTTATTAATAGCACTAAGGGCGGTTTCTGAACTGGATTTATATCCTGACTCGTTAACTGGATGATCCAGAATGTTATTTCACTTCTGTGAATATTTCCCTCCATCTGTGTGTGTGTGTGTTTGTGTGTGTGTGTGTGTGTGTGTGTTAGTTGCTCGGTCATGTCTGACTCTTTGCAATCCCATGGACTGTAGCCCACCAGGCTCCTCTGTCCATGGAATTTTCCAGGTAAGAATACTGGAGGAGGTTGCCATGCTCTCCTCCGGGGATCTTCCCAACCCAGGAATCGAACCTGAGTGTCTTGTGTCTCCTGTGTTGGCAGGCAAATTTTTACCACTGGCCCACCTGGGAAGCCCTTTCCTTCCTTGTACAATGAGGTAAATGGCGCCCACCTCTAGGTGTTGCCAAAACTTTAGTAGCAATATCTTCCACCCAATTCTTCCCCACTGGGTTCCAGACCCCATCTGCCTACACAACAACCCCCCTGCCCTTGGGTATCCTATAGGTGTTTGCAGCTTAGCACGTTCAAGGCTGACTCCCCGGTCCTCCACCGCCCTCAGATGAGGACGACTCCCTCCTACTCTGCCAGACCTCTGTACAAGTCCACTCGTCCTTGCAATTTCTCAGACAAACACTTCAGAACTACCCTTGACTCCTCTCTCTTTCAAACAGCACACACTCCTTCTGCAAGCCCTGATACGTCCCTCCTCAACATAAATGCCGAACCCAGTTTACTTCTCCCAGCTTTCACCACCAGCCCCTAATCCCAGCCAGCACCATCTCTCTCTGCCTTGTCACCACCACTTCTGGCAGGTCCCTGGCTTCATCTGTTGCCCCCACAAGCAGCCAGAGTGGGGCTCTGGAAACTCTAACACATAGCACTCACCGTTCGTGTTCCTGCCCATCCTCCCCGGTCTCACTGAGGATGAAAACAGTGGACAGAGCCCTGGAGCTGCTGTGTCATCTGGTTCCACTGACCCCTGACTGCGTGTCCCTCACCCTCTCCAGACACGTCTCCAGGTCACCCTTCCAAGGAGCTCAGCTCATTCCCACCACGGGCCTCCACGTTTTTTGCTAAATCGACTTGGTACCCTCTTCCCCTAGGAAGTCCATTCTGAGTCTGACAACTCAGTGAGCTGTTTGCTTAAATGACCTCACCATTTAACACCACAGTCCGTGCAGTACTCTGTCCCTTTCTCTTGTTTGTTTTTCTCCATGCCTCTTACACCGTATTTTTGGCCTCCTCACTTATTTGTTTGTCTGTTAATTTTTTTCTATCTCCCTTCAGTAGGATGTAAACTCTATAAGGATGGAGATTTCTGTCCCTTTTGTTTGTTACTGTATCCTCTACCTGGAACGTAGCAAGTGCTCAACCGATATTTGCTACAATGAAATGAAAGGCATAGAAGATGATTCATAAATGTCATTTATTATTATTTTCATCTTTACAGTATCAGATTAGCCTCACTTAGCCAAATAAGTCTTGAAAAGGATATGCTGGTGAGCTTAATTTTCTGGTTTATTGTGAATTAAGTCATTTTTGATGAAACAGTACATTTTACATTGTATTTTTGAGAATAATCTTTTCCTAAAAGGAAGGATTGATTAAAATGGCTCTTACTTGCTTACTTAACACTCAAAGCTTTACTCAGCCATAAAGAAGAATGAAATAATGCTATTTGCAGCAACATGGATGCATCTAGAGATTAGGTCCATCCTAATCTCTTATTAGGTCCATCCTAATTTGTCTGACTAAATGAAGTCAGACAAAGTCACATATATGATATCACTTACGTGTGGAATCTAAAAAAAAGTGATACAGATGAACTTATTTACAAAACAGAAACAGACTCACAGACATAGACAATGTGTTTATCATTACCAAAGGGGAAAAATTGGGGGGAGAGGGGAGGGGTAAATTAGGAGGCTGGGGATTAACATATACATACTACTATATATAAAATAGGTAACCAACCAAAACCTATTGTTTAGCACAGGGAACTCTACTCCATATTCTGTAATGACCTACATGGGAAAAGAATTTGAAAAAGAATAAATACATGTATATGTATAACTGAATCACTGCTATATGCCTGAAACTACCACAACATTGTTAATCAACCATATTATAATACAAAATAAACATATCATGGATACATGTGTATGTAAGGTTGAGTCCCTTTGCTGTTCACCTGAAACTATCACAACACTTGTTTGTTAATCAGCTATACCCCAATACAAAATATAAAATTTTTTAAAAATTAAAAAAAAACCACCCGTAGCTGATGGATGGCCTTCATCAGTTCTGATGAACAAAGAGTGGCAACCCTTGTCTTCAAGCATAACTCTGCCCCTCTCCTCTCTGGAGTTCCAGCAAAATCTTATGGAGGGACAGAATAATGAGGAAGACAAGTTGAGAGAGCAGTGCTCACTGACCTTCCGAGAAGTCTCATTTCTCCCTTTCAATACAGGCAGGAGATGGCAGTGCTCCTGTTTGTGCTGTGATGGTTGACCTCCTTCCTAACTGTGTTCATGAAGCAGCCTGTGTACTGAGGAGGTATCTAGGCCCAAGTTTGAATCCTGGCTCTTCTGCCCATTAGCTGTGGGATTCCGGTTATGTAACGTAACTCTCTGCCCAGTCTGTTTATCTGTAGAATAAGGACCTCACAGAATCAATCCGCAGATTAAAGGTGAGGTTTGAATACTCCCTGTCAATGCCTAGTGCACAGCTGGCCCTCAGGAGATTGTTAGCCACAAGCTTTTGGAGGGCTTCCCAAGTGTCTCAGTGGTAAAGAATTCACCTGCAAAGCAGGAGATGTGGGTTCCATCCCTGATCTGGGAAGATCCCCTAGAGAAGGAAATGGCAACCCACTCCTGTATTCTGGCCTGGGAAATTCCACGGACAGAGGAGCCTGGTGGGCTATGGTCCATGGGGTCACAAAGAGTCGGACATGACTTAGGAACTAAACAACAACTCAAATGGCTTTTGGACGACCAGAGTCCCTCAGTCATCCCCTGTGCTACCAGGGGTGCATGGCACCATATAGGAGATAAGAATTGGCTCCATCTCTCTCTGCAAATTTCTCGTCTCTTAAAGCAGGACCATCTCGAAAAGGACTGTGCTGGGAATCTAGACTCTGAGACTGGGACATTGGTGGTGTCTGGAAGGATGTGAATGGTCCCGAAGGACAGATTAAGAATCTCAAGGACTCAGATCACAGGCCTGCCGCACAGACCTGGCCACAGATGAGAGAGACAGAAAGGTTTTCCTGTCCAGACTCATCCCAAACTTTGCTCAGGCCAGCTCCTCTCTGTGACAACAGAAAAGCAGGTTTCTGCTGCATGGATTGAGGGAAATAAAAGAGGAAGAACTAGCTGGTTCACTGTTAAAATGTGTCTCAGTGAATGGCCTGCTCAGCCTGGTTAATTAATCAGTCAGGAAGGTCCAAGCAAGGTGACACGATTTCAGAAGACTTTTTATATTACTTTTCACATTTCAATATAAAAATAACCTTAGGTGTTGAGTTTTGTGTGAAGTGGGAGTCAGTTTCACTTTTTTCCATACGGATGTGTGCTTGATCCAGCACCATTCATTGAAGAAGCCATCCTTTTTCTATTGCTCTCTTAGTCTCTTCTTTTGTTGTAGATCAAGTGTCCATATGGGGTGGCCCTGTCCCTGGATTCCATTCAGTTCCAATACTGCACTGTTTTAATTATTAAATATTTCACATATGTTGCTCTTCTCTATCATCAAAATAATCACCACCTCCATTATCCCACCACCAACATCACCATCATCATTAACATCATCATCACAATTACCATCACCATCATCATCATTTCCATCTTGATCACTAAGTTACTGGAGTGCTTACTACGTGCCATAGCTTCACATACATCTAATCCTCACACCAACTCTATGTGATCTGCATAAGTATAAACCTTATTGTACAGATGAAGAAATGGAGGTTCGAAGTGGGTGGGTACCATTCCCAACATCTCATGTCTAGTAAGTGGCTGAGCAGGAATTGGTCCCATCTTCATGGGAACCCTGATCTACCAGGGCTATTTCCCCAGACTGCTTCCCTCAGCTATTGATACAGTCTTTCTATCAATTATACGTCTCTTCTCTAGCCTAGAGGTGACTGTTTCAGGTCATGGGACAGATGGAACTGACTTGAGTTTGCTCCAATTGATTAACAGCTGAATAAGTCAATTTCATCTCAAATGGGATTTTAAACTCTTATAGAATTTTTGTTGTTCAGTCGCTAGGTCATGTCCAACTCTTAGCAACCCCATGGACTGCAGAATGCCAGACTCCTCTGTCCTCCATTATCTCCTGGAGCTGGCTCAAATTCATGTCCATTGAGTTGGTGACACTATCCAAACATCTCATCCTCTGTCATCCCCTTCTCCTTTTGCCTTCCATCTTTCCCAGCATCAGGGTTTTTTCCAATGAGTCAGCTCTTTGCATTAGATGGCTGAAGTATTGGAGCTTCAGCATCAGGTCTTCCAATGAATATTGAGGGTTTATTTCCTTTAGGATTGACTGGTTTGATCTCCTTTCAGTCCAAGGAACTCTCAAGAGTCTTCTGCAACACCACAATTCAAAAGCATCTGTTCTTCTGTGTCAGCCTTCTTTACAGACCAACTCTCACATCTATACATGACTACTGGAAAAACCATGCCTTTGACTCTTCGGACCTTTGTTGGCCAAGTGATATCTTTGATTTTTAATACACTGTCTAGGTTTGTCATAGCTTTCCAAAGACAGATTGGCCTGGGGAAGGAGTTCACAATCCAGGTGAGGATAACCAATGATTGAGCTGCTTGAAGACCTATATAGAAACTCCATATAGAGGTTCTCACTGAGCTTCCCTGTATTCTGCCCCACCCCCAGCTCCTCTCCCATCCAGCATGGGGTGTGGGGTGGGTTCCTGGCAGGTTAGACCCAGCACTGTACACAGGGCAGTGTTTCCACAGTGCCAGGGAGTTGCCTCGATCCTATCCCATTAGCAGAACTCACAGTTGATCTATTCAGTTCCTGGAGATGCCATGTGCTCTATGTAAGGGGTGATCTGGAGACAGAACAATTCTAGTTAGGAACAACTGACTCCGGAAGCCTGGAGCCCTAAGAGCTGAGAGGCAGTAGGGCCTGGGAGATAGTACAGCTAAGGGGAGCCGAGTGATGGAAGGACACTGGGGGACCAGGAGGACTTCACTTTCCCTGACCCCAGGATTCTGCTGATGCCTAATGCAGCCCTGCTGATATTTCTGCTGAGTTCCCATTCTTGTCTGAAGTCAGGAGCCGAGGGGGTGCTAACTGCATTCAGGTAACACTTCCAAAGGTAATTTCACGCCCTGCCTGGGCGCTGATGAGGCACTATTAATTTGGGGACACTTTCACATCACTTCATTGTGCCAGCTTAGCAACCTGGCTAATTAACAGGGGGAAAAAAAGCATAAGGGGATGATTTAAAGAGCCATGGTAATGAAACAGTGCTCACTGCAAATGTTTTGATACAAGGAGAGGGTTTGGGATTGTTTTTATGTCAAGGGAAGTTAAGCTATGAGCTTGTCTTTATACGCACACAGAATTTCATTTATTTTCACTATAAATCAGTGTGGCATAGTATAAAAGGAACATGTATAGTGACAAGTGCATGGGTTTGAAATAAGTTAGATCTGAGTTTCAAACCGGACTCAGAGGCAGTGACCATTTTCAAAACACAGGTGGGGACATAAGTTTGGACAAATGATCTTACTGGAAGAGAGAGTATTTGAAACCTCATGGAATCTGAAAGAATGAAAACCTATGAGCACATTCAGTCCTTTGAGGAATGTGAAGGAGGACAGAATGTAGTGATTCAAACCCGAGTTATGCCACTTACTGTCATGTCCTTGAGTGCATTCCTTAACCAACCAAGACTCAATTTTCTTCTCTGTAAAATGGGGCCACGAAGTAAGTAGAAGTGTGTAGGAACTCCTACAAACCTACAAGGCTCCTTAAAGACAGCTAACCTGGCAGAGGAAAATTCCACACGTGACGTGCCCCCTGGACCTGGGCAGACCACGTCTGTACAGCAAGATGGGGCAGCCTGCCCAAGAATGTGGCTGAACAAAGATGACCTTTTGTGATTATTAACTCATTTTACCCTCAGGACATCTGAATGAAAAAGATGGAGTTATCTGCATTTTTTAAAGAAGGAAACTGGGGTTCAGAGTCCCTAATAACTGACCTGAGTTCAAGCTGCTGGACTACGGCCGTGGAGAAAGCTAGCCAGTTGTGGTTCAGCTTGGTCACCTAGGGATTGGTGCTATCTGCCAGATTTGGTGGAGACTGCTAGTCTTTATTTTATAGCAGGACTCTGATTTTAGCTGGCAGATTGTCACACAGAACAAAGACTCCATTTCTGGTCTGCCTTGGATCTCAGAGTCACCATTGACTAAGTCTTGGCCAATGAGAAGCAAGTGAAGGTAGGAACTCCAAGAATGTTTCTTAAAGACAGCTAATTATGAAAACGTACTTTTTTCCTTTGTCCAGCTAGACCATGGATGTGATGGTTGGAGCTCCAGAATCCTTATCAGGCACTGTGTGTGCATGCTTATTTGCTCAGTCTTGTATGACTCTGTGACGCCATGGACTGTAGCCCACCAGGATCCTCTGTCCTTGGGATTTTTCAGGCAAGAATACTGGAGTGGGTTGCTATTTCCTTCTTTAGGGGATCTTCCTAACCCAGAGATCAAACCCACACCTCCTGTGTCTCTGGCACTGTAGGAAGATTCTTTACCCACTGAGCCATTGGGGAAGCCCTGTCTGGGCTTAGAGTCAAGCCTAAATCCAGTGTCTGACTGAGCTCACATTAGCTGTGTGGCTTTGTGCAAGCGTCCCACCCCCTCTGAGCCTCAGTGGAACAGAGATTGTATATTATTTCTACCTCACTAAATGCTGTTAGGAGGAATAAGCAGATGCTCAGTGTGAAAGGACCTAGTTTAGTTTCACAGGGGCTCAGTCAACATTTGTTGAATTCAATATTGCTGAATTTGAGAGAATTTTATTATATATATGTAATTTTATTATATTTATATAAAATTAAACAGTATAAGGGCATATGAAGTATAATACAATATAAATATGTAAATGGAGACTTAGATCATGGGAAAACAGATTATAAAGCAGATCTTGGTGTGTATTTAGGTTTGTATTTAGATGAATGCACTGCAGCTGCATTCGTCTCTGTGGTCCCAACATATCTGGGCATGTTTAGGAAAGTGGTTAGTGGTTAAAAAAGGTCTTATCATGGGGTGGAGAAGAAAATAGGATGGAGCAGTATGGTGGCCATCCCTATAAGCCACCAAGTTTGGCAACTTGCTTGTGGCTCAGACGATAAAGAAACTGCCTGCAATGCAGGGGACCCAGGTTTGATCCCTGAGTTGGGGAAGATCCCCTGGAGAAGAGCATGGCAAGCCTCTTCAGTATTCTTGCCTGGAGAATCCCATGGACAAAGGAGCCTGGGAGCTACAGTTCATGGAGTTGCAAAGAGTTGGACACAACTGGGCGACTAACACACTTTGGAAGTCTCACAAGACTTGGCATATGGTCACAGTTATGGCTGTGATTTATTACAGCCAAAGGATACAAGACAAAGTCAGCAAAAGGAAAAGGGCCCATGGGGCAGAGCCTGGAGGAGACCAGCTGCAGCTTCCAGAACCTCTCCCAGTGGAGCCACACAGGATACACTTAATTCCTCCAGCAGCGAGTTGTGATAGGTTGTGCAATGTTGTCCACCAGGGATGCTCATTAGAGACTCAGGACTCAAGGTTTTCTTGTCTGCCTCTGCCTGGCATGTACCAAAATTCCAGACTCCCTGAAGGAAAGCAGTGTTCAGTGCCCACCACATTGTCTGCATGAACCATTTAAGCTCTGGGAGCTCTCTTATCAATTAGAGGATGGTGGGAACCCTCTCAAAACCCAAGGACCCAGACGCCAGCCAACAGCCAATCTTATAATCTAAGGAAAGCAGTCTCAGGTCTGCTGTGTTAACTCTTTTCTCACAAGGAGCCTCTTGGGAGGGAACTTGTCCTGACAGTAGGAGGGATTTGCTTGATGGGCTGTCCCAGAAATAGACTAACATTTCGAGGAGGGAGGGTGGGTTCAGGGTGTAGCATGGTGACTATTGCCAATTCTGTCTATAGCAGAGCCTGGGGAAACCAGATTAGTTCTAAGGAGAGAAAGGGCTTTGCACAACGCAGCCTACTTAAATAAAAAGCCTAGGAATTCAGGGGAGAAGGAAATGGCAACCCACTCCAGTATTCTTGCCTGGAGAATCCCAGGGACAGAGGAGCCTGGTGGGCTGTCGTCTATGGGGTCGCTCAGAATGGGACACGACTGAAGCGACTTAGTAGCAGCAGCAGGAATTCAAGAGAAGAGGTTTGGGCAGAGCATTGCCTGATGAGGGAGGGCAGCTCTGTTGGCTACCAGGTGTGAGATTATGTGAGCAGTCTTATGAATGAAAAATGTTGCTGCCATATCTGTAAACAAGGATGCTATGACTATCAAGCCACTACTGCTGCCCCTGAGACGGCTAAAACCCTCAGTCACTGCAGCCATGCCAACAGTGCACCCCGAGGGGACTCAGGATGGAAAAGAACAGGGTACTGGCCCCAGATAGCTAAGATGTACACCAAAGGGATGATTTCAATGAGCCCAGACTCTTACATATTCCCATTAACTTGAGATTGCTATTTTTCTTTAATGGTAATCTTTTGATGTTCTGACTACTTGGTTTTTGTTGCAAAACACCTTATCCATCCTGGCTCCACCCCTACCTCTTCCGAGCAGTCCCTCAGAGCTAAATGAGAAGCTGTCTTCCAGGCCTAAGGTCTTCACAAAGTCAGCTAAATAAAACAAAACACGATTCTCAACATTTACGTTGTGCATGTTTTTTTCAGTCAACAATCTTTAAACAAAAGAAGACCAGGGTTGTTTACAAGAAATCAGGCCAGAGTTATGTTACCAGAAATAGTATGATCATTGCAAGGAGTCCAAACGAGGGTTTGGGGGAAGACTTCTCATGGTGGATTTCATTTTGCATGTCTGAGTGGAAGTGGAAGTGGAAGACCACCCCCTGCCTTGGCCTAAGAGGTGGAGCTTCCTCTTAGGGATCGCCAATCAAGCCTCACAGAATCAGTTTACAGTGATGTGGAGCTTGCCCTTTCCTCCAAGGCTCCCTGGTCTGCAGAGGTGACACAATTAAGATAGAAGAGGTTTAGAATTTGATCATTTCAATAGAGAGGTCTGGTACTTCCAAGGAAATGGGCAGTTGGGGCCACGATGGATAAAATGGTTCTGGCCAACACTGACAATGTGTGGAGAGGTTTGTTCCCACATGACCAAACAGTTCTCTGGCATCAGCTAGGTGTCCTTTACATCAACCCGATTCTGATACTGTCTACCTAAAGAGAGTGTCATATTCCATAAGTTAAGGGCTCAGTCTTGCAACAGTGCCTACATTCTCAACTCCACCACTCCCCTTCCAACTAGCTGTAAACTGGAATTTCCAATGGTCCCCTCCTTAGGTTTGATTAATTTTCTAGAGCAACTTACAGAACTCAGAGAAACACTTGACTTACTGTGCTGTGCTCAGTCACTTCAGTTGTATCCAACTCTTTGTGACCGTATGGACTAGAGCCTGCCAGGCTCCTCTGTCCATGGGATTTCCCAGGCAAGGATACTGGAGTGGGTTGTCGTGCCCTCCTCCAGGAGATCTTCCCAATCCATGGATTGAAACTGAGTCTCTTGTGTCTCCTGTGTTGGCAGGTGCGTTCTTTACCGCTAGTGCCACCTGGAAAGCCCTTTGTCTGGGCAGTGAGTCTCAACATAAAATATTCATTGAACCATGTTGTAAACAGATGTGCTGCCATCCAACTGTGTTGTTCCATTTATAGAGCACAAGCAGAACAGATTTAGCATAACTCTGAAGAGTCCTAGGATTTCAGAGTGGTAAGTGAGCATTTGCTTCAACTTAAAGTCACCAGCTGTATTAGCCCATAACAAGAAAGTCAGCTTGTCCTTTGAAGCTTTGCAGTCAGGCATTGACTTCTCCTCTCTCGCTATGGAAGTCCTAGATGACATTTTCTTCCAATAGAAGGCCCTTTTGCCCACGTTGAAAACTCTGTTGTTTGGCATAACCACCTTCATTATTTACCTTGTGCCAGATTTCCTGGGTAATTTTCTGCAGCTTCTATGAAAGCACTTGCTGCTTCACCTTGCACTTTTACCTTACGGAAATGGCTTCTTTCCTTCAACCTCAGGAACGAGTCTCTTCTGATTTCAAACATTTCTTCAGCCACTTCCTCACGTCTCTCAGAGAACTGAAGAGAATGAAGGGCTTGCTCTGGCTTAGACTTTAGCTTAACGGAATGTTGCGGCTGCTTTGGTTGTTCTACCCAGACACTCAAATCTTCTTGTCAGCAATAAAGGCTTTTCAGGTGACGCTAGAGGTAAAGAACCTGCCCACCAATTAAGAAGACTTAAGAGACTTGAGTTCGATTGCTGGGTGGGGAAGATCCCCTGGAAGAGGGCATGGCAACCCACTCCAGTATTCTTGCCTGGAGAATCCCCATGGACAGAGGAGCCTGGCGGGTCGCACAGAGTTGGACATGACTGAAGCGACTTAGCACACACGGACCAGAAATAAGGTGGTTTTGCTTTCTTGTCATTCCTGTGTTCACTAGAACAGCACTTTGAATAATTTTCATAAACTGTACCTTTGCATTCACAGCTTGGTTGACTGGCTCAAGACACCTGGTCTTCAACCCACTCTGACTTTCAACATGCCTTCCTCACTAAATCACTTTCAGCTTTTGATTTAAAGAAAGAGATGTAAGATGCTCCCTTTCACTTAAACACTTAGAGGCCATTGTAGGGTTATTAACTAGCCTAATTTCAATATCATTGTGTTTTAGGGAATGGGGAGGCCTGAAAAGAGGGAAAGGACACAGTCAGAACATGCAATATTTACCGATTAAGTTTGTTTATATGGGCACAGTCCATGGTGTCCCACAACGATTATAATAGCAACATCAAAGATCACTGATCACAGATCACCATAACAAATGTAACAGTAATGAAAAGGCTTGAAATAGTGCAAGAATCACCAAAATGTGACAGGGACACTAAATGAGCAAATGCAGTTGGAAAAATGCTGCTGATAAACGTTCTTGACCCAGAGTTGTCACCAAACTGAATTTGTAAAAAAAAAAAAAAAAGAAAGAAAGAAAGGCAGTATCTGCAAAGTTCAAGAAAATAAAGTGCAATAAGACAGAAAGTGCCCAGAGTCTATTATCTAAAATCTTGGGGTTCAGCCAAAGCTGGTGCTCTGTGACAACCTAGAGGGGTGGGATGGGGAGGGAGATGGGGGGTAGTTTTAAGAGGGAGGGGATCTATGTACACTTATGGTTGATTCATGTTGGTAAAGTAATTATCTTCCAATTAAATTATCCTCCAGTGAAAAATAAAATAAAGGACTGTACATTCCTGGAGTCCAGTAGGAACGGCTCTGGGTCCCCTGCTAGTAAAGGGTCACATGCAGCTATTGGGGGTGCTGGTGGAGTCAGGGCCCTGGGCCATGGGTGGTGACCCCAGCAAAGCAGCAGAGATGGGAGCTCAGCAGAGAGGAGGTCCACAGAAGGTTCTATCTCACTGGGAAAAGGAGCCCTGGCCCCGTGAACAATTCCCAGAAATGCCTGGAACAGAAGCTGCAGCTCCGTCCTCAGAGGGTGGAGCGAGAGCCAGTGATTTCACCCCGTGAACCCACCTACTGAGACCCAGGGAAGTCTGGGTGACATGAGATAGAATGCAGAGATAATACCAGAAAAAACATTAACTCGTGGATAGACAAATACAGTGCCAGTGCTGGTCTCAAAGAAATCCGAACAAAGGAAATTAGAAAAAAATGCTCTTCTATTTTTATCTGCATAACCTAAGGAACATTAAGTGGAGTTCAATTCATAGCTCTGAACAGGCCTCTTAGATCACTTCCGACAATCTTTATTTGGCCTTATATCGATTTGTAAATATTTTTATTTATAGAAACCTCCAAGAAAAGGAGAAGAGGAGAGGCAGGCAATGGTATATGCTATAAAATGATCCTGAGGTAAAATTAAGTATGCCTCCCCACCCCCTGCCACCATTGCCCACATCTTTTATTCATACAACAACAGGAGAAGAACCACCTCCTCTTTCCTTCAGGGGCAGGAAATGTTGCCTAAAAGCACTTGAGTTTCACAGAGGAGGAAGGGCGGGTGGTAGACCGTATTTTCCCAAGGTCTCCTAACAATATCTGTCATTTCACACACTCCCATAGAAGCCAGCCACTCCTCCAGTGAGATGGAGAGACCAAATCCTCTTTTCTTGAACCTGGACAGGCCTCTGGGATGGCCCCGATCAGTAGCATGTGGCAGAAGAGAGCTGAACCACTTCTGAAACTAGGCCATGGAAATACCAGGCACTTTGTCACCCTTCTCCCTGGAAGCTCAGTCTTGGACCCTCGTGGCTATGCTCTGAGGAAGCCCAGACCTCACAAACATATGCAGGTGTCCTGGCTTTCAGCCAGCTCAGGTCCTGGCCAAGAGCCAGCCTCAGCTGCCAAAGGTGTGAGTGAAGTCATCTCTGGGTTCATCCAGCCTCCGAGCTCAAGTTATCCATGGCTTTGGGTCTTAAGTTGAGGCTCCAGATACAAAGGAGAAAAGACACGTTGTCCTCAATGTGTTGGTGTGTATTTCTGACCTATGGAAATCGTGAGCACGCTAAAATGGTTGTCTCATGGCACCAAGCGTGAATGGTTACGTTATGTAGGGTAACTAGAGTGGGCATTCTTTTTTCCTTTGATGGTGGAAGTCAGCAGACTCAGTAACAGTGTTCCACGACCCAGAGTGCTGAGGCAGAGCCTGTGGTTCACCTTGCTCAGTGGTCCCTGCAGGACCATGGAGTGATCTGCTTTCCCAGCACAGATGATGGAAAATGATAGCCCTTCACGTTGGGTTTAATTTCCCTCTGAAGAGTCTCCATGTGCTTATAATGATCCCAACAATTGATGGTCTTAGCCAGGAATAGGGGCACTTGGTCCTACTTTCCCCTTCACAGAAGGGCCTCCACTCTGTCTCTGGGCCTTGGTAACACCACCCTGCTCCCATCCAACCCTGAGAGGGCTCACCTGGGCCCTGGGACCCAGCGCATCACCCACCTCAGTTCAGTGTTGACACGAACAGAGGGTCAGTGTGTGTATAACTCCCATATGACTCTCAGGAGGCTTCCCAGGTGGCACTAGTGGTAGAGAACCTGCCTGCCAATGCAGACGACACCAGAGACACAGGTTCGATCCCTGGGTTAGGAAGGTCCCCTGAAGAAGGTCATGGCAACCAACTCCAGTAACTTGCCTAGAGAATCCCATGGACAGAAGAGCCTGGTGGGCTACAGTTCTGGGGTTGCAAAGAGTTAGACACAATTGAAGTGACTTTGCACACATGTGACTCTCAGGAATGGTGACAACTTCAGTGTGGAGGGGAGGAGGATGCCTGGGGAGACGTGGTGGGAGATGTGGCCTCATAGCAGGTGGGGGCCTGCATCTGATGGGCTTAGATGTGTCCTCTAGGCAACAGTTACGGACAGTCGGAGGGTGGTCACACCAACACAGCAGATGATGAGAGATGGCATACAGACACTGACAGTGGTTTTGGAGAAGACTAGAGGAGCTCTTTTTGAAGGAGAATTGATGGGACTGAGTTACCAATTGAAGGTTGAACATCAGTTCAATTCACTCAGTTGTGTCCAACTCTTTGCGACCCCATGGACTGCAGCACACCAGGCCTCCCTGTCCATCACCAACTCCTGGAGCTTGCTCAAACTCATGTCCATCGAGTTGGTGATGCCATCCAACTATCTCATCCTCTGTCATCCCCTTCTCCTTCTGACTTCAATGTTTCCCAGCATCAGGGTCATTTCCAATGAGTCAGCTCTTCGCATCAGGTGGCCAAAGTACTGGAGTTGCAGCTTCAGCATCAGTCATTCCAATGAACACCCAGGACTGATCTCCTTTAGGATGGACTGGTTGGATCTCCTTGCAGTCCAAGGGACTCTCAAGAAGGTTGAACATAGGAAACAGAGATGGTGTTTTCTCAACTGGGTGACTGGAGAGTAAGTTCATGAAACAAAAGCCAAAAGACAAGAAGCAGAACAAGTAAAGTGGCAGCAAAGATGAGAGAAGACAATGAGAGAGAAGACTCCAGATAGCCCAGACGAGTCGGTTGAATTCGAGGAATGTACCTGAGGCCTAAGATGGGGATTCCAGGGGCAGAGCACTGGCAGAACAAGCCACAGACGTGTGCCCGCATGTCCCAGAGAGGCAGGGTGTGCTCATGGAGATGATGTGCCAAAGGGGTCATGGGGGTACCAGCCTGACACGATGAAGGAGTGGGAGCCATAGCTCACTAGCAGGAGGGGAGCAAGAACCGGGAGACAAGGTTCTCAGGGGAGAAACTTCCCTGGTACATGATGTGTTCCTTGCACTTAGCAGGTGCTCAGGAAATGTGCGTACATTGAAGATACTCATGAGCATGTTCAACTGAGGCTCAAAGAAGACACCAGACCCAAGGGAAGGAGCAACAACAGGAAACAGGCATGTCATTGAGCCGAAGTCTGCTGTGAGAGCACAGATGCATCAGCCTGACGTGTGTCAACTGGAGACGCAGTGACACGTTCCCTCCGCTGTGTCAGGCAAGCTGCGACAGACCGTGAAAGGTGGCTGGTGCGCACTGTGCATGGAGCCCCAGCTGCTAGGCAGAGGGCAGCCTTCTGGGAAGGGGTGAGCACCAGGGTACCACACCTGGGCCTTGCACAGCTCACACGCCTCCCATCACAGTCACGGTTGCTCCTCTTGACATTGGCAGGCTATTCACATGCAGGGGGATCCTGCTGCAGTGCTTGTCATGGTAGCTGGGCACATGATGCAGAGACATGACAGCTGTGCTCGCGCTGCTGGGACATCATGGCCAGTGATACAGAAGGACCGGTTTGTGCTGCTCAAGAGACAAAAAAAAAAGCGGGAGGAAAAAAATGCAGGAACTGGTGTGTTTGGGTCCTGGGGACACAGGATGGCGTCACACACCATGCAATGTCCTTGCTTCTGGAGACTGAGGAAGAGAAACAGCCTCCGCTCTCCCCAGGGGAACTAACGCAGGGCTGAAGAGAGAGGTGAGCAGAAGCAGAGGGTGAGGAGGGTGACGAAAAGAGAATTTGGAAAAACAGCCAGGGCAGCGATTCTGGCATCACGGGTCACTGTCAGTATACACTTTTTTTTCTTTGACTGTCCTGGGTCTTGGTTGTGGCATGTGGGTTTAGCTACCCTGGGGCATGTGGGATCTTAGTTCCCCTGCATTGGAAGGTGGGTTCTTGACCACTGGACCACCAGGGAAGTCTCCGATTAGTATACACTTAGCATTGAGTGCTCACCTTGCAGTTGTGACCAATACATGCCATAGGTTCCCCTTTCTTCAATGTGGGTGGTCTTTCCCTGCCCCTGGATGAAAATTTCAGTGGATCCAGTGATATTTCCTTGTATTTCTAGGTGACCCTTCAGCCATTTGAATCCTATCCTCAGTCTTTATTCAGTAATGATTGTCCTCAACAAGGTCCAAACCCTGGTATGACATCAACTCCTCTCCCTCCCCTGCTGCCTTCTCAGGCTGATCAGGATGGAAACCAGCAACTGGCAGGAAGGCTGTTCTCTCATCCTGCTCCCCGGCTCCCTCCCTCACCCCACCCCCCAGACACCAGGATCTCTAGCCCCATGCTGGAGGCATTGGGGGGGCAGGGTGAGGGAAGACAGGCAGAGGGGAGCGTGGCCCCTCCATCGTGCTGTGTGTCCTGGAGCTTGACCCTGGGGACTCCACCAGCGGGCTCCCCAGGCCCTGGCCTTCAGGTGAGCTTGGCTGTTGGGGAGTTGTAGCCAGGGAGCAACGAAGGTCCACATGTCTACTTCCTGCTCCTTCCCTGCGGGCTGCACCCTGGGAAGAAGGTGGGGCTCCTGTCACCTGTCTGCTACCCTCTCTGGTCCTAGTGACCACTCCCTCCTCTTCCCACTCGAGCCCCAAACTCCCAGTGGCCAGGACCTTGACGGCTGCGGATAAGAGAGTCCTTACAGCTCGGTCAGGCTTCCTGCTCTGTCGGCCGGGCGGAGGGTTGAAACTGACTTTTCTTCCCCTGGAGGCCTTTTCATTGATTCTGGAGAGGTTCCTGGTTCGTCCATCTCCTGCATGCCCCAGCCCTGGCCTCGGGGTCCTCCTCCTCAGCCCCCCGCATGCTACAGCACATGCTGAGCCTCTACTGTGGGGCTTTTCACTCCTCCAGGGAGCCCCGATGGACAGCAGTCGGAACTGCCATCATCTCCCACCTCTGGTCCGTAGGAAAGGCTCACACAGCGCCGCCCCCCGCCTTGGGTTTCTCAGGCATGAGTCAGGTACCAGACGGTGTGCCCCCAACTTCAGGAAACCCTCCTCGAAGCTCTCCAGTGAGGTTCCCTGGAGAACTTCTCACTAAGCCTGGACTACAAGGAAGGATCCTAAAGTGGATGTAAAGGTAATGGCGCTCTCCAAAGATGTGTATTCATCTACCGTCACCTTCAAAGTCCCTTGAAAGCCCCCCACCCAGTAGGACTGAAGTGAGAACACAACACCACCCCAAGAATCTTCCAGCTTTATCCCCAAAGATATAACCCTCCACAAAGCCCCCTCTGCTCTGAGATCCCTTTTTCACATTCCCAAAGGGAGGGAGCAGTTTTAAGACTGGAGAAAGTAGGTTTGTGACTATTTCCTTGGAAAATATTGTCATGTGAATTGTTTCATTCAGTTTGGTAGAAAAAAAAAACTCATGTTGGAAGTTTGGTCAAAAATGATTTTAAAAGAATCCTATTTTAACAATGTGCTGGACTATTTTAGGGCCAATCCCTTGACCTTTGGGAGCCTCAGTTGTTAAAACTGTAAAATGGGGACTTACCTGGTGGCGCAGTGGATGAGAGTCTGCCTGCCAATGCAGGAGACACAGGTTCGATCCCTGGTCTGGGAAGATTCCACATGCTGGGAAGCAGCTAAGCTCATGCACCATAACTACTAAGCCCGGGCTCTATGAGCCATTACTACTGAAGTCCATGCGCCCAAGAGCCTGTGCTCCACAACAAGAGAAGCCACCCATGAGAAGTCACCTCCTAGAACCCACGCACTGCAACTAGGAGTAGCTCCCACTCTCTGCAACTAGAGGAAGCCTGCACACAGCAACAAAGATCCAGTGCAAGCAAAATAAATAATTAATTTTAAAAAACCTGTAAAATATGAGAGTGAGTGCCAAGGTGTTCGTTCAGTCTCCTAGTACACAGATGTCCCTCACTTTTACACCAGTTCGCTTTTATGAAAGACCTTCGGTAGTATGTTCTCTCTAAATGAAAGAAATCAGGATGATTTTGGCTTTCACGAGAAAAGGCGAAGAGCAACCACTGTGTTCAGCATTTCTCTTCCAGTGATCTGCCATACAGAGTGGCAGTGAGAGGAGCCCTGCCGCCAAGCTTCGTCCCCAGGAACCACACTCAGCATCTCCGCATCCAGCCGCCAGGGCTGTGAACCGTGTCTGCGAGCATCTGTGCTTTATCTTGACGTCAGGCCATTGCTTCTTCGCTTTACACCACTTTGGTTTATACGAGGTTTCGTTATTTTTGAACATAGCCCGTTGAGTTCCTTCGTCTTTCCTCTAAATTCTGCTTGAAAACAGACTTGGTGTGCCTTTAGATTTTGCAGCTAAAAGGCACGAGTTGATGATACTTTTGGCATTCTACTTGGAAATCTCTTTCACTAACCCCAAAAGTCATCAGGGACATTTTTCCATGTTACCCCCAGGCAACAGTTTTGCTAAACTTTCTCTGCAGAAGAAAGGTCTCCTTTGTTCAAGCACTAAAGAGCATTTTCCTGTTTCCACTGACAGCCCCTGGAGGTGAGCTTCTGTCATCGGCCACAGAGGGGCGCTGCTCAGCTCCTCCAAGAGAGAAACAGAGCCTGCAGCCTCCAGCTGCAGCACCTTCAGGACTCACTCCAGCTCTCCAGCTCCGACCACCTCCCTCTCCCTGCCTGGCTTCCCTGCAACCACTAAACGTGGCAGAGGCTGCCGGGCACAGCCATTTCTGTCCAATATGCCTGTCTTCCTTCCATGGGCCATCTTGTCCTGGAGCTGCCAGCTGGGTGGGCTGAGACGTTCTCCGTGCTGCATTGCGGTGTGAGGCTCCGTTTAGCCAATCCTCCTCCATCCTCATCCTTCCGCGTTTTACGGATGTCAAGACTGTATCTAAAACCTCAAGTCTAAAGCCTTTCCTACTCCAGCTCCCTGTCTTCATCATTCTAAGCCATTACCCCCCAATAAATCTCTCACACTTTTAACTCTCTCTTGGTGTCTGCTTCCTGGAGGGAGCCAACTGTCACAAACCTCTTCAAGGTCCTTCTAGCTTCTGACCACCCCAAGCAATGACTGTACGTCTTTGGTTTTAGTTATAGTAACGTGCCACTTCCAAGTGCCAAATCCGGTTCTGGTAGCTGTTTCTGAAGGACAAACTCTCCCTATGTCTATAGGATGTTCAGTTCCGTCTCTCAGTCGTGTCCGACCCCCGCGACCCCAGGAACCACAGTACGCCAGGCCTCCCTGTCCATCACCAACTCCCGGAATCCACCCAAACCCATCTCCATCGAGTCGGTGATGCCATCCAACCATCTCATCCTCTGTCGTCCCCTTCTCCTCCTGCCCTCAATCTTTCCCAGCATCAGGGTCTTTTCCAATGAGTCAGCTCTTCGCTTCAGATGGCCAAAGGATTGGAGTTTCAGCTTCAACATCAGTCCTTCCAATGAACACCCAGGACTGATCTCCTTTAGGATGGACTGGTTGGATCTCCTTGCAGTCCAAGGGACTCTCAAGAGTCTTCTCCAACACCACAGTTCAAAAGCATCAATTCTGCGGCGCTCAGCTTTCATTATACTCCAACTCTCACATCCATATATGACCACTGGAAAAACTATAGCCTTGACTAGACAGACCTTTGTTGGCAAAGTAATGTCTCTGTTTTTTAATATGCTATCTAGGTTGGTCATAACTTTCTTTCCAAGGAGTAAGTGTCTTTTATTTCATGGCTGCAATCACCATCTACAGTGATTTTGGAGCCCAGAAAAATAAAGTCTGACTGCTTCCACTGTTTCCCTATCTATCGTCCATGAATTGATGGGACCAGATGCCATGATCTGAGTTTTCTGAATGTTGAGCTTTAAGCCAACTTTTTCACTCTCCTCTTTCACCTTCATCAAGAGGCTCTTTAGTTCTTCTTCCCTTTCTGCCATAAGGGTGGTGTCATCTGCATATCTGAGGTTATTGATATTCCTCCCGGCAATCTTGATTCCAGCTTGTGCTTCCTCCAGCCCACCGTTTCTCATGATGTACTCCGCCTATAAGTTAAATAAGCAGGGTGACAATATACAGCCTTGATGTACTCCTTTTCCTATTTGGAACCAGTCTGTTTTTCCATGTCAAGTTCTAACTGTTGCTTCTTGACCTGCATACAGGTTTCTCAAGAGACAGGTCAGGTGATCTGGTATTCCCATCTCTTTCAGAATTTTCCACAGTTTATTGTGATCCACACAGTCAAAGGCTTTGGCATAGTCAATAAAGCAGAAATAGATGTTTTTCTGGAACTCTCTTGCTTTTTCGATGATCCAGTGGATGTTGGCAATTGATCTCTGGTTCCTCTGCCTTTTCTAAAACCAGCTTGAACATCTGGAAGTTCACGGTTCACATATTGCTGAAACCTGGCTTGGAGAATTTTGAGCATTACTTTACTAGCGTGTGAGATGAGTGCAATTGTGCCGGTAGTTTGAACATTCTTTGGCATTGCCTTTCTTTGGGATTGGAATGAAAACTGACCTTTTCCAGTCCTGTGGTCACTGCTGAGTTTTCCAAATTTGCTGGCATATTGAGTGCAGCCCTTTCAGAGCATCATCTTTGAGGATTTGAAATAGCTCAACTGGAATTCCATCACCTCCACTAGCTTTGTTCATAGTGATGCTTCCTAAGGCCCACTTGACTTCACATTCTAGGATGTCTGGCTCTAGGTGAGTGATCACACCATCGTGATTATCTGGGTCGTGAAGATCTTTTTTGTACAGTTATTCTGTGTATTCTTGCCACCTCTTCTTAATATCTTCTGCTTCTGTTAAGATACAATTTCTGTCCTTTATCGAGCCCATCTTTGCATGAAATGTTCCCTTGGTATCTCTAATTTTCTTGAAGATATCTCTGGTCTTTCCCATTCTATTGTTTTCCTCTATTTCTTTGCATTGATCACTGAGGAAGGCTTTCTTATCTCTCCTTGCTATTCTTTGGAACTGTGCATTCAAATGGGTATATCTTTCCTTTTCTCCTTTGCTTTTCACTACTCTTCTTTTCACAGCCATTTGTAAGCCCTCCTCAGACAGCCATTTTGCTTTCTTGCATTTCTTTTTCTTGGGGATAGTCTTGATTCCTGTCTCCTGTACAGTGTCTATAGGATGACAACAACCATTTTATCTTGCTGACAGTGCTATGGGTTAGAAGGCGAGTCTGGGCCATTCTCTGGCTTGTCTCACGCAGTTGCAGCCAGACAGTGGCCTGGACTGGACGTCACAGACAGTGCACTCACAGGCCTGGTAGGTGACGCCACCTGCTGAGAGTGCTTCTGGGGCTGTGGGCAGGAGCGCCTACTGTGGCATCTCCGCATGGCAGCTCCAAGGGAGCTGGACTTTTTACATGGCATCTGGATTACCTCAGAGGGAATGTCCCAAGAGAATCAAATGGCAGTGATATGGCCTTTTCTGATTTAGCTCTGACAGCCACGTTGTTATTGTTTAGCTGCTAAGTCATGTTCAACTCTTTGTGACCCCATGGACTGTAGCCTGCCAGAATCCTCTATCCATGGGATTTCCCAGGCAAGAACACTGGAGTATGTTGCCATCTCCTTCTCCAGGGGATCTCCCCAACCCAGGGATCAAACCTGAGTCTCCTGCACTGCAGGCAGACACTTTGCCGCTGAGCCATCCGGGAAACCCTTGACAACCATGTAACATCATTTTATCATTATGCTACAGGTTGCAAGCAAATCACTAAGGTTGGCCCATAGTCAAGACGAGAGATCAGAGAACCCACCTCTTGATGGGAGGAGTGTCATATAATTTGCAGACATCTACAGTGACCGATTCAACAGTAGCAGAAACCAACAGTGAACTCTGTATATGGCACTATACCCCAGGGGACTGTCCATCACCTGCTGGCTGGCAGGTTGATTACACTGAAACATTTCCATCCATCGTGGAAGAAGCGGTACCTTGTTCTCACTGGAATATACACTTACTTTGAATATGAATCTGCCTTCCTTCCCTATAGCGCTTCTGCCAAAACCACCATCTGTGGGTTTATGTAATGGCAGCCATATTCACTGCTGCAGTACTTCATGGAGCACTGCCTCTGACCAGGGGACTCATTACAGCCAATGAAGCATGCCCACAGAGCTATATCTATAGAATTCACTGGACTCACCATGTTCATCATCACTCTGGAGCAGCTGGCCTCCTAGAACACTGAAGTGGCCTTTTGCAGACTCACCTACAGTGCCAACTGGGTGATAATACTTTGTGTGGGTGAGATAATGTTCCCAAGGATGAAGTATAGACTCTGAATTCCTATCCAACATGTGGTGCTGTTTCTCCCAGGGCCAAGGAGCATGGATCTGGGATTAAGGGATCAAAATGCAAGAGGTTCCTCTCACTAACACCCCTAATGATAACAGGCCAGTTTACTCCTGTTTCTGCAACTCTGGGCTCTGCTGGTTTAGAGGCATTGGTTCTGGAGGCAAGAGCACTTTCACTGGAGAACAAACAGAAGTGTCTTCTGACTGCGGGCTCTGTCACCGCCTGACATGGTACATGTGTGCATATTTAAATGTCTTGTTACCATTGACTCCGTGAGGAACAGAGCAGGTCCCAGGACTCAGTAGCTGCTTATGTATTTGTTGATTTGTGTGCGTGTGCGTGTGGGGGAGTGGGGAGAGGGATTGGGGGAGGACTCTGGTTTAAATGCTAGTAAGTCATGATCAGAGTAACGACAGTTTTCCGATATTGTGTCTGGAATACTGAGTTAATAATGTTCTAGATAAAGCAGAGGTACCGGTTTAATGAGCAGTGCTTTAATCCATGACTTCATCTATCTGCCCAGGTCCATGATTCTGGGATTTACAATCAGCACGTTTCTGTAATCATTCTATGATTTACTAAACATTTTAACTAACCAATGCTCTATTAGAAACAAATGATACAGCATTTTGAAGGTACACGTTTTAATTTTAAACTGGTTTGAGAATATTAATCTACAAAGTAGAAGCTAACGCACTGGAGTAGTATACTGAAAATAACTGTGTCTTCCCCATAAATAATACACACACACTCTCTGTATGGAGCAGATCTGGGTCTGGCAGGTCACAGGCAGTGTGGCCTGAGATTTCAGATCAAAGGAGGCACTTCGGGATTATCTTCAAAGTCGGGATCTTCCTCACTTGGTATAATTTTGGGCTCAGCGCAAACTCTCCTGGGCATGTGCTTTTTCTCCTGAAATATGTTGGCCACATCAGGGA
The DNA here is from genome assembly GCA_024291935.2 of Okapia johnstoni. NCBI lineage: Eukaryota > Metazoa > Chordata > Mammalia > Artiodactyla > Giraffidae > Okapia > Okapia johnstoni. Next base: position 66,005,889 of record CM044309.1, read on the forward strand.
TGGAATGCTTGCTGGGGTCTACTTCTAGTCTCTCCATTTGTTGGCTTCTAGAACAACAAAAAGGGCAAAGGAAATGGAGATATCATCTTGAAGTAAATTTCAAGCAGATTCCACTCATTCATTCATTTGTTTGGCAAACATCGGCAAGTACTCTCCCTGGAGCATGGGGGCAGAAATAGGAGACTGTTCCTGGATTCAAGCGGCTTAGAGCCTTATAGAAGCAGGAGTCGACGCTTGGAGAAATAAAGATTTAAAGGGTGCTGCAGGGCCATGCTAACACACAGGTAGGTGGAGGACAGGACAGTTGGCAGACTGTTCACCTAAGACTTTTTTGATAACTGAAATGATACAGCAGGCCAAGTCCCACAGCCAGGAGCAATAATAGAATCACACCCAGCAGGTTTCACTCCTGAATGGAGCTAATCAGGCTCCTACATCCCTGCTGCTTCAGACAATCCAGCCTGCTGCCATTGGTGTGCTCAGTCGCTCAGTTGTGTTCGACTCTTTGCAACCCTTTGGACTGGAGCCCACCAGGCTCCTCTTTCCATGGGATTTTTCAGGCAAGAATACTGGAGTAGATTGCCATTTCCTCCTCCAGGGGATCTTCCTGACCCAGGGATTGAACCCATGTCTCCCTCATCGCCTGCATTTCAGGCGGCTCTTTTTTTTTTTTTGATTTATTTTAATTGAAGGCTAATTACAATATTGTAGTGTTTTTTGCTATACATTGACATGAATCAGCCATGAGTGTACATGTGTCCCCCATCCTGAGCTCTCCTCCCACCTCCCTCCCCATCCCATCCCTCAGGGTCATCCCAGTGCACCAGCTTTGAGTGTCAGGTGGGTTCTTTACTGCTGAGCCGTCAGGGAAGCCCATGGTTTGGCAGGGACATTCATACTACAAGTTCAGGTGCATGCCAAACTTAGCCCACGGTTCTTCCCCTCCTGCGGGAACCTGCACCCAGTCCTCGTGGCGGTAGCTGGAGTGAAATGGAACCAGGACGCCCCTTTGCTGGCCAAGGGATCGCATGATCACCGTCATGTAGGAAACTCTAAATGATACAGTCCCAGGGCTGTTTTTCTGGCCATTTCCATTCCATAGGCTTGGAGTTGGACCCAGTAAGCTGTATTTATGTAAAGTTCCCCCCAGGATGTGGATGATTTTGAAATAATTTTGGAATCATGGTACCAATCATTCATTCACTTAGTTATTTGACAGATATACATTAAGAGCCTACTGCACTCAAGCAGCTGTGCTAGACATTAGCAATACCATGGTCTGTGCAGACAGACAAGGTTCCTGGGAACATCTAGGGGCACAGAGTAGTGCTCAATAGAAAAGTTATCTCGTCATCATGTAACCGCCTTGCTGTCCATCTGTTCCCCTGTCAGACTGGCATCTTTGAAGCAAAGATTTTGTCTTTTTCACCTTATATCTTTGGCATACAGCTTCACTGAATAAACAGTTGTTGAATAAGTAGAAAAATTGACTACTGTGGAATACTGAAATTCAATAGGCAATTAGCTCTGACCTATGTGGTTCAGACCGTAAAGAATCTGCCTGCGGTGTAGGAGACACAGGTTCGATCCCTGGGTCGGGAAGGTCCCCTGGAGGAGGGAATAGCTACCCCACTCCAGTATTCTTGCCTGGAAAATTCCATGGACAGAGGAGCCTGGCAGACTACAGTCCATGAGGTTGCGAAGAGTCAGACATGACTGAGCAACTAACCCTTTCACTTAAGGAAAATCACGGTCTACTCCAGGAGTTCCAAACCCATGTCCTCCGGCCAAATTCCTGCATCAGACACAACCTGGTAGGGAAGAGAGGTTCGATTTTCTTTGGAAAGTGTAAATTCTTTTGCTCTTGCAACCCTTCCCCCTCACGTCTGTAGTCTGCTCAGCCCTTGAAAGGATCTGACTTTTTGATTCCTTTGTATTTTGACTGGGCTTCCTTGGTAGCTCAGATGGTAAAGAATCTGCTTGCAATGCAATGGGAGACCCAGGTTCAATCCCTAGGTTGGAAGTATTTTGACTATTATACTCAGACCTGATGAAGAAAAACACAAATTGGATTTAAAAATGGCATTTTCTGAAGTCCCAGATTATACACTATAAACTATGCAGGGAATTTCAGTTTTCAAAGACTTACATCACAGTCGTTATTAACTATAGCTCTACTTCTTAATTATTCTATTCTTACTTAACAGGCTGTGATATCTATGGCTTAATTAAGTAAATATCTAAATTCATCTATGATAATTATGTTGTCCTTGACTTTGAAGAAAAGCAGCCCATCTCTATTCTGGGCATATCTCTTGGGCTATAGTTTCTGGATCGCAGTAAGAAGCAGTGAACTTAGAATTCGGTTATCTGCAGCGCCCCAACTTCAGACGTTCTGAGGAACGGTTTGTGTGCAGGGTTTTAATTACTCATGAATCCCTGGGGGTAATAAGCAGTGAACAGCTAGGCCTGGGGCACTCAAGGACCACATTCATCCCCAACATAAAGAGGAGAGGGAATTTTTTTCCCCTGCTGCTTCCTGCCTCACATCCGAGGCCTGAAGAGACAGATGCCCGCTGCTGGTTTTACCCATCACCCGGCTGTCAGACCAGAACCTCTGGCATCTAGTAAGAACAGGTGGAAGACAGCATGAATAAATTTATTATTATGGAAGAATGCAAGAAAAAAAGAAAATGTCTAAAATCAGTAGGTGTAAATTACATCAAAGATTGATTCCTCTATTAAAGAATACAAAGGATTTTCAGGGCAGTGAAACTACTCTGCGTGACACTATAGTACTGGATGCATGTCATTATATGCTGTTGTTGTTTAGTTGCTCAGTCATGTCTGACTCTTTGTGACCCTCTAGACTGTAGCCCACCAGGCTCCTCTGTCCATGGGATTTCCCAGGCAGGAATATTGGAGTGGGTTGCTACTTCATTCTCCAGGGGATCTTCTCAACCCACGGGTTGAACCCACGTCTCCTGTGTGTCTTGCATTGGCAGGTGGATTCTTTACTGCTGAGCCACCTGGGAAGCTGTTACACATTTGTCGAAATCCAAAGAACGCACAGCACCAGAGACTGAGCTCTTATGCAAATTTTGTATGTGGGTGATAATGATGCAGGAAGGCAGCTTCATCAGTTGTAACAAACCATCTCCTCTGGCAGGGGGTGTGGATAACGAGGGAGGCTATGCACCTGTAGGGGAAGGGGGTATTTGGGAAATCTCTGTGCCTTTTACTCGATTTTGCTGTGAACCTAAGGCTGGTCTAAAAGTCCATTTAAAAAAAAAAAAGACACCATGAGGAGAGTAAGAAGGCAAGCCCAAGAATGGGCCACATTTTATAATCCTGGATCCACCACTCACTTACCAATTGTGCAATCTTGGGCAAACGACCCCATCTCTATGAACCTTGGTATGTTAGGAATAGGAGGATTTATTTGCAGTTATTTTGAAGATCAAAGATAATGCACAGCATCATATAGTACGATGCAGGCGCTCAGTACTCAATAAACCCATCTTTGAGGAAGTCATCACAGGACCACAAGGGTTCCCTTGATCCGTGACCTTCTCCCCAGACAAGATCCCGTCTGGTCCAGTGAACAAAACCCTCCCCTCGATCTTCTCCCTCCAGTCACTCTGTCTCCACCACGTGAGGAAGGGACCACCCAGGCTGAGGGGGTTGAGGGGCCTGTTCTGACCCCCGGCCCCCAGTGTCCTGCCCTGTGTCGTCCTTTTCCCCAAACCAGCAAACTGTCTGGCCTCATGCCCACGTGCAGTCTTTATAGGTGGCTGTTTTGGGTCATGGGTTGCCCAGTTAGAGGCTGATATAATGTGAATAATGAATTCTGTCAATGATTCAAGAGTACCACAAACAACCTTCCCATGGATGTATCCTGAATGGACATGAGGTGATCCTTTCTCAGTAACAAAAATGGAAAAGAAAGGTTTTGTGAAAATACTGCAGGAGTTCCTTCTATAAACAATTGTGCTAAGATGTCTCTAATCATCAAGTATAATCACGGTGATAACAGTTAGCCTGGAGTCTTGAAAACCAGCTCCAAACCGTTGACAATGACTTGGTTTCCAATCTCTGTGATTTCTCACTAATTAGATTCAGACTGTTTACAAGTATGGATGCTGTTGGGGCTTAATTATGACTATGAAGATTCACAGGAGTCCTAATACCCTTGAATCTCTAAGTGGTGAGATGGGTAGAGAGCATCACTGATTTAAAATGAATTTGAGCAAACTCTGGGAGATAGTGGAGGACAGTGGAACTTGGAGTGCTGCAGTCCATGGGGTCACAAAGAGTCAGACATGACTTAGCAACTGAACAACAACGATCTGAAATGGAAATTAATTAAGCTGGGAAACATGAGAGTGGCTTCCCAAGGTTAAAAACAGCAACCCGCTTTTCAGAAGGAATTCAGCTCCATACCTGTTGTTTAAACAAACTGTGTGTTTGAAAACCTCTACAAAACTTTGACAGTTGTCTTTGAATATAAGAATGCCTGACTGCTTGTATTATGCAAGACATAAATACAGCTCCTGATCAGGTATTTTTATAGTGATAATTCTGGCATATACATTTGTATCACAAAGATAGTTTGCCTGGGTCCAAAATAGACTTTGCCATCTGGATGGTACGAGTCTGGAAATCTTGAAACGGAGAAGGAAAGTTGAAAGAGCTGAGATGTTCATTCCAAGGATGAATTGAGAAGGAATGATAGCTTTGTTCGAAATCCTCTAAGGACTGTCACCGCTTGTGGGGGGTGGGCATTGTTTCGAGGGTCTCAAGGGGCGGAGCTAGAACCTTCAGTTGGGAGTCTTTAGGCTTTCTGACATTGGGGAATATTGTTGTTGTTCAGTTGCTCGGTCATGTCTGACTCTTTACGACACCATGGACTGCAGCGTGCCAGACTACCCCGTCCTTCACCATCTCATGGAGTTTGCTCAAACTCATGTCCATTGAGTTGATAATGCCGTCCAACCATCTCATCCTCTGTCACCCCCTTCTCCTGCCCTTAATCTTTTCCAGCATCAGGGTCTTTTCCAATGAGTTAGCTCTTCTCATCAGGTGGCCAAAGTCTTGGAGTTTCAGCTTCAGCATCAGACCTTCCAATGAATATTCAGGGTTGATTTCCTTTAGGATTGCCTGGTTTGATCTCCTTGCTCTCCAAGGGACTCTCAAGAGTCTTCTCCAACACCGCAGTTTGAAAGCATCAGTTCTTGGGCACTCAGCCTTCTTTACGGTCCAACTCTCACATGACTACTAGAAATTCTCCTGAGAGGGTGAAGGTCCTGTAGGGAAGGACGCTTAAACCAAGGCAGGAAGATGACCTGTGATTGACAGGAAGGCATAAACAGGGTCTCTCAGTCTTTGCAGCCCTGAGAGTTTTAGACACCATGATGGGACACGGGGGTCATAAAAGAGAGGCAATGTGAGCAGAGCACTGAGCAGCACTCAGCAGAGTCCTCGCAGCAAATCACAGCTGCATGGCCTCCGGACAATCCAAAAGCCTCCCTCTCTCATATTCCTTGTCTGCAAACTGAGGATGAGACTTGTGAGGATTAAATGTGTTGCTATGGGTAAAGCACACAGACTGGCCTGATAGGAAGCACATGCCTGCTCAGTGTAGCTGTCAGTGATGTAGATGTTGCCACTTCTATTAGTATCATGGGACATGGGGACCTAGACATACACAGATCTGCATCTGAGTCCTACAAATCAAGAGTTGAAGTTTCGGGAATAAACGTTCAGGGTATGAATCTTTTCTAAACGTTCAGTCACTGTACCTGGTGGGCAGGTGCATTCTAGCCACCAAACGACAACGGAGAGAACTCTAAACAAAGCTAAAGATGGGCGGTGGAGGTGGTGGGGGATGGTACCTCTTGCTTGTCTGCTCTCTGCTGCTGTCCGGCGTGCTTTTCACGGGCTTTGACGTTTGTTGACAGCCTGTGATTACCTCGCCCACCTGAAAACAAAAGCACAGCACAGCCCGTGATACATTCTCTCTGATATAGATTCAAAAGTATACACTATATGTTTCCCAAATGCTGAAACACTTTAACTTTCACTACATATTCCATGAAAGAGTCTGATTTTAAGCCCTTACATGTGGGTGAGAAAGGTACAGTAGTTCCCCCTTATCCCTGGGGATACATTACAAGACTCCCAGGGCATGCCTGAGACCACAGACAGTAAGATCCCCTGCAGGAGGAAACGGCAACACACTCTAGCACACTCTAGTATTGTTGCCTGGAGAATTCCATGGACAAGGAGCCTGGTGGGCTACAGTCCACAAAGAGTCAGACAGGACTGAGCATGCACGCACACACACACACACACACCCCAAATCCTACATATAGTATGTTTGTTTTCTTTCTTTGTGGATATACCTGTGATGAAGTTTAATTTATAAATTAGGCACAGTGAGATACTAGAAACAGTAACTAGTAATAAAATTGAACAATTATAATGATATATTGTATGTTACACAATTGTAGAAATTTAATACCTTTTCCATCTTAACTAAGCACCTCTCATGCGTGGTGGCCATAATTTTTGCAGTTTGAGGTACAACAGCAAAAGTAGCACAGAGTTCTTCCTTCTTCATAATTTCATGGATAGAAGATTCGTTCTTACCCTAGGTCTTAGCAATCTCAGCATATGGCTTTTTTTCCTTTCCTTATTAAGCCGGGAACTTTTACCTTTTCACTTAAAGGAAACACTTGAAAGCTTCTTTTTGGCATATCTGAGCTGTCAGCATCACTAGTCTTGCACTCTGAGACCATTATTACATAAAATAGGGATGGTCTGAGCTCAAGCACAGCTGACCTGATAACCAAGGCAGATACTGACTCAGGAATGAGTGGGATTATTTTTGATATCCTGGGCGGGACGGAGCGGGATGGTGCAAGATTTCATCACGCTGCTCAGAATGGCCCACAATTTTAAACTTAGGAATTGTTTATTTCTGGAATTTTCCATTTAATATTTTCGGAAGGCTGTCCGTGCATAACTAAAACCAAGGACAGGGAAACCTTGGATAAGGGGGAAACTACTTAGACCACAAATTGTAACTTTTCATGTTAGTCTTGCAAAGCTACAGGCAACACTTCATTCGCCCAAGGCCAAGCAGGGGGACAGAGTGAGTTCATTTAACAAGTATTTTCTGAGAGTGAACCCGATGCATACCAGATGCTTTTGGGGGTGTTGTGGACATGGGGGTGACAGAGACACTGCCTTTGAGGAGCTCCCAGTGAATGTGCTGCAGGGGGAAATGGTCTGAGCTGGAAGCTCAAACCCCTAAACTGCCAGCTCACTGGACCCGGCTCCTTCCACTGAAAAGTGAGGGAATTAAATAAAATCAGTCGCAAGGGCCTCTTCTCAATCTGAAAAATCCTGTAATTCCATTATCTTTTAAACTGAATAGGCTCAGTGCTAAGCATGTTAAGGTCTCAATAAATATAACTGATTGACTTAATTCAACAAACTTCCAGCAGAGAGCATTCAGACCCAGCACCTTCCCTTAGGAAGCTCAGAGACAGAAGAGTGTTGTCGGGGGAGGGTGGGAAGAGGAGGAGGCTACTTGCTGGGCACATGCCCACTGAGCTGGGTGTGTATGTGTTTTATTCAGCCCCCACCTGCCAATATTCCTATGAGACAGGGATTACTGGTAGGCAGAGGGGGAAAAAAGAAACAAGTCAAAACTCCTCTCCTTGGTCCACTGACCAAGGTGGGGGACTTCCACCCTTCCTTTTCAAGGAAGAGGGAGATCTGGAGTGGGTGTACATTCCTCTCTCCTCCACCCTCACCAGCTCCTTCTCTCGGATGACGGGATGCTTCATTTACTGGCCACATCTCACTAGCAGGCAGGGTCACTCCTCTGAAAGGTGAGTGCCACCGGCCACCCTTTCTCTGTCCTGCCTAAGACTTCCTGCCATACAGCAGTGATCAGATCCATGCAACTGATGAAGGAAAAACACTAGGCTTGGACTCAGGATCCAGCTGTGCTCCCATCTGTTGGCCAGGCAAGCATGCTGGACTAATTATCTGTATTTGGGGAGGGAGTTAGCGGCCCCGGGTTAGCCTCAACCCTCAACCAGATTCTCCAATCCAATCCTCACTAGACCTTTGCACTGGTGTGCTGAGCACTGAATCAAACTGATAGATAAGGTCGTGTGTTTCCCATCTGACTAGCGATTCTTGGCTGCATGAGCCATTGGTCAGAACCCCAGAAAGCCCAGCCCAATGTTCATCATATGTATGCTTCAATACATGAATGATGAATGAACAAACAAAGCAATGCATCCTAGTCTGGGGGCTGTAGCATCAAATTCAGAGAGGTGAGTGTTCTTATTGTCCTCGATGACAATCCATCTCCTTGTGGTGGTATATCAGTTCAGTTCAGTTCAGTCTCTTAGTCACGTCTGACTCTTTGCGACCCCATGGACTGCAGCATGCCAGGCTTCCCCGTCCATCACCAACTCCCAGAGCTTGCTCAAACTCATGTCCATTGAGTCAGTGATGCTGCCGCTTTCAATCTTTCTCACCATCAGGGTCTTTTCAAATGAGTCGGCTGATCGCATCAGGTGGCCAAAGTATTGGAGCTTCAGTTTCAGCATCAGTCCTTCCAATGAATATTCAGGAATGATTTCCTTTAGGATGGACTAGTTTGATCTCCTTGCAGTCCAAGGGACTCTCAAGAGTCTTCTCCAACACCATAGTTTAAAAGCATCAATTCTCCAGTGCTCAGCTTATGGTCCAACTCTCACATCCATACATGACTACTGGAAAAACTATAGCTTTACGGACCTTTGTTGGCAAAGTAATGTTTCTGCTTTTTAACATGCTGTCTAGGTTGGTCAGAGCTTTTCTCCGAAGGAGCAAATGTGTTTTAATTTCATAATGGCATATAGACCAATTTTTTTTGATAGTGCAGTTGTATATTTTTTATCATATTTTATAAAAATTCAATTTGTGTATGTGTGATTTAGTTCAGCCCCCTTCCCATAGGCCTCCGGGGAGGGCCTATGTGCAATGCAGAAATAAAAGATCTGCTTAAACATCACCCTTTCATTACTCGTATTGAACGTCCCACTAGGGAAAATATACCTTGAAGCATCACCGATGGTTTGTGTGATGGGCAGACTTTTGCTGAGACTTCAAAAGAGAGGAAAATAACAACAACAATGAGAGGTGCATGTTCCAAACACAGGAAATTACAAGGCTGGAAGAGTTTGTTCAGAAACGTTTTTTAAAAAGATATATTCTGCATAGCAAAAACTTGTAGAAAAAACCATGGAAGAACCAGCAACGAAAGCCACCAATGCAATGTTCGCTGAGTAATTAGAGGAGGTGACTCATGCAAAGGTTCGCCCAATGCAGCAGGTTATTATTATCAAAGGAGATTTGCTTTGCAGGGAGCTAATCTTAAAATGGTGTATTTGCTATGTTTTAAAGTCTATTTCATGCCAATTTTATTGTTTTCCATTCATTTCTTGCTGGCCCGTGATAAATTTTCAGATGTTCATGTGGCAGAGCAAAAATGTTTACACTATTTTAATGTGAAAACTTAACTTTCTTTTTTTCTTTTCTCTAATTGAATTAGTGTGATGGATACAAATATTTCCCCCGTGTTCCTGGCTGACCCTTAAAGAAATGGAAATATTTTTCTGTTTCTATTGATGCCAGTTTTGGTTTATTAAGGGGCTTCCCAGGTGGCCCAGTGTGGTAGGGAATCTGCCTGCCAATGCAGGAGATTCAGGAGGCTCACAGCTCCACCTCTGGGTCAGGAAGATCCCCTGGAAAAGGAAATGGCAACTCACTTCAGTATAGCCTGGGAAAATCACATGGACAGAGGAGACTGGCGGGCTACAATCCATGGGGTTGTAAAGAGTCGGACACGACTGAGGCAACTGAGCATATACACACTGGTTTATTAAGCCACATTAATGTCAAATAAGAGGGCAAAGAAAGAGTTGAGGAGACTAAACAGAGCTGCTTCCCAGTTGAGGGGAACAGAAGAGGTTGTAGGTGTTGGGGTAATGAGAACCAGCACCTTCTTCCTGGGAAAGGGCGGGCAGCAGGCCCTCCCTCTGAGAGTAGGGTGGCAGCGTGTGGAGGAGCAGTGCTGCCCAGGAGAATGTCCTGTAATGATGGGGATGTTCCAGGCTGACCCTGGAGCGCTTGAGTATTTGAGATATGATTAGTGTAACCGAGACATTAAAGTGTTCACTTTATTTCATCTTTAGAGTAATGTTAATTTCTACTGACCAAGCCAGAGAGAAGGGAACACGACCAGAGTGAGCCCCAAACCTAACTGTGGGCTGCTCGACTCTTCCATAGGAGTGAAGGTCAACTACCCATACCAGTTACCCCTAATTTATCTGTGGGCCTTGACCACATGGCCTTTTCAGTTCTGGAACTCTCTGCTGCTTCCTTGACATGCCTGGGGCTTGGCACTGAGTGTGAGAACCCGGAGCTTGTGTTTCAGTCTCTCTGATCAATGTGGGGTATAAGGTGGCTCCCTTAGCCTGACTCAGGACGACTCCTAAGGACCATGTGAGCCCCAGAGCTCACTGTGGCATCGGCTGGGGCCTCTGGCAAGCCAGCATCACCTCTCAGCTTCTCCCTCTTCCCAATCCTGGTTCCTCTCCTACAGGAGTGGATCCCTAGGCTGCTCCCTAACAAACATTTTGCACGAGAATCTCTGTCTCAGAGTCTGCTTCCTGCAGAGAAGCGGCATCTGAGCACTTAAAAAACTTTTTTTTTTTTCAACTACATCAAATGAAACCAATGTTAGTTAAAATTCATGAAAATGTCAACTTTAAGAATAAAGGCTTTGGAGCCAAAAGCACAGGTTTTGTATTGCTTTGTGCTGTAAATGCATTAATCAGAATGGGAGGATATGCATAATTAGAGTCTTAAAGTACCCCCATTTCTAACACTGTTATTTGTCCCATAATAATAAGCTCAGACGGAAATTCTCTGTGTTTATGGAAATGCAAATAGCATCACAAATTTGGAACTTTTCTTCATGGGAGTTTGCTGTGTACAGGAATCTCAATGTGTTGCTTATTTTTAAAAGATATTTTCAGCTCATTTAGTTTCACAGGTTCTTTTAAGTTTAAAAGTTAGGGGGAATTAAGAAACAGCAGTGAGAAAAATATCAACACCAACACTCATATTAATACCAACATTCATCTTAACATCAATATTCATATGAATAGCAGGAAAAACTCTTCTGATAAGAGATCTAGTTTTTCGCGGCAGAGGACCGTAGGTGCAGAGGTCGCAGGTACTGATACGGTGCCATGTGGTGTATCTGCAGTCCTAGTGCTACTTCTTCTCTAGAAAATGATGCTCATTAACTTCAAGCTTCTTACTCATTTGTACAAAGTGTGTTTAGGGATGACTAATGGAAAAGCTGTAAGAACCAAAATATGTCTAATAAATTACATAATGTGGGCCAACTGGCTTCCTGAATCCACAGAGGGAAATGTAATCAACAGCTTGAAAATTCAATTGTGGGACACACACAAAGGTACAGATTAACATTTTAATAGTGTTACATATTTTTTTAAAAAAAGATTTTAGATATGGACCATTTTTTAGTCTTTATGAATTTGTTACAGTACTTCTTCTGTTTTACGTCTTGGTTTTTTGGCTGCCAGGCATGTGGGATTGTAGCTTCCCAACCAGGGATCAAACTTATACCCCCTGCATTGGAAGGCAAAGTCTTAACCACTGGACCAACAGGAAAGTCCCAATAGTGTTATACTATTTTAACTCACGTGTGCGTGCTAAGTCACTTCAATCATGTCCGACTCTTTCTGACCTCATGGACTGTAGCCCGCCAGGCTCCTCTGTCCATGGGATTTCCCAGGCAAGAATATTGGAGTGGATTGCCATTTTCTTCTCCAGGGGATCTTCCCCACCCAGAGATCAAAACTGCATCTCCTGCATTGCAGGTGAATTCTTTACCACTGAGCCACCAGGGAGAACTTGTATTTTATATACTGTACAGTCTAGTAAATATAGTTTTATACTATTTTTGTTACTACAGAATAATCTTTGTTCCATTAAATGCTTTTGTGCTTTAAATTTTATCATATCCAATATTAATTTTGTCATAACTACTCTAATTTTGCTTGCATTCAGCTAATACAGCTTTATTCATTCTTTTCTTTATATATTTCCTGTCTTTTAGAGTCTTATAAACAAGATAGAAGAACCAATTTTACAACCATTAACTTCCCTACAGATTTTCTGCATTTAATATTCCCTTCCTCACGCTTTCTGATTCCATGTAACTGTATTGACTTTTGTTTACACTTAACTTCTGTAATGCTTTGTAATTTACATATTTTTATTTAATTCTACTCAACTTCCCTAAAAACATTTTACATTAAATATCAACATGAATAAACTAATATATATATATTTGGAGGTTGTGAAATAGAAAGTATATATTAATAGGCTCTCCCCATTCATACTTTTCCTCTTTTCATGTTTTAATCTAATCTTTATAAATCAAATAATTGTCCTTTTTGTACCACCTACACCACTTCTTTCAAGGCAATAATGACTTTTTGAATCCTTCTGAACCCGTATTCAAAATAATTAAAGCTATTCCTATAAGATAATGGACTTTGAGAATCATACTCTAGAGAGACAACTGTGTCTCAGGACTGACCCGTGGGTGAGGGAAGGTAATGGGTACAGGGGAGTGGGTCCCACTGTGCCCTCACTACGTCCTCAGCTCAATGTGACACAGCAGGAAGATACCATAGCATCGGTCCTCACTCTGCCAGATATCCCTGAGGTATCTCACTCAGTACACATCTCCGTTCTCTGCATTTCCAGGACTCTACCCTAGGTGCCCAGTGCACAGTTGGTGCGTGCTCAGTCGCTCAGTTGTGTCCGACTCTTTGAGACTCCATGGGCTCTAGCCTGCCAGGTTCCTCTGTCCATGGGATTCTTCAGGCAAGAATACTGGAGTGGGTTGCCATTTCCTTCTCCAGGGGATTCTCCCAACCCAGGGATCGAACCAGTGTCCCCTGCATCTCCTGCATTGGCAGGCAGATTCTTTACCACTGAGCCACCTGTAGGTACTCATTAACATGTACAGAATATTTGAATAAGTGAATGAACGAATGGCAACAGGTTAGAACTAAAAGCAAAGACCCCTGGAGCTGCTTATTCCTTCCTACTATGTCTACAAATGAGGAAGAGGCAGGGGTGTTATGGGCTGCAGCTTCTTGCATGCTGGCTCCTGTTGCACTGGGTCCAACAGGGAAGGACAGAATTAGGGAACCACAGAAGACCCCCATAGTTATGACTATGACAGTCGTCTCTGAGTTAGTAACATCATTTCAAGTTTAAGCAGAAGAATGAGAAGGTAAGTCACTTAACAAGTGTCTGAGCTTGTTTGCAACTGGGACTTAGAAACCAAGGCAAAGGCCTGGGTCAATGGCTTCAACAAGTAGGAGACTGGAAGAAGGACCTCTCATTTATTTTCGCTCCACAGTAATTTGCACTGTACTTTACTCATCTTGCTGTTGTTCAGTCACTAAGTCGTGTCCGACTCTTTGTGACCCCATGGACTTCGATCCCTGCGTTGGGAAGATCCCTTGGAGAAGGAAATGGCAACCCAGTCCACTATCCTTGCCTGGCAAATCCTATGGACAGAGGAGCCTGGTGGCCTGGCTTTATACTAAGTGCTTAATAAATCTTTGATAAATTGAATAAATATTTTAATTGATTCATTAAAAATTCATTGTCTAAAGTTTTTCAGAAATTTTGCAGAACGTTTTCCATTTCTGAGCTCTAGCACCTTATTTCCACTTTGTGGCAAGCCAAACATGCTAAATAATTCCTTCATCTGATATTAATAACTTCCATATAATTTATTTATGGGTGCAGTATGTTTTTCCTCCACTATCATTTTGCTTCAGTACACACATTTAACATCTTCACCCATGCCTCCTAAGTAGTTTCTAAAAATGTCTCTACTGTTTTTTCTTTATAAAACTTCCAAACTGTCTAAGCCCATTAGATACCAACCTGCCTTGACATAAGCCAGTTATTTGATTCGGGGGCTTGAGCCAGTTACTGGGTGAATAGTACCCCTCAGTGAGGTCCTTCACAACTGAAACAGATTATTATCTAGCAAAACTTATCTCAACTTTAGAAGAAATGGACACTTGTATATTGTTCACTTTCTTACATATTTCTGGCATTCATGTTAATCAATTATCCATAATATTGGCATTGAACATTTAAATATGCAAAGTTCAAATTCCTAGCAAAGAATATGCTTAATATAAGACTTCAGGATCAATAAGACTTTTTTAATTTTCCTCTGGAATTAGAGGAAGTTAATATATGTACCCAGATTTACTGTTGACACTTTAACAACTTCATGATTTGTTAACTGTGTTCTGATTGACTTCACTAAGAAAGGCACATAATTCACTGAGCCTGTTAAAAAAAGCTTCCTTTAAAGAAAACAAGCTCCTCTTTTTTTCCTCTGTAAAAAGGTCGTTAATCCTAATTAGAAAATACATAGATTACCATTGGTACATTATTTAAAAATCTTTGAACAGATAAAAATACCTGCATAAGTCAAATATTTTGAAGTACCTTCTATCTCAAATAAAGACACTGGCAGCAAAGAAAATTTAGATTTTTGAAAAACTGATCAGAAAAATAAGAAGGATAAGAATATTGACTTTGATTCCAAAGATACCCAAGCTGTCTGAGGAAAAATTTTAAAGGTGTAATTATTGATATTTATATGTACAATCAATACTGACAGTTGCACACAGTTTTATGGCTTTGAAATAAAAGGAGAACAAATCTAAATATCAAACAGTTCCTTCAAAATTCTTTCATACTTGAAAAGTGCAATCTTATCTGACAGTTCCCCATGGAGGATCATCCACACACACAACCTAAAATTGAAAATGATATTTTATTAGGTTAGGACAAACATCAAGAATGAGAATGATGTTTTAAAAGAAAAGAAAATATACTTTTGCTATGTTACTAGATATCATCTCAGTGGGAAATATCCTACATTTACTTGGACAAGTTCACAATTATTCTTGTTTGTTCTGGGCCAGTGATAGTTCAGAAGTGCTGGCAAGTTTACACCACCCCGCTCCCCACCTCCCACAACAGGGAACAGCCATCAACCAAATATTCTCAGGGGTTGGTTACTACTGTCCCAGTTCCATCACCCCTTTGGTAGATTTATTCTGAAGTATATGTTTTTCGGTCTTCCCAGGAGGCTCAGTGGTGAAAGAATCCACCTACCAACACAGGAGATTCAGGTTCGATCCCTGGGTCGGGAAGATCCCTTGGAGAAGGAAATGGCAACTCACTCCAGCATTCTTGCCTGAGAAGTCTCATGGACAGAGGAGCCTGGTGGGCTACAGTCCACAGGGCTGCAAAGAGTTGGACACGGCTCAAGAGACTCAAGAACGACGTGTTCTGCACAGTCTCCCAGAGCTTCCCCACTGGGGTTGCTGGCACTTCTCTTGGTTGCCTCCCTCCCCTACTTCCTGATCAGCACCCTCTTACTTCTCAAATAAACCACTGTACTAATATCTCTCAGGTAGCTTCCACTTCCAGGGAGGCCACAAATTTTAAAAAGTGTTTTACAGGTCAAATGTGAGTCTGTGTCTCACAGTTTAATAGACAGCAAGGAGATCAAAGCAGTCAATCCTAAAGGAGATCAACCCTGAATACTCACTGGAAGAACTGATGCTGAAGCTGAAGCTCCAATACTTTGGCCACCTGATGCTAACAGCTGTCTCATTAGAAAAGACCCTGCTGCTGGGAAAGACTGAAGGCAGGAAGTGGATGACAGAGGATGAGATGGTAGCATGGCATCACTGACTCAATGGACAAGAGTTTGAGCAAACTCTGGGAGATGAAGAAGAGGGAGCCTGGCATACTGCAGTCCATAGGGTTGCAAGAGTTGTACATAACTTAGTGACTGAACAGCAACAACAACAATAACTTTGGGACTCTCAGATTTCCCTTAAGGAGGAAGAGTAGGAACCTGGTGTAGTCAGATTCCAAAACACTGACTAACTTAATACTGGGATCCCGCTCAAGTCTCTGTGAACACCTCATTTAATTTTCACTGTGGGCTGAATACTTACTTGAAGAAAGAAATCTATCTACCTACTACCTATGACCTAAATCAAATCTCTTATGATTATACAGTGGAAGTGAGAAATAGATTTAAGGGACTAGATCTGATAGACAGAGTGCCTGATGAACTATGGACGGAGGTTCATGACATTGTACAGGAGACAGGGATCAAGACCATCCCCATGCAAAAGAAATGCAAAAAAGCAAAATGGCTGTCTGAGGAGACCTTACAAATAGCTGTGAAAAGAAGAGAAGCGAAAAGCAAAGGAGAAAAGGAAAGATATTCCCATTTGAATGCAGAGTTCCAAAAAATAGCAAGGAGAGATAAGAAAGCCTTCCTCAGTGATCAATGCAAAGAAATAGAGGAAAACAATAGAATGCGAAAGATTAGAGATCTTTTCAAGAAAATTAGAGATACCAAGGGAACATTTCATGCAAAGATGGGCTCAATAAAGGACAGAAATAGTAGGGACCTAACAGAAGCAGAAGATATTATGAAGAGGTGGCAAGAATACACAGAAGAACTGTACAAAAAATATCTTCATGACCCAGATAATCATGATGATGTGATCACTCACCTAGAGCCAGACATCCTGGAATATGAAGTCAAGTGGGCCTTAGAAAGCATCACTATGAACAAAGCTAGTGGAGGTGATGGAATTCCAGTTGAGCTATTTCAAATCCTCAAAGATGATGCTCTGAAAGGGCTGCACTCAATATGCCAGCAAATTTGGAAAACTCAGCAGTGGCCTCAGGACTGGAAAAGGTCAGTTTTCATTCCAATCCCAAAGAAAGGCAATGCCAAAGAATGCTAGAACTACCGCACAATTGCACTCATCTCACACACTAGTAAAGTAATGCTCAAAATTCTCCAAGCCAGGTTTCAGCAATACGTGAACAGTGAACTTCCAGATGTTCAAGCTCGTTTTAGAAAAGGCAGAGGAACCAGAGATCAAATTGCCAATATCCGCTGGATCATCGAAAAAGCAAGAGAGTTCCAGAAAAACATCTATTTCTGCTTTATTGACTATGCCATAGCTTTTGACTGTGTGGATCACAATAAATTGTGGAAAATTCTGAAAGAGATGGGAATACCAGACCACCTGACCTGCCTCTTGAGAAACCTGTATGCAGGT
Source organism: Okapia johnstoni (assembly GCA_024291935.2). NCBI lineage: Eukaryota > Metazoa > Chordata > Mammalia > Artiodactyla > Giraffidae > Okapia > Okapia johnstoni. The sequence continues at coordinate 66,023,201 of CM044309.1, forward strand.
CAGGAAGCAACAGTTAGAACTGGACATGGAAAAACAGACTGGTTCCAAATAGGAAAAGGAGTACATCAAGGCTGTATATTGTCACCCTGCTTATTTAACTTATATGCAGAGTACATCATGAGAAACGGTGGGCTGGAGGAAGCACAAGCTGGAATCAAGATTGCCGGGAGAAATATCAATAACCTCAGATATGCGGATGACACCACCCTTATGGTAGAAAGGGAAGAGGAACTAAAAAGCCTCTTGATGAAAGTGAAAGAGGAGAGTGAAAAAGTTGGCTTAAAGCTCAACATTCAGGAAACTAAGACCATGGCATCTGGTCCCATCACTTCATGGCAAATAGATGGGGAAACAATGGAAACAGTGTCAGACTTTATTTTTCTGGGCTCCAAAATCACCGCAGATGGTGATTGCAGCCATGAAATTAAAAGACGCTTACTCCTTGGAAAGAAAGTTATGACCAACCTAGATAGCATATTAAAAAGCAGAGACATTACTTTGCCAACAAAGGTCCATCTAGTCAAGGCTATGGTTTCTCCAGTAGTCATGTATGGATGTGAGAGTTGGATGGTGAAGAAAGCTGAGTACTGAAGAATTGATGCTTTTGAACTGTGGTGTTGGAGAAGACTCTTGAGAGTCCCTTGGACTGCAAGGAGATCCAACCAGTCCGTCCTAAAGGAGATCAGTCCTGGGTGTTCATTGGAAGGACTGATGTTGAAGCTGAAACTCCAATCCTTTGGCCACCTGAAGCAAAGAGCTGACTCATTGGAAAAGACCCGGATGCTGGGAAGGATTGAGGGCAGGAGGAGAAGGGGACGACAGAGGATAAGATGGTTGGATGGCATCACCGACTCGATGGACATGAGTTTGGCTAAACTCTGGGAGTTAGTGATGGACAGGGAGGCCTGGCGTGCTGCAATTCACGGGGTCGCAGAGAGTCAGACACGACTGAGCAACTGAACTGAACTACCCATCTACCTATAATTTGAGTCCACAGATGATGTTAATGTCTAGATGCCTGGGTTTTGCCAGGCATGTGTGGATGGCACTCACTACTGTCACTCAAGTTCATGGCCCAGTTTGGGGGCCATTTCAATAGCTGTTTAGAGAGGCTGAGACTTTCTCAGACCTGGCTGGCTTCTCACTCACCTTCCTTTGGGTTATGGTCCTTTGGAGTCACATCTCAAAGTGGCATGGCTTCCTAGAGCCCACCTAGTATGGCTTCCCCGCTAGGCTCTGGACTTTGCCTTTTTTCCTCTCACCCCTGTGTGGTCACTGAAAGCATGGTTTATTCTCTCAGTCTTTCCTTCATTCAGTGGGCAGTAATTGATCATCATCTCATCACTGTCAAGATGTTTTTAAAATATGTAGTCCATATTCCTATATTTTCTTTAGTGTGACTGTCGCTCCTAATGACCTGCTTGGCAACTAGCAGATGGTGGAGCTCTAGAGATGTTATTGACAGTCCTGAGCCTATGTAGAGAGTGAGCGTAGAGAAGAGAAATGAGGTTCCAGGATTGAATGATGGACATGCCAACTTTCAGAGGCCTGGGCAGGAGAAAGAACCAACAAAGAAGCATCCGGTGGCTTAGACCATCCAGTGAGCAGGACCCAAGAAGAGAACCCAACCAAAGTGGTGTGTCTAATGCTGTGACACCTGTTTAAAAATGGAGGGGCTGATTAATGGTATAAAAACCTCTTAAAAGGTCAGAGAAGAGGAGGAAGGGGGCTGACTGCTGGATCTAGTCATGTAGAGAGGACTGGAGACCTCAAAAAGAGATGTTTCATGGATGGGGGTGGGGACACTGAAGAGATGAATACCTCATTGGGGTTAGTTTTAGAAATTGTGAGAAAAGAATTGGAACAGAAAATATAGATGCCTGTTTTCAGAGTTTTGCTGTGAAGCAGGTCAGAGCAGTTAAATAGAGGGGAATGTTTTTATTTTGTACTGCTTTTATTTTGGAGAAGGGAGACGTTTTAGCATGTTTTCTAATATAAGTTGTGTGTGGAGAAAATTCAGTGAAGATGCAGAAGAGAGAATTGTCAGAGGGGAAAAAATAGCCTTTCATAGGCAAGTGGAAATAGGAGCTAACACATACCTGGAGAGTTCAGATAGAGCACAGACAGTTCATTCATAGGATAAGGATGTCCAAGGAGGCCAAGCGGGGAAAGATATGATGTTTGGGGTGTGTGGAAATCATCCTTTGATGCCTCTATTTTTTCAGCACTGCAAGTTTTTAGGAATAAGCTGAGGAAGAGAGAGAATGTTCTACAAGAGTAGAAGTATGAATGGAACAGAAAAACCCAGCAAGATGACCAGGTGGCCCTCACTCTAGACCATCTTGAAATTAACATTCAGAGAGTAAAACTGAGTTTATGTTGGGCATATCATAAGCATATTTGAGTAGAGATAAAGTACTGAGAAATGTGTTCAAATAATAAGGGAAAGGGCATCTGAGACTGTTTTCTAGAATCATGGTCTGTAATATTGACCTTTAATATGTGACCTTCGTCTCCTGTGCTCAATAAAGCAGAATCAAGCAGGATGTTCACCGAGTGAAGCTGTAAATATATTTTGCTGTTCAGTTCAGAAGGCACCTTCTTTAATCTCTTAATTATTCTGAAAGAACACCCAAAGGAAATCAGGAAGCATATTCTTGGAGTGCTCCTGGAACTTGTCAGTTGAGACTCTAGATGGGAGTTTAATTGAATGACGATGCAAGGTTCCCTGTGAATGCAAAGTCTCAGTTAAATCTTGTTAAGTTGGACTGTGATGAGATCATGTGCCAGATACTCCCAGGCTGATGATGATAAGACTGTTCATGGACATACCAGTGAGTCTGACCACACATTTAAGAAAATATATCAAAGGACAAGCATAAACTCTCAGAAAACCTGATGGGGAATAATCCTACTCAGAATAGGAACTAAAACCATACATACAGTGAAAGTGAAAGTCGTTCAGTCATGTCCAACTCTTTGCCACCCCATGGCCTATATAGTCTGTGGAATTCTCCAGGCCAGAATACTGGAGTGGATAGCTGTTCCCTTCTCCAGGAGATCTTCCCAACCCAGGGATTGAACCCAGGTCTCCTGAATTGTAGGCAGATTCTTTACCAGGTGAGCTACCAGGGAAGCCCAAGAATACTGGAGTAGGTAACCTATCCCTTCTCCAGCAGATCTTCCCGACCCAGGAATCGAACAGGATCTCCTGCATTGCAGGCAGATTCTTTACCAGCTGAGCTATCAGGGTAATGGATAATATTAATTAACAGTAACATGAGTGCAGGGTGTATTATGCCCCAAGTGGTCACCTAGGTGCTTTACATATTCATTTATATAATCCCCAATATAACCTTTTGAGGTGTGACTGATCGTTAATATCATTGTATGGACAAGGAGTCTAAGGCACAGAGGGATAAATAATTTGCTCAAGGTCATGCAGCTGTTGAGTAGAAGTATCAAGATTTAACCCAGATTCTCTGGCTCCAGAGACCATCTCTTTTCACTGTCTCTAAATGGTAACAGCAATAAAGATTCAAATGGCATTCCTGGAGGCAGAATTGGATGAAATTATTTGAAAGTTAACCTGGAATAACACGCATGGAAAAATAATGAGGAAATGACTGAGGAGGGAGAAGAGTAATCAGGGGAGATTCTTGTTGTAAATATTAAAATGTATTTTAAAGTTGCATTTAATGTATTTACTTGCTCAACAAAAATTTATCGACCACCTACTCTTTGTCTGGCTCAGTTCTAGCTACCAGTGACACAGTAGTAATAAGAGCAGACAAAAGTCCCTATTCTCATGAAGCTTAAATTTTTGTTCATGGAGGCAAAGAAAGAAACAATTAAATACATGACTGTCCAGTGGTGATACATTCTTCTGAAGAAAAATACAGCAGAAACAGGAGATAGAGAACACTGGGGTAGGGAAGGGGAAGCTTTCTAAATATTGGGATCAGGAAAGAACTCACGGTGAAATAACACTTGGAAAAAAAACCCAAAAGAAGGGAGAGAGCAAACCATGAGGACACCTGGGAGAATGGCATTCTAGCAGAGAGAACAGCAAGTACTAAGGATCAGGGTAGGGGGATGCTTGTCATATTTGTGAAACGGCAAGGAGGCCAGTGGCTGGAATGATGAGAGGGTAAAGTGAGAGAAGATAATGTCAGAGGGATCATGGCAAGAGAAGATTATTGGGGGGATCTTGCTTTTAACTCTGACTAGAAAACATGACTTGGTCTGATTTACACACACTGTAAAATGATCATTTGGCTGCTGTGTTGAGAAAAGAAGAACAGTGAATTTCTGGTAGACAGATGACACCGTGGTCCATGTTTCTTGAATGGATACACCTAATGGGACAAATGGCGACAGGCACTGGAGACAGAGACTCTTTACACGGATCCCAAAAGCTAAGACTAAGGAATAAAACAGTGCTAGAAAGAGCGGGAAATGCCACTGACCCGTGGAGCAGGACTGAGGAAAAAACTCATGAGACGCAGAATGCTTCCTCCTCCTCTATTACCTGGGCAGTTGACCTTCTATTCCCTAATGTCACTTCCTTTCTTTCTTTTTTTTAAAAATTTTATTTATCTTTGGCTGTGCTGGGTCTTCACTGCTGCGCGGGCTTTCTCTAGTTGCCGCAAGGGGGGCTACTCTTCGTTGCGGTGCGTGGGCTTCTCGCGGTGGCTTCTCTCTTTTGGGAGCACGGGCTCTAGGTGCACAGGCTTCAGCAGTTGTAGCTCTTGGGCTCGAGAGTACGGGCTCAACGGTGGTCTACGGGTTTAGCTGCCCCGCAGCATGTGGAATCTTCCCAGACCAGGGATAGGACCCATGCCCCCTGTACTGGGAGGCGGATTCCTAACCACTGGACCACCAGGGAAGTCCCCTAGTGTCACTTTCTGAGAAAGCCAGAGTACTTTTCCATCCACAACCCCACCCAGCTCTTCCAGCTAAGGCATCAACCCTTGAAATCATAGTGGAGGAGATGGCCTTCTGGGAGACGCGGGACCCACAAGTTATAATGATGGCCAATGGAGACAGGAATTCTGTAGGGAATGGTAGGGATTGTGATGTCTGGGTATTATACCAACCCACAGATACAGACTCGGTACCAGATGTTGGGAAGCATATCGTATTGTGGAACTGGCATGAGATAAGAGCCTTTGGGTGTGGAGCTGAGCTGGGAGAACCCACCAGCAGGTCAGCAAGAGAATATTCAGCCACAACCCCTGTGACAAAGAACAGATGTGAAACTTGCCTGCTTATCAGCACCCAGTCTGTACAGACCCAGCCTCATTCAGGGGCTGGAAAGGGAAAAACATCCATTTGACATCTATGACAAAATGCTGACTGAAGTGACTAATAAGAAATAGTTGAGCAGTTTGTGGGTTCCATTACAAATTTTGCATCTTTGAAAAAATGTATACAAAGTTCATCGCTGAATTTCCACACAGTTGTAGTCGTCACAGCACAGACATCATCAAATAGATTAGCTCTTCACAAATAATCTTTACAAATACTATCAGAAAGAAGGAACAGCTAAACAGCAAATTTGATCTTCTTTTCATTAATTTACAGTATCCAAGTATTATAAACTACCAAGGACAATTTTAGATATTTCCTGAAATACTGAGTTATCACTTAACATATTGATAACACTGTTTCCTATGAATGAATGAAAAGTATACCTAAGTGCCTACTTGATTTTTATGCTTTAAAACTCTAAGAAGATGCCTCAGTCATTTTAACATGGGTCAGACCGACAATTCCACAGTAAGCCTAGACACACAAGATGGTTTAGTGGGTCAAACTTCAGTACTTCAACTGTTTAAATCAACAAGAACTATGAAGATGCTAATTTTTAGTAATACTTGTTTTCAGTAGTAACCATAAGTGAAGTTAGAATTTTTATTTTTAGCTTTTGATGATTTTTTAGGAAAAAAGCTTTTATTCTTTGAGTTTTATAGTCCTTGCAAATACCTAACTCATAAATGAAAAACAACTAATTCTGGGCAAGTAAGTATTCTCCAAAGGTTGATTTTATCGACTAGCTACCTTTTAGGAGGAATAATGACAGAGGTATATAAAAGAAATTATAAAAGGTAATAATTATTAGTTAATAATTTGATAACAATTTCAAAGGACTAGTGATAGGGATAGCTTGACATTAATGTTACTTTAACACAGGTAGTCTAAAATCTTTTTTTTAAAGTCTTTATTGAATTTGTTACAACATTGCTTCTGTTTTTTGTTTGTTTTACTTTTTCTTTTTTTGTTTTGGATTTTTGGCCAAGAGGCATGTGAGATCTCAGCTCCCCAACCAGGGATCATACCCACACTCCCTGCATTGGAAGGCCAAGTCTCAACAATTAGACCACTAGGGAAGACCCTAAAATCTTAAAAAGTATATATCTCAAAGGAAAAAATGCTACTCAGTTTATTACTGAGAAAAAAAGAAGTCTTGTGATTCTTTCTGTGTAAATGATCCGTCTTCAACTGAGCACTTCTGAAATGCTTTTTCTCTAATAAGCCATTTTTTTATGCTTTGCATACATATTTAACATGAAAAATTTAAACAGATATAAAAACAGAAAGGATAATGGAGATAGAATGCTGTATTTATTTAAAAGATTCATGGGAAAAGAGAGCAGAGGTCTTCTGATCAATGGCCTGGCACCCTGTAAAAGGTACACAAATTGCACATCTTGATTTCCTTTTAGGAAACCAGCGATTACCTTTTAATCTGTGGCTTCTCACAATGGAAATTTCCAAAAAAAACCAAAAAAGAACAGTGCTGATCACAGTGTCATTCAAATGTCTCTGTTAAAACACCAAAGTAATTGAGTTATCCCTTAGATTTCCCTATAGGATATTCTAATCAGCACAGAAGCGTTTCCTTCATTTGTTGTTGTCAACAAGGACAATGAGATTCTTACAGTCGTGTTTGTTTTCTTATTGCTTGACAACAAATTGTATTTGCTGTTTTATGGCCTCAGAGTGAAAATACATAATTGATTACTCAGAATCAATCTGTTACAAAACTGGCTTTGGGATAATGGAGGATTAGTAAATCATTATAGAAACCTTATTGGTTAATCAAGTTTATAATCTCTGTGCCCCCCAGGTCCCTTTTCTTCCTCAAAAGAACCTCCTCTTCCCCCTTTGAAACCTGAGTGACTGGGGCAAAGCTGACCCCACCCTCAGCTCAAGGAATGAGACTGTTTTGTTTTTCAGTAGGTAAGTAGTGTCCAACTCTTTTGTGACCCCATGGACTGTAGCCTGCCAGGCTCCTCTGTCCATGGGGTTTCCCAAGCAAGAATACTTGAGGGGGTTGCTATTTTCTTCTCCAGGGGATCTTCCCGACCCAGGGATCAAACCCATGTCTCCTGCATTGGCAGGAATATTCTTTACCATTGAGCCACCAGGGAGGCCCATGGTGTGAGATAATAGTAACCAAACATATAATAATAGGAATGAAGAAAGGATGCCCATCACTTTGGCCAGAGATTGGTTCCATTGTCCACAGTCAAGCTCATCAAGATTTGTTGGACTCTTCAGCTAAACTGACCAAATAAGTGAAGCAGAGTTTTTATTCCATGGTGATAGGAGAGGGCCTTTCTCTGTGTCTTTCTCTGATTCTCTGTCTTCATGCAAGGTAAGAACAAGAAATCACGTCACCTTTGTTACTGCTAGTGCTCAGGTCAGGAAGGAAGCTGGCTTGAGGACAAAGCTACATCAGAAAGGGTCTTAACCTTCCCTTGCCTGAACCCTCTCTACCTTCCATATGTAGGAATGCTTCTTTACGGTGAAAGCCAGTTCTGTTTGGGGTTTCCTGCAGCTTGCAGCATGAAACATCCTAACTCATTCACAGAGTCTGTATTGAGGAATCCAAACTTTCTGTACAGACAAGTGATTTTTTTTAAAGTTTAATTTCCATAAGTTCTTTCAGGGTTGTCATCTGTCCCTGTTAAACCTGTTTTGCTTCTCATTCAGCTCTGAAATCAAGGTTAAGGAGTCTGAAAGCCAGGTGAGGGAAGCTGTCAGTCTTCAGAAGTCAGCCACATCTAAAGTACACGTACTTCTGTTCTTTATGTCTGTGAGTCTGTTCCTGCTTTGTATATAGATTCCTTTGCATTTTTTCCAAGACTCTATATGTAAGTGATATTATATAGTATTTGTTTCTCTCTTTCTGACTTATTTACTTAGCAGAAGAGGGAGGGGGAAGGACAAATTAAGAGGATATGATTAACAGATACAAACTACGATCCATAAAATAGACAAGCAACAGGGATCACTATAAAGCACAGAGTTATATTCAGCATTTTGTAAAACCTATAGTGGAAAATAATTTGCAAAAATAAAAAAAACCTGAATCAATGCTGTATACCTGAAACTAGTGTAATATTACAAATCAACTATACTTCAATTTAAAAAAAACTGAAAAAAATACATATGCAACACTTCTCTTCTCAAATAAAAGACAAAACAGAGTTTTAGTTAAAATACTATCTAGTCTGTTTCATAAAAATAATACAAAGAACAATAATGATGACATCAATATTCACTGAGTGCTCACAGTGCTATGAATTTTCTGTGTATTATCTTTCTTTGTTGTTGTTATTCAGTCACTAAGTCACATTTGACTCTTTGTGACACTGTGGACTGGAGCACGCCAACCTCCTCTGTCCCACACTGTCTCCCAGAGTTTGCTCAAATTCATGTCCATTGAGTTGGTGATGCTATCTAACCATCTTATCCTCTGCCGCCCTCTTCTCCCTTTGCCTTCAATCTTTCCTAGCATCATTATTCTTCTTAAGAGCAATGTTAGGAAATAGAGGGCCAGAGTTAGGTTAATGAGTGGCCCAAAGTCACAAAACCAGTAAGCTCAATATTTGGAATTCAATCACATTTTTTATTTTTATTTTTTATTTTTAGGGACCCAAGCCTATATTAGGTAGGCCAATACATATCCTCTCAAAGTTATTTGTAAGGAAAGTACTGATCACCATGTGAGAGACATGCTCAGTGGTTCCTGTGGTTTACACACCCCAACTCTGCCCCCATTCTAGTCTGTGAGGCAGAAGAAGGCTGCAGAGACAAGAACTGCTAGCAGGAGGAGTCAGCTGGTTTCAGCTCTTTGTTCTCACAGACCTTTGTTCTCCTACTTGACGTGGAGTGAGAAGATTTTCTAGCTCTCTCAGCCAGAAGGACCTTAATCAGAAGTCATCAGGAGCCCTAGTAGGTCAGGTTCCTTCAGGAACAAACATATCCAGACTTGAGATGGATCAAAATGATGCTGCCTACCTTGGGCATGCAGACGACCAGGTGCCCTGTGGTCTGAGATCTTTTAGCAAAACTGCTGTCAGGTTTGACTTCTGCAGGGAGGACGAGCTGAAATGGCTGAGAGCAAACAGGAAGTGTGGACAGTGAGTGCATATTACACGAGGGAGTTCCTTTAAGAGGTATTTTCGTTACAGATTAAACATTCACCAATCGTTAAAAAAAATCTGATTAGACTTATTAGGAAAAAAATAATATATGGGGCTATACTTCATAGGCACAAACTATTTTACCAATTTTAATGAGTGGTTTAAAGAACAATTATCAGTCATAAATCGTGATTGGTCCAATCATAAAATAGCAACATATTTCCATTTTAAAGTCTTTAGGCTATCTCACACGAATACTTAGAATCAGCAAAACATACTATTTCAAAACTGATAAAATTACAGTAGGAAAGGCTACCCACTTCAGTATTCTGGCCTGGAGAATTCATGGACTGTATAGTCTGTGGGGTCGCAAAGAGTTGGACATGACTGAGTGACTTTCACTTTCACTTTCATGAATGAAATCATTAACAATTTTAAATGTGTATAAAATTGAAATATAATTTCAAGCACAGGCTACCCATATAAACCATCTTATCAGGTCTGGGAAAACTCTAACTAAATAGATACAGGTTAAAAATACTAATTTTATCAAGGTACACCATGGTCAGAAACTGTTTCTGCTAAATACCCCTCCTGTTGTAAAATCGTATGTCTAAAAAAAATAGCACTGACTGAGTTTCTCTTTTTCTATTTTAAATGGCTTAAAATTTTTTTTGAGGCAAGTTAGTTTGGTTTTAGGCTGAGTTCTGCAATAGTAACAGCCTACAGGGTCATACTTACCTTTCCCTTGACCATCACTCGCACGTAAGTTGGCTGTACATCAACATCGATTAAAGAGGTGTCCATATACCTTCAAAATTCAACAACCAAGTCTTGTAATTTTTCAAAGACATTAAGTTTAAAGAAGAGCAAATACAAAATCGCACTTATGGGGCCATTTTAACTGAAGAAAGTTCACAGTTTCCATGATACACAGGTCTTAGAATATCTATCTTAAATTAATCCCCAGATCTCACAGGAAATCCAATATATCAGCAATTTCATTTTTAGACCCACAAGTACACTTGGCATTGATTGTCCCTCACCCCAAAATATCTGTGTCCTGAAATACCAGAAGTTCGCAGAAAATGGCTTGCCATGCTCTTTCATGAATATTTTATTTTAAGCCCCTAAGACCGATGTGAATAGCCAGAGATGCTGAATCCACTAAGCTTCTGCTTCCTCGGGGTTCTGTTCTGTTCTCTTTCCACAGCAGTTGTGCAGCTGTCCTTATACTACCATCCTGGAAGGCTGCTTCAGCTTCTCCCCCACTAGATGTGTCCTGCCCAGAAAGCCCAGCACCCCCTACACCATGACAGTGACCCCAGGATCGAGGGGCAATCGTCCTCAACTCCACAAGCAGGGGAAAGGTTTAGGTACCACACCGCTCATTCAAATGAGAAGTCTGGCCAAATTATTATTTTTATACATGTCAAAATACTGATTGTGAATGTTTGAAAACATGGCAATGACTCAAAAATCACAAACATTAAGTAAGGCAGGTAGGACAAATACAGGGTGATAGTCTCAGACTCTGACCACACAGATTTGTGAGGACTGACTCCCCTTTCCCCTCCCACTTGATTACTTTGGAGCACATTCCTTAACCTTTCTAAGCCTCTGTAGTCTCACCTGTAAAATGAGGATACAAATAGCACCTGTTTCCTAAGATTGTTATGTGTATTTTATCACAGTTAAAAAATGCAACGTTGGGCCTAGGCCTAGGGTTCACATTCTGACTTCTGCAATTACTGTGTTTACTTTGACAAGACTCATCCCCGCAACCCACCTTGGGTAATTCCAGGATAATAATCCCTCCCAGGCCACTGGATTACTGAGAGGTTAAATAAGACAGAGCATGTAGCAAAATCCCTCAAAAAGAGAAGTGTCTTTATTACAGTCCACTGATTGCATCATCAGTAATCATTCATTCATTCAGTCCTACTGTTATTGAGCTCCTGACAGGTGTCAGGTGCTATTTTAGGTGCTAGAGATATAAACAGGGAGGAACAAACCCAAGTTTCTGCCTCAACTACACATTTTTCAAAACACAAGGAAATTTAGAGTTTGTCAGGTGGAAATCAAGAAGCAGGGTGAAGTGGAAGGAAGTGCTGGAGCAGGGCAGGTATTGGTCTAGACTGGATGGTTGGGGTACGCAGAGTGGCCTCTCTGATAAAGTGACATCTGAATGGAGGCCTGAAGGGCATGAGGACACCTAGGCTGAGAGTGACACAAGCAGTGGAAGAGAGGCGCCTGGACAAAGGTCCTGGGCATCAGACCTAGGGTGAGAGTGACACAGACAGAGGAAGGCGCCTGGACAAAGGTCTTGGGCATCAGACCTAGGGTGAGAGTGACACAGACAGAGGAAGGCGCCTGGACAAAGTCCTGGAGCATCAATGGGTCTGAAAGGGCTGGAGAAGCAGAAACACCCTGCACGTAGATCCTGAAATCAGCAGCAGGACGGAGGGAGTGACCCAGAACCTGGCATCTTCGAGGATTGAGGCAGATGGCCGGGTGTCTTTAAGTGACTTTAGCAAGGAAGAGTGGAAGGTGACACGGGCTGGTAGAGCAAGTGTCACAGCCAGGGAGAGCTGGGGTGGGGGATAGAGCAGCAGTCAGGATGCAGGGATGAGGGGAAGGAAGGGAGCAGAGTGGGTGAAACCAGCCAGGACTCATGACACAATAAAGAGGCTGCTGTTCATGTTTCAGAACTCAGGAGACTGTGACTGAGAAGGAAAACAGAAAGAAATGCCATCCAGTAAACACATGATAAAATGTCTTTACCTATACACGGCCAAGTCCAGGACAATCTGGTTACGCTTTTCATCATCTTTCAAAGTGAAATCAAGTCTAAGGAACAATCCATTTAGGGGAAAAAGAAAAGGATGTCTTTAGCAATACTTGATAGATAACCCCATCCCAATATTAAAAGGAAATTTACTAGTAACTATATCCTCATCTTCAACGACACACTTATTTTGGTGGCTGGTCAATAAAACGTCTGTGAGTTTAACAATTTCAACAGAAACGTACAACATATTCATAAATTATTTCTCTTTACATGGTTTCCATATGAGAATCTTAAATGAGATACAAAAAATTAGCATCAGTGCAGAGACAGAGACATCTGGTGGTTAAAGTTTTCTTTTCCCCTCTTCATTCGGGTTTGCTAGAAGCAAACTGAAATGCGGAATTATTGCCGGAGGACCACATGTTGCGTTTGCTTGCCATTATCCAGCACACGTGGAGAAGGCAATGGCAACCCACTCCAGTACTCTTGCCTGGAAAATCCCATGGACGGAGGAGCCTGGTAGGCTGCAGTCTGTGGGGTTGCTAAGAGTCGGACACGGCTGATTAACTTCACTTTCACTTTTCACTTTCATGCATTGGAAAAGGAAGTGGCAATCCACTCCAGTATTCTTGCCTGGAGAATCCCAGGGATGGGGGAGCCTGGTGGGCTGCTGTCTATGGAGTCGCAGAGAGTTGGACACGACTGAAGTGACTTAGCAGCAGGAGCAGCAGCAGCATCCAGCACACGATTCCTTCATTTTTAAACAGTCTTGTCTTCTTTTTTCTTCTTTCATTGGTGACCTTTCCATTGCCCCAGAAATGCTGCCCATGACCCATCATCTTCATTTTACAGAAGAAGAAACAGAGGCTCAGAGAGGGCTGACATAGCCCAGAAAGAGGTCACCTGAATCTGGAGGCAGGATCTCAAAGCCCCAAGTCTTTTAGCTGGACCATGAAGTTGAGTCCTAGGTGTAACTTCTATACCACCGAAGCACTGTTCAGAATTACCTGGTCAATTTCATTCTGAGTATTTCAGTTATTGTAGTATTCTGTAAAGTACATAACCCAACGATGTTAAAGAATGCAGGCTAAATTGTTTGGGAAGATGTACCACTAGCCCTAGATTTGCTGCCAGCAGGGGGCCTGCTCCTGGTGGTCGCTCTCACTACTGTCAGCATCCCTGACCTGCAGGTCTCCTTCGGGTGCACAGATGACCCATGCGATTTTGATCTCATCTCTGGGACTTTTATTATAGATGTTTTCCTGTCTGCCTTGATTGCTTATTGCCCCATTTTCCAGCCGCCAACTTAAACTCTCCCTTCACGTATTTTTCGGAAGGTAATTTCAGAGAAGTTTTCTGTATAGCCCATGGGGTCGCAAAGAGTCAGACACGACTGAGTGACTTTCACTTTTTCTATGGCAGACTGCTGATACTCACTCCCCACTGTCTACTCCCGCTTTCCCTACCCATGGTAACAGGACCCCTGATTTGAGTGACGAATATGGCTCTGCAGGATGAAGACCACATTCTCCAGCTTCCCTGGCTGCTGGATGAGATCATGTGCTTCAGTTCTGAAGGAAAACGTTCATCTTTCTAGTAGTTTTCCTTAACAGAGGGACTGAGTGCCTTTTCCCTCCTTCCCCCGACCCCTTCTCTTTCGTTGAGTAGAAGAGGTGGTAGGTGGCCAAGAGATGACCATGGAGAGCACTCAACGACCTACTGCAACTGTCCAGGGAAGAGGAGACTGACGTCCTCTAAGCGGGTGGCGAGGGGGTGAATGAGAAGGGGTGGGATTCTGGCAATTCTGGAGGAAGAGCTCCTGGGCTCACTGATAACATGAGGGAGAGAAGGATGGAGGATGAGTCTGAGGTATTGCTCTTGACACCCAGTGGATGCTCACTCCCAAGCCGGAGGACACTGATGGGCACGCAGGCTCTGATGGGAAGTGGTTGTGGGCATGGAAGCGAGGACATCTGCGTTAGTCAGGATGAGCCTACCACGCTTAGCTTATATCCACACAGGATCTCTAACAGCTAACTGAATACACACGTCCCGAGCTCAGGGAAGAGATCGGGTCTGCTTGCGAGGAATGAAGAAGTCTTTCCAGCCGTGGGATTTGGTGAGATCTCGAGAGAGTGGATGTGGAAAGAGAAGACAGCTGAGGAGTTGGCCCCAGAGACTTTAGGAGACAAGACAGAAAGGATCCAGCAAAGCAGAGGATGATGAGAAGGTAGGAGGGTCAAACAATCAGGAGCAAGGCGAAAATAGTGCTTCAAGAAGGAAAGTAATGATCAGTTTGGTCAAATGTGTTACACTGGGTACATGGCTGAGATTTGAAAAGATGTGACTGGATATAGAAATGTTGTGAATGCAGAATATAAAAACAATGGGACTGAAGAAGCGTCATTGGTCTTACTAGGGGCGCACAAAGTCCAGAGGGTTTCCTTCAAGCCCCGCTATAGGCTGAAGAGGGACTGTCTCCCTACTAGATTTTTAAGTTCCTTGAAGGCAGAAATCTGTCATATTCACTTCTGCATCCCCAGGCCTTAGCATCATGTATTCATGCCTGCTGGATAAAGATGTGTGTGTGTGTGTGTGTGTGTGTGTGTGTGTGTGTGTGTGTGTGTGTGTGTGTGTGTGGTGGGGTTGGGGTGAGAATATAAACTTGATCATGGATACCACTAGAATTAGGCAAGCACAGGCAAGTCAGACACACCACCAATTATCTATGTGACCTTGTGTGAGTCATTCACCTCTCAGTTCAGGTTTTGGACCTGTGAAGAAGTAATATCGCTTGTCACATATGACTGCTGTGAAGATGATGTGAACGACACCCAGAAGTGATCAGAACCGCACCACCTGGAGCATGGTAATGGCACAACAAATGACATGGCCACAGCAGACATTTTGAGTAATGAAATGAAGCCAACAAGATTGAGCTCACAGGCTTGTTGATCTGTATTTTGACTATAAAAGGCCTTCTCTGCCTGCTTTCTAGTTTCAATTTTAAAATAGTGAGATACTACTATGGGCTTCTCCAGTATTTTGGCCACCTGATGCAAAGAGCCTACTCATTAGGAAAGACCCTAATGCTGGGAAATATTAAAGGCAAAAGGAGAAGGGGGTGGCAGAGGATGAGATGGTTAGACAGTATCACCAACTCAATGGAGGTGAATTTCAGCAAACTCTGGGAAACAGTGGAGGACAGAGGAGCCTGGCGGGCTATAGTCTACGGGGGTCACAAAGAGTTGGACATGACTTAGCGACTGAACAATAACAAAATACTATTACACATGAGGATTTCTAGTTGGAATATTTCTCCCCTCTCATCAACTCCACTGAGGAATTTATATTAATTTCTTGTCTTAGCTCTCGAAAGTTCTGCAGATGAGTTCCAGAGTATAAAGTAGGTGTACAGGTGATCAGTATTCTCAGCTAGCTTGTTCATGGCAGAGTTTTAAAAATTCAGAAATACAACAATAAGGCACTTGAAATTTTCAAGGAAAAAAACTGTACATGCTCCAAAGTTTCAGTGGATACAGAAATAACAAAGATTTCCTTATGTCTAGATCACATGCCGAGAGAATGAAACGTAATATTATGTACTTGAAAACATAATGACGCTCTGCTTTTAAATACATATAAAATGACATTCTCATTGGGTTCTTCTGGCTTATTACGAGTGGTGAGATAGCTGAGCAAACGTGTCCTTGAAGCCATGGTATGACCAACACCACACATTTTGCATCTTCAAGTTTCCACCTGATTTCACTTACTTGGGTTCATTCACGTTTAGGGCTCTCCCATCCTCGGTGACCAACATCCTGGGTGGCTTCACTTTCTTCTTCTTTTCACTGAGTATTGGGGGTGGGTGGGAACAAGGGGCAGGGGAGAGAAAAAACATACACAAAGATAATATAAAAGCAATTAATGTGTGAGACGGTTTCAGAAAAATTAATGGCGCATTTGTGAATACATCAACAATTCACTGTGATGAGGTCCATGGCTGGAAGTCGGCAATTGAGCCAGATTTCTGTGTGATTATACCCTTATCTGTAAAGCGAAAATGTGACAAGACAATTTGCCAGATCATTCGAATGGGGGGGAAACTCCTTTTCATGAAATAGCCATGAATGTTTAAATGAGTCTATTTTATGCATGATTTACTCAGCTAACTGTCAATTCTCCATTTGTGTATACAGCTTCTACTTTAGCTAAAATTATAGTTTTTAAAATGCCAAACAGACTCTATTTTATAGAAATAAAAATACCAGTACATAAGGATCTATGTGAAAGGATGCCTATCACAGCATCATCTGCAATGGCAAGACACTGGAACCATTGTGAATGTCCATCAGTGGAGGGATAATTGGACTGACTGTGGTACATTCACACTATGAGATATTTTGCATCTATTAAAAACTGTGTTCACTCTTTACTACTGGTCTAAAAAGTTATAGAAAAGTATTGTTGATGATTTAGTGAGAACAAACAAATAAAATATAAGTTCATTTTTGTTCTTAAAAAAGATCCCCAATCCCACATTTGCAGAAATCATTCATATGATTATAGAGGTGGGCTGGACCCAAGCCTGCTAGCTAACTCTCATTACCATGAAGGGTAGAGACAGGAGGAAGGTGAATGGAGTAAAGAGGAAAACTTCATGGAATAACACTAAAGAAAATGTAGAATGTAAATTATATTTATTTAAAACACTTGCAAAAAATACATAAAAACTTTAAAAAGGCATATATGGACAAGTTCTAGAAAATCAGATGGACAGATGAGTTAAAATTATAAAACTATAGGCGATTCTTTGTCTTAGACTTCTATTGTCCTTTTAATAGAGATTTTGTGTCAGTTAACTTTATTTTGTAATAGAAATTTATTCACATTTTTATGCATCTGTAACTGGGTTGCCAGGTCCAATTAAGTTCACGTTTACATGAACTACATTGTTCTCCACAGTGAAGTGAAAGTCACTCAGTCGTGTCTGACTCCTTGTGAACCCATGGACTGTAGTCCATTGAATTCTCCAGGCCAGAATACTGGAGTGGGTAGCCTTTCCCTTCTCCAGGAGATCTTCCCAACCCAGGGATCGAACCCAGGTCTCCTGCATTGCAGGTGGATTTTTTAACAACTGAGCTATCAGGGAAGCCCTTGTTCTCCATGACTCCGGACAATTAAGGGCAAACATCTCAGAAACTTATTAGATGGGGTAGACACAGCACCTGAACAGAATGACTTGGAGGACTGGTATCTCTAAACCAGGCCATACTATTTGACACATTTAAAGTTGTTAAAAAGCCAGGGACATACAAACAAAACTCTACCTAAAATGCCATGATTCACAACAACCTAAAGAAGGTAGTCTGACATTAACAAATGTTAGTAGATACATGGCAACAAAAAGCTGAAATTAGGAAAAGCAAAGTCTGTGGGTGATAGCTAGCACAGATTTAACACAGATGACGGATAAAACAATGTGCAATCATGAAAATATATTCTATCACTCTTGATGATAGGAAAAAATGGAATACCTTAATCTTTCTTGGTCTCTCCGTTGTTTTTCCATATGTCTCAGAGTTTCCAATCTCGATTCAGGAGTGTACAGAGAGGGCTTATTCCAGAATTCCAGGTCATCTCTGTCATTTAATTCCTTTTTCTTTCTTTGCCCTTCTTGTATTTCTGGTGCCTGGACGTAGTCTTTACTCTCTTCAGAATATGGGCTAGGAACAAACACAGGACACATCAAGACCAATAATGGACATCTGAGTTTCATCCTGAAATACCTTATATGTTTGTTTTTTATATTATCTTCTTAGCTTTAAATAACAAAATGTGTCTGAAAGAAAGCCTGTCTGAGCCAAGTTGGAGAAATTAGTGCCACAGCACTGGGACAGGCCCACCTTACCCACCACCAGGAATGTTGCAGTAATCAGATTCAAGGGTTCATAGACTGGGCTGCGTTATACACAGTACGGATCCCTAGGCTCGCACCAGAATCTATCCAGTCAGTTTGGAGGGGTGCCTAGGACTCTTGCTTTACAATATGTCATGGGAGGTTCTGATGATCAGACAAACACAGAGACCACTGGGCCTTGGTAATCAACCCACTTCCAGTCTTGCACCCTTCAATTCCATCCTTCACACTGCTCCCAGGGGAATCTTTCTAAAAAACTTGATCACATCTTCCAGGTTCTTTAGGGACTTCCCTGGTGGCTCAGATGGTAAAGATGCCATGGCCTCTATCTACTCCATTTTTTGTGGATGACTTTGGGTTTTGTAGCTTTATATGGTATGGGCTTCCCTGGTGTCCCAGTGGTAAAGAATCCACCTGCCAATGAAGGAGACACAGATTTGATCCCTGGGTTGGGAAGATCCCCTGAAGAAAGAAATGGTAACCCATGCCAGTATTCTTGCCTGGGAAATCCCATGGACAGAGGAGCCTGGCGGGCTACAGTCCATGGGGTCGCCAAGAGTCAGACACGACTGAGTGGCTACATCACAACAGTATGAGCATGCTCTCTTTTTCATTCTTGTTTTGTGGACTGTCTGAGAATTCAACAAGGTCTCCATAGGGCATCAAATAATTATTCTATGACAGTCAACATTCATTCAGCAAGGATTCAGCTAATATTTATTGAATGTCTTTCTGTGTGTCAGGCACCAGATAGGAGACTGTTCTAGCAGAGAGAAAAGGACATCATTCAAGCAGTACACAATGGGTACAGGCTCTCCCTGCTCACCTCTCCCTAGAATTTGCACTGTTACAAAATGATATTAAATGAAAACATCTACAGGAAGCCTTTAGCACCAGGATGGCAAATAGTAAGTACTCATTAAATGTTAATTTTGTTATTGTTCTTGTTATGAAATGAGATAACACAAAACGCTCATTTAGTTGACCTTCAAATAAGATGCTTTTTAAAAGGACAGACCAAAAATAGGAAATTTAAAGAGTACAAACAGAATATACAGTAAAATTTTGCTAAAACACCTTATGTATTTTAAAATGCAGCTAGACAGTTTAATGAGCAAAATAGTGCAAACTACTGAAAATATATGCTTTGCCATATAGCCACGGTTCTTTATGGTACTGAAAGAAAAAGGGAATCTATACTATTCTACAAAATTTTAGTTAACCATCACTGAAATCATTAGTTTCATTCTCATTAAAAAATTTTGTTTGGCAAACAGACTCACAGGTATAGAAAACAAACTTATGGTAACCAGAGGGGAAAGGTGGGGCAGGGGATAAATTATGAGTTCATTATTAACATATACATACTATTATATATAAAATAGATAAACAAGGACCTACTGTGTAGCACAGGGAACTATATTCAATATCTTGTAATAACCTATAATGGAAAAGAATCTGAAAAAGAATATATATAAATATATATAACTGAATCACTCTGCTGTATACCTAAAATTGCACAATGTTGTAAATCAGCTATACTTCAATAAAAAATTGAAAATAAAATATGGACAAGGTGAGTTTATTCCAGAAATTCAAGGATGGTTTAATATTGAAAAATCTATTAATGTTAATTCAACACATCAACAGAAAAATATACTTATCTCAATAGATACAGAAAAAGCATTTAACAAAAATCTAGAATCCATGATGATAAAAGCTTTCTGTCAACTTGGAATAAAAGAAACTAACTCAACTCTTCAAAAGCCTCACAGGAATCATTATACTTAATGATGACGAATTTGAAACATTCTTTTAAAAGTCGGGAACAAGATACAGATACCCATTCTTCCTGCTGGTTGCTTCAGTCGTGTCCAACTCTGTTCGACCCTGCGGACTGTAGCCCTCCAGGCTCCTCTGTCCATGGGATTCTCCAGGCAAGAATACTGGAGTGGGTAGCCATTCCCTTCTCCAGGGGATCTTCCTGACCCAGCGATCGAACTTGTGCCTCATGCCTCCTGCACCGGCAGACAGATTCTTTACCGCTAGTGCCATCAAGATTTCTTAATACTATTTGTCTCTATATACATCAGAAAGACCCAATAACAAATCTATCTTTAAAATCCCATTCCACAAGATACTTAAAAATAAATCTAATAAGAAATAGAGTAAAACCTTTATAGAGAAAATGATAAAAACTTACTGAAGGACTCCAAAGGTCTAAATAAATAGAGCTATTCAGAAGTTCAGCAAGGCAAGAATCAATGTCCTGAAGATGTCAACTTTCCCCTTATGAACATATAAATTCAATGCAATTTCAATCAACATTACACTAGGGATTGGGGGGGCAGGGGGAGTTTGAATGCCTGACTCTAAGATTCTCACAGAAGAGTAAAAAAGAGACAAGAAGTATCAAGATGATTTTGAAACAGGAGAGTATCTCCCAGCAAAAATCAAGATTTATAGAAATTAAAACAATGTAGCAGTACTCCCATGGAAGAATCTAGGGAGCCCAGAAATGGGCCCATGAATCACGAGAGCAGGGAATATAATATGGGAGAAGAATGGTACTTTAATAAATGGGGCTGAAACAGACAATCCTGTGGGGGAAATGACTAGCACCCTACCCCACACCGTTGTCAAAAGTTAACCCCAGATAGATATGACATTGGGGTATTGAAAAATTTCAAAAATAAGATCAAAATGTATAAAATAATTTAGGTACATTAATATGTCTAAATTCTAGAAAACAAAAACACTTATCGAAATTAAAGACAAGTCACAGACAGACTGCAAGAAGGTATTTGCAAACCTCGTAACCACTAAAGAATTTGCACCTAGAATATAAAAGAGCTATAAATTAGTAAGAAAAAACCTTACAACTTATTTAAGATAGGTGGAAGTCCTGAACAGAAGAAATCTAAATAGCCAATAAACGTATAAGAAGACATTTAAGATACTGAAACTCACTCTTAATTCTAGAAATGCAAATTAAAATATGAGATGCTATTTAACAACCAACGTGATTGGCCAATGTTTTAAAAACCACATTATCTACTATTGACAAAAGATTAGGAACTCTCCAACACTGCTGATATATGAGTTTAAATTAGTATACTTTAAAAAACAATTGGGGGGTTCACCAATACTGAAGGCAGAGTGCTTCTGTCCCCGCCATGGCTGAGCGAATCCAGAAGAAGCTACAGGGAGAAGTGGAGAAATATCAACAGCTGCAGAAGGACTTGAGTAAATCCATGTCAGGGAGGCAGAAACTAGAGGCACAATTAACAGAAAATAACATCGTGAAGGAGGAACTGGCCCTGCTGGATGGGTCCAACGTGGTGTTTAAACTTCTGGGGCCTGTGCTGGTCAAACAGGAGCTGGGGGAAGCTCAGGCCACAGTGGGGAAAAGGCTGGAATACATCACAGCTGAGATTAAGCGATATGAATCCCAGCTCCGGGACCTAAAGCGGCAGTCAGAACAACAGAGGGAGACCCTTGCTCAGCTGCAGCAGGAGTTTCAGCGGGCGCAGGTGGCAAGAGCAGGGGCTCCTGGAAAGGCCTGACCCTGTCCTGGGGGTGGGGGAGGGGAAGGAATGAGCCAGCTCTAGGGTCTATACTGTAGCTAATAAAATGTGAAAATACAAAAAAAAAAAAAAATTGGGCAATGCATATAAAGTTGAAAAGATGTTTATTATTAATATGCAGCAATGTCAGTGCTGAATATACACTACAGAAACTTCCGTACTTACACAAGGAGATGTGTGCACCACTGTGTGAAAAAACTGAGAAATGGAAAACCACTTACACAGCCACCCAAAGAGGAATGGCTGCGTCGGGGCTGATCTTCAGCTGACGCGCCTCCGCCCTCCCTCCTTCCTTCCTTCTCTTCCTCCCTCCTTCCTTCCTATGTTCTCAAACTGGGGCCACACAGATTTCTGGAGCTGGTGCTTATTCTGATCTGTCAGGGCCAAAGAATTACTCATTGTCAAATATTTTGAATGCCCGCTCTGGAATAAATTGTGATTTATTCAGTCGATGGAATTTTATTCCATAGCTAGAATGAATGAACTCGTCTTACGTGTCTTCATATGCATAAATCACAAAAACATAATACTGAATGAAAAGCAAAGCTGAAGAAAGATATCATTCACGCTAAAAAAAACCCATAAAACTACTCCTGGTTAAGGAGTATTAAGTACTACATAATTATGTGTTAAATATATAACAATACGGTGGGATTGACATTATACCAAGCACTACTAGAGTACTGACTTTAGAATGGTGGATGCCACAGGATGAAAGGAGAGGGATAGGGGAGAAACACTGAAGGAGCTTCTCTATCGATATTCTATTTAGTTAAAATAAAAAGGCAAACATGCCAACTGTTAACATTTAATTAACATTTACGTATATTGGAAATACATTATAATTATTATTTTCCCAAGTTGAAGAGATTCTGTTATCAAAATATTGAAAGATTTCATTGTATGGAATCAAATCAACTGACTCCAGTTGCAATTCCCTTAAAATAAGCAAACATGAAAAATTCATGTTTGTAAAAACGACCAATTAGGGGTGTATTAATCACATTAAAAATGTATTCATTATATAATTCACAAAACAGAACATCTTATGCAATCAAAATTGCTCAATTTATAATAACGTGATTTGCATTTAACTTTTCTAAAATATTCCTACTTTATAAATCAAAGTACACCTGCTAATTCAGCATTCCTGTGCATCTTTCAGAGAGATTTGTCTGAGGATAATTTTAGATGAGAATTAAAGCTGCTAGTTTAGAAAGGCTCTTTTTTTCCCCCAAAGGGAAGAAAGGCTCACAGAATGGTCACAAACAATGGGATGATCATACATGGTCTTCCCCAAAATTCACATCATAATTTATTCTTCAAATCAATCATCTGGAATCTAAGTGGCACTGTAAACACCTTGGGAAGAGAACTTTTTAACCTAAGTTTTGCTTTTAACATAAATTAACCAGAAAGTACGCTCTGTTTACCTACAGGGTAGCACTGATGTCCGTGTACCAGTGTCCGTCAGAGCCTGTGTGACTTCTCTCCATCTTGCCTTTGTTTTCCTCCTCCTTCAGTTTCCTCTGAGCCTCCTCTTTGTCCTTGGCTCGCTTAAGACAGTAAGCTTTCTCCTGCTCTCTGATTTGTTGTTCAACTCCTGGAAAGTTCTGTAACGCCTGAATCCTTTCTGAACGCTCGATTTCTTTACCATCCAACCACTGGAACAACAACAAAAAAAAAAACCCAGCCAACACAGTGCAGTTATCCCAAAGTCGCAATTTGAATCAGCCGCAAGAGGACTTTACTTGCAAGACTAGAAATAATAAATAATGCACCTTAGTAATACGGAGTTGAAAGCAAAGTAATTAATGGGAATATCAGGACCTTTGATCTAAATCAGTGTTTTACTTCCAAAATTAATACAGTTTACAAAGCATCTTTACTGGTAATCATAATAAGCAGGTCTTCTGTGGAAACTGATTATTAATGACAAGCTCTCAAAATATATTAATTTTATAACTGCTCATTGTGTTAAGAATTTCAGTATCTCAGGTGAAGTCCCAAATGCTCTCTACGTGAAAGGCCTTGTACATTACACAAAACTGAGCTCTAATGCAAATGAGCCCGGGAACCAACCCACACCTTGATCTAGAACTTGGAGCCTTCAGAACAAGGAGGTAAATTCCTGATGTTCAAGCTACCCTGTTTGTAGAACTTTGTTATCATAGCCCTAGGAAATAAGACATCTGTTAGGACAACTCTTGTCAAAGTAGATAACAAGCTTTCAAAGAAATGGTATGTACTGATGAATCTATTTGCAGCAAAGGAATGGAGACACAGATGTACAGAATATACTTGTGGACGCATTGGGGGAAGGCAAGGGTGGGATGGACTGAGAGATAGCATTGACATTTATACACCACCATGTGTAAAACAGACAGCTAGTGGGAAGCTGCTGTACAGCACAGGGAGCTCAGCTCGGTGCTCTGTGATGACCTAGAGGGTAGGGAGGGATGGGGCGGGGAGGCCCACGAGGGTGGGGATATGACTTCTTATGACTGATTCATAGTGGTGTATGGCAGAAAGGAACACAACATTGTAAAACAATTTTCCCCCAATTAAAAAAAAAGATTCTGAAGTTTATCAGCCTATTTTTAAATATTAGTAAACACATTTATGAGTACCATTTTTCAAAGAGAGGCTGTTGCCTATTGTAGCAGCTGAATCACAACAGTCTTTCTGAAAGGAAAGATTTGACCTGAGACCTGTACATTAACCCAGAAAGAAGCAGGGAGTGTGGTTATTGTGAGAATGGTGGGCTTTTAGGTTCAAATCCCACTGGGGCCACTTGTCAGGTGTGTCACCTTAAACAAGGAGCCCCAGCTTTCCAAGGCCAGGCTTCCTCATCTCAGTATGCTTCTAATCACCTCCCTGCAAGGGTCCAGGATACTGTGTCCCAAGCCCCTGGAACAGCCCTGACCTGTGATTCAGGCTCCTGTCTGATGGCTCACACACCCCTAGCCCGACACTGCGGGGCTGACCAGGCCGAGCTGGGATGACGGCCCCACACCCCTTCCTGGGAGATGGCACATAGCGTCCCTGTCTTTAAAATTCTGCTTCTCAACAGTTCATTTTTTCAGGAAGTGCCTGTTCAATGATGACTGTCCTGGACGATGTCTGAGCTACTTTATCACTCATTCTAAGTATATGTTCTAGATTCAATTACCTGAGTTGCTCATTCTTTTAATCAAAGACATTTTACATTAGGGAAAAAAAAAGTGTTCTATTAATCCAGCAATTTTGCCTACATAGAACACAGCAGTTTAAACACAAATGTCCTCTGAGGATGGAGGACAAGGCCTGGGAGAAAGCCACGGTCTCCACACGTTCTCTGTGCAGAGGAAAAATGCTGCTCCCGCTGCTGGGGGCGCGGGTCACCGAGGGGATGTGACCGCTGGCCCGCGAGCTGGACCTGGGCCATCACAGGCTCTTTACCCCTCCCCTGTCCTGCAAGGTATGCTCTGCCCATCGTTCCCACACTAGGGGCTGTTCCAGGGGTACAGCCTTGAGAGTGGAAGGTTCTTCTGAGACCCTCTGCACTGAACCCAGTTAAGGCCTCTCTACAAACCTATGAGAGTCTAGCTGGCGGGTGCAGACCCCTACTCATCTTGTTGCCCAGAACAAGCTTGGTAAGGAAGCTTCCTTGCTTATTAGACCTGCCGCCTGCCAGTCTGTCTCCGGAGAGGCCGCCCCTTTCTCTGGCCTCTCCTAGCCCTCTGTGTACAGAGGCCCGTTCCACACTTCACCAGAGAAGTCTAGAGGTTTCAGACCGACACATGTGGGTCAGGAGCTCTTGGAGTTATTAACACATGAACATTAGTAATATCTCTTAAATATTCTCAGGTGTAGGATTTCTCTAGAAACTGTGTTGTTTCCTGGTTTGCAAAAATATCAGATATGGGGAGATGCGGCTGAAGAGATTAACACATAAAGTAGCAGTTTTGGAATGAGGTCTCTGGACCAGCGGCCTCAGAGTCACCCAAGACCCCGTTCCAAATGCAAACTCTTGGGTGCCCATCATGAATGGGATACTTGGGCAGGGGGATGGCCGCGGAGGGGGGACAGTGAACATGAACTACGTCTAAGTATTCCAAAGCATGCAAGAGCTTGAGAATTAACATAGAAAGTGAGTTAATAAAAAGCGATAGTCAAAAAAAAAAAAAAGGCACAGGAGTTTAATAAGACTATGAACTCTTTCAGATGTGTCCAGTGAGCACATGGACTGTAGCCCACCCAGGCTCCTCTGTCCATGGGATTCTTCAGGCAAGAATACTGGAGTGGGTTGCCATTTCCTCCTCCAGGGGATCTTCCTGACCCAGGGATGGAGCCCATGTGCCACCTCAAAAGCCCTGAGCTTCTGGCGAGCTCTTAGTACTAACGGACGCCCTCTATGACAATGACGTGAACTCATCAAGAAAGTTCAGTTCAACTCCGTGTGTTGGGAATGAGAAAGGAGAAAAGTACGCCTGTTTATTTTTCTAAACTTTATTCGAGTTATTAAAAAAATTTTAAAAGTTCAGTGAGCCAAAGAATTCATTTTGATTTTTCTGGAATATTCCGTTCTCTAAAACAACACATTCTCTGAAAACGCTGGGAATAAATCAGGAATCACTCTGTCGTTGCTTGTTCTCATTGTTTTTTCTGAGAATTTCGTATCATGGAGATAAAGCGTACCTTTAGCTGCTGAAGAGTTGCCACCACGAACTGTCTGTAGCCGTCAAAGTCAGCACAGGGGTTTCCCATGAGGAAGAGCTCCTTCAGGTGGATGTTGGCTTGAAGGGTTTTAACACTGCTCAGTTCGCCAATGAAATTCACTGTCAAGTCAAGCTTTGTCAGCCCTTCACAGCCTGGTGGGAGAAAGGAAGAGGAAACAAAGCCCGAAACATCACCCAGGTACTAAAACGTGTACAGTAGCGCATCACAGAGTAACAGCTGCAGGTACTGGAAGTCTGTTCACTAACTGCACTGCTGACCGAGGAGGGGGTGAGGGAGGGAGGTGGGAGGGGGTTCAGGAGGGAGGGGACATATGCATGACTGTGGCCGATTCATGTCAATGTATGGCAAAAACTATCACAAAGTTGTAAAGTAATTATCCTCCAATTAAAATAAATAAAAATTTTTAATGTTAAAAAAAAAAAGGCTTAGTCTTGATTCACTTTTCTGTGTCTCCTGGACATGGAACAACAGACTGGTTCCAAATAGGAAAAGGAGTACGTCAAGGCTGTATATTGTCACCCTGCTTATTTAACTTATATGCAGAGTACATCATGAGAAACCCTGGGCTGGATGAAGCACAAGCTGGAACCAAGATTGCTGGGAGAAATAGCAATAACCTCAGATATGCAGATGACACCACCCTTATGGCAGAAAGTGAAGAGGAACTAAAGAGCCTCTAGATGAAAGTGAAAGAGGAGAGTGAAAAAGTTGGCTTAAAGCTCAACATTCAGAAAACTAAGATCATGGCATCCGGTCCCATCACTTCATGGCAGATAGATGGGGAAACAGTAGAAACAGTGTCAGACTTTATTTTGGGGGGCTCCAAAATCACTGCAGATGGTGATTGCAGCCATGAAATTAAAAGACGCTTACTCCTTGGAAGGACAGTTATGGCCAACCTAGACAGCATATTAAAAAGCAGAGACATTACTTTGCCAACAAAAGTCCCTCTAGTCAAGGCTATGGTTTTTCCAGTGGTCATGTATGGATGTGAGAGTTGGAGCATAAAGAAAGCTGAGTGCCAAAGAATTGATGCTTTTGAACTGTGGTGTTGGAGAAGACTCTTGAGAGTCCCTTGGACTGCAAGGAGATCCAACCAGTCCATCCTAAAGGAGATCAGTCCTGGGTGTTCATTGAAAGGACTGATGTTGAAGCTGAAACTCCAATACTTTGGCATCCTGACTCACTGGAAAAGATCCTGATGCTGGGAAAGATTGAGGGCAGGAGGAGAAGGGGACGACAGAGGATGAGATGGCTGGATGGCATCACCGACTCGATGGACATGGGTTTGGGTGGACTCAGGGAGTTGGTGATGGACAGGGTGGCCTGGCGCTCTGTGGTTCATGGGGTCGCAAAGAGTCGGACACGACTGAGCCACTGAACTGAACTGAACTGAACTGTACTTTCAATCCCTGAGTCCCTCAGGTTGAAAGAAATCCTTTTTCTGTCCACATCTGCAAACTCTGGGCTGTTGACATTTGGATTTAGTTACTAACTGGGGTGAAGAAGGTCAGGTATAAGCTGCTGCTGGGGTGGGCGCTGCATCAGAACAAAGGTCCCTTTAAAGAAGGCACTGGAATCTGTGGGCCAGAGAATTTTACCAGGTACAGTGGTTAGGACTCATCTCAGGGTGAGGGCGGGAATTCCCCCAAAGAGAAGGTATTTCATAAAATCAAGCCTCAGAATTCATCTTTATAAAGACACCAAAGAGACACATTGGCTCCAAGACCACCAAGCACTGAATTGAAGATATCAAAAAATGCAACAAAAAAGAGTGTGGTCCTCAGAGGGATGACAGTAAAAAGGACAAGTCACTGAGCAGACTCTGTAGTAAATGTGACCCCTCAACTTTATTATAGAGAGAACCAGATGATATAGAAATTTGAATCAATTTCAAGTTTGAATTGACTCCCCTCATCTGAATTCCATGAGCACTTGATAGTTAGGAGTGTAGACCTTGGAATTCAACAGACCTGAGTTCAAGACCTGACACATCCTTGCTGTGTAATTTTGCAAAAGTCACAAGCCTCAGTCTTCTCATCTGCAGTTATAATAGGATTGGTACCTGATTCAGAGGTGCTTGTGAAGACAATAAAAGATGATTCATGTGAAGGACTTAGCACAGTGCCTGCCGCTTAGGAAGCTTTGATAACCATGAGCAAGGATGAGAACCAGACCACTGAGCACCTATCTGGTTCTCATGTGGCTTCTTAGCATATGTGCCTACAGGGAAAGGAGGATACTTGGTTTTCATGGGCAGTGAGTTTACCGTTTCTCACTACCAGCCAAAGAAGAGCTGACCTCGTTTCTACGGCAGCCCTGTGGGAGAGGTTCCCATGAGTCTGTCTCCCCATGTGACTGGCTCACGGGTGCTGGATTAACATGGCAGATTTGGTAGGCATCAACATCTAGAGAACCATCGCTAGCTGACAACCCAGTTCTACCTTGTTCTGTGCTCATTTCTTCAAACATCTACATACTCCACTTTTCCTACAGGCTTCCTGATCATACACTACTTTTCTGTCATTGTTTTGTGGCTATATAACTTAGGGTAAACTTCAGTTCCTGATATCTTATATTAACTTCACCAATATGAACCAGATTGGTTCTGAATTCAACCTGATTCAGATTGGGTCATAGCTCTGCCACCGCGTCGCTGACGGCAAGGTGCTTCTCATTTCTAAAGGCTGTATGATGGAGCCAATCTCACTGAATGATAGTGTTCGCGCCCCCTTATTGATGCTAGCACCTGTCTCCACCTTGTCTAGAATCCCACGTGTCTCTCCTCTCTAGTCATACCCAAAGCCAGTCTCTTCCAAATAAGTTAGTTCTAACTTAGTGCTTCCAGATATAGGTTCTTGCCCTCTATTCATCCATCCATCTATTCAGGAGTTACTGGGTACCTATGTATAAGTTGCTGACCCAGGTCTTCAGGATAAAGTGATAAAAATACCCATGGTATTTCACTTTAAACTTATGTGCAGTGTGGAGAAAAAGAGGAGACTTGCAGAAAAAGAAATTTTAATGTGCAAAGCCACCAAGAAGTGAATCTAGAGAGGTAGGCAGAACTCAGAGGTAGGCAATGCCCACTGAGACACCGCAGGCCACCTTGACTCTACATTCACTGGTTCCTCCATCTCAATCCCCATGGGCTCTGCCCACAGTAGCTGGCTTCCACCCTCAACATTCTACTATTCTACTAGACTTGCTCCTCTAAAGGTGACCAAAGACTGTCCCGCTGACAGATCTAATAGACCCTCTTCAACACACTATGTCACTCGAAGAGTCTGCTGCATATGGCGGGATTGACCATGGTCTGTCCCTTAAATCCCCCAACTGTCTTGAAACAGGGATACTACTCTCTCCTTGTTCTCCTTTATAATGTCGTCTACTCCTCTTGATCTTTTGCAGGCTTTTCCACCCCATCAGTGGTGATATAACCGAGATTTCCATCAATGACCCAATACTCCCCTCTTCTTACGGTCCTGATGACAACGGTCATGTTCGCTGGTTTTACTAACCCCAGATTCTGATGACTCCCAAACAAGAAACCCATATCTGACCATCCAACTGAACACCACACTCCCGTTTCTACATGTCTGCAAGACATTCCACATTCAACATGTCCAGACTGAATTCTCCACATTTTCTCTCACCTTCTACTCCTCAAAACAGCTTTTCTGCCTTCTTTATGTCTAGACTTTGTTGATGTCATCACCATTTTGTGTTAGACATGATTTGTTTCACTTTGTATCTGACTGTATCACTTTGACTTTCGAAACTGTGTGTTGTATTACTAACGTAAAATATGAATTATTAAAAAGATGAATATCCAAAATACACAGGAAAAACTCAACACCTTTATATATTCGAGATTCAGCTACATAGGTAAAGGAAACTCAGTAACTTCTTATCTTCAAAACTGAGTTTTAAATATATTGGCAAGGTTATCATATAAAAATACATATTTTTTCAGCATTCAACCTATCAATACATAAGATAGGCTCTTAGGTGTTTTTTTTTATTTCCTCTTGATCCAGAATTTCATTGGGGAGGAAAAGTTCCTGATCAAATACATCAACTGGGAACAGGTAATTTGTACAAAACTGTTCAGAACAGTTCTAGTCACAAGAGCAAACATAATTAAAAACACCTCAAGTGCCAAACAATAAACAGTTATTTAAAACACATCAATATACTTGATAGTTCAGTCATTAAATTATAATAATGTGAACTCAGCCACTATCAGAAGAATGAATATGAAACTAGACATATAAATATAATTAAGTTTATATCTCTGTGTCTGTAGTTTTGTTTATATTAGCAAAAAAGAAATGTTAGATGGATTTTGTGAAGTATAAAGGGTATATCTGGGGTAGTCTGACTTAAGATACAGGTTGCCTGGTATTTCTTAGGTTTACTTTGGGACACTTGAGAGATATTTTAACTACATTTTCTTCCATATAAGAAAAGACTGA
Source organism: Okapia johnstoni (assembly GCA_024291935.2). Taxonomy (NCBI): domain Eukaryota; kingdom Metazoa; phylum Chordata; class Mammalia; order Artiodactyla; family Giraffidae; genus Okapia; species Okapia johnstoni. The sequence goes on from CM044309.1 coordinate 66,054,139, forward strand.
CATTTGGAAGACTCCAACAAACTAAAAAATTCAGATAATTTTTGGATTTTGCTGTAATTTTGTAGATGCAGAACCCTCCAAATGTTCATTATGTTTTTCAAAGTGACGATTCTTAATTTTTCTTCTGCTAGGCTTACACATAAGCAATTAAGCCACATCTGCCATTTGAAAGAACAATTCCTGCTGAACTAGCCAGCCAGAGAAAACCTTCTCTTTGCAGTTAGGGTACCGCTGCCTTCAGCTGAGTCCCACCCTTTATCCTCTCTGCTGAGAAGATCCAGCTCAAAGGCCCACAGGGGTCTGAACATCACTGAAACCAACACGGTGATTTCCCAAGGGGGAGAGGTGATACTTCTGTTAGCCCCTCCTGTCTTCCCAGGTTAGGGTAGGTGAGGAGGAGCGATGGAAAAAAAATAGGCACTTGATTCTATCCTGGTGAATCCACAACAAGAAAAAAAAGAAAGAGGGGTACAGTTATGGTTTGCCATCCAGCAAAACGAATGAACAAAAATCCAGCTTACCTTTAAGATTATACCGAGATTGACTCAAGTAGGTGAGCTGAGTATATACACCCTCCTCTCTACCTTAAACATTTAAATTAAACAAAAAGTACACATTTGCCAAAAGACAAGGCACCCATCCCTCCCTACTGCCCAGCTCCCCAGGTAACCCTGAGCCCAGGGCATCCATATTAGAGCTGGAAGGCAGAGCACCAAAAGAGTGTCCATGTGGACCAAGCTCCCAAAGCGCAAAAAGACAATAGCGACAATGCTGCCCTCTAGTGGTCTGTGGCCAACATATACCGCAAAACCCAGAACTCTCCACCTCCTTTCCGATTCTTTGCTAAGGAAAAGAACAAGCCCTGGACAAGCCAACTGAGAGTGAGAGTTTAAATTCTTTCTCTGACACCACAGACTGACACTTCAGTACTACAGAACATAGATATAAGGCAGATTTTGTTGTTTCATGCGTTCACATGAGAATATGGTAACCAGGCTGGAGAGCGGTATCTGAGAGGGACCAAAGGCCCCGTTCCTAAGGCAGAAAGAGGCCAGTGACGGAAAGAACCATCTCGGCTCCAGCACTGATGATGGTTTGGGGGCTTTCTTAGTGATGACACTGTAGGTTTTGAGGATGAACATTAAAAATGTATGAAGAATATTTATGTCTTTATCGATATACAACCTCGATGGCCACTGAAATACCAGTGTTGACACTGTGAGACAAATAGGCTAAAATCCAACATAACCTAAGCAATGTCCTCCTAATCACAGCTCTTGGCAGATGGGAGTGGGGTGGGGAGAGCAGCTTGCCTGCTCCATGCCCCTGCCCACGCGCACCGAGTCCATGTGGCGCTGCCAGCCAGGCAAGAGGCTGGATGTGTAAACACAACCTCACAACTTCAGAGTAAGCCCACGCAGGTACCTAATCAACCAAACCCTGCGTGGTTATCAGCAGACACTGAGTGTCACTAGACACTGAGGGGAAAAAGTAACAGCACAAAACAGAAGCCTGCAAAGTAAAACAGGAAACCTCCCGGAACACAGAACAATAAGACAACGCAGTTTAAATAAGGAATACAGGTGAAGCGACATGGGAAATCTATCTAGGAGTTCTACTAGATTAAAGGGAGTTCTGGGGGAGACCAGAGAAAACAGGTGATGGACATGCCTGTTACCCTGATTGTGGTGATGGCTTCCCGTGTGTGCGCATAGGTCCAAACTCGACAAACTGTATACATTAAACATGTGCACGTTTCTGTACATCGATTAAACCTCAATAAAGTTATTTAAGAAGAAAGAACCCACTGGGTTCCAAAGAACACTAATGAGGAAGTTGACAAGAAAACCCACAAAATGGGAGAATATATCCACAAATCATTTATTTGATTGGACTCTAGCATTCAAAACATAAAATTAAGTCTTACAACTCAACAGTCAAACAACAAATAGCCTGGTTAGACAATGGGCAAAGATTTTGAATAAAGAAGATTTCTCCAAAGAAGATACACAAATGGCCAATAAGCACATTTTAAAAAATGCCCAAACTCATTAGTCATTCGGCGAATGCAAATCAGAACCACAATGAGATACCACTCCACACCCACTAGGATGGCTACTACAAAAATAAATAAATAAAAACAGACAAAAACAAGTGTTCGTCAGGATGTAGACAAGTGTTTGTCAGGGTGGAGCCCTCATAAACTGCTAGTGGGAGTGGCAAATGGTGTGACTGCTTTGGGAAACATTTGGCAGTTCCTGAAAATAGAACTAAGCACAGAGTTACCATATGACCCAGCAATTCCATTCCTAGGTATACTAAACTAACAGAAAACATATGTTTATGCAAAAATTTGTACATTAATGTTCACAGAGGCTATACTCATAATAACCAAAAAGTGCACAAAACTCAAACATGCATCAGCTAATGAACAGAGAAACAAAATGAGGTGTATTCATATTGGAATATTATTGAATATCATTATTATTATTTGGAATATTATTATCATTGTTGGAATATTATCCTTAAAAGGATTAAGTACTGATGCATCCTACAACATGGATGGACCCTGGACACATTAGGCTAAGAAGTCAGAAGACCAAATATTGTCTATATGTTGTTTGAGTCCACTTACATGACATGTTCAGGATGGGAAAATCTATGGAGACAGAAAGCAGATTAGGGGTTGTTAGGGACTGGGATAGGAGGTGAACGGGGAGTGCTAATCAGAATGCTAATGAATATGGAGATTTCTTTGGGGGTGATGAAAATGTTCCAGAATTAGATAGTGATGATGGGTCTACAACCTTGCAAATACACTAAAAATCACTGAATCATGTATTTTCAGACAGTGAATTTTATGCTGTTGTTCACCCGCTAAGTCATGTCTGACTCTGTGACCTCACAGACTGTTATGTAAATTATATCGCAAATTTCAAAGTACTAGATAGTCCAAATATTTCCATTTAGAAACATTTACATGATAAATCTGAAGTACATTAGAGAAATTAAATGTAAAGAATGAAGTTATTATACTTAGAACTTTTATGGAATATATTTGTATTCAGAAGTCATACAGAATCTAGAAGGAAAACAACTGATAAATTGGAGTATACCCATTTCAAAAATAAGACTTCTGAACAATACCATCATCTTGATTGAAACAAAAGTAGTAGACTCAAGAGAAAAGATTTATAACATATATAACAAGGTATTAATATCTGGAATGTATACAAGCACATGAAGAAAAATCAGTAGAAAAAATGCCCCAAAGTTATGAAACAGTTATTCACATAAGAAAAAATACAAATATTCAATAAACATCTGAAAGTTTATATGGAAGATCAATAATAATAAGTGAGGTACAAATTTTAAAGTTTGCTAGAGAACGATGTCTTTTGATCATTAAGAAAAGATTGCTTATAAAAAGCATTAGTGAAGCTGAGGGAAAAATGGGTATTCACCTTGACCACCAGTACAAGTGGAAACCAATACAACCTTTTTGGAGAACAATATTTTCTAAAACTATGCATGTTGAAACCAAGGAATTCTATTTCTAAAAATCTACCCTAGAAAAAAATTTACACATGTACACAGAGTGCAATGTAGAAAGATGCTCATTGTAGCTAAGCTGTTAGAGCAAACGCTGGAACCACGCAAGTGTCCATCTTCAGATCAATGGTTGGATAACTCAGTCTACAATCATTCCATTACCCAGGCCTCCCCACCTTTCCTGGATATCAGAAAAACAAGGCAATTTCATGGAAGAAATTCATTTTGAAAACAACATTCATAGTATGATCCTGTTGATACAAAGCAAAATGTAGTAAAACCACCTTCTGTACACCAGAGGATTAATACCACTGACTCCGGGAAGGAAGCTGGGTTAGGAAGGGGCCAAGGGGACTTCCACTTTTGAATTTACTATCATCTGACTTTTTCCAACGAGAATGACAAATATAAGACTGAGGTAAAAATGTTAATTTGAAAAGTCTACCTATTGTTTAAGCAATACTGTTTAAGTCTAATTTTAATATCAATTTTAATTAATAATAAATTATTAAAAGAAAATTCTTACCTTCCAGATTTTCAATTTTTTCAATGTTGTTTAAAGCTAAATTCAAATATTCAAGTTTCTTGAGTTTGCTAACATTTTCTGAAACATACAAATAATGGAATTAGTTAACCTTCAAGATAAAAGACATTTTTACGTAATCTGTTATGAAAATGACAACAAGAATCTAAGAATCACTATGGTTATCCAAAATCATGTTGCTTTTCCAAACCTGTGTACATCAGACATGGTTGGTTGCCTACTCAGTATCCATTTCTCCCTCTGTTCTTCCTGAGGGAACCCAGTTCTGCTCATGTCTCTGCCAGCCCTAATTCTGGGGGCTTAGGCTTAACCAAGGAGGCCAAGTGCATGGCAATCCCATGTTCCTTGGTAGTGACAGCTCAGGAGCCCAGGCTAAGTCAACCTGCCCAGGGCAGTCTCCCGGCAACTGTGGTACAGGAGAGGGCGTGTGCACCCTGTACTCCTGATCAGATGAGAAGGAATGGCCTGTATTTCATGCTTGTGAATTTCCTTTCTCTTTTTCCTGTGTGTGTGCTCAATCATTCAGTCTTCTCTGACTCTTTGCGACCCTTTGGACTGCAGCCTGCCAGGCTTCTCTGTCCACCGGATTTTTCAGGTGAGAATGGAAACACTATCTTCACTGACTCACAGTCATCTTGCAAAGCTAAAGGAATCAGCTGTAGGATGAAGCCCACAGTGGCTGGTGCAGCAGAGAGAAGGAACCGACCAACCAACCCTGGAGATTGGATCGGTTTAAGAGGATTATGGTTTTAAATAAATATGCAAGCCCATATAGGCAAAGTAAAAGCATAAATAAGTCAAGGAATCGTTCTAGGGTGAGGCCCTTTAAAAACAGCTTAAACAACACCATAGTTGACACTGCTGAGTGCTTTACAAGCCACACAATTTTCTAAGCATTCTGCATATTATCTCATTTAATCTTCCTAATAACCCTATGAAGTAAAAACTACTGTTGTCTCCCTTATACAAATGAGAATATCAAGGTGCAGAAAATTAATCCAGTTATTCAAGGTTAAGTGGCAGAGCCAGGAAATCTGACTGCAGAGCCTGGTACTAAATCATTACATTGCACTTTTAAAGGAGAGTCCTTTCTAAGACGACATGAATACAGAAAAACCTGCTAAGAAACATGCATGAGGGGCAGGCTCACTTAACATTTCCTCTGCACCATTCTCCAGGGATATTATGACAGTCAAATATGATGATTTATAACCATCACCTTTATCATCATCAATATTCATCTAAAATTTATAAATATCACATATTTGTTCCCATAGACCTGAGAATAAAAATTTAACCTTTCCGAGCCTCCGTTTACTCATTTTTTTAAATGAGGATTTTCGAACAAAAAGCTTCTCTCAGCAATTATATCATTCTAAGCGATGCTTACAAGAGTTCCAAACCAATATCCGAGTATTTGATCATCAGAGATTTGTAGAGTTCTAGGTGCCAAAGATTATAATACAGCGTCTAGTCCATACTCCAAACAGAAATATATAATGTCATCATTGTTAAAACTGCACAATAAAATACCTTTCCTTCTCCATTTTTACTATACATATAACCCTCTAAATGTTAAACTGTATAACCTCTAAATGCTGACTGGTAGAAGAAAAGTTAAGATTTGTTTTGTAAGGGTTACCTAGATTAAATTAAATCAAGGACAATGGGCCAAATTGGTCAGAAAAAAAAAAAATCTCTATAAGGAAAAATATACTGAGCTTCCTGGGTGCCTGGAACAGGGGGTTAGTGTTCTAGACCAAACCATCCTGGGATCAGTTCCCGCCCAAAGGCTATATACAACCAGACCTACTAAACCCATCCCCAGGAGCTGACTGTGGCTTAGATTATGAACTCCTTATTGCAAAACTCAGACTTAAATTGAAGAAAGTAGGGAAAACCACCACTAGACCATTCACATATGATCTAAATCAAATCCCTTACGACTATACAGTGGAAGTGACATATAGATTCAAAGGATTAGATCTGATAGACAGAGTACCTGACGAACTATGAACAGAGGTTCATAAGATTGTACAGGAGGTAGTGATTAAAACTATCCCCAAGAAGAAGAAATGCAAAAAGGCAAAATGGTTGTCTGAGGAGGGCTTACAAATAGCTTAGAAAAGAAGAGAAAGGCAAAGGAGAAAAGGAAAGATATACGCATCTGAATGCAGAGTTCCAAAGAATAGCAAGGAGAGAAAAGAAAGCCTTCCTCAGTGATCAGTGCAAAGAAATAGAGGAAAACAATAGAATGGGAAAGACTAGAGATCTCTTCAAGAAAATTAGAGATACCAAGGGAACATTTCATGCAAAGATGGGCACAATAAAGGACAGAAATGGAATGGACTTAACAGAAGCATAAGATATTAAGAAGAGGTGGCAAGAATACACAAAAGAACTATACAAAAAGATCTTAATGACCCAGAAAACCATGATGGTGTGATCACTCACCTAGAGCGAGACATCCTGGAGTCCAAAGTCAAGTGGACCTTAAGAACATCACTACGAACAAAGCTAGAAGAGTGATGGAATTTCAGCTGAGCTATTTCAAGTCCTAAAAAATGATGCTGTGAAAGTGCTACACTCAATATGGCAGCAGATTCAGAAAACTCAGCAGTGGCCACAGGACTATAAAAGGTCAGTTCTCATTCCAGTCCCAAAGAAAGGCAATGCCAAAGAATGTTCAAACTACCACACAATTGCACTCATCTCACATGCTAGCAAAGTAATGCTCAAAATTCTCCAAGTGAGGCTTCAACAGTATGTGAACTGAGAACTTCCAGATGTTCAAGCTGGATTTAGAAAAGTCAGAGGAACCAGAGATCAAATTGCCAACATCCGCTGGATCATAGAAAAAGCAAGAGAACTCCAGAAAAAGATCTACTTCTGTTTCATTGACTATGCTAAAGCCTTTGAGTGTGTGGATCACAACAAACTGGAAAATTCTTCAAGAGATGGGAATACCAGACCACCTGACCTACCTACTGAGAAATCTGTAAGCAGGTCAAGAAGCAACAGTTAGAACTGGACATGGAACAATGGACTGGTTCCAAATTGAGAAACGAGTATGTCAAGGCTGTATACTGTCACCTGGCTTATTTAACTTATATGCAGAGTTCAGTTCAGTTCAGTTCAGTTGCTCAGTCGTGTCCGACTCTTTGTGACCCCATGGACTGCAGCACTGTAGGCCTCCTTGTCCATCAACAACTCCCGGGAGTTTACCCAAACTCATGTCCATTGAGTCAGTGATGCCATCCAACCATCCCATTCTTTGTCGTCCCCTTTTCCTCCCACCATCAATCTTTCCCAGCCATGAAACTAAAAGAAGCTTGCTTCTTAGAAGTAAAGTTATGACTAATCTAGATAGCATATTAAAAAGCAGAGACATACTTTATCGACAAAGATCCCTGTAGTCAAAACTATGGTTTTTCCAGTAGTCATGTATGGATGTGAGAGTTGGACCATAAAGAAAGCTGAGCGCCAAAGAACTGGTGCTTTTGAACTGTGGTGTTGGAGAAGACTCTCGAGAGTCCCTTGGACTTCCAGGAGATCAAACCAGTCAATTCTAAAAGAAATCAGTCCTGAATATTCATTGGAAGGACTGATGGTGAAGATGAAACTTCAATACTTTGGCCACCTGATGCAAAGAACTGACTCACTGGAAAAGACTCTGGGAAAGTCTGAAGGCAGGAGGAGAAGGGGATGAAAGAGGATGAGATGGTTGGATGGCATCACCGACTGGATGGACATGAGTCTGAGCAAACTCCAGGAGTTGGTGATGGACAGGGAAGCCTGGTGTGCTGCAGTCCATGGGGTCACAAAGAATCAGACATTACTGAGCGACTGAACTGAACATACCCACCCCCCAGTTCAAGCCACCCTGAGCCTTTCAACTTCTGGCCAGGCCTGAGGCTCATGAGGAAACTGTAACCAACGGAGATTCCTGGAGTGCATCCCCTCAGGCTCTGAGTCAGTAAGTCTGGAGTGAGGCCCCGGCCCCATTTTAACAGACCCGGGACAGTCCTCAGCTGACACCTGGAGCCACACCAAGCAGAATCTACCCCCCACCCCACTGCCAGCCCATCTGGAGCTCCCCGGGAAGAACAGAGCTTCAGCAAGGCAAGTGTTTTGCAAACTGCTCCCTCTAGGGCCCAAGAGCACGTCTGAATCCTCCAGAAACAGTTTTATTTGCTAAATAAGCGCCTAAACGCCTATGGGTGGAGTCGTGCTGAAAAATCCCATTATTAGGATTTAAAAGCGTGTTTAATTTAAGAATACTTTGGAGGCAAAAATTCAAGCTTTCTCACAGCTCTGAAAAGGACTGAAATACTATGCTGCTAATTAGTAATTGTGATGGACCCAGCTGTGGAGATGAAGATTTTGGGAACTCTTTCAGAGAGGTACAATTAGGACAACTCTCTAACGCCCTTGTGATAAAAGCGGGTGGTTTTCTGTAACAGCCTTTTTAATGGAACAACGTGCCAGAGTTTCTAATTTCTGGTAAAGTACAAGATGCCAAAAATAAGTATCTGAAGGAATATAATGAATTTTAATAAAACTTCAAAAAGTATGCAAATTCTAGACTTTTTGTTTCCCTAGAGCCCATTTCCAGTTATCCACTAAGCTTCAGGCAACCAACTACATCACCAGAGCTTCTAACCATGGCGATGCTCCCACTGGGGGCCAGATACTTCTTTCTTGTGTATAGCGAGAGGGGCAGGGCACAGAGCTAAGCACATCGTTCCGTGAAGCTCTACACCACACATGTCTGTGTGTCAGATGCTGTTGGCTCCTTTCACAGATTCAGGACTAAGACATAGGTCAACAGTTAACTGACTTGCCTAATGGCACGTTTTTTTTAGTGGCAGAGGCAGGGTTTGAACCTGGATCTACATGCTCTTACCACTAAGCTTCTCTGTGGCTTTTCTGAGGGGTGGGGGGTGGGGCGCTCCTCCTGTTTCCATGTGGTAGGACCCCCCATTAGTGTGACTCCACAGGCTTCACTTCTCTCTGCTCCCTTAACTCATTCTTCCGAGGGGTGGGGGTGGCGATTGGATGGGGAGGGCCGACTCACCTGACAGGTGAACTAGGAGAAGGAACTGGGCATGCCCGCACACTCTCTCCTGGGTCTGGGGTCTCCACCCCCTCCTGCGATGAATCACCATAGGGAAGCCTGCAGTGGTCAGAATTCTGCATGCAGCTGGGTGGTGGGTATGTTTAATTCTGGGGGCACTGCAAGAGTAAGCCATACTCTCCAGAGTTTTTACTAGTTATATTGCTGATTTTTGGTTCTCCATCTATCTGTTTGTCTCTACCTCTCATTTCATTCCAAACTGGAGCAGCAAACAGGGCTGTCATTGTGAACCCCTCTCAATACTCAATCCTGAGCACGATGCTTGGCACACATACTTTCTCTATACATATGGTAGACCTAGCTCTCCCAGGCTGGGATCTGACAAGGATTTACTCAGCTCTCACATAATCCTTTCAGGTTCATGACAAATGCCTGGATTCCTCTCTTTGACACTTTTTAAAAATCAGGTTTTAAAGGAACAGGTCAACTAATGTGTCCCCAGCCATCAATGGGTCCTCCCGACTCCTTGATGGAGATCCCTGGAGCAAAGGAGATGGACCGGGCACAGAAAGGTTCGGGGAAACAGTTCCATAAACAACCACTGAGAGATGGTTGCGTCTATTCCTCCATGTAATTCTCTTTCTTCCTCTAAGAAATAACACTGCATTTGCCAACATTCTGCCATTCAAAATGTTAAAGAAACCATGAGAACAAAGTCCTGAAGACTTACCAATTTTTCCAATGAGGTTATTTTGAAGATAGAGGATTTTTAAATCCCGGCACCACTTGTCAATATGCTCTAGTCTTTCTATTTCTTGCTGATGCAAGGAGAGTTCCTCCAGGGAAAAAATTATACAGTCATTGTGCTCAGCATTCCGTCTAATGAGATCTTCTGTGACTGAAAGAAAATGTGTTACGTATTACATCTCCATCTCCATTAATATTAAGCTGTTAACGCACTGGTTTTTCCTCCAGTGCGATGTGAATTCTCCAGGCCCAAGTCATTTTTCTGAAGGAAAGAGATCAGAGAAGTGCTGCCTCCTGTTGGGAGTTTTTATGACACTGGCGTGACTTGGAAGAAAGGCGATGACACATTTTGTCTTAGGCTGGAATCTACTTACATTTCACTGGATGGATGGCGATCAAGTTGATCGATAATGACCATGAGGATTGGGATCTTGAGGTGGTATCACATCAAACTGGGTGAGACCCACTAAGTAATCCAAGACAGAGGCATGGCACAGCTGACAGAGGGCAAAAACAGGAAAGCATCTCCATTCAGTAGCCACAACCATTCCGTAAGGAAAGGGTCACTCACTCATTCATTCATTCAACTGGTATTTATTTAACTAGAGTGGAAGAGACAGAAGAGAAATAACCCCAGATTTTACAGGACAGTCTTATAAAGCAACCACCACTGGATCTGTTTCCAGGAGGAATGAGAAAAGCTGATCGAAGAAGGAGGGGTTGCAAGAGCCCTAATCCCCACCACCACCCCCCCCGACAAGAGTGATGCATAGCACTGGGTTGGCCTGATGCCACAGGCCAGGAACATATGATGATGGTGGTACCAAGGGACTGGAGACAACACTTGGGTCCACAGTTGCAGCCAAGAACAGGATACGAATCCTCTTTACGGTTGGGTTGTAAAAACTTTGGGTTGGCCAAAAAGTTTGTTCAGCTTTTTCTGTAATATGGAAAGCCCAAACGAACTTCCTGGCCAACCCAATATGTAATAAAAACAAGGAGGCAGTCACAATGGAGAATACTTGTACTTTCCAGTGCTATTAAAAAACTATGAATCCATTTGAACCCTCACATTTTAGGTGGAATATGGAAATAATCACATTCATCCCACCAGATAATAAAGATTCTCCTCTTGCCATTTATAGGGTGCCAAGCATTGTCCTAAATGCTTCGCGTATGAACATGTGAGTAGGGACCATTGTTATTTACATTTGTTAGATAACGACTTGAGGCTCAGAGATTTTAAGTAACTTGCCCAGGGTCTAGCTATTACAGTAAGTGCTAGAGCCAAGTGACCGTGTGCTCTGAACCACCATGCTCCAATGCCCCAAGTGTGAGCAAAAAAGAGCCTCTCAAAATGTCTCAGGCTTCCTGAACACACAAGCTTCTCTAGTGGACATAGAGCTCTCCAGCTGCCCCTCTTCTGCGTCACATCTTACAAGTGAAGTCTGCCTTTTTTAAACAATGTGAAAACGTGTACAAACTCCATCACTTGTGTGCAGTTAGCTGAACCCTCTGCTACGTCTGGTGGTGGGAGGCGGAGTTGCGTGTAACGACAGTTCTTTGGAACCGTTGGGCAACGCAGAGGCTGAGAGATTCAAATAACATACCCGGGGGATGTGCCTGCTGCTCTAAGCTTTTTGGCTCAACTAACAGTAGAGATGTGTTTCCCAGGTAGCACAGTGGTAAAGAACTTGTCTGCCAAGCAGGAGACATGGATCCTATCCCTGGGTTGGGAAGATTCCCTGGAAAAGGAAATGGCATCCCACTCCAGTATTCTTGCCTAGGAAATCCCATGGACAGAGGAGCCTGGTGGGCTACAGTCCATCGGGTCGTAAGAGTCAGATACGACTGAGCGACTGACCATGTGACAGCAGAACTGGCAGCAAGCTAGGTCCTGGGGGGTGGGGGCAGGCCAAAGAGGTGGGTAGGAGGCTAATGGGGCAGCCTCCGCAGCCCTGGCTTGCTGGGATCCCTACTGCAGGCTGCACTCTGCCGTCTCTGGACACCACTGCTGTCATTAAACTGGCTTAAAAAGACCGCTCTAGTCAAGGAAAAGAAAGATAATACACATTCTGAAAACCAAATTTTTAAGAGAAGGGAATTAAAACTACTCTCCCCACCTACCACTACCAAAGTTGGTTCTAACAGCTTGAATCAACTGGGGACAAATGGAGAGAGCCAAGTTGAGGTCACATCAAAGCTGCTGTGTAAAGTCAACCATATTACCTGCCTCTGCAGTTGATCTCCAAGAATGCTCTTCACAAGGTTGCAACATGGGTTAAGGGGTTGGGATGACTCTACGGATGTTACGTCAGCTAACTTGATGAGACGTGGAAGTGATGGACTGCTATGATGCAGACGGACCCTCGATGACTAATAGTGTGAATGTGAGTTAAATGACACAAATCCATGGGGCAGGAAGTGGACTTTTGAGGCCTTGCAGCCATTAGACCTGGACTCAATGGGCCGGGAGGACAAGCCCTTCCAGAGCCCGTGCGCTCCCCTGCAGACCGTTGCCCCTGGGTGGAGCAACAAGGAAATCCTCTGCCTCCAAGTCCAACACTGGCTGCTTCTCCAGGCCACACCATCGGGCACACATTCCCTCACCCAGAGGTGTCCAAGGAGTGGCTGCTTTCTGGGGACATGGATGGCTTGGAAGTGTTGGCTGAAGTGTCTGCCCTCATATCTCATATGTCGGCAGGAAGGACCAGGCTAGAGCCAGGGATGGGAAGAGGAGGGAGATGTGGGCAGGGGAGCTGGCACAGAACCCAAGGACTCTGAGAAACTTATACTGAATGCAGCCTTCTGGGTTGTTATGAAGGTATACTCGTCAAGGAAAGAAGGTGCATTTTATTTAGCAGTTTGATGTATAACTTGATACATGGGCCTCCACTTACATTTCTGCCCCAGTTCCCCAGTTGCCCTGGCTGAAGGCTTGTTTGGGTATCTAGCTTGAAGACACAGCCTAACTCGAACCCTGCAAGAGCTGTCATCTAAGGATATGGTTAAGGTGAATGTGTGCAGGGCATTCCGATTGCATCTGGTGAAGCCTCACCTGGTCTCTGGCCTGAGGCAGCTACAATAGCATCTGCACAGGCCACGTGGGGCCTCCAGGGGATACGAAAGGTGTCACAGGGTCCTCTTGCTCTACAGTTGTGCAGGCTTTTCTGATCTGTCCAACCCTGGAGACTTGCTGGTCTCTCCAACTGCTGACTGAGTTCCCACTGATGTCAAATGTCCTTCCTGTGTTCTCTTGCTGCCCGTGTCTTAAAAATCTAAGAGATCCTTTTTATTATGCTATTATGTGTGTGAATGGGATCATTTGCCTGCAATTATCAAATCCTCCCTTTCAGATGCATGTTGACCTTAGGAAGGAACTATGTTGATCCGTATCTCCTAATCATGAGAATTAAGATGATAAAAATCACTCCTAGTTGAAAGCGGTATGGAGGGGTGGAGGAGTTGGCATAAATAACAAATTTACACACACACACACACACACACACACACAAAACATGGGAGAGGAGGGGCTAAGGTTCATTCAGCATAACTGGGTAGTTTCACCCAATGGCAACAATCATACACAACTAGGATAGATTAAAAGAAAATGGAAAATCACAGAGGAAGGTGGAGAACAACAAATAATCATATGGTATTGGAGAACATGCCAAGGCACTTACTACATAAAACATATTGCTTTCACTTCCTTATTTGGGGAAAATTCAAACAGTAGAATACAGGACTCAGATAGACACGGAGAAGTATCTCACCTATAGAAGGCCGTAACCAATATCTGAATGAGCGGTTGATGAAGGATACCGACAGTTATAACCACAGATTCATACTCATCTCCCTAAAAGAAAAAGGTTTAATGGAAACTGATGCACTCACAGAGGCTTCTTTTCAATTCCTTAATATGACTGGGTTCTCGATACCTCAAGAGAGTATCCACGAAAAGACCCTAGAGGGTGGGGGCAGGGCAGAGGGCAGGAGGAAAGGTTTTGGGGAATATCAGAGGTTGTCCTGCTGTGTTTGCTATGACAGAGCTTTTCAGTGTATTGAACAAGGTTCTAGAAACTCACAGAGCCAGCAATGCAGTGTTTGTCCTTCCGGCTTTGTATCATGTTTTGTAAACAACTCACCCTTTCTTACCAGGGTAAAGTAAAATCAGTAATGTATGCTTAAGGCAGATTCTGTAGAATTTTTAAACATCTTGAAAAAGCAGCAGATACACACATAAAGAGAGCTTTAACATAAATAACACAGAAAGGGGCTGTTGCTGTTGTTTAGTCTCTCAGTCGTGTCCATCTCTTTGCAACTCCATGGACGTAGTCCAACAGGCTCCTCTGTCCATGGGGTTTCCCAGGCAAACATACTGGAGTGGGTTGCCATTTCCTTCTCCAGGGGATCTTTCTGACCCAGAGACCGAACCCGTCTCCTGCATTAGCAGGCGGATTCTTAATCACTGAGCCACCAGGGAAACCCAAATGAAGGGGTCACAGATAGGTAAAGATTTCATCTTGTAGCACCTAAACTTTTTCCTGTTCTTGTTTTCCATGGAAATTTTTAGGAACAGGATTTCTCAGTCACTTGCCCTGCCTTTTATTACTGACTCAGGGTTCTCTGAGTGTTGGTGGTCCCAGTGATCCCCGCATGCCTTAGAGGCAGTGACACAGTGTGCGGGGCAAGGGCAGAAGGATCCAGAAAGTACCGTGAGTGCAAAGGAGGGAGGGACCCACGCTACTGAGTGACAGAAGAAGGTCAGACAGGGCATTATGGAGGAGAAGCCTGGGCTGAATCCTGAAACGTGAGTAGACATGTGCCAGATGTACAGTAAGGAAAGCACACCACAGGCCCTGACAGATGCTACGAGGTCCCCAGCTCCCCGCTTCTGGCCTGAAGATTACTTCCTGCTGCTGGGAGGGCAGCCCTCAGCTGCCCACTTTCTTTGAAGTCATCCCAGCTGCAGAGACATCTCAACCAAAATCATGCCCCCTTTCCCAGGAAAGCCTGATTGATGTGGGGCTATAAAGGCCCAGCCTTCTCACCCCAACTTGGGAAAAACCAGAGGTCCGTCCAAGTTCAGAGGTCCTTTCACAAGCTCCAGGTTGGTTAGCTAAGGCCTTTGTTAAGATGCATCCCAATCCGATTTCCCTCTGTGCCCAATCCGGCTTTCTTGTCAAGTGACACTTCCTCATATGCTTCCTGCACACTAGCCTCCATTGAGAAGTCTGTCTCCTGGGGAACCCAGCCTGGAAGAGTGGACCCTGCAGGTGGTACACAAGCACAGCCACTGCCTTACACAGAGCACTCACTGCCTGTTCCCCACTGACAGTAGCCTCACACGGTAGAAGGTGTGAGCTAGGTCCCTGGGTCCTCTTTCCTAAGGACCATCAAATCAGCCCAATAGGAGGGTTCTATGCTCATGACCTAATCACCTCCCAAAGGCCTCACCTCCTAATAACATCACCTTGAGGGTCAAGGTTTCAACTTACGAATTTCCGTGGGAAACAAACATTCGGTCTACTGCAAATGGATACTAGTGGAAGGGAACCTACTGATAAGAGTGATGCAATCAGGCATTAGAGAAATACAGGGGAAACTGTAACTTAAAGGAAGATTGTATTGGGGTGGCTACCACTGAAAACACAATTGACAAGGTAAGGCTGAGAGTGACAACCGAACATTAAAAGCTAATTGTGAACACCAGACTACTATGTTGGTAGCAAATAAAGACGTTTTCTCCCTGAAAGTGAAGGACAGAGAGAGCTGAGAACCAGGACGGGGACTAAATCATTAGAGAAGCAGAGCCTTCAGGTTCCAGACACGCTGGGGTCACAGGCACAGGAGTTAGCTTTCAGCCTATGGTAACTAAAAACCAAGACAAAATATAGGAAAGTAATTTTGTTTTTTTAAACTTGTCATTGAGAAGTTAAAAGGAAAAAAGTATTTTGAACAGAATATAATGTGAAAAAAATAACCAGTATATCAAAATCTGTGCGGAACAGCTAAAACATAACTTGGAAGATATTTATAGCACTAAATGCCTATAGCAAGAAAGAAAAGAGGTCCCAAATATCCGCTTCCTGTTTGAGAAACAGATCCCAAGATGACAGAGATGCTGGAATGAGCACACAAGAACCTTCCAGCAGTTGTGCTGGTTTCCTACAGCTGCAACAACAAATCACCACCAACTTAGCTATTGACAGTGCCACAGGTCAGAAGTCAGATATGGGTCTCGTCTACCTGATATCAGGGTGTCAGGAGGATTACATTCCTTTCTGGAGGTTCCAGGGGAGGACCCGTTTTCTTGCTTATTTGAGTTGTTGGCGGAATTTGGTTCCTTACAGTAACTGGACTGAGTTCCTCATTTTATTGCTGATTCTCAGCTGAAAGCCCCCCAGATTACAGCAACTTCAGCAGCTCAGAAGTTTCTGCCTCCCCAGCTCAAGAAGTTCTCTTGAATTCTATCCCCCTTTACCGCAGCAGGAAAGTGCCTCTAGATAGAAAAGTGAGGCAACAGTGGGGCACGACTTTTGCATTTCCCTTCTCGCAAGGAGCACAATTGTGTCCCACCGGTTGTTCCTAAAAACAGCTATCTTATATATGCTGCCCAATTTCACAGTTGTTTACAGAGGAAGATTAACTCCAATACCAGTCACTCTATTAGTGTGCAGAAAGAAGCCCTAAAATGCCTCATTTTTATGACTAAGCACTTTAACCAAGTTTCTCCAATGGCCTGTCTCAAGACAGCTTCTGTGGTACTTATTTCATACTGTTACAGGGAGGATTAAGTGTCCTATGCATGTAAAGTATTCAGCAGGGTTATGGAACACTCTCCAAGGAGGACTGGATAAAGACAAATTATGCACAAGTTTAAATTTTCAATGTTCAAGTGTGCTGTCTGAGCAATTGCACTGTGACCACTCATATAAACTTAAATGAATATAATAGTCAAAGTATTTTAATTTTCTTAAGGCAGAGAACATGTGCCAAACCATTCCTCTTTAAGTTACATTAATGAATAATTACAGAAAGGAAATAGCTGTTCCAGCCGTAAAGCAATATATTATCAAATAAGTTAAAAACAAAGTTAAGCAAATCAGCACAGCATGACTAAGCGATTTTCACTCACTCCATAAAAAATAAAACAAACTAAAAGCCTTCTATTTATCCATAATTGTTTTTTCTTATTTCTGAAACTTTGTTTATGTGCTTAGTATGTAAAGCTGAAGAACTGATGCTTTTGAACTGTGGTGTTGGAGAAGACTCTTGAGAGTCCCTTGGACTGCAAGGAGATCCAACCAGTCCATCCTACAGAAAATCAGTCCTGAATATTCATTGGAAGGACTGATGTTGAAGCTGAAATTTCAATACTTTGCCCATCTGATGCAAAGAACAGACTCATTTGAAAAGATCCTGATGCTGGGAAACATTGAAGGCTAGAGGAGAAGGGGACGGCAGAGGATGAGATGGCTGGATGGCATCACCGACTCAGTGGACATGAGTTTGAGTAAACTCCGGGAGTTTGTGATGGACAAGGGAGGCCTGGCATGCTGTAGTCCACGGGGTCACAAAGAGTTGGACACAACTGAGCTACTGAACTGAATTGACTGATGTAAATCTATGAAATTTCTTTAAAGGATGCTTTTTTTGGAAGTCCATTTTTCATCAAAAAGCTTTTTCTGGTGTAGTTAAAATGTTTATAAAAAGCATTTCTCAATTATTCATAGGTGTGTGATGAACAAGCCATACGATATCAACAATGTATCTCAGCTTGAAATTGGGACTTCCCTGGTAGTCCAGTGCTTAAGACTCTGAGCTTCCAATGCAGGGGGCTTGGGTTCAATCCCTGGTTGGGAGACTAAGATCCTACATGCTGCTAGGTGTGATCAAAAAAAAAAAAAAATAGAGCTTGAAATTAATGGTAAACAATACTGCCCACCAAATAAATTAGGACTTAAAAGTAGGAAACAGATTTAAAGGATTTGTTATAAGCAGCTGATGAAGTCTACAATATAACAGGCAATCCATTAAGAGGATGATTCTAATTGGAGTTTCCTATTCAAGGTGAACCGAGAGGAATTAATATAAAACTGATTTTTCCTCTATGTGCCTTTAAGAAAATGCAGACACTATGAAAGGCCACTGGGCTGGACCTCAAATTGAATGCTAACCTATCACATAATAAGTATAAAGTTTGAGACCAGATGCTTAAACCTTCTGCATAACAGAGTCCATCTATATAGTTTTAAAGATGGTGTGAACTAGAGACCACTGAGCATCCTTCCAGCAATAACATCCTACGGCTTTGAGCGTACTTAACTTCCCCTGGCAAATGCATACACAGATCACATCTTAGAGACTAGCCACCCTAATTTGATAGTCACAGTAATATCAATACAAAATGAATTCAATATTAAGAAAGGAGTTCTTTTTTCTGTAAGCCATAATCTATACCAGATTAAAAGTGTAGAGAGGCACTAATTCTTTCATTTTCCCCTAGCCACTGCTCCCAGGCTTGACCTTGCTCTCTCTGGGCAGACATCAACACTAAAAGTAATTTCTTTGACTTTCAACATGAGAGCTCACACCACGGCCTCTCTTATCCTCATCAGACCTTCCCTTACTCTCAGGAGACAGTGTAGCAATAGATTAAAGAAAGCCAGCTCTGTTCAGGTTCACATCCCAGATACGTTGTTGACTGTGTGACAGTTAGCAGGTTGCTTAACCTCTCTGTTCTTCAGATTCCTCAACTGCAAAATGGAGGTAGTGTCTGTATCACAAGATTTTTGTGAGAACTCAAGGAGTTAACACAGAGATACCACTCAGAACATTGCCTAGCAGGCGGCAAGTACATGACAATCTTAAGCCCTTATTATCATCTTCTCTCGGAAGCTCAAGTTTTTTCTTCTGATGTAGAGAGTTCAGAACTGTGGAAAGGGCAGTAAAAGTCAAGGATCTTGTATCTTAGTTTTTTATTCCATCATGACTGATATTTTAAAATAAGTGTTGGCCTTCTTCCTCAAAGGGAGAAGCTCCAAGAGGGCTGGCCCACCTCTGTTTGTTCACCACTGCACCCTCAACACCCAACACAACATGTGTCAGTGTGAGTCGCTCAGTCGTGTCCGACTCTTTGTGACCCCCTGGGCTGTAGCCCGCCAGGCTCCTCTGTCCATGGAATTCTCCTGGCAAGAACACTGGATTGGGTTGCCATTTCCTTACTCCAGGGGATCTTCCTGACCCAGGGATCGAACCCAGGTCGCCCATATTGCACGCGGATTCTCTTATCGTCTGAGCCACAGGGTAGGAACTCCAATAGAGTCTGATACGTTAATGATTTAACAGATGAAGGTGGACAGGACTCACAGGCAGAGGGCAAAGGATTAATCCATGGAAAAGTAAAAAATGTTGATAAGCAAAAAAGAAAACCATGGGATGGGGATAAGGGAAGGGAGAGGAAATAACACTCACAAGATTTGGGACAGTGTAAACATTTAAAATCACCATCCCCTTTCCACCACCAGACTGTCAGCTCTTCCAGGGAAAATACCCCACCATCTACCACGGTCTCTTGATTTAGAAGTATTCACTATGACACTCCTACAGTAAGTGATAAATTCAGGGTAACTGTATAAAAGTGCTATTTGGAAAGGTCAAAGATAGTGTCGGTATTGGAATAGTTCAACCTGAAATAATTGGTGCAGTCTAAAATATAAGTCACTTGTTAATTCTGCCACTTCACGGTCTCTTGGTATTTTCATAATCACACGTACAACACTGACTGTAAACAGGGACTGTTACTGCCTTCATTTTGGAGGTGGGGAAGCCTCACAGCTGGTGGCAGCAAGGTGGAGGAGGTAAGGCTCTGGGGTCGTGTCCCTCAACCACGAGGCTACGCTTTGCTCCCAATGTGGCTCAAAGACAGCGACAGCCCACACTGCAGGCAAGGGGATGCGCGGGCTCGCACCCGCCGTTGTCTGACGCCAAGACGCTTAGACTTTCCACGAGCCCTCCATCAAGTTCCATGCCTTTCTCCCCCAGCCCCACGCCTGCCCCACTTTACAGATCGGAAACCTGGGCCTCGCCGGGGTCAAGCAGCCCAACCAGTGGGCGCAGGGCCTGCTCCAGCCGGGTCTGCTGACGGCCAAGGGCGGGAGGGGCTGGGGTCCGCGGGCAGAAGGGGCACCGAGGGTCCCGAGAGGCCCGGGACGAAGCCCAGAATGGGGACGATCGAGGGCGGAAGGTGGGAGGGGGCGCTTACTCCGTCCCATGTCGCCCCTCGAGGGTCGCGGGCCCGGGAAGCTTCACCAGGACCCGCCAGGACTCCCCGGCTGCCTCGCAGTCGCTCCTCCGCGCGTCCGTACCTGGGAGCCATGGCAACGGGGACTCTACGGAGGCCGCGCGGGGCCAGGCGGGACCGCGTTTCTCGACTCTGGAGGAACCTGGAGGAGGGTCTACCCCAGAGAGAAGACCGGGCTGCCCCGCAACCCAGACCGAGTCCTCCTCCACGGCCCCACCCTCCACCTCGGCAGACTGCTTCCCTGACCCCAGATCAGCTGGCCAAACTAAACACAGAACCACAGGACGCTGTTTTCCTGAGGGGAGCTGCCTCCTGAGTCCCCTTAGCCTGTCCTTTGCTATTTTCTCTTTGTATTTGATTTAAGGCCTTCCACACCGGAATTGGCCCACACTCCGGTTTCCTAGAGGTGTGACCTTAAACTTCTTTAACCTTAATTTCCACCTGTTAGATGAGTACTGATAGTAACCTCCAAGGATCATTGTGAAGCTTTAATGAAATAATTTAAGTGAATGAAAGACACTTAAAAAAAAAAAGCCGACTCAGTATTTAGGGGATCGAGCAAGCTACTCAGGAAAAGTGCCCCATTCTCTGAAATAACTTCTTCATCTTGAGATGTTTTGACGGAAATCAAGAGTAAGAGATCCTTCTTATAAGAGGAAGGTCGTAGACTGTTTGACATTCTGGTGGAATAGAGAAGAAATGTGGGTGATAAAACAGGGAAACCAGGAATATTTACTTCCCAATTTGTTATGGGCCAGGCTGGGATGGTTACGCTGTGTCCTTTCTCCACCCAGCATCACAAGACACTGTGTGTCTTAGAATCGGAGGACCCGTGGGTCACACAGGACAGGTGTGCAGTATGCCCTGATTGTTACAGTCCACTGATGGAAAGGGAAATTGGGAAATAAATCACAGTGTGACAGCTCCAAGTGCAGTCAAGTTCATTTCATTCCAACTGAATATGGTAGTTTAAAAAGCCTTGGTGTGTGTCTGCTTATGCAAACCATTATTCAAAATAGACTTGTTTCTTTGGCTCTTGGAAATGTAACAAGATGAGCGGGACTTCCTGAGAAAACTGCTGCAACATATTCTATATTTAAGTAGAAATAAATTTTAAAGAGGGTTTTAAAAAATTCTGGTAACAGCAAAACAGGCCTCCTACTTCTTTCGTGCTGGCTACATTCCAAGGACATTGACCTAGAAAGTTATTGGGTTCTTATTATATAATTCAGTATTTTTATGATGTGTAACTAATACTTTGGTTACAACTCCATTGCATTAATTAACTTTGCATTAATTTTCCTTCTGAAGAATTTCCTCATTGCAGCTTTATAACAAGTAAACCAGTCTTCCATGCTTACCAGCACTTACAGTTTCATGTTCTTCCTTTCTTCCTTCTCTAATCCAGAATTTCCCAGTGGTGGATGGGAAGATTTAAACATGCATGGATAGAAATCGGGCTTCCCCAATGGCTCAGCAGGTAAAGAATCTGCCTCCAATGCACGAGACAAAGGAGATGCAGGTTTGATCTCTGAGTCAGGAAGATCCCCTGGAGGAGGAAATGGCAACCCACTCCAGCATTCTCACCTGAAAATTCCCCTGGACAGAGAAGCCTGGAGGGCTACAGTCCATGAGGTCATAAAGAGTTGGACATGACTCAGCGATAAAGCACACATGGATGGGTAGAAATTAAAAGGCAATGTCAATGCCCCTCACCTTGAATCTGGGCATGCTTCTGCCCACTTGAACCAATAGGGTACAGAGAAAGAGGTGCTATGTGATTTGCAGAGTTAGTTCATAAAAATCCATGAAGCTTCCACTTTGCCAAACACTGACTTACGGAGTCCTGAGCTGTCCCATAAGAAGTCTGACTACCCCAAGGCCACCATGCTTGAGAAGCCAAGAATAGGTACCCCCGCCAGCCAAGCCCCAGCCTTCCAGCTCTCCCTGTTCACATGGCAGATACTGAGTGATGCTGTCTTGGACCTTGTAAATCAACCCATCCATCTTTAACTGTAACTGAGTGGCTGATCTCTATCAATGCCACATGGTACAGGAGAATCACCCAGCTGATCCCTGCATGAATTCCTCACCCACAAAATCATGTGATAACTTTGAGAGTAATTTTCATACAGCAGGAGACCACTGAAATGGTGGTTGTAACTGCTGTGGGACATGGACAAGTCTCTTCCCTTGTACTCTTTGGTCAAAGTGGGGGGAAACACACCTAGATTCAAAGGGTGGACAGGCCCCTTCTACTGCATGGTTTTGGAATGGTTTAATGATGTCCAAATAAATCCAGTTTGTTAGTTGCATTTACTTGATTGTAATATGTTTGATTGATCTGTGCAGAATTCTGTAGGAGATGCCTCATTTAGGCAGGAATCTGGACTGGGTGGTTTCTCAGCTGCTCCTTTGAGCAGCTTCAGTCCTCTGAGGTTTTTTTCTCATTAAAGCAGGTGTCAGTGTCCTTGAGCACTAATCTGATACAAATCTGATACAATAGGTTGTCTTTGTTGCTCATGTGCTCAGTCATGTCTGACTCTTTGCAACCCTATGGACTGTAGCCGGCCAGGCTCCTCTGTCCATGGGATTTCCCAAGCAATAATACTGAAGTGGGTTGCCATTTCCTTTTCCAGGAAATCTTCCTGACCCAGGGACTGAACCTGTATCTCTTGCATCTCCTCCATTGCAGGCGAATTCTTTATCACTGAGCCATTGGGGAAGCCTGAGCAAAACAACAGCATTTGATTCTGTTTGCTATTAGAGGCCCAACTCATGGGAAACTCCCAGAAGTAGGGTTTGAAACACCACAGACCTCAAGTCTCCCCCTGACTCCTCCAAGACTATGTGCTGTCCATCCTCTTTGTGCCCAGATCAGCCCACCTTCCTCAGCCCAATTAGGTGGTCTTCAGAGTCTAAAATTCCACACCTATGAATCCTCTTCCTGCTTAACTAGACCAATAATTCTCACCTGAAAAGGAAAGCAGTATAAAACACTGATGTGTGCTTTAAAGCTCATTAATTAAACTGACACCCTTCACTGTCAGAGCAGATGAGTATACAGCTGTTTGAGTAATCCTTCCATTACATCCTACAGCACCCATGGAAAAGGGTTCAGACTCAGCTAGTTGTTGCCATGAAGAGCACAGTCTTACTAGTGGCAGGTCACAATTGAACTCAAGAGTCTTAAAAGATAGAATAAAATATTTTCTTCATTTCCCATGAGGCCAGCCCCTCTTGGTTGGTCATTGGCATGCCCTCTCCCTTTCTGATCTCCTAAAATGTTTCCTTACTTGCCCCTCAGCCCAATCTTTCCCCACTGCCTCCCAACTCCATCCTGCCATGCCCCATGGACATTAGTTGTTTCTGGACCTTCTTCAGCCTCAGTGGTAGGAGACTAAGTCTCCCAGATTCTTCTGAGTAAAGCATCTCTAGCACAGAGTAGAATCTTGCCCACACTGACTGTCACTCATAACCTTATGTTTGAAGCGGACATTTGTTTTGTCTCCATATTTATTCCTCTGGATCTTGTTGGAGGGCAATTCCAGGTGCCAGCTTCCTGATATAGAAGCCAGAGTTACCCACACTACCCTTTTGTTCTATTACCAGGGTCAGTTTTCATTACTCGCAACAAAGAACCCTAACTGATACAACTTTAATGATTATGATGCTAATAGATACCCTTCCACTATTTGGGATAATGAACAGAAACCAAAAGTTAAAGAAGATAGAGGGTTCAATCTTCCCTTTGTTACCATCCAAAGAGCCCAAACCATCAATACACATGTCTATAGAAGGAAGATACATTGATCTCAAAAGGTTGATGACCAAGGATTTTCCTTGATTAGTTTATTTATTTGCTTCAGGCTCAGGAATTCTGTCATTTTCTAGTACCTCCTGGAAGACATGCACTACCCAGGGGTGAAGGCCTAAAAAATTGTATAAAACAGAAAAATAAAAAAATGTATCCACTTATTTAAGTAAACAACAGCTTTGTTCAGTTTGGTGTTAGCACTCCTGGGTTCAGCTCATAGAAGCCCCAAGATTAGTAAGACCTTTATTTGAGAACCACTGAGCTCTATTAGCTATGGACAAGGATATGAAAAAAACGAAATTCACAAAAATTAAAACTATATCCCGAAAAACATTAATCCTGCCTTAATGTAATCTACAAGGATAAACTTGAAATGAGGCCCCTGGGGAAACTGCAAGTAACTGCCAATTTTGCTAACGATAATAAGTTTATTTTAATTGCTAATATATTGCTAATTATTCTAGTTCTAAAATGTTTACTTCACTGTCAGTCATCTTCTTAGATGTATGTTCTTCGAAAAGACTTTGTCATATCAATCAACCCTTTTCAAGTTGGGTGGCAGCTGCTAGAAATGATCTCACCTTCCTTATCACACAGGCACCATTTGTCCTAAGGCAGAAAGAGGCCTTGCCCACAAAAGCTTCTAGAATTCATAACTTCCCATTTCAGCTTAGAGAAAAGTATATGTTCAAAGGTTTTGGTCACATGAACAGAAGACTGACACTGTCTATTCCAAACTCTGATCTTATTATAATCTTTTTATTTGCTCTGTCTCCTCTTATCTACCTGAATGTGTGTCTGTGTTGTGTGTGTATGTGTGTGTGTGTGCATGCCTGCATGTACTCAAATAATTGTTTCAAAAATATGATTTAGTTGGTATAAAAATTTTTCATCTGAGTGAGCATTAAAGGGTCCCATTAACCCATTTATTTATTTATCTTTTAACAAGCATGTATTGAGCCCCTTGAGCTGGGGATACAGTGATGACTGAGATTTAAAGGTTCTGGCCATTCGGAAACTTATATACACATAGGGGGAGACAGACAGTAAGCAAGTGAACAAAGACTACATAAGACATTTTGAGATGATAATATAGATTATGAACAAAAAATAGGAGATGGAATGAGTTCGGGGAAGGGCTACTTGGGCAGCCACACGGGTCACATTTGGGAAGAGACCTGAATGTGAGAAGGAGTCAGTTACATGAAGAACTAAGGGAAGATTTTTCCCAGGAAGAGAGAAGAGGTAAAGCTCTCAGATGGTGAGAACCCTGCCCTGCTAAAGGAATGGAGAAATGTGGCTGGTGTGATGGAACAATTGAGCAAAGAACAAGGGTTAAGGGGTAGGAAGGAGGCTGATAATCATGTAGGACCTTGTAAGGCTTTTATTCCAAATGTGATGGACATAGACACATATAGAGACCACGTGAAGACCCAAGGATGAGATGGCTGTCTACAAGCTAGGATCAGATCCTTCCCTCCCTGCCCTGGGAAGAAACCAAGCCTGCTGACGTTGATTTTGGACTTCTAGCCTCCAGAGCAATTGAGAAGATACTTTTCTCTCCTTTAAGCCTCCCAGTTTGTGACACGTCATTACATCAACCCCAGCAAAGTAATATAGGAGTCAAGGAGGACTGTTGAATTTGTTATTAAGAAAGCCAAAAAATGGAATTGCCATGAACGGACATGGTGAGGTCAGTGGATAGGGAAGATTTGGAGGAGGTAGGATTCAGAAGCTCTGTTTTGCACGTGTTAAAATTGAGGTATATTTTAGACATCCAGGTGGAAATTGTGAGAGGTCAACTGAGTATGTGAATGTGGAGCAGAAGTCCAAGCTGGAGACAGAGTTGGAGAGGTCACAGTTTGTAGAGGTGTTTACACTTGCATGCATGGATAAGATGCTCTGGAAAGGGGTTTAGACATAGAAGAGGTCCAAGGACAAAGCCGAAGAAACTCTAAAATTTGAAAATTGGTGTATGTGGAAGAATTAGCAAAGGAGATGTGGAGTCCTGCCCCAAGGTCACAGGTGTGAGGCCTGGTACTAAGGCCACAGAAGTAGAGCCCAGAATCAAGGTCACCCCGAAGTTGACTGAGCCACTTTGTAACCATTGCCAAAAGGCCCCCCTGATCATCACCAGCCAGCTTCTTGACCCCAAATTAAACAAGAATGACCACCTCAGTAGTCACCCTATAGCACCATAACTGATTACCTAACATCAGCCTTCTGGCAGAAATTTTCTTTGTCTTGAGGTTATAAAAATTGGCTACTAACCCACAAAAAGCATCAACTCTCCCTGGCCTGTTAGGAGGTGTCACCCTGCTGTGCTCAGAGTGCCCACATTATCTCTGCTCTTTGCTCTTAATAAATTCACTGCCTTCTGAAATGCTCTGCGTCTGGAAATTCTCTTCCAACCCATGCTCATACTGCCTCAATGGGAGACACAAAACCAGTGAGGTAGGAGGTAAAGGCAAGTAAGAAATGTGCTTTGAGACGGAGGGAGCAACTATGTGAAATGCTGCTATAGATCAAGTCAAATGCAACCTACGCTGGATTTAGCAACATTGAAGGTCCTTGAAGCTTTGGCAGGGGCTGCTGTGATGGATGGTTAGAGTGAAATCTTGATTGAGTTCAAGAAAGGCTCAGAGAAGGTGAATTAGAGACAAATAAGTACAGAAGAGAAACCTACCAAGGAATTGTTCTACTACTAGGAGCAGAGAAATGGAAGAAGAGAGTTGTAGGGGGTGTGGACTCAATCAAAGGCTTAATTAAGGCAAGAGTTATGACAGCATAATCAAAGCTTCTACTGCAGAAGGGAGAACAATTCCTGGAGCAATTTCTATGAATAGATAAGAGGGGGTGGGTTTCAGTGCATGAGCAATGAGTTGGCCTTAGATAGCAGCAAGGACTTTCCATCCAGAGAACAGGAAGGAAGAGAGCAGGAACAGATGCTGGTAGGTGGCTAGATATGGTTAACTGTGTCTTCATAATTGTTTCTATTTTCTCAGCAAAATATGAAGCAAGGACATCAGCTAAGAATGAGACTCAGAAAGATGTCCTGAACATTCGAGGGAAAGGACAAGGTATGAAATAGTCGCCTATAGAATAGCAGAGTCTGTACATAGGATGGGGTATGGTGATTGCCAGGCACCACCAAACACACTTCGAGGGTTGTGATCATGAGTTTAAAGAAAGGCCTGGTTGCACGGTCTTTCTCAAGTCATGTTCAGTGTGGGCAAAGACACATAACAGATGTCGCCTTGGATGTAACCAAAGATGCGATTTTACCAGGAAAGCACAATGAACATAAATAAGTGCCGATGAATGACTTTAATGACGACTCATGGAATCTTGGCCTTACCAGCTGGTTCAGTGGTAAAGAATCTGCCTGCCAATGCAGAACACACAGGACACGTGGGTCTGATCCCTGGGTTGGAAAGATCCTCTGGAGGAGGAATTGGAAACTTACTCCAGTATTCTCGCCTGGGAAATCCCATGGACAGAGGAACCTGGTGGGCTACAGTCCATGGGGTCACAAAGAGCCAGATATGACTGAGTATGTACACATGG
Source organism: Okapia johnstoni (assembly GCA_024291935.2). Lineage (NCBI taxonomy): Eukaryota > Metazoa > Chordata > Mammalia > Artiodactyla > Giraffidae > Okapia > Okapia johnstoni. The sequence continues at coordinate 66,081,749 of CM044309.1, forward strand.
AGCCTCGGGTGGAGAAGAACAAAAACGACATGATACAAGATGACAGACAGAGAAACCGTCAGGATCGATATAATTTGACTATGATGGCACTGAAGGAGGTAGAAAGATAGTGAGCTGGAAAGATGCTTAATGTGATTTATTTTATGTTTGTGAATTTCATCTCAATTAAAATTTTTAAAGAAGAAAAGACTATATTAGGTTTTTTTTTTTTTTTCTACCAAGCAAGATAAATGTACTTGGACTAACTTCTGCTAAAAGGAACTCTCTATTGGAAAGACACTGAGGCTTCTCAGAGACTCTAGGAAAGAGCTGGGCAACCAGAGAGGGGAGACCCAGCCACAAGATGAGTGCAGCCCTTCTTCCAGGCTCTCTTACAGCCTGCCTCTAATCACCTCTGTCCCTGGGAGAAAGAGGATCTGATTTGCCAAACTGTGTCCTGTACCTCCACGTCCTCCAGGGCTTGGGATTAGCAGCCCCACTAAAACCCATGGGTTGGGGCAGGGGTGACTAAGAAAGATGCTATAGGAACCAGCCAAGGGGAAGAAGGGATACCAGACAGAACGAGACAGCTGGTGCCCACTACAGACAACCGTCAGGACATGTGTTCTTTCAACAGCATCTGTCTGGTCAGTATTCACTGAGCACCTCCCCAGTGCACTGGCTGGGCACTGGGGAAAGAAATGGTCCCTGCACTACTGAAGCTTATACTCATGAGGAATGACAGATGCTGGACTTATGCCAGTGGGACTGAGCACTGTGCAGGGGGTATAGAGGACCCCTGGGAGACCGTATGATACAGCGGAGGTGGGAGCATCCTACCCTCTTCAGGGCCCCATGGCTACCTGGAGTCCCCTCGGTCTTATTGCCCATCAGGCTGATGGTGTCACTGCCTCTTTGTCTGCCTCACCCATTAAACTGTAAGCCCTGAGCTGTGTGGAGTACAGAACTGCCACTGGGGTTAAGATTTGAAAAAAGGGAGGGAGAAAGGGAGTGAAGACACAGTGGTGTCCAGGATACACTAGATTTTAGTTTATTCCTGCTTCCCTTTTGATAAAGGGTCTTCAAAACTCACTTTTATTATGTGGCCATCTTGGCCCCCCTGTTGGGGGAGGGGGAGAGATAACTTTCCTGCGCGGTGACAGCTGATGGCATGGCCCTTACACTAAAGCACAGTGGGGGGCTGGGCCTGTCATCACTGGAGCTCCCTGCTTCCATCAGGGCAATGGCCACACGACTGATCCCAGATGGTGGCTGCTTCCATGTCCAAAGTCCTACTCTCTGGGGGGCCTGTTTCCATGTCTCATCAACCTTGCCATCAAGACAGTTTTCTTGGCTCAACACCAAGATGTTGGCGGTGGCTGTCTTTGGGTTGAGGAATCCCGGGTTGCCTTTTCTCTTTTGCATATTTGAATTTTCTCTTTTTTTATTTAAATAAAATGAGGGTGAAGCGCTTACAAAATGAAGAAAATTTAGCTGGTTATTTTTAAAGTGAATCCTTTCTCATGCCAGGATATAAGCTCATTTTCTTTTCTGTCTCCTCTTTGTCATTAAAGTGATACCACCACCACCACCCACCCCTAAACTGTACAACCACAAGACATGAAAGTATCTGTTTTACGGCTAGAGTTCAGAGAAGCTGACGTATAGGTCCAATGTCACAAGGTCATAAAATGACAGCAGCCAAGTCCAACCTATCTCTGTGTAACTGCAAAACCCAATTGTTGGGACTTCCCTGGTGGTTCAGTGGCTAAGACTCTTGCTTCCAAAGAAGAGGGTCCAGGTTTGATCCCTGGTCAGGGAACTAGATCCTGCATGCTGCAACTAAGAGCCAGCACAGTCAAATAAATAAAAATAAATATTAAAAAAAATTTTAAAGATATATTGCCTTTATAAATCACTCCACCTTATGTTAAATATTGGAAGAAGTATTTATTCAGCCAGATTGACATGTCCTTGGCCAAGCTTCAGCCCACATCTCACCCATTTCTTATACTGTCTCATCTACTAACCGAAAAACTCACATGGTCCCAGAAATCAGAAAAACTGTTACCTGCACTACTAATGTTACTACTTCTGTTGCTAACAATGGCAGATCCCACTTTGGAAGAGCTTGGTGTGTACCTAAGCTCTGTGTCAAATTTTAAGTGCCTTGCTGGCATGGAATCATTTACTTCCCATACAAATAGTAGGAGTTAAATAATACTTTATCCTGTTTTATGGATGAGGAAATTCAGCCTTAGAATTTCATCTGAAACACCTTGTCCAAAGTGACATAGCAGGTAAGGAGCCCAGTCAGAACTCAGCCCCATGTCCAGCCTGACTCCAGAGCAGGAATATCATGCTATTAACTATTTTGCTGATTTTCAAAGGATGTGACTCAGCAGAGGAAGAAACAATGAAATGGGGAAGGTGGAAAGATCTAGAATGTGGTCCTTGATTTTTCCTTTCACTGAAAAAAAGGCAGGGACAGAAAAAGGGAGCCCCTGGCATAGAGCTTCCGCCACCTCCCTCACAGCAGATCATTTGCAGCCTGAATGTCAGTTTCACCCACACAGAAAAATGCTAATGCAATTCAGGTTAGGGTGGCGGGCGGGTCACTCCTTCACCACGCTAATACGAAGTATTTGCATTGAAAATCAAAATCCCAGTGTACCAGCCTTTATCTCTCACTCTGCCTTGCATTTTCTTTGTTTTTCTTTCCTTTAAGGGTACAAAAGGATGGTAGAAAATTTTGGTAGAGTGGTTGCTAGCACTGAGCATCCACCTGCTAAATTGCACCCCCCAACCCCGGAGGTACCCCATCTGGTTCTCTAGCAGGTGTCGCTTACAGCTGTAGCAGATTTTACCCAGCATGGGACAGATGGAGGGATACAACCATCGCTGCGGGATAGATATTTTTTAATACATGATCAGACCTTCATCAAGGCTTGGTTGGGAAATGTGGCATTGAGGCGAAGCATGCCAACTTAGCAGGTGTCTGCTCTGCTGTATTGTATGAGCAATAGTGGGATTCCTTTTGGCGAGGAGGGGGAGATGGTTGGCATCCACTATAGCATATGCAGATCGTTTTGAGTTGCTCTGAAGTAACTACAGTAGATTTTACTTGGCGGGTGATTTTACACAGGAGCCTTAAACACCTGGGGTGCACAAGTCACGCCTTCTCTCTGAAATTTACCTGCCTCTTCTTTAAAATGAGGGTCTCTCAGGGTCTGCTGGAGCTCATCAAAGATCCAAATGCTTCCCTGATTTTCCCAGCCACCCCCACTGGCGGGATCATGTGACTGTCCCTCACTTCTGGCATGTGTCACTCGCCAGCCTGAGGCAGGTAAGCAGGCAAGCTTGGAGGTCAGAGAGAGCCAATGGCATGGTTACAAGCGGAAGGAGGGCTGCCTGGACCACATTAGGAATTACATGGATTTGCCTATTGTAACAATTGAAACCTAACTATGGACTATGGTAAGGATTACAGGTAACGAAGTTAAGACATCTAGCACAAAGTAAAGGCTCCAGCGCGAGCTGACTGCAGCTACAGAAACCTCTACAAGCAGCGGTCCTAAAGCAAACCAGACATTAAATGATTTCTCTGTCATCTCATTCACACCAAAGCTTTGTGGGACTAGACTTGAGATATAAGATCCAAACAAAAACAAACACACGCGCACACACTAAGAGGGAGAGGATATACGTGTGGCTGATTAACTTTGTTGTACTGCAGAAACTATCACAACATTGTAAAGCAACTATACCCTTAATTTAAAAAAAAGTAAAGCAAGAGGTTGAATAATCCTGAAAAATTATAAATAAAATATTATACAAGCCATATCATGTGGGGGAAAAAAGGTAAATGTCACAGCTGTCCCTGAAAGATAACTCTTCCCATTTAATCTTTTGACTCATGGAAAACATTTTCCTGGGTTAGAATTTCCAGAGAGAGTGATTCAGGCAATATTTGATCTTCAAGGTGCCTGTCTCTCCCCTATAACCCTTCTCAGCAGCAATCAGCAGTGGGAAGAGTAAAGGTTATTGATCAAATGTGAAATCATACAGACCCGAAGCAAGAGGTTGGAGAGGAATTCCTTTTTCCTCAGAGCATCTTTTTCTAAAGCATTGATTGCAACAAGGCCCACCATTTTTTACATATTTTAAAGCACTGTGGTGTTTTGCCTTTATTTTGCCCCTAAAGGACTTTTTTGTTGTTGTATCTTTTCTTGAGTTTCAATTTGAGTGAAAAGTAGTCATGAATCCCAAGATGATTGAAAACTTGGTAAAGAAATTGGTTCAAAAGAAGAACTTTCTAAAAAATGGCTCTCTCCTGCCCGTTTTCCATCAACCATTATCTACTGTCACCACCTTCAATTACACCGTTTCCTTGAGGAGAACTGCAAACTTTGCTACATTGTATTTTATGTACAGACCACATTTATTTACTTTCGAGTTGGAATTGATTATGTAAATTCCCTTTCTTTGTTCAACTGCAGCAGTTCCTCAAAAGATAGGTACAGACAGGCAGGCCCAGGAACCTGCATCGTTACAAGCTCCTCCTAGAATTCTCTAACAAAAACTAATGCTTGAGAACCATTGTCTTAAGGTATAAGGTATAATAGGAGACCATTCATCCAGGTGGTTTGTTCTCTGTCACCTTTCCCAGTCCTTTCCCTTCCAACTGCTTGTGTTTGCAAAGGAAAGACAAATTAATATTATTTTCATGAGCATACTATCATTGTGAGGGCAAAACTGAGATTTTTTTTTAAAAAACCAACATAACCAAATTAAAGTCCTTTTTTTCCCTCAATTATCCAGTTGTTCACTCTCTCCAATAAACAGTTGATTCCAAGCAGACTACAAATCAGACAATTTCTGGATATTCAGATTGAAGACATTCATCAGAGGCACTCATGAATGGTTGTCAGATTTTGGCAAACCTGATCAGAGAAAGGAGAAAAGAAATTCATCATTTATCCACGTACACAGGAAATACAGTATCTACTTGAATTACTGCATGAATGTGTGTGTGCGCACACAAACACACACTTACACACAAACACAACAACCTTAAATATTCAGAACTGGGACAGTGGAGCCCCAGGTCTTTCCTTAGTACTAGTTCTCAGTTCTCTCTCTTTGTTGGGACAGGCTACAGAGCTTTTTATCCCTAAACCCAGCTTGGTACTTAGTTAACTACTATTTTATATTGTCCTTCTTTTCTCCCCACCCCTTCTAGGATAGAAATCCTTACAGGGTAACAAGTGAGTTTTCCCCATATTTCTACTCCCTAAAGTTGATTCAAGGCTTTCCAGGTAGCTCAGTGGTAAAGAGTCCCCCTGCCAATGCAGGAGATGTGGGTTTGATCCCTGGGTTGGGAAGATCCCCTGGAGTTGGAAATGGCAACCCACTTCAATATTCTTGCCTGGAGAATCCCATGGACAGAGGAGCCTGGCGAGCTGCAATCTATGGGGTTGTAAAGAGTCAGACACAACTTAGCAACTAAAAAACAACAACAAAATTGATTCACTCATTCACCAACTATATAAACATCCATTCCTGCATGAGAAAGTAAAAAAAGAGATGTTACCTATTTTGCTACTATGACGTCATAAATGCAAAATGGACTCTTCTGATGCTAACTTGTTTTTGGCGACATGGGATACCTCTGATGACCTTCACTGGAAAGGGGCTTTTGATCCAATGGTGAGCAGTACAGACAGTCCCCAAACTCAAAGACTTTCAATTTAACCAAGAAGGCAGTTGAGTTAGAACTGCATGATGTTATGAAGAGATGTGACTTGAGAAGTATAAAATGTTAAAAAACTGACATGCTATCTATCTATGTGCGGTGCAGGACAGGTATGGAAGGGCTGCTCCACAATGTTGAACCAAGTACAGCACTTGTCCTCAACTCCCTTAGATTCTCATCCTTGGTTCTTGGAGACTTACGAGTCACTCTTGACTCTTGATGCTAATAATCATGTCTTTGGCTTATTGGTTTCTGGATATGTTTATATGTGAGGAAGAGGGTTGCAAAATCTTTAATGTACAGGCTCAGAGCTCTTGGCTCTAAAGGAAGTACTTTAAGAAATGATGCAGCAAATACATTCAATGAATATTTATGGAGTACAGTACCTACTCTTTTCAAGGCATCAGATACAGAAATGAAGTCAATAATCCTTGTTTTCAGATCTTGACTGCAAGAGTGTGTGTATATGAGGTCGGAAGGTTGGGAAACAGGATAAAAGAAAACAGAGAGGGAATGAGAGAAAAACAAGTTGAAGTATGTATACAAGTAATCAAAGAAGTGATCTTGTTTCATAAATGAGACTATAGATGAGAGTGTTTAAAATGGAATATTATCCTGTTTTTGATATCATTTCTTTTAGGAAGAGCACAGAACAGTGGGAGATGCCCTTAAAGCAACAGATGACATAACCCCTGCAGCTCAGACACTGGCTGATCCAGCCAACCTTCCCTCCCCACCCTCGTCATCTCTCCTGGTCTGGCCAAACATCGCCCCTGGTGGTCCCATAGCCTCTGTACTTGCACTTATTGCCTTAAAAACACAACTTCACCTTGCCTTTCACAAGTCCTTCAAATTAGACTCAAATCTTGAGGCCTTGGCATGGTAACCCTGGCACTTAACGATGGTGTCTGACCCTTGGCAGAGGTTCCGTAAACATCTGCTGAGCATTACTGGACACCCAGCACAGCACAGAACACATTGTGAGTTCTAAGTGAAGATAATGTTAGGTTAAGCAATGCCACTTTAGAAATCAAGGGATAACGGGTTTTACAGGCCATCTTTCCAAGACTTTCTTAGTTAACATGCAAAGAATTATCTGAAGAGGTGATTAAAAATAAAGAGCCCCCCCCGCACACACAAATTTGGATTCATAAGTCTGGAATTGGAATCCATACAGCTGGTTTCAAATAAACTACCCAGTTGATTCTAGAGCAGATGTCCCCAGTGCTGTGCTTTGAGAAACTCTGCCCTCATTACAGAGCTTTCTAACAAGATGATACTTGTTCTGATTAATTGTACATATTCATCTTGAAACCCAAAGAAAATGGATTTATACAATGTACACCATCTGACATTTCTGTGAGCTGGGTTACAAAATAACTGCCATTGAGTCTTTAGTTCAGACATTATATGTTAGTCCAGTTCAGCCTGCACCAAAAGCTGAGCACCCACGCACATCTACAGTTAACTTCGTGTGAGATAGGCCTGTGGGCACCCCATAGCTAGAGGGAGAAAATTGGGTATCTCAGGAAGGTTTTATTTTATTTTACTTTTTAAAACTTTTTGCCCATGCCATGTGGCATGTGGGCTAGAAAACCTGATGCCAGGAAATTGAAGGAATACATCACCAGGCTCCTTCGCTAAGCCTGCTCCCCGTCCCTGGGATTCTCCAGGCAAGAACACTGGAGTGGGTTGCCATTTCCTTCCCCAAAGCTGCTGCTGCTGCTGCTAAGTCGTTTCAGTCGTATCCGACCCTGTGCGACCCCAAAGACAGCAGCCCACCAGGCTCTCCCGTCCCTGGGATTCTCCAGGCAAGAATACTGGAGTGGGTTTCCATTTCCTTCCCCAATGCATGAAAGTGAAAAGTGAAAGGTGAAGTCGCTCAGTCGTGTCCGACTCTTAGCGACCCCATGGACTGCAGCCTACCAGGCTCCTCCGTCCATGGGATTTTCCAGACAAGAGTACTGGAGTGGGTTGCCATTGCCTTCTTGAAGTGAAGGTAATTAAGACAATTCGTCTTGCAAGGGGAGGGTGCTTTGCAGACTGTTTGAGATTCTGTGAGCATATCACCCAGACCCCAGTAACCCTTCGAAATATGCTGAACCATGCAGTCAGCATACAGGGGGATTATTTAGTGGGTGAGAGAGGGTGGAGAAATCAGTTTGTAACTGAGATAATTTCGTAGGCAGTTTGCCAGCTCTTTAGGAAACTTTAAGATAAAGGCCTTTTAATATGAGGTGTTTATGAAGTACAGTGCTATATAATCTATAAAATCCCTTCAAAGACTATTTTAAAAAAATTTAAAAAGTCATATTATTTCCTAAATTTTGCTGCTTTAAAAATTAATTCTATTTTGGTATAAGTATTTAGGAGACAGGTTGGTAATAGAAATTATTCTTCAGGACAAAGAGTCAAGACCTTTCCTGGGTGTAGTCATTGCCATCCATTGTTGAGCAGAAAGCTTTCTCAGATGTCAGATTATGGTTATCTTTGTACAAACAAGAATAACACAAGAGATACTTACCAAGTGCAGGTGGTGGCTTTGAAATAGTTGGCGAGGCTGAAAAAGGATGACTTGACAACATCTTGGAGGAGAAAGAGAAAATACTTTTATTATTATTTTTTCAATTTTGAGAAAGTATTTTTAAATGCTCCGAACTGGAATAAAATACGGGAATCAGAGCAGTAATGTGGGAGTTACTTACAAGCAATGATTATCACCAAGGAACACGAGAAGACACTGGCTAGGATTCCTCCCAGAGACCACCTGAAACAGCAGGATTGCTCAGGCTTAGCAAACTGATTGTGTATTTCCAACACATGGTATGTTCTTTTAGACTTACTATAGATGAATGAATTTAGTATATACTACAGAATGATAGTAATCGAAACAGTGTAGTATTGGCAAAAGGATAGAAATATAGCTGAATGGAAAAGAATAGAAAGCCCAGAAATAGACACAAGTGATTTTTTTTAATGTTTAAAAATTTTATTTATCTATTGTTGGCTGTGTTGGGTCTTCATTGCTCTGTGGGTTTTTCTCTAGTTGTGACCAGTGGGGTCTGGTCTTCATTGCGGTTTGTGGGTTCCTCAGTGCTATAGGTTTCTTGCTGTGGAGCATGGGCTCTAGTGTGCAGGGGGCTTTGGGAGTTGTGGCACATGGGCTCAATAGCTGCGGCTCCTTGGCTCTAGAGCACAGACTCAGTAGTTGTGACCCAGGGACCTAGTTGCTCCGGGGCATGTGGGATCTTCCTGGGCCAGGGATGAAACTTGTGTTTCCTGCATTGGCAGGTGGCTTCTTTACCACCAAATCACCGGAGAAGCCCAAGTTAAGTGATTTTTAACAGAAGTGCAAAAGCAATGCAATGGAGAAAGGAGACTGTTTTCAACAAATGCTGTCGAGTTGTTTAGACATGCAGAAGCATGAAACTCCACAAAGACATCACACCTTAACATAAAATTCAACTCAAAATGAGTCATAGACTGAAATGTAAACCACAAAAGTGTGAAACTTCTAGAGATAAACAAAGGAGAAAATTTGTATGCTTAAGGTTTCATAACCTTGACAAAAGAGGGTGTTAAACTTTCAGGTTTTTGTCAATCTAATGGATGATTGTATCATGGAGTGGAATTTTTTTCTTTTTAAAGAATAATATCTTTATAGTTTTGTGCTCAAAATACGAATATTGGAAAAGATTACAAATAAATACAAAGGAAAATACAAAAGGAAAATATCATGAAAAACATCCCACCATCATGAAGCTTTCATTATTAAAATCTGAAAAATATCCTTTCCAGACATCTCTTTATAGGCATTTTAAAAACTTCAAAAATTGAGCTTTCTACATATAAACTGTCAAAATCTCCAAACTCCAAAACTGCTGACCTGTTACCAAAACATGTATGGGGAAACTTCAGGCATTCAAGTTAAGGCTGAAATAACTCATCAGAAATTTTTAATTGCTACCTGCCTATGCAAGAGAAATAGTTTAGAGTCTGAATTCAGACAAGTTAACTGCCTGCTTAAAAAAAAAATCAGTACAGGTGTACCTTGAAGATATTGCAGCTTCAAAGACCACTGAAATAAAGTGAATATCATAATAAAGCAAATCGTGTGTGTATTTTGGTTTCCCAGTGCATATAAAAATTATGTTTACACTATACTGTAAACTGTTAAGTGTTCCATAGCATTGTATCTTTAAAAAAATGTATATACCTTAACTAAAAAAGACTTTATTGCTGAAAAAATTGAGCTTTAACAAATGTGCATTAAAGCATATAAAGGGTTTTAGTGTTATTTTAAAAATAAAAAACCTGTAATCACCCAAATCAAGAAATAAAATATTTCTAACACCCCATAAGTTTTCCTTTATTGATCCTTCCTACTTTACCCTCCCAAATTAACCACTATTTCTACATCTATAGGAACTTATTGGTTTTGCCTTTTCTTGAATTTTTTATGTATGTACTTGTGTCTGTCATCTTTCACTTATGTAATATTTTTGAGGTTCAGCCATGCTATTGCCCATAGGAAGAGTTCTTTTTTGAAACAAAAAAAAAAATCACTTAACTAAAGCTTTTACTTTAGAATAACTAGATATACAGAGAAGTTGCAAAAAATAATACAGAGGGTCCTCAAATATCCCTTATTCATCTTCCCCTGTCATTAGCACCTTACATGGTGCCTTTGTCATAATTATAAGGAACCAACACTGGTGCCTCACTAATAACTCAACTCCACACTTCATTTGAACTTTACAGCTTTTCCCTAATTGATCCATTTTCCAGCATCTCACATAGGATATCACATGACATTTAGTCATTATGTCTCCTTAGTCTGGGCTGTGACAATTTCTCAGACTCTCCATAGTTTTGATGACTTTGACAGTTTTGAGGAGTACTGGTCAGATAATGTGGAATGTCCCTCAAGGTGGGTTTTTCTTGTGATTGGGCTTCCCTGGTGGCTCAATGGTAAAGAATCCACCTGCAATGCAGGAGACACACGTTAGATACCTGGGAAGATCCCCTGGAGAAGGGAATGGCAACCCACTCCAGAATTCTTGCCTGGAACATTACATGCATAGTGGAGCCTGGCAGGCTCCAGTCCCTGGGGTCGAAAGATCAGACATGACTTAGCTACTAGACCACCGACACCACCCTGTTTAGACTGCGGTTTAGAAGCCCCTAGAGGTGAAATGCCATTCTTATCATATCAAGGTAGTGTTTGTCAGGCTTCTCAACTGTCAAATTTCCTTTTCCTCCTCTTTCCAAACACTACTCTTTGGAATCAAGTTTCCAAAGGGAGTCAAGTTCTCCTCTTAAGGGGGAAGTTTCTACACAAATTAACCTGAGAGGAACATTCCATTAATAGTCTTGTGAAATAAAGAAAAGTCTCCATGACCAGCCAAGTTTGGGAAAAGCTAAGTTAAGTAAAGCTGAACAGGTTTCTTCACCATGTTATTTCACTGAGCCTTTATTATGCTAATGAACACCGTGATTCCCCCAACTTGGGATATGTAATGCAGAATTCTGCAACTTTATTTTTAACTACAGGACTCCCCCCAACCCCTTTTTGTTCGTTTGGTCCCATTATCATCTAAAAATACTTTCCAAACCTCATAATTATCTGGGAAGCTGTTTTAAAGTACAGATTCTCACTAGATCTAAATTGGTATCTCCAGGGATGGGATCCAGGACTTCGTATTTAAAAATACAACTCTCCCAAGTGATGTGAGGTACTTGACCATCAAGAGGAAGGACTTGAGGACAAGCAGCACTTACTAACCACAGTACAAGGACCACAAAAGACCCCAGGATGTATCATTCATTCCTATTTCATTGGTTCAGCAAGTATCGATGAGGCACAGTATCTCTGTTCTCAAGGAACTTACAATCTTGTAGGGAAAGATAGATCATTAACTTTTAAACATGTGAACATAGAATAGGTCAGGTGGTGATAAATGCTCTGGAGAAAAGCCAAGCAAGATGTGCGTGATAGAGAATGGTATTCTACCTGTATATGGTTGTCAGGGAAGGGCTCTCTGCCGACGTGACATTTGAACAGATAACCAGAAAGGAGTAAGGGCACAAGTTATTGTTTCTCCAGGCAAAAAAGACTATAGTAGGCAGAATAAATAGCAAGTGCAAAGGCCTTGAGGCACAAGTGGGCTTAGCACAGAAGGGACTTGATGACTGCCCCGGAGACTTGGGTAAGGAAGGAATAGGAAGGACACGCTGGACAGAGGGTAGAACAGAAACATGCCTATAATCAGGCAAGAGCATTACATCCTCTGAGATGCTGAGAAGACATTTTATGTAAGGTTATGAAAATGTAATGGGAAAGATGGAGTCCCAATGGGAACTCCAAGTGCTCTGGTGGGGATATCATATGCCCTTGACCTCCACGTAGGGTTACTTAGATTATATCTGTAACAGGGAGTCACTGAGGATTTAAACAAAGGATAATGCGTGATACACATCCAATTTCTAGCAAGATCCACTGCCTTTGGTGTGTTTTGTGAGATAATGGGAGGTGGGAGGGAGTAGATAAAAAGCCAATGGACAGAAAAATGGACAAATCTCAACCACAGAGCCACCTAAAATGCTTTGTGGAATAAGGCAAGGAAATCATCATTCAATTACAGCTTCATTAATTATGAAACGCCACTGCATGAACATAAAAAGCTAAATTACCTTGCACAGGCAGAAATGATTAAGCATGCAGCAAGCAGAATTGCTTGAAAGGCGACCTCTCGTAACAAACTGGTTTCTAATAGGAAAAATAAAAAATAAATGAGTTAGAAATTATCATTGATTAAGTAATCTTGGAACAACAAAATCATGCTAAAACTTTTTTTTTTGATACACCAAAAAAAAAAAGGTTTTTAAATGTATGTCAGTTCAAGTAATTTGTCCTAAGTAATATGATTAAGAGCTTCCCTGGTGGCTCAGCGGAAAAGAATCTGCGTACAATGTGGGAGCCACAGGAGACGTGGGTTTGAACCCTGGCTCAGGAAGATCCCCTGGAGGAAGGCATGGCAACCCACTCCAGTATTCTTGCCTGGAGAATCTCATGGACAGAGGAACCTGGCAGGCTACAGTCTGCAGGGTCACAAAGAGATGGATATCACTGAAGTGACATGGCATGGCATGGCAATAAGATCAAATTATCAAATGCTGTATAGGGTCTTTCATTAAAAATTTTCTGAAAATTATCAGTTTTTTCCTAACACTTAAAACATGAGCGATTGTACTTCATAGACAGTTTGGAGCTTGCCTTTTACCTCAATGTTGGCAAAAGGCTTTGTAGAATTGATGCTAATGTCAGAAACCTAACTGGGATGATGATTATAATATTTAAGTCTAAAATTTGTTGAGTGCCTGATAACTCACAAAGAGCTTTCATACATCAGTTCATTTCATCAATGTGACCAGACTGGGAGGCAGGAACCATGATCACAGTTCTGCAAATGAGATGACCAAATTTCAAGTGATGAAATTCATCCAAGGTCACGGAGCTATGTGCTGCCAGAGCCAAGAATGAAAAACCACATCTGGCCAGAACATCATGTTTTGTCTGAAATAGGGTGGGTAAGAGAATGGCAACTTGGCATAGTGGGAGTCTCTAAAGGGCTAAAAAAGAGAATAAATAGTCTGAACTATTTGTCCTTGCAAAACTCTTCGGTATCTTAAAATACTTCAGCGCTACTGAGCCATGGTGGAAATGACTGCAAATCATCCAGCAGTTATAAAAGGAAGAGTTAAACCAATTGTGACTCTGAGTCTTATTTTAACCACCTAAAAGGAATCAGAGCTGCTTTAAGGATGACCACATAAAGATCTAAAGGAAAATAGAACAGATCTCAGCTTCATTTTTGCCAAATGCTTCAAAAGCTCAATTTTGCAAGTTGTTTAAAACTTGTAAGGACTTTGAGCTCTGCATGTATTTATTTTTGCTATTTACGTTCTGAATTGAGATTGAGTCAGCTAACAAGAACCTACTTAGTCCATAATATGGGCGAAACATTGAAGATGGGCAAATGCAAAATATAGCAGTTGTGGATGACATCACTGCACATATACAGTATTGCATATTAATATATACAGAGATTTAAATAAGTTATTGTGGGTTCAATCGAACACTCAACCATCCTTCTAAAGTGTGTTTCTATTCTTAGCCTCCTTTGATTTCATGTGAAATTTGAAACATATTTTCTCCCAGAAATATGTGTAGGTTGACAAACTGCAAAGATCCCTAGACTTGAATACTGAAGGAAGACTGAGTTTAAATTCAAGTTCTATACAGACATGCGTTGTGATTGTGGACAAGGTGTTCATTGATTCATTCCATCAGTAGCCATTCACTCAGCATTAGTTTTGGCTTAGCTCAAGTGTAAACTCCTTCAGGAAGTCTTCTTGGATGTCTTCAGTTCCCCCTTGGCTCTTAGCTGCTCTGTCTTTGAAATCCTACTATACCTCATGCATGTCTCCATCAATAACCTTTCCACACTGAATTAAAATTATTATTTTCTTTCTCTGTGTTTCCCCATCAGACTATTGAGCATAGCTGGCATCTATTAGCTATTCTTCAGCAGCAGTGCCCATATTTTCCTTGAGAAGTCCCCTCTCCCTTCCTCCTAGTGCGTGGTTCCAGTGGACAGACTGATTTCCCTCCCAGCCTCTGATGCACTCCAATCCACCTGGAGCTTCACATGTATGCATGTATGCTATGTCACTTCAGTCGTGTCCAACTCTTTGCAGCCCTATGGACCATAGGCCTGCCAGGCTCCTCTGTCCATGGGATTTTCCAGGCAAGAATACTGGAGCGGGTTGCCATGCCCTCCTCCAGGGGATCTTCCCAACCCAGGGATCTAATCCACATCTCTTACATCTCATGCATTGGCAGGTAGGTTTTTTACCACCAGCATCATCTGGCAAGCCCTTGGATCTTCATATACCTACTGACAAAGGGATAGATTTTGTTGTGTAATTGGGACCCGTCCAGAACCAAGGAAGTCAGCCTTCTTATCCTAAGTCTAGGGTCTGTTTCTGCTGACTTTGAACGGGGGAAGTTGTAGGCACAGAGCCAGCAGAACTACCATGGAGTAATAAAGAGCATTTCAAAAAGTAAAGTGGACAGAGGAAAAGAGACTTGAAGAGACTGACAGAGACCTGGAATCTTTGCCTGGAATGTTTATTAATATGAACCAATACATTCAATGGCTGTCAATCCATTTTGCATTGGGTTCTCCTCCACTGGAACTCAAAAAACCCTGACAGATAAAATGATGCCAGGCACACTTTTACCTTTAGCATATGGATCAGTACCTCAAATAGTCTGCACACCCAAAACCTACATGAAGGAGATAAAACAGCATCAAATGGAGACCTCATCCACTCAGGGCTTTATAGCCAAGTGAAGCAAAAGAAGATGGCGCCAAGAGAGAGATACATGGTGCCAGGTGCTACAGCATCTTGGGGAAGCCAAGTGCTACCGCCACCCACCAGCAGGGGGCAGAGAAGGCCCCACAGAGGCTGTCGCCTCTGAACAGAACCTTGAAGGAAGAGTAGGGGTCTTCCAGGTATAGCCGAGGGAGACATTCCAGACACAACAAAGAACTCATACAAAGGCTGACATGTCTTTGTATCTCAAAGGAACTTGAGTATTCTATTCTGTAAAATGGAGACAGCTCATTTAGCTGGTCCACCACTGTCTTGGAGCCTCTGTTCTGTGCCAGGCACTAATGGGCAGTTGGGACTCTAACAGATGCCCAAGGAATGGTCACCACCATCCTGAAAGAGCTGATGGCCTGATGGGGGAGACACAAAAGTAAGCATTCAAGAGCAGTGCAAGAAATGGGCAAGAGAGAGGGGAGTCCTGAGAGCTGGAGGAATACAAAAAGGGGTCACCGAAGATCTCTTCCCTGGAAAACAGGGTGGACTCCCTGGAGGAGGTGGGACAAGAAACCGTCAGCTGGAAACTGTCTAAACAATAAACACTGCTGTTCCGGTCATCCTGACCCCTGGAAAGGGAATTAAAAAAATCCTCAATACCTATCTAACAGCTTCACTGAGAACAAAATGAAGCAGGGCATGTTGGTCTTTGGGAGTAGAAGTGGTCAGTTAGATAAATATTCAGGATTTGAGGAAGGCAAAGAAAGAGAGGACATTATCTTTTCATTTAACCTTCATCTTAGGTAATCGTAACATCATATTTTTGGAGCGCTTAGTATACATGGCACATTATGCTAAGTGCTTGACGAGGATTATTTCAATCATTTATTGATACAGGGTAGGAACTATGATTATCTCCCTTTATAGATGAAAACGTGACATTTTGGAGAGTTGGGTAAACTGAAGTGGGAGCTGGGCTTTGAAACTTGGAAAGCTGGGGACAAGGCAGCGCCTTGAGGCAACACTGTGTGCAAACCTGGTCCATCCGATATTAGCATAGAGATTAAGGGAGATGCTTGCTGAATTTATTTCAGATTTACTACTGACAGCAAGCATCAAGGCCTTGATATCTTTTGACTTTCCTTGCCAGGGGCATAGCATGAAAGAATGTTCTTTCTCTTGTTTATTTTCTTCTTCTAGCATATATCAAACACACAGCTAGATATGAAGATGATGATCACGGATACCTATGTATGAGCACGACTCAGCTTTAGTCACATTTAGCATTTTGCCAAATGCCTTTCGGGTTTTTTAAAAACAAAGAAAACACCGCAAATCCAGTCCTTCTGGTACCTCTAAGATGACTCCTCCAGGTCAGTCACCTCCTCGGTGTGGATGCATCACCTGGGTGCAGGCTGATGCCAGCACCTAAGGGGAGGTTAGTCACTTCCGGGCCCTGAAAGGAAGAATTATGTGGGTGCAGCAAAGGTTTAAAAAAACTCACTCGAATGATCCAACGTGTCTTCCTGGAAACGTTCTGAAGCCATCCACTGGGACTGAGGAGACGAGCCGTAGGAGTTTTCTCTGGGTCTCTGAGAGGCAACGTGGCCAGGGTAGGAGGCTTTCACAGACTCTGTGTTCAGCTTCCGTGACTCCCAGTCATCAGTCAGAGAGCAGTCACAGTCACCTCCTGGAAGAGCAGAGGGGTTCAGTGTGTGAGTGTGTGTGTGTGTGTGATTTCTGTGACTCTAATGATCATAGCAATAGTCTCAAGAAGCACAGAGAATTGGAACTGAAGGAGCAGAAACATTTTTTCCTAACCTCTATTTCCATGGAGCATAAAGTGACAAAGTGGAGATGACAGCAGAAGGAGAGCCGGAGGCAGCCCACGGGTGACAGCCCCCGAGAAGGCGCCAAGCCCAGGACATTTGGGAAGGGGAGCCAGCGTCGAGGGGAAGGCCAAAGCTTCACGAGCCTGGGGCAGGCGGATCCGTGGAATCGTCCACTGCAGAATTATTGTATAACTGCGTATGTGAAGCAGTTCAGGCCATCCAGGGCTGGGGAGGGACAGGCACACAGGCCCACAGTTAGGAGGCAGAGAGGTCATCACTGCACGGAAACCTGGCAGACAGTGTCCAGATGGAGCCCGGGAGGGAGTGTCTGAGTGCTTGAGCGGAAACCTGAAGGCTGAGGAGGAGTACTTCCAGAGAGACAGAAGGAAGAGACAATCAGACAGAGGGGGAGGAGAGGGGGGAGGGGAAGAGGGAGGAGGGGGGGAGGAGGGAGGAGGGAGGAGGGAGGAAGGAGAAAGAAGGGAAAGAAGAAAGACAGACATCAGCCCCCGGACAGAATGTGGCAGGCTCCCAGAAGAACGAGCCCTCCTCTGTGGCCAGACAGGAGCCCCTGAGTGTGGGCAGTCCAGGAAGATGGTTCTGGCTGGATTGCTAGTGCTGTGCTTAATCGCTCAGTCATGTCTGACTCTTTGCGACCCCATGGACTGTAGGCTTCTAGGCTCCTCAGTCCTTGGGGTTCTCCAGGCAAGAATACTGAAGTGGGTTGCAAATTCCTTCTCCAGGGGAGGAAGATCTTCCCCACCCAGGGATCAAACCCAGGTCTCCTGCTTTGCAAGCAGATTCTTTACCATCTGAGCCACCAAGGAAGTCTCTCTCTCTCTCTCTCTCTCTCTCTCTCTCTCTCTCTCTCTCTAGAGATATATATATATATATATATATATATATATATATATATATATATCAACTATACTCCCATAAAGCTGTTTTTAAAAAAGAGGGGAAGCTGTGTGGTCATATTCACATGGAAGTGAGAAGGAGCTGGTACCTTTTGTGGCTGATTATGTGTTCAAGAGTGGCATCGAACTAAGATCTGGGGAGATGTGATGAGGATGTGACAACAGTAAAAATATTCCTGTGCCGTTGCCCAAAGCTGCTCTGTTGAACTTACGCTTTGCTGCTAAGAGTTAGATGAGATAAAAATGTATCTCATGTAGAATTCTGGAAACATTGCACAGAAATTTATAAAAGAAAATTCTAAAAGAAGAGATGGCATTAAAAAGAGAAAAAAAGATTAAAAATTCTTATAGACAAAAGAGTCTTAACAAAAAATGATCAAGGAATTTTCATCTCTGAAAAAGACATGGTTTTCTCCCCATTCACACTTTCCTTAACTGACATTTTTTTCCCTCTAACCTTAATAATAAATGAAAGGGGCTTTCCTGGGGGGCTCAGTGGTGAAGAATCCACCTGCCAATGCAGGAGACACAGGTTCGATCCCTGACCCGGGAAGATCCCACACTCTGCAGAGCAACTAAGCCAGTGTGCCACAACTATTGAGCCTGTGCTCTGGAGTCCAGAAGCTGCAACTACGGAGCACACGTGCCATAACTACTTTAGCCCTCATACTCTAGAGCCTGTGCTCCGAAACAAGAGAAGTCACCACAATGAGAAGCCCATGCACTGCCACTAGAGTAGTCCCCAGCTTGCTGCAACTCGAGAAAAGCCCATGTGCAGCAACAAAGATCCAGCACAGCCAAAATTAAATAGAAAAACATGTTAAAAATAACAAATGAAAGAATCATCATGCAGTAAGTAAGTGAAAGTCGCTCAGCCATGTCTGATTCTGTGGGACTCTATGAATTGTAGCCCAGCAGGCTCCTCTGTCCATGGGATTCTCCAGGCAAGAATACTGGAGTGGGTTGCCATTTTTTCTCCAGAGGATCTTCCCAACCCAGGGATCAAATCTGGGTGTCCTGCACTGTAGACAGATTCTTTACCGTCTGAGTTACAAGCGAAGCCCTGAATAATCCAGAGAACATATCAATAAATAGTTCTTTGGGATTATATTTGAAGATATCAATTTCATTTTGTTTCTCTTGGTTTATTTAAATTGTGTGGTTGGCTTCTGAATTTTTTTTTTTTTGGCTTCTGTTTTAAAAGGATGAATCTATTTCTTCCAAGCAAGTTCCCTATCCTTACACTCAAAATAGGCATTAACATTTGCTATAGAGGGAAACGCAAAGCCATGTACAGATGTTGCCATCAAGGACATTTATGGAGAAGGCACTAGATCAAGAGAAAACTGCAGACCTCAGACGGGGGTGCCTTGTCTGAGGTGATCGTGTCTTTCTTTCTTGGGACTGGCAGAAATAGAGCTGGAAGTCCTGATGAGTCCTCCCTGTCTAGATCCTGGATCCTCTATCAATATGACTCATGGACTCTGAGGATGCAGTCCAAATTGCAGCATTGCGTCTGGGCAGCCGCAAAACGCCAGAGCTGGAGAATGAATTGCAGCTAATGAGGAAAGGTGTCTGGATGCAGCTGTGGAAGGGTGAGCTGAGGATAAACAAAATAGGCAACAACAACAACACAAAAAAGCCCATTTTAGCCTGAAAAATGAAGGAAAAGAAAATCAGAGGAAGTAAGTTTTGATTGCATCCATTGCCCAGAGAGAAAATGGCAAAACAATTTAATTTTGAATTCTTCTCTCGAGTCTTCTAACTTGGCGATGTTTCCAGAGAAAAAGGAATTGCTGATAAAAGTCACGGAGTTTTGGGTAAATCCGGAAAACAAGAAGTCTGGGGAAGATTTGATTACCGTTGACAGCAGAGATGAGTGCTTTCAAAGTCCCATGTGCACCCGGGTTGACTAATTACTGATCGGGGGTGGGGGGAGTTGATTTTGTTATATTTAGAAGAGATTTGGAAACCATGAGAGTTTTAACAAGATACCTCATGCACGTGCAGCACTGCTGTGGTCCAATTGCTTTAGGATTGTTTGGACATATTTTGAAGAGGCAGCAATGGGAAAACAACACGTGAATTTCCAAATATGTGAAACTCTGCCTTTACAGTGGCGATTCCCAAACTTTAAACATCCAAGGATAGTTCACCTGATTTTTGCCACCTCCCAGAGCCTTCTTAACTCCTAGCCATTTCATATTTTCTTAGATTGTTTCACCTTTGTCTTTTACTTTAAAGGAAACTTTATTTCACTCATTTAAATGCCCTAAAGAAAAGTAAATGTAAGAACAAGTACAATGAACATGAGACCTTATTTAATTTGCACTAAAGACTCTTGTAGGGGAAAGCTCCAAGCCTGTTCTTTGTTAAAAGAGAGTAATGGAACTCCCAGTGGTTCAGACTCTGTGCTTCCACTGCTCTACAGCCGCGTGAATCAGCTATGTGTATACATATATTCCTTTCCTCCGAGCCTTCCTCTCACCTCCCCTACTCCCCCTTCTAGATCATCACAGAACACCGAGCTGAGCTCCCTGTGTTATACAGCAGCTTCCTATTAGCCATTCCCATTTTTTTTACACAAGGTAGTGTGTATATGTCAATGCTAATCTCTCAATTCATCACCACTCTTTAACATGCTGTGTAAAATGGTTTTTGTCTGTATTCATTTTCTGAACTGGGTCTTCAGAAAATAATTTTATCTTACTTTTCTTTTTCCCTTTTCTGATTAGTGCTTTCTGGGTCCTATCCAAAAAAAACAATCTCCTTGGTAAAGGTTGTGATGATAGTCTCCTAAATTTTCTTCAAGAAGATTTATAGACCCTGTTTTTGCATTTAGGTCTAATATCCATCCCAAATTAGGTTTTGTGTATGGTGTGAATTAGTATGAAAAATACTTGTATGTGTATATAACCATTTTATTATATTTTCTTGATTAAATAAAAATATATAACCATCAGAAAAAAGATATGCTTTGGGTTCCTATCACTATATTTATATATGTATCTACACATACATATTTAGATATATTATTATCATATAACGTGTACTACATAATATGTATATATGATATATCTAATTATACATATAGCATAAATTTCAATAGGAGTATGTATATGTGTTATACTATGTATGCATATCTTATTTTAAAAATGAGGGAATTGAGACTTAGCAAAGTTAAGAAACTATCACAGTGTGCCCAAACTAAGACTTGAATCCTGATTCCGGTATCCTTTGTCCACCCATGTCCTGTATAGAAAAGATCCATTGGAGACATGCAGATATGTTCCAGGTATTATCGGCTTAATAATTTGCACATTTAAATTAGGCTATTTTGCATGAGATGCAGACAAATACATTTGGATCACATAAATAGTGTGGAGAGGACTTTAGGTGAATATTTAGAAGGTGGCTCATCCTCTATATCAAAATGACCGTTGTCTCTGGATTTGACATTCGTCCAGAACCATGTGGTTGCTACTGCCCATTTGGAAATGCTCTTCGTCATGGAAAAAAGAGGTTCAAACTCACCATTTTCTTTGCAGTGGTTTGTTTCCAGCCTCCTGACCCCCTCCAACCAGACATCCTCATTGGGGGAAGAGTCAACATCATCAAAGATGCTTCCATGCAGCCACGATTCAGAGGCACTGAGGTTGAAGAGAGAAGAAAAAGAACGGCGGATTCTCTTTTTCTTTCTAAATATTCTGCAAAGAGATAAAAATAGTAAGGTGAATAACAAATAGCAGTTAACTCACGGTCAAAGCAGAGAACTCAGTGAAAGCAGACACACGGGGCGCGTGTCTATCGCCATTGTCTATCGCCCAGGTCCACGAAGCTCATTTCATTTTTTTCCTCCATTAATTCCAGAGAAGTTTCTTAAATTCCTGTATGTGCCAGGTGCTTGCATCAATGTCAAGGATATTGAGATAAGAGACAAAATCTCGGGTTGAAAGACAAAAGTAATGCAGATATAGCGAACAATTTCATTGACCTCATCCTGTGTCTGGTGTCTTTCTTAGTGCTTTATGTCCAGTAAGTCACATTATCCTTGGAACAGACCTGTGAGGTAGGTACTACTGCTACCCCATATCTCAGATCAGGAAACTGAGGCACAAAGAAGTTAAATAACTTGTCCGAAGTCATACAGCTAGTAGCTGACATAGCTGGGATGCACACCCAGGCAGTCTGGCTCCACCGTCTCTGCGCTTGGTGCCTGTGCTGGGTGCATGTGTGTTCTGCCAGTGTCACCTGGGGCTGCTTTGAGAGCACCAGGAGAGGAACCGCTGATCTGGATACAAGGAAGTCTTCCTGGGGTAAACAAACATATAGTCTCATATTGAGTCATGCTAGGAACTGAGGCAGGAAAGGTAAAAAAGAGGGCAAGTAATGAATGACCTTGACTGTTGTGTGAAGGAGTTAGAATTTAACTTAAAGGGCACAGGGAGAAGCCGATGGTGGTGACCTGTTTGGGTTTGCATTTCCAAAAGATTTTGGTTCTCCACATGTCCCCACTCCCAACAATCCAACAATCCATCCTCTGTCTTATAAGCTGTGTTATCTTGCTAAGGATGAATCTGATAGTTTGTCAAGGGCTCCTCTCTACAGAATAAAGCCCGATTCCTCAGGTTGGAACGAAACCCCCTCCATCCAGCCCTGCTTCTGGGTTTAATCTCCTCTCGTGGAGAGCAGTCTTTCCACCCTAAGCTGTATTTCTCCCAAACGACTTGCCATTCCTCACACTGTATCAGGATCTCTCGGGCCTCCATACCTGTATACTCTCTCAGGAAGTCTTCTTTCCTACATCTGTCTTAACTAACATCCTACTTATCTTAAGACTCGAATCAACCATGCTCATCTCTGGGAAGCTCGTTTTAATCTATCCCGCCAAAGAAAATGGGCCTCCTTTCCTTCTCCTCTCCGCTACCCCCCATCCAGGCTTCTATCCCAGCACTTCTATTGCTTCATTGCTTTAAAAAAAAAAAAAAAACTAGTTCATTCTTTTATTTATTTTCAGTTATGCGGAGTCTTCATTGCTGTGCGGGCTTTTCTCTAGTTGCTGTGCACAGGCTACTCATTGTGGTGGCTTCTTTTGTTTCAGAGCATGGACTCTAGGGCCCCTGGTCTCAGTAGTTGTAGCTCCCAGGCTCTAAAGCACAGGCTCAATAGTTGTGGCACTTGAGCTTAGTTGCATGTGGGATCTTCCAGGATCAGGGATTGAACCCATGTCTCCTGCACTGGCAGGTGGATTGTTTACCACTGAGCCACCAGGGAAGCCCATTTTCATTACTTCAAAAAAACAAACAAAAACAAGTTGTTTTTTTTTTGATCACATGTTATAGCATGCAAGATCTTAGTTTCCTGGCCAGAGATCAAACCTGCACCCCCTTCCATGGAAGCTGGAAGCGGGGAGTCTTAACCACTGGGCCACCAGGGACATCCCAGTTCATTACTTTTGTTCATTTTCATGAGTCAGCCACCCCTGCTTCTTATGAGCCCATGTACTTCCATGATCTGGAGCAGAAATAGGCTGCTTATAAACAATGTTGAATGCACCAATGAAGCAATGAATGAATAATTGACAGATGGGTTGGAATGCAAATCCTTCGACCTAACCTCCTCTACTTACCTGACTAAGTTCTCCTTGTAGAGGACCCTTGTCTGGGAAGGGCTCAGGGTTATGTTGCCGTCTTCGTCGCAGAGAAAACTGTCTTCTGTCCAGATGTAGTAGCCGTTGGTGAGAAGTCTGGGACTTCGTCGACAGGTGAACAGTGAGCCCGTCAGGGGATCTCCGGAGCGGCCCTCAAAGGGACTGTCACCATCGAGGAAGTCACAGACAGAGCTGCAGGGGGTACGAGATAAGCCCTTTCAGTCTCCATCCGGTTCGTCCAGCCACACACAAACCACACGTGTAGTCACCATGAAGGAAAACCACCTCTTTGCCTTCCTGATGACCAACTACTTCTGCAGTCCTGACGGTGTCTCTCTTAATCCTCTGAGCTTCAACTCTTCACCTGTGAGACCACTGAACCACAGCACGTTTAGCGCTTCTTTCTGTTTTAAACACTGATGAAAACTTAGGGTGAATTGGGTTCTTCGCCAATATGATGCCTCCTCCTCCCCATCCTTGACATGGGTCCATTTTCTTAGCTGGAAGAAATTGCAAAACAGCCTACCTGGGATGCTGGAAGCTCAGAGCATCTTTCACTCCCTACCCTTTCTTTGAAGAGCCCTCCAACTGCTACATCCTTACTCTTGTCACTGTAATAGGGAAATTGCAACTATACAGCCACCAGACAATAACGAGTTATAGGAGAATATGCAGTCAAAGAGATCTTTTGGGGGATTTCTCTGTGGTCCAGTGGGTAAGAATCTGCTTTGCAAAAAAAAAAAAAAAATCTGCCTTGTGAGGCAGGGGATGTGGGTTTCATCCCTGGTTGAGGAACTAAGATCACACATGCTGCACAGAGCAACTAAGCCTGTGTGCTGCAATACAGAGTCCGACCACCGCAAGGAAAGATTTGGCAGCTGCAGATAAGACCTGATGCAGTCAAATAAATACACAAATTTTTTTTTAAAAGAGGTTTTTTTTTGTTTGTTTGTTTTGCCAATTTCCCTCAGATCAGCTGCATACATGATCACAGTTACCTTCCCTCTTCTGCTACCCAGGGAAGTCCTCTACTTGGTCGGGCTCATTTGTACCTGCCTTAGGTTTGAAAAACAATCACATGCCTATATGGTTGAAATGCAACCTCGTGCCTCACTCTTTACTGAAATTCTGAAAAAAATTTTAAGTTTAAAGCTTATTCATGTTATATGTAAGATAGATAACAAAAAAGGATGTACTGTGTGTGTAATACACGGAGCAATATATATTTTGTAATAACCTCTAAGGGAAAAGAATCTGAAAAAGAATATATATATATATATATACACACACACACACACACACACACACACACACACACACACACACATATATATATACTGAATATACACATATATATATTCAGAATATATATAACTCAATCACTTTCTTGTACATTTGAAATTAGCACAACACTATAAATCAACTATACTTCAATAAAAAATGTTAAAACTTAAAAAAATAAACTGGTGCCATCAAAGAAAAAAAGACTATTCACAATTACATGCACTAAAGTTAGCAAAGCACTATTTTAAATGGATGTTATTTATGGAAAACTTACTATGAGCCTGGCCCCTAATTCACACTTTATCTGCTTTTCACAAACCTTCCTAAAAGTTAAATATTAGTATCTTCATAGTACAGCAGAAAAAAAAAAAGAGAGAGATGAAGAATGGCAAATATATCGGATATTTGACATATATTTGACACTTACTAGTAAGTGTCAGAGTTAAGATTTTGAATCCAGGTCTATCTGATTCTAAAGCATGTGCTCTTTCCGTAAGAGCTGCTTGTTCCTCTTTGGCTGATTCATTTGATAGTAGCAGGAGGCCTGGAATTTATAAAAGAGGGCAGGTTCTAATATCAGTGTGTGATTTCTTTATACCACTGGCATGATTCACAAAATGCTAGAGGAAACATCTACTTATGCCTGTGTAAGGAATAAAAGACAGAGAGACAGGGTAAAAAAAAAAAAAGAAAGGGAAGAAAAGATAAGAGACTTCTTTGCAGAACTTGGACAAAATGGCAGATTCAGCATGTCTTTGTGGAACATGAGATTTGGCTGGTTTGTGTACTGGTATAGACTCTCATGGCTCTTATAAAGTGAAGCAGTAAAAGTATATTTAAGAGAATATCAATTTTAGAAAAAGTAACAATACATCAGTATTTGGTACATGGGGTCGCAAAGAGTTGGACACGACTGAGCGACTGAACTGAACTGAACCGAAACAAAAGCAATTCACATTTGTCCACACACTCCTCTCCCTCTCAACCTCCATTATAGGTTAGGCAAGTTTTCAGTTCATATGTGCATGCTGCTGCTGCTGCTGCTGCTGCTAAGTCGCTTCAGTCGTGTCTGACTCTGTGCGATCCCATAGACCGCAGCCCACCAGGCTCCGCCGTCCCTAGGATTCTCCAGGCAAGAATACTGGAGTGGGTTGCCATTTCCTTCTCCAGTGCATGAAAGGAAAAAGTGAAAGTGAAGTCGCTCAGTCGTGTCCGACTCTTAGCGACCCCATGGACTGTAGCCTACCAGGCTCCTCTGTCCATGGGATTTTCCAGGCAAGAGTACTGGAGTGGGGTGCCATTGCCTTCTCCGCATATGTGCATAGGACTGGAAATATATTTCCATACCAAAATTGGATGAAAGCTAAAACCAATATATACATATACTGGTTGCACCACACAGCTTGTGGAATCTTAGTTCCCTGACCAGGGATTGAACCCAAGGCCATGGCAGTGAAAGTACAGTGTCCTAACCACTAGACTGAGAGAGAATTTCCAGTGTTTTTACGTATGTATTTGTTTAGTTATTTATTTGGCTGTGCCAAGTCTTAGTTGCCGTATGCAGGATCTTTCAGTTGTGGCATATGGTACCTAGTTCCCCTACCACGGACATAACACGGGCCCCCTGCATTGGGAGCACAGAGTCTTAGCTGCTGGATCACCAAGTCAAGAATACAACAAAATAATGCATATAGAAAAAAATCTGACTAATGTTTCATGAGAAAAGTCCTCTAGAATACCTTGGGAGAATGCACGGGGGAGAAGGCTCTACAGCATATTCTTTCTCCGACTGGGAAGAATCTGCATAAGCAAATGAGAGAGAAATACAAATTTATCACACTGCATCAACATGCATGATTGCACACAGTGGAGGGTGTGGCTAGCTGATGTCCCAGCCTTGGCAGATTTCAACAGGTGCAACCCTCCAGTGACTCATGATTAACATAACTCGTTCTCAGAACTCTATGGGAGCAAGACCTAATCCAGGGTTTTCTATATTCTGTCTCGTCTCTTGCTCAACACTCCTTGAGAGACTCCTTAGTTTGGACGAGGCAATAATAAGCCAGGCTTTCCTGGTGATTCAGCGGTAAAGAATCCACCTGCTAATCCAGGGAACTCCGGGTTCAGTCCCTGGGTCGAGAAGATCCCCTGGAGAAGGAAATGGCAACCCACTCCAGTATTCTTGCCTGGAAAATCTCAGGGGCAGAGGCGCCTGGGGGGCTACAGGCCATGAAGTTGCAGAGTCAGACATGACTTACCAGCTGGACAACAACAAAAATAATAAGCCATTAGCATCAAACTGACTCATGAAAAGGAGGAAGAAAACGTCTTGTGGGAAGATGTCGAAAACCCAAATCAATTACCCAACGTGCTGGTTAGTTTAGCTTACTCAGTCATTTGAGGAATTCAATCATCTGCTTAGATTCTCTCTCATTAGTGCATCTGAAGGCACTTCTATTACAAAATAATGAGCAGAAGACATTGTTGGAGGAAAAAAATTCCTGTTTTCTATAAATGATTTTCCAATGTATGACACCTGTGAATATTCTTAATTTTTAAAAAAGATTGTGCATTCATTCATTCCAGTTTAACCAAGGGGCTGGCAACACATTTCAGTTGGGAAAAGTTGCAGTTGATTAATATTCTAAACGCTATTGCAGCATTTTATATTGTATAGAAATGGTGTGAATACTTGTAATAGACAGCCTCAGTGAAACTTGGTTCCATTACTGATAATTAATATCTAAGACAAAGAAAGGAGCTTAGACTTTCAGATTGAGTTGGCTGACTTGAAGGAAAAAATTGTAGGTGTGTGAGGGAGGGTTAGAAGCAGAGTTTGGGGAAAAAACAAATGACAAGAGGAAGGAAGAAATTTGAAACCACTACTGTTTTAACAACGCCCATACTTTCTGTAAGTAGCTATCAAAATCATTCAGTATTTTTTTTATAGACAAACTGTTTTGCATCTTAATAGTAGCTGATAAACAATCTCCTTTCACTTTTATGCACAGGCATCTAAAATAAAAGTGATTTTTTTTTCTACTAAAAGGAAAAATACCACATTTCTCTCAAGGAAAGAAATGAAGTCAAAATCATTGCCAAAGTGAACGCTGGCATTTAAGAAGCACAAGCTACTGACAGATGGTTAATGGTATGAGTATCAGCAAAATCAAAGCAGGGAAATTGCTAAAAGGAATCTAATCATTCAAAAGATAATTGCGTAGAGCAGTTCTCTTACATTTACTCGCTACTGGTGTTGACATCAGTTGAGATATTTGGTACATCTTGGGACGGCTGCTTGTTCAAACTTCACAGATTTTCTGCAGAAGACATTAAAAAAAAAAGGTGGATTATGTATTAAAAATAGAAAGATGATGCCAAAACAGATGGCATCTACTCATTGCACTAGTCAGATTTGTTTACTGAACGAATACAGAGATAAATGGAATTGAAGGCAGAGTTGAAGGACCACTGAGTTTGTGTTTGCCTTGATGATTTTATATTTCATTTTCCATTGCCTCAAGCAGTGCATCTAAATAATCTTTTTCTGTAAATGAGGATAACATTTTATTTGGGAAAGCAAAACTTACAAAGGTTGACTTGTATTCAAAATAAAATAATGAAAATTAATTATTTGGTCAAGAAATCCAAAAAAAAAAAAAAGATTGGTTTTAGAATTCTCTAAATATATATATTTGTATTTTTATCATCCAACACACTTCAACCTCATTATCAAGTTCAAACAATGTTAGAAGATTGGGGACCATCTTTTGCCTAACACCTCAAACCACTGACAGGTAGTTACAGAGAGGGCTGGTGGTCTTTATAGTTACTATCAGCCTGGATATTTCCAAGTAGCATAAGAAGCATTGCACTAAAAATAGTATATTGTTGGGAAGATTTCAAAACTTACCTTTTATGAACATATAATTTACTTTCTCAGTTACAAATTAAACACATATCCAAGTGTGTATATTATGTAAACTTTCATCACTTACCACTCATTGCACAGATCTGCTTTCCATTGATCATTCAGTTTTGTATACATTATTATCCTAGCAGCACAGTAAGGTAAGACAAAATTCTTCTCGGATTCATCACCTCTATCCACATTTTTTTCAAATGTGATAGCTAGTAATGGATTGTTTCTGTAGCTGTCACACAATTAAAACAAACCTGAATAATTCTATAGATTCAAATTGATTCTTTCAATAAACTAGACACAATACCTGCCAGACAATATAGATCCTGCCTTATAGGGACCTTAAGAGAAATCAGAAGAACTTTCTAGCATTCCTTGAAAGATCTCTAAATCAAAGCATATGCATAGATTTCAATGGTTTGGAACATAAAATAATAGTTTGCTCTACAATACTGTACAATAGTATGTCAATAGTCCTTTCCATTTTTGTCCAGCCCAAATTACCCTATGTTAATTTCCCTCAATCATCAAGTTTAATTTTAAGCCAACAAATTGCACAGCAGAAAGTAAGGTCTTACTGCTACATCTTATTAATGGAAATACAACAGGCTACAGTTAGCTAACAGTTAATCAAATATTAGTAACACTGAAAAAGACTTCCGGTGCAGCTCTAAGACTTTTCAAGAAAACAGACCCTATCTATCAGTTCTATGAAAGTAACTCATCTGTCCTGAAAATGTGTCTGTCTTCCTTCCAAAGAAAGTTCCCAGCCTCTTCTTCCAATTGATAAATAACAAAATAGTTACTGAAATATGATGCTTCCTGTGGTTGAGTCAGCAGAGAGATCCAGGACTTAGCAGTTCTTCAGCTGAAAATAATGACAGCATATCAACAGGTGCAGAAGT
Organism: Okapia johnstoni; assembly: GCA_024291935.2. Lineage (NCBI taxonomy): Eukaryota > Metazoa > Chordata > Mammalia > Artiodactyla > Giraffidae > Okapia > Okapia johnstoni. The sequence goes on from CM044309.1 coordinate 66,111,386, forward strand.
CTTTTAAGAAGGGAAACCCCGTCTTTCCCTCCTCCTAACAGATAGCTGCACACATTGCCCTGTGCAGGCTTTTGCAGAGAACTTTTGTCTTCAGCAGCCACTTGTTCTTTTGGCTGTTTCCGAGAATAGAGGAGCATGTAGTTCTCTGGAAAGCAGCCTACAACTGCTCTTGTTTTCTTTTAAAAACAGCCTGCGTAACCAGAGGCTGAGAGGCACAATGAGGTCACACTTCCTGTGCGACTCACATCAGTGGCGCTCACGCTGAGAAACACGGTGAAGATTAAAGCGGTCTCCTGGACCGGCAGTGGGGGATAAATCAGACCAGCTGGACGCATCACGAGCATGCCAGGGATGCTCTTCTGCACCAACTCATCACCCCAGCTATGAGAACATAAGAAAAACTTTCAGAGAAGCAGCACCTCTCACTTATCATCTTCTGGCCATTTTCAGTATGAGTAGTGCATGATTGGGAAAATTCCCTGGAGCAGGGCACCGCAACCCACTCTAGTATTCTTGCCTGGAGAATCTCAAGGACAGAGGAGCCTGACAGGCTACAGCCCATAGGGTTGCAAAGGGTTGGACACAACTGAAGCTACTTAGCATGCATGCATTTAGTGTACAGTAATGCTTTGCCCAAATCGTTATTGGTAATCAGGAATTGATCCTATTGAATTCAGAAGACTGTCAAATACCAGAGCTTGATCTGAAAATGTCTGCAGTGCCAATATGTTTATCCATCAAAGGTTGGACTTTTTAAGGAACTCTGTGAATGGTGTTTTAAATTTTATATTGATATGTTTCTGGAGCTGAACAGTTGGATGCTATTGTAAGTGAAAGTGTTAATCATTCAGTCGTGTCTAACTCTCCTCAACTCCATAGACTGTACCCCACCGTGCTCCTCTGTCCATGGAATTCTCCAGGCAAGAATGCTGGAATGGGTTGCCATTCCCTTCTCCAGGGGATCTTCCTGGCCCAGGGATTGAACCCAGGTCTCCTGACCTGCAGGCAGATTCTTTACCATCTGAGCTACCAGGGAAGTGCCAGATGCTATTGTAGGGTCCCTATAAAGCCTGCAGTTGTCAGTGATAAAAGAAACAGACCTTCCAGCAATACTGAGGTACATAGGGTAACAGAGAGTCACACAGAGATTCAAACTCTGCCTGCCATACTAGCTGTGCCCCCAGTTTATGACTTAACCTCTGAGTTGTAACTTTCTCATTAAGTTTATAAATGTAATAATATGTATGTCACCGGATGGCTTGGAGCATTAAATGAGGTTTAAAAAAATGAGAATTAAGTGAGTACTCAGCTCAGATGTCCGAGATGGATTCCTTGTTTGTTTTCTGTAAATCAGCTTCCCTTCTGAGGCACCAGTCACCAGGCTGCAGAAAAGTTAATCTCATTTTTTTGTTGGGGGTTTCCTTTCCCCCTGAGGTTATGCCAAAGGCAGAGTCTTCTGTAGAACACCCCCAGGCAGGAGAAGCTATTAGGAGGCAAGCCCATCTAGTCCGTGGTCGGCAGCTTTCAAAGCTGACCCCTAAGAATCCTTTGCAAAATCCCCTCCCCTTCAGTGGGGGGAGAAGCTAATAATTTGCCTCTTCTAATAGAACAAGACAAAAGTGATGGGTTGCCACTACTATGATTAGGTTACAAAAGTTGGTGGCATCTCTTACCACTTTGTCTTACACACTTGGATGGAGCAAGCTGTCATGTTGGAGAAGCATACGTGGCAAGGATCTGAAAGTTGTCTCAAAAGTTGTCCTGAGTCCATGAGCCAAGAATGCAGCCAACAACCACGTCAGTGAGCTTTATAAAAGTGGAATGGTGGTTGCCCGGGACTGGGAGGAGGAGAAAACAGGGGAGTGTTGGTCAAAAGATGTAAAGTTTCAGTTAAGAAAGATAAATAAGTCCTAGAGCTCTACTGAACAGTATTAGGTATTGCATTGCATACTTAAAGACTTACTAAGAAGGCAGATCTTATGTTAAGTGACCTACCACAAAACAGACGATAGATTGATAGATAGTAGATAGAGCGGGAGGAAATTTTTGAGGGTGATGGATATATATTTATTGGCATTGATTTTAGTAGTGGTTTTGTGGGTGTATATTTATCTCTACATTTAGAGTGTGTATATTAAATACGTTCAGCTTTTTTCTATGTCAATCATGCCTCAGTATGATTGTAAAGTAATTTTATAAAAAGTAGTTTTAAAATAAGCTTCTAGAAAAAATAAGTTTTTAAAATAGAAATCATTATAAATTCTTTAAGCAATAATGGGCTTTTCAACTACTCAAAAGACACCTGTTCTCATCATTTATGAAAATAATATTCCTTGGAAACCTTTTGGTCACATAACATCTCATAAAACTAAGTCTGTGTCTCAGAAACTTTAATGTACTGTGAATCACTTGGGGATTTTGTAGAAGTGAGTAGGTCTAAGGTAGCAATAGAGATTCTGTATTTGTAAGCAGTTCCTTGGCTTCCCTGGTGGTTCAGAGAGTGAAGAATCTGCCTGCAATGTGGGAGACCTGGGTTTGATCCCTGGGTTGGGAAGATGCCCTGGAGGAGGGCATAGCAACCCACTCTAGTATTCTTGCTTGGAGAACCCCCATTGACAAAGGAGCTTGGCAGGCTACTGTTCGTGGGGTTGCAAACAGTCAGACAAGACTGAGCGACTAAGCATACACACACACACAACCAGCTCCTGCTGAAAACACTGCAGTTTATACACTGCTTTTCGGTGAGCAGGATGCTGTAAGTACACTTTGGGAAATGATAATATTACTTGGAGCATGTCATGAATTAATTTTCAAATACTATAAGCAATAAATAAACACACCTGCATGCTTGCTTAACTCCTTCAAGTACTCATGATTTCCCAACCTACCTAAGCTTCACCCGCTTCTGGATTTCTGTGTCTCATTAAATGGCATCACCTTCCATTCAACTGCTCAGGTCAGGAGACTCGGAGCAGTCAACATTATTCCCTCTGTAGCCCTTGAATGAGACTCTCTCCATCTCCACTGTCAGTTCTAGAGCTCCAGAGGCCACCTTCCCTCATCTGGACTTCAGTACCAACTTTCTGTCACCTGCTTCTTTTGAATACATTCCCCAAGTCAGGGATCCCCAACCTTTGGGATCTAATGCCTGATGATCTGAGGCTGGAGCTGATGTGATAATAATAGAAATGAAGTGCACAATAAATGTCGGAGAAGGCAATGGCACACCACTCCAGTACTCTTGCCTGGAAAATCCCATGGACAGAGGAGCCTGGTGGGCTGCAGTCCATGGGGGCACTAAGAGTCGGACACGACTGAGTGACTTGCTTTCACTTTTCACTTCCATGCATTGGAGAAGGAAATGGCAACCTACTCCAGTGTTCTTGCCTGGAGAATCTCAGGGATGGGGGAGCTTGGTGGGCTGCTGTCTATGGGGTTGCACAGAGTCAGACACAACTGAAGCGACTTAGCAGCAGCAGCACAATAAATGTAATGCGCTTGAATCATCTGGAAAACAACCCCCACCCCACCCTTATATGTGGAAAAACTTTCTTCCATGAAACCAGTCCCTGGTGCCAAAAACGTTGGGGACTGCTGCTCTAAGCCACCACCAGAATGATCTTTGCAATGTAAATATCTGATTACTTTGTTCCTCTGATTAAATACTTCAGTGGCTTGTCATTGCTCCTCTCTCAGATCAAGTTCAAAGTCCCTTCCAGTATCTACAAGGTCCTGGGAGGTCCAGTACTGCCTATTTTCCAACCTCTCTTTCCCTCACAACACCCCATCTTTCTAGAATTCAATCATGGTGACTTTTTGTTTTTTCAGGTTCTCCAGCTTAGTCCCATCTCAAACTCTTTGAACACGCTATTTCCTTTGCCCCTGGCCATCTCCTTCCCCAGCCACTGTCTCTCCTACTCATCTTTTAGATGCAAACAGTTCTTTCTCAGAGCAGAGCTATAGCTTTCCAGGTGGCACAGTGGTAAAGAATCCATCTACCAATGCAGGAGACACAAGAGATGCCGGTTTGATCCATGGGTTGGGAAGATCACCTGGTGTAGGAAATGGCAACCCACTCCAGTAAGAATCTCATGTTCAGAAGAGCATGGTGGGTTATAGTCCATGGGGTCTCAAAGAGTTGGACACAGTGGAGTAACTGAGCATACATAGTAAAAGTCAAAGCCCAAATCTTAGTGGCTTGCAGAAATTATCACGTATTGTCCCATATAGTGGCTTTATGTGTCAATATGGTTAAACTGACCATATGTCTCAGAATTCTTTCTCCGTATGTCCCTAGCTAGGATGGGCCAGAATTGCGGTTAGTACAAGACCTGGAAGGTGGGGATTCAGGAGGAGCCATGGTATTCCTTCGAAGGTTCATGTAGCTCAGGCCTCATTGTTGCTCATGCAAAATTTCACAGACCTACTTGCTGGCTCACTGCATGGACTGGACCTAAAGCTCCGATCCCTGAGGGATTGCTTCCTTCAGCTTCCCAAATCCTGGTCCAGGAGTGAGAGTGGCTCTGCAGCTGGGCACCCATGGCAATGAAGTTGGAGGCTTAGAGATGGGAAGAGGCCAACGTGGGTTTCAGTGATAGACAGAGTCATGTTCCAACTGGTTCTTCAGGGATTTCAGTGGTACCCTCTCACCCTACTTCCTGGAAACCTTTTGATCCTGACCAATCCCCTTATAACTTCTGGTTCAGCATCCCTGCAACAAAAAAATAAACTGAAACTCTCTCACCAGTGTCTAAAATCGTTCCCTTCTCTCTCAAAAACCTAATGCAAAGAAACTGTAAAAACAGAAGATGTATACCTAACATAATCTCAGAGGGTCTGGACCACTCTTGGTTCACAATGTGGCCCCTGTACACAGAAAGCAGGGACACACCAAAGAAAGAGGCAGAGAACTCCAGACTGGTAGTTGGCAGGCTGAACAAATAATGGAACTTACTTCCAAGACTTGTCTTGAGCACCACAAGATGAGTAGATCTCTGTACCCACCCGATTGAATCTCTAAAATTTATATAGAGGTTTTAACCAGATTTAGTCATGTATTCGGTCCAGGTTGTCCCAATAACAACTTACTCTCTCCAAGCTGCATCACTGAAAGTGACTCGCTTGGCAGTAACAGTGGGCAGAACAAATATTCCAAAGACAGGGGGTGGGGGTTTGGGGGGTAGGAAGGGTGAGTAACCTTCCACTGGCTGGATCCAGTTCACAGGTAACCCTTTGGTCACATTCTGTCCACGACCTCCTCCAATGACCACACATTTCCTTGTAGCATCTTTATAAGTAAACAGTAAGTAGCACAATTTTTCTTCCTATTGCGAGGATGGTCAATCACATATGTTTACACTGTTCATTTCAGTAACTCACATCTTTCTACAGCCAACTGTGTGATTAGTGGTAAACAAGGGCAACAGATTTTTTTTCCAATATATTTAAGTACCTTGCATTTTCACAGACTTTGTATTGTCTGTGGCCAAAAGAAAATTCTCTTCTAAAAGCAAGTCTCTTAAATAGTAACACTAATCATATCTGCAAAAATAAAACAAAATTGTCTAAGATTCAATGCTTACTTTAAAAAAATGTATACTTTCCATCATTCCTGATGATTCTGCTTCTTAGGTTGAATCTGACCAACACATCTTGCCCTGTGTTGGCTGCAAGTTGGCTGTAGCTCTGCCCCTCAGGCCTTTATTCCAGGAACCAGGCTGGAGGATCAGCTCCTGGGGGTGGGGTGGGGAGGACATGTCTTGAGTTGGCACTTGAAATTTCCACTCGTATTTTATTGGTCAAAGCAGATCATGCAGCCAGCCTCAGTGTCAGTGGGGTAAGTACACGTCTCCACGGGAAGCACTGCAAGTCACAGGGTGATGAGTGGGGACTGGAGTAGATGTATGTGGGGAAGAAAGGGAATAGCTTGAAATTATTATGTAGTTTATAGCCCTCCATCTTGGTCACAAATATTTACCTCCTCTCTAACTTTCAAAAATACTGAGAGGCTGTATCTCCACAGAGAACACCCCCAAATCCTATTCAATCATAGCCACAGATTTCAAGTCTAGAATCTTCTAATATTTCTATATTGGTTCCTTTTTATATGGAGATTTCTGAACCATCTTGTCCCCTACACTCAACATTCAATGCTGGAAGGACAGATATTTCCCCCCTAAACTTTCCCCTTTAGAAAGGGGATTAATGGCAGACACACAGCAATGGCTGTTTCATAGAAACTCTATAACTGAATAGTCAGACACTGCAAGAGCCCTTGCAGATCCAGTGGATGGAAGATGCTCCTGATAATACTCTAATTCTATTCCTGAGGTGTGGCAACCCAGGCAATTATTTGTGGCTCTTGGTTTCACCCTCTGGAAAGTAAGTCAATCCTTTTCCTTACTCTCCTTGACCACCTCTGAAAACTAGAGAATATGCCTTCTTTGGGAACAGAGGAACTTTCTCAGCCCACTTTCTTTTCCTAGGAGTGGGAAAATGGGAGAAGTCCTCTGAAATCTTGAATTGTTATAATGTCTTTGGTACCAAGCCAGTACCTCTTCGGCTGTACATTCTGTCAAAAACATAGTCAACCATTTAAAAAAATTTATTTATTTTTGGCTGTGCTGGGTCTTCATTGCAGGTTGGACTTTTCTCTAGTTGCAACAAGGTGGTGGGCGGGGGGCTACATTCTAGTTGCTGTGCGTGGGCTTCTCATTGGGTCCCTTCTCTTGTCACAGAGCACAGGGCTCTAGGGCACGCAGGCTTCAGTAGTTGTGGCTTCCAGGCTCTCAAGTGCAGGCTCAGTAGTTGTGGTGCATGGCTCAGTTCCCCCACAACATGTGGAATCTTCCCGGACCAGGGATCGAATCCACGTACCCCGCATTGGCAGGCGAATTCTCAACCACTGAACCACCAGGGAAGTCCTACATTCAGTTCAGTTCAGTCGCTCAGTCGTGTCCGACTCTTTGCGACCCCATGAACTGCAGCACGCCAGGCCTCCCTGTCCATCACCAACCCCCAGAGTCTACCCAAACCCATGTCCATCAACTTGGTGATGCCATCCAACCATCTCATTCTCTGTCGTCCCCTTCTCCTGCTGCCCCCAATCCTACCCAGCATTAGGGTCTTTTCTAATGAGTCAACTCTTCGCATGAGGTGGCCAAAGTATTGGAGTTTCAGCTTCAACATCAGTCCTTCCAATGAACACCCAGGACTGATCTCTTTTAGGATGGATTGATTGGATCTCCTTGCAGTCCAAGGGACTCTCAAGAGTCTTCTCCAACACCACAGTTCAAAAGCATCAATTCTGTGGCGCTCAGCTTTCTTCACTGTCCAACTCTCACAACCATACATGACCACTGGAAAAACCATAGCCTTGACTAGACGGACTTTTGTTGGCAAAGTAATGTCTCTGCTTTTAAATATGCTATCTAGGTTGGCCATAACCTTCCTTCCAAGGAGTAAGTGTCTTTTAATTTCATGGCTGCAATCACCATCAGCAGTGATTTCGGAGCCCCCCAAAATAAAGTCTGACACTGTTTCCACTGTTTCCCCATCTATTTGCCATGAAGTGATAGGACCAGATGCCATGATCTTAGTTTTCTGAATGTTGAACTTTAAGCCAACTTTTTCACTCTCCTCTTTCACTTTCATCAAGAGGCTCTTTAGTTCTTCTTCACTTTCTGCCATAAGGGTGGTGTCATCCGCATATCTGATGTTATTGATATTTCTCCCGGCAATCTTGATTCCAGCTTGTGTTTCTTCCAGCCCAGCATTTCTCATGATGTACTCTGCATATAAGTTAAATAAACAGGGTGACAATATACAGCCTTGATGTACTCCTTTTCCTATTTGGAACCAGTCTGTTGTTCCATGTCCAGTTCTAACTGTTGCTTCCTGACCTGCATACAGGTTTCTCAAGAGCCAGGTCAGATGGTCTGGTATTCCCATCTCTTTCAGAATTTTCCACAGTTTATTGTGATCCACACAGTCAAAGGCTTTGGCATAGTCAATAAAGCAGAAATAGATGTTTTTCTGGAACTCTCTTGCTTTTTCGATGATCCAGTGGATATTAGATTTTCTTAAAACTGATGTTCTCAAATCACCTTTGTTACTAATGTGTCTTTTTAGAATTTACATAATGCTTCTTGCAGTTCTAATTGTCATGGGAGTAATGTTTAAATTACTGAGTTGGAGTTGGAGAGAGACAAGAAACAGACTAAGAAACTGGGGTGGGGAGGGGTAGGGAGTTTGTAGAGGAGGTAGATAGAGAGAGACTGATTAGTTAGTGAAAGGCCTGTAATAAAGTCTTAATAAAAGCTTGCATTCTTGGCAGCAGGAACAGTGCCTTACTCATCTCCATGATCTCCAGCAGCAAATAGAGGACTTGAACCAAAGTGAGTCTTCAGAAAATGTGTGTTTTCATAGAATCACAGAGAGGGAACTAGAGAACCCCCAGAGATGACAGTGATTAGACATAAGGGTACCCATGAAAGGTGAGAAAGGAACATTGGAAACACCTGGCATTTGTGTATCAATTGTCATTTGGAAAACATATAAGGCTGGTTCCTTCTAATTTAATCCTCATTACAACTCCATGAAGTAGACTTAAGATTCTCACGTATGTGTGAGGAAAGGAAAATCAGAGAAGTGTCTAGACCCCAACCACTCTGGTAATAGTGTCAGGTCTAACATACAATTTCTGGTATTCTTAATCTCTTGTTTTCATACACTTTCTTACTTTAAGTTTCCACTAAAAGACAACAGCAAGAAACACATTAATGGGTTGATTTCCTTCAAATATATAGTCTCCTATGATCTTCACGGTACTTGTAGTTCTCAAGAATTAATAAATAAATAAATAAATAAAAAGGAAAGAAAATAAAGGAGTTCAAAGGATGTTTACCTTTTTCTTGGGGACACTGGCTCTGTTGAATGTTTTGCAACATGCAAAAGAGGAAGTAATTCAATACCTGACCACAAGGTTGGATTGCCTCAGTGTTTTTTCACTAAGACAAAACTGCGGACTGTGGCAACACATGTCCTAACAAGCTCTCTGCCCTGGTCCAGCCCTCTCCCATCCCCCAGGTAGAACTCTGTTTCATCTGAGTGTCTTGACAGTTACCTTGGAGATATTGATATTGTTTTCTGGTCCTGACCATCAGGACAGATACTTAGTCAAATTGCAAGTGACCAGTTAGAGCACATATTTTGACCCTGAATATGCCTTCATGCTGTATCAAGATGACCTGTTAGTGTGTTAGTCTACTGGACTACACTATTAATGCCTTTGATCAAGAATTAAGCTTATTCATCCTTATGCTTCTTGGGTCTAGCGCTGAACTTGGCACATTGCCAATATTCAATAAATGCTGTGGAAGAATTAGAAGTAGCATGCTGTTTTTGATTTGTCAGAGTTTGAATCAAAACTAGAAAGAGTATGCATCAAAAGATGAGCGGATAAAGATGATGTGGTATATGAGGAACGAATATAACGGAATATAATGGAATACCAACTCAGCCGTAAAAAAAAGGAGGAAAATTTTGCCATCTGCAACAACATGGATGGACTTGGCATTATGCTAAGTGAAACAAGTTAGATAGAAAGACAAATACTGTATGATATCACTTATATGTGGAATCCAAAAAATACAAGAGACTAGTGAACATAACAAAAAAGAAGCAGACTACTCACAGATGTAGAGAACAAGTTAGCGGCTGTAGATGGTCATTTGGAGTTAGAGTCAGTATAAGTCAGTGGCAATGAATATTAGTTGTTTTTGTTGTCTGGTTCCCATTTTCTTTCTAGTAACAGAACCTCAGTTTTCTTTAAAAGACCCACGTATCCTCATCTCTCAGTCCCTGAGGCTGGGGCTGGGCTCCACTTCCACTGGCTTGGTTGGAGATTGGACCCAGGTTCATGACAAATCAGTGTAAGTCATTTCCAAGGCCGCTACACTTGACTCAGAATTGGGCATCTGATTCAATTTAGACCAATGAGAGAATGATGTCTAGGACACATTTTTATGTTCTTTAGGATGTTTCAGTGACAGGTTGGAAGCTGTTGGGGACCTGGATGTGGATTCCAAGAATTAAGCTAATGCATAGGAAGCAGAGTGCAAGGTATTATCATTTGATCCCTAATTCAAACCACCCCAGAGGGCAAAATATCCCATCTCCCTTTTTAATTCCACAAACAGAAATTCCATTTATGGTTAGGTCTGTTTGTACTGAATTTCTGTCTCATGAAACCACAAGACTCTTAACATACCGCAGGTATGAAACTTCCATGTACATAAGAATCATTTAGGCAGGCTGTTAAAATGCAGATTTTCAGTCTCTATGGCCAAGATACAGGTTAGGGCCCATGAATGTGCATTTTAACAAACAGCCTGAGAGGGTCTAATGCTAACGACTGATGGACCAATGCTAGAGAAACACTGAGGGAGTTCATGGAAGTGATAACAGTAAACAACAATAACCAGAATCAGAGGAATTTCAAAGTATTAGGTGGTACATGCATGCGTGGCAAGTCATTTCAGTTGTGTCAGACTCTTTGTGACACCATGGACTGTAGCCTGCCAGGCTCCTCTGTCCATGGGATTCTCCAGGCAGGAATAGTGGGATGGGTTGCCATGCCCTCCTCCAGGGGATCTTCCCAACCCAGGGATTGAACTCACGGCTCTTAGGTATCCTTCATTAGCTGGCAGGTTCTTTACCACTAGAGCCACCTGGGAAGCCCATTGACATCGTACCTGGAAGTAAAGAGCTCATCCTTTGTTTAGTTATCAAAAATGGGAAAATTCATTGAGCAATCAGGAGTTTATTTCATATTCAATTCTTTTCCATTTAGGAAATCTCTGATTTCTCTCCTTTTTTTTTTTTCTCTTGCTTTATGTAGCATGATCATATGTCTCAGTTTGTCCATGACTGCCCAGATATCCACCTGTTGTTCTGGTATAATTATTAATAGCACTTCTTCCCATTCTTAAAAGTGTCCCAGGTTTGGATGATAAATTTTATGGTCACTCCATTGCTTCAGGGCAATCTACACAAGTTCTTTGTCATTCAGGCCTCTTACTGTGTTTTTCCAAGTTTTTTTCTGAGCGAAACTTTTTTTTTCTATTTTATGACCTTTACTAGCAGAGACTCATTAATTACTGTCAAGTTAAAAATCCTCAAAAATCTCAGAAACCCAGGTAGCTTTGGAATAGCATATAAACTTCCAGTAAAATAAATAAAGTTGTCTAGAATATCTCATCGTTCTCAGGGCTGACTCATTCTAAGAAAGCAGCCTATGAACCCAGAAATCCCAATGGGAAATGCATTAGGAATGTGAGTAGAACGCTGTGTGTGAATATATGGGAGAGATGCTATCTCTCTGGCAGGTTCGTACCGGGTCTAGGCGCCAAACTGCCAGAGATTAATTCTGGAACAACTATCATTTCTGGTCAATTGATTAAACGATACGGTGCTAGAGAGACAAGAGAACCAAATTCTTTGGCAGGTGAAGAATGTGACATTAGTGCCATTTTCAAAGATTTGTAAGTGGAATAGATAATGTGCAAAGGATGTTTCTATTTTTTAGAAATTTAAATTGCTTCAATTTTCTTCACTGATGCTAATTATATGTATTAAAGCAACACACACAAAATAGCTTTCTTGTGTTTTATATGTAATTCAGGAATACCTGGTGTTTAGTAATGACTTCCTCTCCTAAGATAGGTATATACAGTTCTTGACTATTCCAGGAGATATTATGGTTCCATATGCGTATTTCTAATGTTGGAGGAATTTAGTTCAGTGATTTCTGCCTAAGGACCCTTGTTTCAAGATAATTTGCCCACTGCTTGTTTGGTTCCACTCAAACACAGCTGTAAGTTCTTTCTATCTAAATTTGGAGATGGCTAACACTTACCATCTGGATGAGGGGTGTGTTGGGTGGGAGAGAACAGAGAGGACAGGGCGATGCATAGCTTACTGCATAGCTGGGGAGTCGTCTCTAGACTTTCTATATCTTGCATCCTTTCCCTAGCTCTGACCTTTGACTTTCTAGAGTCGAAAGCAGAAATGATAGCCTATATGAGCTTTCTATCAATCTTATAGGACTTAATGTCCCCTTTTTAGAGTTCATACTATGTTAACCCTCTCTGTACTTCTCTGAAATTAAATCCATAAATGAAATAATCAAACTCCACATAAAAAACTCCACATTGATTTTTAAAAAAAATCAATACAATGCCATATGAGAAATTAAAAATACATTATTTATGAAAATAACTCAATAAAAATAATATACATCACAGTACATAGGTGTTCAGCCTTGACTCACAGAGCCACAATGAAGTGGTCAAGTGCTAGCACAGAAATTTAGATTTATCCTGAATGTGACAGCTGTAAAATGCAGAGTGACATAGATGTGTTCTATCAGTGCTTCAACTACTATGAGTGGCCCTGCTATTGGTGACACGATTTTAAAGGTGCGGTAAACCCTTGGTAATACACAAAGAGGACAGCCTTCTGTCATGTTATATAGTGGTTTCAGTCCTTGAAAATTGAGTGTACATTAAAACCTTGCAAAAATATTGTGTGCTTATGTGTAAGACAGTTCTATGCTGAGAAAATGGTGAACAGTTTCTTTTTTTAATTAAAAAATTTTTTTTTACCTTTGTAAATGTTTGGAGCACCATTCAAAAGTCATATATGACCTATGGCAATTCTTCAAGGTATTGGAGTAACTTGTGCATTCCTGGAGGTTTGTAGCTCTCCCCACTAAGGTGAGGTCCCTCCCCACTCAGTTGCCGCAGTACCTTAACCCAATCATGTGACAACTAAAATTACACACACTCACACCGCCCCTCCCACCAAGCCCCATCCATTTCCAAGGTGCCCTTTAAAGAAAGGTATTGACTCCATTGAGAAGACTCATCCATACAATCCACTCAAGCAAGGAATCATTTACATTAGACCTAGTTTCCATTTATTTTCTTTCAAATTAAGTTATTGGAGGGATCTCTTGTTAAATCCCAATTAAAATGGAAGAATCATCTGTTCAGGGTAAACTGGTAGATTGTCAGCCAACTATGGAGACTGGATAGACTCTCTGCTATCCTTTATGTACGTATTCTATTTAAATTACAACTTCAAATTTTCAGTGATGTAAAACAATGAATATACATATTTTTTCTCACCTACTGGTTTGTGGGTCAGCAGAGATTTTGCCAGGGTTCAGTTAGTTAGCTCTGGGCTGAAATCAGACATGTGATTACTGGTATTGCCAGTGCTGCTGGAAAAATTTTTTTCTCATTTTTAGCATCACTAGCAGCTTCTGACGGAGAAAGCAATGGCACCCCACTCCAGTACTCTTGCCTGGAAAATCCCATGGACGAGGACCCTGGTAGGCTACAGTCCATGGGGTCGCTAAGAGTCGGACCACTGAGCGACTTCACTTTCGCTTTTCCCTTTCATGCACTGGAGAAGGAAACAGCAACCCACTCCAGTATTCTTGGCTGGAGAATCCCAGGGATGGGGGAGCCTGGTGGGCTGCCGTCTATGGGGTCGCACAGAGTCAGACACGACTGAAGCAATTTAGCAGCAGCAGCAGCAGCTTCTGATACACAGTTCTCAGTGAGAGTCTAATTGGTGTAGATGAGAATGGGACTTTACCGCAAGGGAAACTGAGAACATAAGTTTCTTATACTTGCATCTTATTCAGTGCAAGGTTGGAAGTCTTCACCCTAAGGCTCATAAGGTGGGTGTGTATGCCAGTTTTCATTAGGTAACAAACAACTTGCAAAATTTCAATAGCTTAAACCAACAATTATTTTTTCCTTATACTATGTATCAGTTGTGGATTAGCATCATCATAATCTCTTTAGAATATGTGTTGTTATATAGTAACCATCTCAGAAATTGCATTTCACTGTGCCAGACACAGACAGCTTGGTGAACTGGCTTTTTAAATTACCAACTGGCTGTGACAAAACTTCTAATTTCATTTTATTAGCCAGAGCAAATCAAATGGTCACACATAATTCTGAGGGTGCAAAATATAAACCTGACATGTGTACAGAAGATTCTGGAAATATATGGTGTACTGTACTAATGACAATCATGATGGGAAATTTCCCAAACATGGAAAGGGATTTCAGATATTGGTCAACAGAAAAACCAAGAAGACAAATGTCCACAGAGATGGTCTTATTTATATCTTCTGTATATTGCCATCTTTCAGTGTAATTTAGTAGCTATTAGTAACATAGTAAGTGCTGACTGAATGTCTGTTGAATAAAACATATGGATGTAGTTATTTAAATTACTGAATCTCACTATGCTGCTGCTGCTGCTAAGTCGCCTCAGTCGTGTCCGACTCTGTGCGATCCCATAGACGGCAGCCCACCAGGCTTCGCTATCCCTGGGATTCTCCAGGCAAGAATACTGGAGTGGGTTGCCATTTCCTTCTCCAGGGCATGAAAGGGAAAAGTGAAAGTGAAGACGCTCAGTCGTATCTGACCCCTAGCGACCCCATGGACTGCAGCCCACCAGGCTCCTCGGTCCATGGGATTCTCCAGGTAAGGGTACTGGAGTGGGGTGCCATTGCCTTCTCCGGAATCTCACTATACCGGAAGCTTAAAGAGTGAGACTTTGCTATTTTAACTCCGCTCTGTAATGTGTGATAAATGTATTGTGTTGTTTGTATGTATGAAAAATTGCGTTTAGAAAGCTTGCGAATCAGAGTAGCAACCTGGAAAGAGAAAAAAAAATGTATATCTCAAAATTCTTTCAGTATGTTCACTTGTTGGTTTCCCTTACAGTAGGGGCGCTTGCTTCTGTGACTAGTACAGAGTTTGGTGATGGTAGGTGTTCAAGAAAAGTAGTTCTGCTATCATTCGTCATGTATTCTTAGGTTGCCATGCCCTTCTCCAAGGGATCTTCCAAACCAGGGACCGATCCTGGATTTCCCGCATTGTAGGCAGATTCTTTAGCATCTGAGCCATCAACGAAGCCCTATTCTTAGGAAAGTCACTTTAGTTTAGCCATAGGTTCTTCAGCTGTACCCGTCCCCCACGGGCAACCCCACACAAAATGTCTCAGTAATATTTGCCGTTTGTATTGTAAGGATCTCCTATAGAGGAATACAATTGTGCGATTGTAGTTGTCATGTGATGCACTCACAGCACAGGGCCTGCCATAAAGGAGGCATTCAATAGACGTTTATTCACTTTCATAACAGTACCCACTTGCTCTATTCTTTACGCGGAATGGGGGTGCAGTGTGCATATGTCAATACAAAAGTTTGCCCAGGATGCAGGAATTGAGGACATTTTGAGAGTCCGGTTAACAACAAATCAACAATATTAACATTCAGTGGGCTTAGGCCTCATCTCCCAAAGGTCAAACACTTCACAACTGCCAATGAGGCGCCCGGGCCCGTGTTCCTTCGTTGCTAACCGGCGGGCTTGAGCGCTTGTCACTTCCTGTGGGTTCTAAGTTTGATCCTAGAAATGTTAGTGTAACTGGTCGGTTACCCTTCCTAAGTTTTCCTTGTGAAGAACAGAAGGAAAAGTGGATTCGATTTCTACGCAAAACATTTAAATAACCGCCTTGGATGTTGCACACTGACCTGACCGCTATTAAAAATATTCATACTATTGTTTCTTTTATACCGAATGCCCTCTGGCTGAGCTTGCTGTTAACTTTAATTCACTGATCTTCTCTGCTGCCAGGGCCGGCAGGAGGATATCACCCCCCGTTCCCTCCCCCTGCCCCCCCCCCCACTCGCCACTCCATGAGTATTTAAGTTTGATTTTTACATTTTTTTTATGGCATGTATTGTTATATTTGGCATATATGGCATATACTTTCCCTTACGTAGCAGGTTCTTCCTAAGAGAAAAGGGCAGTTGGTTTTTATGCTTGCTTTTATGTTTTGTCCCTTTTCAGTTGTGACAAAACCATTGAAAAAGCATGGTACAGTTGTGTTTTCTTTTTTTATAACTGGGAGGGAGCATAGTCATATTTGTAATTCTTAATTTCAAAAAGGTTTTAAGGATTTCTCCTCTCCCACATCAGCAGTGGGTTTCTACTCCTGATTAAATATATTTTGATTAAGCTGTCTCAAAATGCATCCATGTTCCTCAGGTGCTAGTTTGTGAAAAAGAGGCTGCCAAATGTGCTGAACACCCACTGGCCAAAACGATAGTGAATATTCTACATGTCCATGGTCTAGAGAGGAATAGGTATTCCTTTATAGTTTTTTGTTTGTTTGAACTACAGCCACTTTTATTGCCAATGTGGGTACTGTCTATATAGAAATATAGTAGAAATTCTCAGAGTTAAAACTCTGTGTCATTGTTGCTTATTGAATATGAAGAAAATGAGGTTTCTTCTGCAACTTTATGTTAGTTAAAATTATTGAATCATGTGCTACCAGGTGGAAGATCATAGGTAGTGAAAAATCCTAATCACTAGAGGAATTACTTTACTAGAAGTGTGTGTACTGTTTTTTCATCTTTATGTTCTTTATTGTCTTATAAAGTGCTTTATAAGGCACTCAATAATATTAGTTGAAAAACTTGGTTAATTTGTTCTTTTAAGAATTTCAGTAGTCATGTGCCAGATCACTCAGTTGTCTTGATTTTTCAAAGATGACAAAACATTTTCAACTGTTACCTTGAAGAATTTTCTTGAATATTTTCAAGTTAAAATTTAAAGCACTTTAACAATTAGTGTTAATCCTCATTTGTTCATTCTTTAAAAGTAGTTAACCTTTTTAATGTCCTTTTTCTTAATTTATTAGTAAGATTGCCTGATGATGGCAATCATCATTCAAATTTCTTAAAAATTTGGTGGTTATTTTAACTTCTCACGTAATGTTTAAAAAATTCTGTTTAATCACTTGTGCCTTTTATGTATCAGAACCTAACTTTTTTTTTTCTCTCTTGAGGTAGTGAAAAGAGAATCCTGAAGAATAGGATCTCAAGATGAGTAAAAAACCCCCAAATCGTCCTGGAATCACTTTTGAGATCGGTGCTCGTTTGGAGGCACTGGACTACTTACAAAAATGGTATGGAAAATAACGGAGCCCCTGAAGTAAAGCCCAGTATCTGTAGTCTGCATGGGTTGGTTAATTGCTCTTCTCCTGACAGTGGCAGAAACATTACCTTGTTGACATTTTGAATAAGCTATACATTGTTTTTTAGTTTTCCTACTCTTCAACAGATTTTGCAGTTATCAGCACCTTTGTGTACTTAATATGAGTTCTGTGGGTGGTGGGAGAGAGAGAGGATTAATCTAAGTAACTAGGTTCCCAAGTTTTGTATAAAACCTGATGTAAATCTATTTTTGGGGGAGCCTGTTTCATAGCTGGTCTTTCGAACTACAGAATATGTTGACGGTTAGCATAGTTGTCATTGGCTATTCCACCTGAAACCAAAACCCAATATATCTCTCTCCTCCCCAGAGTGTGGTGACCTAAAGGTGAGTTTTCGCTGTTTCCAGTTTTAAATGAGTAATCCTTTCAGGCCTTCTCTTATTTCTACCTCTGCCTGTGATAAGTGGTGAATTCGGATAGTTGCAGCATACGCCTACATAGAATGGTGTAGGAGAAATTGGTTACCTGGTGTAAAATCACTGCCCAGAAAGGAGAGAAAGGAAAATAGCATATACTAGGATGGCTGGACCACAGTAGGAATAAGAATTCTCTCTTTCTCCTCGGGAATGCCTTGCTCATTCTCATTAGCTGGTCTCTAGCTCTGCTCTCTGGGTGGATGTCTCTTGGTGCCATTCTCAGCCCCCTACTCAGAGATGGGCATTGGAGAGCCTCCTCTCCTGGGAGTGGTTCAGTCTCAGCTCCGCTTGAAGCCCATTTATTCTGATGAAGAGTCTAGCAGTTCAGCAACTCTATCAGACTTTTGGACATTTTCTACAATTCTCTTAAAGATGTAGTGGGCATGTTGTAGATTTGTCTTTGATTGATTTGTATTAAGTCAACTTCCTGAGTTGGCAATGGCAGGCAGAGAAATCTTGTTTAGTCATGATGTTTGACTTTAGACCAGCCTGGGGTTTTTGTTTGTTAGCATCCGGTGTTGGAACTCGCACACATCTGTGACCCCTGGCTTAATGGGTCTTTTTGGGACCGTTGGAATATACAGTTTGAGGTGGGAAGGTGGTTATTTGGCCTCATGCCACCAAGCTGCATCTCAGTGAGGGGCTTTTTAGGGGGCTTACTTACTCTCATAAGGTGGAAAATATACACAGTGTTCTCAGGAGGTGCTTGGAAAATACTTGGGAACCTGGCAGTTTAGCATCCCTTCCTAGTCGTGATGGTAAACAGTGTCTCCAGGTGGTGCCAGTTGTTCTGGGATTGGGGGGCTCTCTGTGCCCCTGATGGAGAGCCTCTGCGTTAGACTGTACAAGGAAAGATGCTGTTTTAGTCCATAATTAACTCTCTTTGGTTTTGATTTTGACCAAAGGAAACTTTTTACTTTGAAGGGACTCGCAGTTGAATCTCTCTTGTGATAGAAGAGGATGAGAAATGCTACTTCTTTGATGTTAATCTTTACTTTTTTTTCGTTTGTTAAAGTTACTAGCTTTTTTACTAGTTTTTTTTCTAGTTTAATTCATAAGATTCTTTTCTTAGGCTTCCAAACTGACAAAGTTGCAATTGAATTAGCTTCCAGTTTTGAAAAGTACATAGTTTATTAGTCCTTCCAGTGGCCTTCAGGGGTATTGACATAATTAATTTTGGTATTTGTAAGAAATTCACTTATGGTGAAATGCTTCCTAATTCATTAGCTGTTAAATCAATGATTCAGTAGTTAAAAGAAAAAGATTATAAAAAGGACTACTTTAAAAATTAAGTCTGAGTTTGCTTTTAGAGTATGTGGAATTTCAGAAAACAAATGAAAGTTGTAGCTTAGTTTTTTCACTGTTTTATCCTTCTCATCAAAAGATTTCAAGTGCTTAGATAGCGTGATATCATGCAGATGTACTCATTCATAAAATTTAGATTTAATTTAAATGACCCCAGTAATAATGGTCTCTTTAAAGTGAGTAAACATTAACCAAAATAATCACATATGATAATCACTGACACTTGTTGGTTTGATTTTTATGCACTTATTCATTTATATGAAGATTTGAGCATTCTGCTATAGTGGTGCTTTAATTAAAAACAAATTAATAGTATTGTATATACATATTCTAGGTAATTGAAAGAATAATTTTCTTGTTGTGACTTTATTAATGTCAGTAGTCTCAAGAACTGTTTAGGCTTGGGTGGCCCTTTAATTTGTAGGACAACTAATTAACTGCTAAGATTTATTGAATTTTATGTGGGGCAGAAAGAAGTTGTGTGAGACATGGTGCTCTTAACAGATTTTATTTCTAAATGAAAAATCTGTTTAAGAGCACCATGTCTCACACTCTTTATGTTTTATTTGTTAAGGACCATTCTGTATTCCATATAAATTCTGTACATTTTTGCTTTAATATCAAGTAAAACTATTGAAGGGTTATTTAAGTGTTGAAAACCTTTGGATTGTTATGAGGGCAAAGCAGTTAATCACTGAAAATAAAATGAACTTTCATCCTTCCCACTCTCCTTTCTTTCATATTCTCTTCGGGTTGCATCCATATTGAATGCATTCATAGTTAGTCTTCCACATTTATTCATTAAGCTGGAATAGCAGTGAAGCCCTACTTGACATAAATGTCTTTTGAATTGTAGGCATTAGAAAGGGAGGGACATGCAGGAATGCAAATATTACTTACTCTCTTTGTACTCAAGACATTTACAATAAGCAGTGTAGCTGTTATTAAGAAAATGACTTCTCACAGGTTGATACATTAGCTCTTAAAGAGAAGCACAGAGAAAAAGTTGTGATAGTGAGGCACTTGAATGGCAATTTGTCTTATATGTAGCAGCTTTTTCCTATATAAAAAAAAGGTAAAGGAAAATATTTTTTTAGTATGTGCCCTAGAAATAAAAGGATAAACTCTAAATTTAGTGGGCAGAAATAAAGTTAAGTGCCTGCGTTTAGGCTTGGGGTAGAGCTGATTTAATAGGAAGACTGAACCTATTTTTCTTTGTTAAAATACATTATTATTCCTTGAGCAAATCATATCACATACTTTTTGGAGTTCAGAAAGATATTTCATCCTTGGAAATACATTTCACATTTTTAAGTAGCAATTTATCATTTTTTTGCTTTCAGAGTAATTTTCCAGCTACATCAGATCATCGTAGTGGTTTGATTATTTACCAGTACTAATGAATGCAGGGTCTGAGAAGCCAGAGAGAGGCCACTTGCTTTCTATCCCAGTGTGTGCTTTTAGATACCTGAATCTATTCTCTGTTGACTAAACCTAATTCTTACTGAAAAGTGTGTGTTGCTTTATTTTTTAAGAAATTTATAGTCTTAACTCAAAGCATTTTGTTTTTTTCTCAACAATCTTTTAATTTAAAAGTCTTTAAAAATGCTAATGTTTACAGTTAAGGCAATCAACCATTTTCCTCTCTTATCTTTATATCCTAATCTGAACATATTGGCTGTATAATCTCTTGGATGCAGTAACATCATAAGGATGAAAATAGATACAGGTTGTTGATACAGGTTGTGTTTGGGAGAAGAGAAAGTTCAGAGTTGAAGTTATATTTGACACATCAGCAGTGAATTCTAAAGAGGAAAGAGTCAGGTTGTCACTTTCTGATCTTGTAAATACGGGTAAGTCCTTGAATTTGGTTGGTTTAGCAGTAAAATGAAAGCACTGTTACTTACTTTTACTTATTTTAAGGATCAAATAAAATAATATATTTAAACTTGCTTCAAATTATATGAAATAACACATATTTGTAAAGCACTGAGGTAAATGCAAGGAAAGAGGAAGAGTTGAAAAATCTTCGGGGATCTGAAGACACAGGTGTGTAAGTTTTTAAATATAGCCTTAGTGTTGACATGAGAATGATCTAAGATGTAGAAGGAATATCATGTCATTGCAACATGCTATAAACCATCTTTTTGAGGTGATAATAAAAATCTTTGTTTTTGCAGAGTTTCATAATTTACAAAGCACCCTTAAGATATTCAAATATCTAATCGTTCTGAGTATTAGTCAATAAGAAAAGATAAAATCATACCAGTTTTGACTACTGATTTAACTTTTAGATTGAAATTAAAATAACCTATAGCAAATGATTTAGTTGTGAAAACACAACAAATAAAGTAAGTGTGCTCTGGTGTTACTCTTAAAATTGAAATTATAAAGTTAGTTTAAAACATTCAGATGAGTTATGCTCTTCTGACCTTTTTTGGAATATTTCTATTTAATTCTCTTCTAGATCTAAAGGAAAGGAAAATGAAAGATTAAAAAAAGTGGAGATGTCTCCAAGTGTCAGAGTTTGATAGAACAGTATAAATTTGAATTGGCAAATGCTGTTTCCACACATTTGGAGTTTTTTGAACTATATGGAACATTTGCAAATGTGAGTTTTTAAAATGTTCATGAACAGAATTTTGTAGAGTGGGAAAATTGAATAAATTCAGATTGTAGCAAGTACACATACTTTATAATTTAAATTAAATTTTGTATTATCTGAATTAAAAGAGGTTGTCTTTTTCTAATCGGATTTGCTGTTCAAAGGAAAACACTAGTAGAGGGAAGCTGTGTGGTCTATATTTGAAACAGAAGAGGAATGTTCCTGAAAAGGAGTGTGTAGATCAAATTTTGCTGGGAGAAATTGAGGGCAAGAGGAGAAGGGGGCGACAGAGGATGAGATGGTTGGATGGCATCACTGACTCAATGGACATGAGTTTGAGCAAACTCAGGGAGATAGTGATGGACAGAGAAGCCTGGCGTGCTGCAGTTCTTGGGGTCGCCAAGAGTCGGACACGACTTAGCGACTGAACGACAAGATCAAATTTAAAAGCTGACAACATATTCAAATTACATTAGGTGAGTTTGGAGTTTATAGAAACCATGGGTGAATACTTTTAAAATATTCTTTTGCTAATGTAAATAAAATATGTCCTTTTGTACATAGAACTTCCCTAAATCTCTTTGTGCTTAGAAGATATTGATTCTAATTTTGGGTCACTAACTACCTCTGAAAACCTAATTTCAGCTGTAGACTCAGAAGAATGTACAATCATATTTACACAGCAAAATAATGGGTGGTGGTAGGAAGCTTAACGGGGAACTCCAGACTAAGGACCCTGCTTGTAGAGAATTTCAAATTGAAATTCGTAAGACTTACAAATTCTGAGATTCTTTATAGTCAGAAAGTCACAAGTTTTGAATCCTAAGATCTAAGTGAATCCTAAGATCTAAGTGAACCCTCAGTTTAATAATCATCAAACAGGTCTACACCAGTGTACAAACATTTTAGTTCTTTAATTTTTTAAAATTTCCACTTAAGAAAATCCTGAACTTTTTTTTTAATGGTTTTTTGATGTGAAGTGTTTTTTTTAAAGTCTTATATTGAGTTTGTTACAATATTTCTTTTGTTTTATGTTTTGGTTTTTTGGCTGTGAGGCGTGTGGGAGCTTAGCTACTGGACCGGGATTGGAACCCATGTCTCCTGCACTGGAAGGTGAAGTCTTAACCACTAGATTGTAAGGGAAGTCCCTCTATGAACTTTCACAGATGAAATTCTCCCTTTACCTCCCCGTTCCTCCCCACAAAAAAATGTTGAAAGCAATATTAGAAATAGGTGTAGAGTAGACAAATTTATTTTAAAATATGCCTGCTTTGTTCTTGTTGTCTTTTCTCTCACATTCTTTCATTATGTTGGTTCATTTTTTTTTTTTTAGCTTTTTCTTGCTTGCTCAAATTTTTGTTTATCCTAGTTTTCTTGAAAGGCAGGAGAAAAGGAGTATTGTAAAGGCAGATATAACTAAAGTCAGAAAACGTGGCTTTAGGTGCTGTTCTGCCATGAACTGTGGGACTTTGGAGAGTTCTTTGCTTTAATGTCCCTAAAATGAAGGTGTGACATATTCAGTGATCTTTCGGGTCCCTTGAACTGGAGACAGATTATTTTATCTACTTTTTACCTGTTCAGCGGGGACAGGTATTTTAGTCTCACTTTTAGATAGGTAATAAATGACTTGAGGCAGGAGTAAAGTAGGTAAAGACTGGAAGTCACATGTAGTATGCTCAAAACTGCCAGACTCTAGAAGAAGAGAAAATTAATTGAAAAAGATGGAGAACGGTGAATATAATTGGAAATAATATTTAGAATTTTAAAGTACTTGTGTTATAGTGGTATTGGGAAGGTGGTTACTCTTTCTCCATCATACCATTCTGCTCATTTAAATGCTTTCTTATTAACTTTAATTTTGAAATTACTTAGAATTATAACTAAAGGCTTTAAGAAGCCAGTAGTTATTCAGTAGGATACTTTAACTTCCTGTTTAGTACCCATTTACTAACAAATTGAATCTCTTACTAAGTTCATTGATGTTAGTAACTATATTTTAAAAGTGATTCAGATGAAGTCCAAGAGTGGTTCTCAAACTGGAGCCTGCATCAGAATCACCTGAAGGGTCCCAGTGTTTTGGTATTTTTATATGACTTTGTATTGAAGAACTATTAACCATTCCTCCTACCACCTTATGCAGATCATTAATCAGCATATAAAAATTTCCTTTTTATTAAAGTAGAAGCTGGTATATAAGGTACTCCGTTATTTCTGTCATTAAAATTAACTCAACTTGGAGAGAAGTGTTGCAATAAAATTGAGGAAAGAATGTGGATGTTTAATATTCAGTGTTTATTAAAAGTCTCTTCTCATTGCCAAAAACCCAACCCTCTTCAGTAAAAAATGAGTATGTTTCTAGTATATCATGGGTAGGTAAGGTACTAAAGAAAAAGCTACTAATGTGAAATGAATTATATGCAAGCCCTACCCCTTTTACTCATAAAAAGGTACCCAGGAAATTTCATTGAATTTTAGTGGGTTAGTCAAGAATGAACCTGAAAGTTTGGGGGATATCTTGAAATCTGGTTACCACTATAAAACACTACTGCAAATGAATTATGACTTATTGAAAACTAAGCACAGAGTAATAATGATATTTATCAAACCATTAAGAAATTTCGTATCTTTTCATTTTTAAAGTCACCTAGTGTTTTTCTTCGTTCCCTAACAACTCGTATCCCAACTTTCCTATCTTAATTTTTAAATGTAAGTTATGACAGAATCAAGCATATAAGTTAAGCTACTTTTCCCCCTTACGTCCTTTTATCATCATAATGTAATGTTTCATACTTAGACATAGTTGAGATGAAGTTTGCCTTTTTATTGAGAATTTTTAATAATAAAACGAGTCTGTTTGCTTAGTCTTTTTATATGGGGTGGGAGGAATGTTTATTTTGTGTAATATAATGAAAGCTATTTTCCATGCTTTCTGGCTAACAAAAACTTTTTGCATTTTATTTGTATCAGAAACAAAAGATTAAAATTAAATTTGCAAGAAAAAATAAACATATAACTTGATTTCATATTGTTTTTGTTTTCAGTACCTCTTGAGAAAGAGCCCCCTGTATTTTAAGTACTTCAGTAAGGTTGACAGGAGCTGAAAATGATCAGTTGTAAGATGCAGAATATATGATGATCAAAAGCATATTCTTTAAGGATAGACAAACCTCCATTCAGGGATCTACCACTTACTGTCTTGACTTGAGGAAGTTACTTGACTTCCAGAGGCTCTGTGACCTCCTTAAATAACTGAAAGTAATAGTAATACCTAACTCAAAGGGTTGTTTGAAGATTTAGCAAGAGTGTGCACTTTAAGAACTTTTCATGGTCTCTGCCACATGGTAACCACTTAATAAGTGCTAGCTTTAATGATAATAATAGCATGAATGTTAGTTATTCTAAGAAAATAGAATCTAATAGAGAAGTCAGTAAATTCCTAAATTTAGTGAATTTAGTAAATTCCTAAAATTTTAATCATAGATATATAAGCATATATGACTGTGTAGTATATTAAATTAATTTTTAAATGCTAAATATTAAGAAATAGAAATGGTGGACTGCAACCTGCTAAGGTTAGTGTTTGGAGTTTTGTAACGAATAACAAAGTTTGATCATGTTGGCTTGAACAAATTATACGAAGCACATAAACTTGGAGTAGAATATTGGTGGCATTTTTGGTGGAGTGGGAAAGAAATATTTGATAGTCGAATTGATTCTTATGGTAGGAGATGGTAATGAGCATAAAGATTGTGTGATAGGCATTTTGATTTGGTCAGAACCGATGGCATGAGTTAATGTAGGCACAGCAAGAGATTCAGATGCTGAGGAGGTAGAGCAGCAGGAGTTTAAATCCAGTGATCTGAAATGAAACCTTGATTTGGAAAGCGGCTGCCACAAGTCACTAGGGGAAAATACATAGCTAATTCTGGTCTTTCCCATTCTTTGCTGCAAAGATTATGGACTGGTAGGAAGCGGGGTGATCTGTTTTATGTCATACGTGTGTCTTAGGGATGAATGGCTCTGAAAAGACCTGAGGGATAATGTGGTGAGATCCTTAGAATTCAGTGTTGGAACAGATGCAGTTTTGATGTATATAACCATCCTCTGAGTGTTCGTAAAGTTTAGATTCTTTGGATTTATGCTTCATTTTGGAATATCAAGTTTGAATTAATCAAAAGGTTTTGTTTTCAGCATGTTGTTCAAATGTGAAACAGATTAACATGCAATACCTGGAAGCATGTCATCTAAAAATATTGTTCTAATAGGTGACATTATTGTAGTTATAATCAGTGAATGGGTGAGAAAACACTTGAAAATTACAAAGCATAATTAAAGTGTTTCCAAGAAACTAAAAAATTTAAAAGCTTAGCAGGTTATAAGAATCTTAGGTTTGCGTTCGACTTCATTCTACATTAATTTTTATTATTTGGCAGAGAAACCTCTTCTGACAATTATGTGTAAGGAAGGTCTCTATTCTTATTTCTTATGTTTCAGTCATTTTTTATGACACATTGAGAGTTTCTTGCTAATGCAGTTCCTATCCACAAGACTGTTCTGAATTGTTAATTCTAACTCCTGGAGATTCTGCTAACATTTAAATTACATTTAAGTCATTTTTCAAGTGTATTTCTTCCTTTAAAAATTGAAGAACTACTTTATCCAAGAGAACATCTAATTTAGGTATTCTCTCTGTGTGCTACTGCAGTATACCTTTACTAGCTATTCATTATATTGTAATTGTATTAACCTTATTTGATTCCCTTTTCTTCTTCTCTCCCTCCTGAATTTGTTGATTGTTTGTAGCTTTATTCCTGCTTTAGTGTCTGACATGCAGTGAATTAGAGACTCAGTGCTGAGTTAAATGAAATGGATGAGGAACTGTCTATTTTTAATTTGTTTAAATTAGAAGTTTACTGTCTTACCAATATAAACAAGAAAAGGGTTGTTATTTAAAATATGTAATTTGAATAATTTATTGGGTCAGTTGCCTTTTTGATTAAGATGGCACTTGTTCAGATGATAAGTGAAATCTCAGAGTGAATTCTGATGGTCTTTGGGATATTTGGTAGTGCTCAGTGGATGGTAACCTGCTAATGAGGAGATAACAGCCATGTCCTTTGGCTTAAGTACTTTAATCTGTCAGATTATAGTTCTGGCATAGCTGCATGCCCATCATTGTTTTTTTGCTCTCAAGGATATGGAGCACCTGTGGTTTGAGTGTTAACAGATGATCTTGCTTTCCAGAGGCCTTTTTTTTTTTTTTTGAAATCATGAACTCCTTGGAAATCTGATCAAAGTTGGGAACCCTTCTCCAGGAGAATACTCGTACACTTCTGTGCCTAACGATTTTTTTACATATATTCTCAGAGAATCATAGTCTGCTGATCTAGCTGTCAGTCAGGACTTGCCATGTAAGACAGTTAATAATTTGAGCCAGTGTAGGAATTCGTCTGTAATGGTAATTCCCATTGTAGGTTTCTTATTTCCTTTGTGTTTTGATGATAGACTTGAGTTGATGTTATTAGGGAACCAATACAGTGTATTCATGTGTATCTAGTCTCTTTGCTCAGTGTCTGGTTCTTAATGAATTACAGACTTAGTTCAGAATTCATAAAGCTTGCTACTCTCTGACCCATCTTGTGTAAGTGGGAGGCACCAGTGACAGTGTTAAAATGCTGGTATTATTGGGTGAGGCAATAAAGTGAAAGGTAAAAGTAATTTTTAAAGTGAAAGGTGAAAGTAATTTTTGTTTTTGGTAATGGCCTTGCTTTAGTCGGGCTTCCCTTGTGACTCAGCCAGTAAAGAATCTGCCCACAATGTGGGAGACCTGGGTTCGATCCCTGGGTTGGGAAGATCCCCTGGAGAAGAAAAAGGCTACCCACTCCAGTATTCTGGCCTGGAGAATTCCATGGACTGTATAATCCATGGGGTCACCAAGAGTCGGACATGACTTGAGTGACTTTAGCTTCACTTTACCCTGCTGTTACAACCACGGTTGAACTTGACCATTAGAGAATTTTGACCACACTGATTCAGAAAGAGTCCTAAGAAATCAGTTGAGAGATTGCGTGCTTAGTCAAGTCACTTCAGTTGTGTCCGAATCTCTGCAACCCTATGGACCATGGCCTGCCAGGCTCCTCTGCCTGTGGGATTCTCCAGGTAGGAACACTGGAGTGGGTTGCCATTTCCTTCTCAGAAGTAGAATTGCACATATGAAAATTCTGTTAAATTCAGCAAGGATCATTCTCAGTGTTTCTGAATGCTGTTTGTTTCCGTTAAACCTAATAAATAGTTTGGGATGGATTAGTTTTTCTTGCTAAGTTTGCCCAGAGTAAACTGTATTCTCAAGATTCAAGTGCAAAAGACATACGAGAGTGAGATAGGCCCAGAGCAATGGAGGCAGTCCCTTAATTTCTACAGGTTAATATTATTTAAACAGTGCAAGTAGTTTACAGTGGGATATGATAGGGAAGACAGATGTGGACATTTTATGATATTTTGTAGTATCATCATAAGGAATAGTAGATCTCTGTGTAGAATTTTGGCATTGAAGAATCTAGCCCTAGTTTCCTTCTCTCCATCTGTTTCTTTTGAACCCTGGAGGGGTGCCAACTATGTTATTTGTTTTTGTTTTCTTCTTATCCCTAATTGTTTTAACTCTGAAATTCCAGTCTCCCAGTTTTCAGATTTTTTTCCCCAATCATTTACAAATATTTGGGACTCAGCCTAGTCACTGTTCTTTACTCTTAACAGCTTTCCATGATTCATCCGTTGAAAAGCAAAAACAAAAACATTATCACTACATCTTCCAAATTCAGTAAGAAAAATCTTACATTCCATTCATACTCAGTTATAATAAAACATACATTGTGCATCAAAATAATTGCTGTGGTTCAAGATGTAGAGGCATTTGTGAGTATGTTTGCTCAGAAGTATTTTTTATTCACTGAGTATTGAGTCATTACTATGGGCCATCTTGAATAGGGAAATCATTTCAGTGTATAGAATAAAATAGTAATAGAGCTATATGTTAAATTACCATTTTGTGCATTTTATATGTATAGCAAAGATCTTGATGTTAGGGTTTTTTCTTAAGGTTAACTGATAACCAAATTAAGTACAGACTTTACAGGATTCTCTGTTTGAATATAATGAATGAAGAGGCATTTCACTGGTTCACAATTTCAGGGCCCTTTAGTTTGAACCTAGCTAACCAGTCCAGTCTGAGCTCCCACTCTTCTTTACTCACCTTACTGCTGCTGCTGCTACTGCTAAGTCGCTTTAGTCGTGTCCAACTCTGTGTGACCCCATAGACGGCAGCCCACCAGGCTCCTTCATCCCTGGGATTCTCCAGGCAAGAATATTGGAGTGGGTTGCCATTTCCTTCTCCAGTGCATGAAAGTGAAAAGTGAAAGTGAAGTCTCTCAGTCGTGTCTGACTCTTCGCGACCCCATGGGCTGTAGCCTACCAGGCTTCTCCGTCCATGGGGTTTCCCAGGCAAGAGTACTGGAGTGGGGTGCCATACTCACCTTACTACTTACCATATATTCTAGCCACAGGGAACTCTTTCCTGGAAGTGCCCCTCCAGTCTCTGGTCCTGAGGTCCTTGAAGACAGAAACCACATTCTGTTTGTCTGAATCCTCCTTGTCCAGCTGATGCTCAACCCTGAATCACATGATGGTTTTAAGGAAATGAAGATTGATTGAATAAATGAGTAATGCTTTGTATACACTTTACCTTTGTACCATGTTGATTAAGTCTGAATCCATAAAGTACCCCACCAAGAGTAACCAACGTAGGTAACTTCTCCCAAGAATGGTCGCCAGGGCATCAGTTTTCTCTGAAATATTAATTATTGCATCTTACGTAGGATTTTTGTAAAGTCAACTATACTTCAATGAAAAAAGCAAATTATATTCAAATTACCAAAAAAATAATGGCAAAGAGAAATCAAAGTTGAAATTAGTTTGAAATTAGTATTGTATTACTGCTCACTATCTTCAGGGAAAACTAACTTGTGAGGAAATATGTTAATAAGCGAATTAATGCTGAAAAATTCAAGATTTTTCAGAAGTAAAAGCTTGATGCAAAGGAGAAAAATGTTTTATAAACGTAACAATTTACCATGTATCTTATAATTACTTTGATACAGGCCTTATCGCATTTCTCCTGTAGGCTCTTTGTACCAGTTAGCTCTGATTTGAAATACTCTTACCATGTGTATCCTTGGACAGTCTTCATCCATTAAATGGTGACTGTACCTTGGATGGTTACCAGGATCTAATGAGATAAGGTATATAAAAATCAGCTGGTGCTCAATAAAGGAAGAACATAGGGCCTGATGGATTTATGACTCAGAAATATCATGCTGCTTCTGTGTCTCCTCATCTAACTCTAAGCTAAGCTCCTTGAAGTTAAGGGTTAGTTATGTTTCCTTTTAACCTGCCATTTGTTTGTGTACATTTAATTGTATACATTTAGAATTTGAAGGAACCTATAGAATAAACCTCTTATTTTCTTGTTCAAAATCAAAAAGATATAAACACATAAATTAGAAACTTAATTTTTATCACTGATAGAACACCTTTTATAGTAGTTAAGTGGCTGGTGAATGTTGAAAAATAAAGAACCTTATCTCTAGGCTCCCCTTAATGCTATTGACATTTTTTTGTTTTGAAAACCAGAGCAGCAGAAACAAATCAGCAAAACTGCAGAAGACAAGCATTTTTGATTCTAAATGGTGGAATCGGCATGTCCACCTCAGGGAGTGAGTGTGTTGAGCCCCTAGGTTTTCCTGTATTCATGCTTCTCTTTAACAGAATGTTTTCTTACTCACACCTGTGCCTTCTAAAGAGTGAGACTGCTATCTCAGCTCTGAAGAAATGTACAGATTTTCTTTCTTTAACATCACTTGTTCACCCTGAGCATTCCTGTAGTAGCCAGTGTGTGTCTGTCACTGTGAAAGTGCTGGGGGTACAAAGGTGACCGTGACTCAGTCCCCGAAACTCACAGGCCCTTGTAATTGCCTGTTTCTGAGATGTCTACTCTCTCGGGAAGTATTTAGTAAATACTTCTGATGAAAGGGGTTACATGCTTTGGTAGTAGTGAATGCCTTATTTCTGTCTTGTTGACAGAACCAGGAAGTCTTCAATAAAGAAAATGGTTTATTTAACCCAGTATTTTCCTACCTTATTTGACCATGGGACCCCTTTTTTTGTGTCACATGTGTTAATGTCTCAAGGGCTGTCAGTGCTCACAGCCCACAGTGTAGGATCCTGCGCAGATGATTGTGACGAGATGGCTGCAGTGAGAGCACTAGGGGGTGGAGGGTTGGGGGTCTTCACACAGGTGATTCCATGTTAAATCAGGTCTTGAATGATGAGTGTACAGAGGACGGGAAGGGCAACTTAGGTCTAGGCAGAAAGAACAGAACGGACAAAAGCATAGGTGTTTGACATAGCATGTATGTTTAAGGAAATTCCAAATAGTTCAGTGTCGTCACACTGAAGGGAGGAAAGAAGCTATACCAGAGAACGATTCGGGGCCCTTGAAATGGATAAAAAGCCTTGAATAGCGTGAGTGTGTGAAGCAGGTAGTACTCAGTTCCTAATTTAAAAGTTATGTGAGGGCTGTTTTGCTTTATATTTAAATTTATGTTAATGATATAAATTTATATTTATTCTACAGGGAAAATAAAAAACTGATATAGCTAGTAAAAGTATGAAATAAACCATATGGCTAAATAATCTGTGTCCTGCTATTGAATTCTTAATGTTATCTAATGTTACTTTTGAAAAATCTTTTGAGTCTTTGTGAAGGTTACATACAGTATGCATTAAGAATTATGAAGCGTTTTTTTGTTAAAAGCTTCAGGTTAACTAATTATTATGTTGGAATTAATCCTGGGAGAAGCAGCACATGTGAAGACAGAGCAATGTGATACTGTTTTTCTATTCTTAAACTGAAGTTTTAACTAAGATTTCCGTACCATCATTAATACTCATTATAAAATATTGGAAAGTGTGAAAAATAGAAAAGAGAGGTACTTTATTGTCATAGACAAATGTATGTTATTTTTTGCTCGACCAATGTATTACTATTTAACATTTTATATATTTATAATTCTAGTGAACACAGTACTGCTTTTTTACATTTTCCTACATTATAAATTCTTTGTAAGCATTACATTTAAAGTCTGTATGATATTCCATTCAGTAAATATACCATAGTTTATATAGTTGTGGGCAGTTTTCAGGTTTTTTTTTAACCATATGGTTCTTATTTTTTTGTTATACATGTTTTGTGTATATAGTTCCAGAATTGGAATTATTGAGTCAAAAATAAGAATATGTTTAAAGCTTTTGATGCATGTTATCAAATTATTTCCCAAGACAGCATGATTTATATTATAAATAATATAATTTATATGTCCACTGGGATTGAACTGTTAATATTTCAGTAGCTCTTGAGAGCAATCATTAAAAAGAAAAGACGAAGATTAAAGCAAACTTTGTCGGTCAGTAGTTAAAAATATGGATTCATATTGTTTATGGGTGTAATAGTAAGCAGTATTTCAGTTCATAGTTTGTGTAAAGAAATGTGAGAATTTTCTCCTGATATGATGGCTTTTTTTATTTTTGAGGTATCCGTCACGAATTGAAAAAATTGACTATGAGGAGGGCAAGATGTTGGTCCATTTTGAGCGCTGGAGTCATCGTTATGATGAGTGGATTTACTGGGATAGCAATAGGTTGCGCCCCCTTGAGAGACCTGCGTTAAGAAAAGAAGGGCTAAAAGATGAGGAAGATTTCTTTGTAAGTAGCAAGCCTTTCTGTTTGCCAGATATGTAATTATGTATTTTTAAAAGGAATTCTGTTAAATTTTACAAAAGCTTGTTTTTTTTAATTAAGGAAATGCTTATTTATTATACATGGTATTGATCTTAAAAGTTGTTTAAAATAGGATTTTAAAGCTGGCGAAGAAGTTCTGGCTCGTTGGACAGACTGTCGCTATTACCCTGCCAAGATTGAGGCGATTAACAAAGAAGGTACGTATTTGAAATGCTCTGAGAATTAAAATGCGATTTATAGTAAAATTTAACTATATTTCTAATTTTAATTTATGCATATAGTTGTTACATGTAGCTGTTACTTCTCTTTGTCTTATACTTTATCAGTCTTCTAATATTCTTTTTTTAGGATGAAATTTTAATTTGTTATGTATTTAATTGATTATGTATTGTATAGAATAAGATGATATGTAATATGCTGCCTAAGTAGAGTATTTAGGTTGGTAGTTGGTTAAAATTTTTCAGCTTTTTCAGCTTTCAGTTTACAGGCTTATATTATACACATTTTATTTCTGCTTCTCTCTTTCCAGTTTGCTGGCTAAATTATTTTTGTGAACATTTCTACCTGAGTGCTAAAGATACAGGAAAATTCAGATCAGTTCAGGTTGAAAGTAAAACACAGTACAATATTTTCTGAGGGAAGAGTATGGAACTTTATCAATACAAGGATTTCCTTTCTTGTATCTTTTTCCTTGCCCCCTTTTAATTAATTTTTGTAGATAATTACTTTTCCTACTAGCCTTTTGTGATATCTAGCATTAATATAGAGGAAAAGTTACTGAATTTACCAGAAATATTGAAAATAACTCAGAAATCAGGTGTGCTAGTGTGGCATAAAACAAGAGAATCTGTTGCACAGATAATTAATTTTAAAACTTGTAGACTGACTAATTTGGAAATGGATTATAATTAATATTTAAATTATTATTGGAAATATACTTAAATATTTCAGATTTCTGACTTCAAATCTCATCTAAATAATAATTTTGAAATACTTATAAGTAAATTTTCCAAGTCAGTAGTATGTTGTTGTTCTATTATAGTTTCTCAAACTCCACCACTCATTGATTCTTTTTACTAAAGAAACACATTGAGAGAATTCCCTGGCAGTCCAGTGGTGAGGAGTCGGCACTTTCACTGCTGAGGGCCTGGGTTCAATCCCTCATAGGGATTTTTAAGATCCCATAAACCATGCAGCAGGACCAAAAAAAAAAAAAAAACACCGACATTGATAAGTTTTTTACAAGAAGAGCATTTAACTTAAGTAAGGAGATACTTACTTTACTTTGTATCTTGAAAGCCAAACAAATTAGCTAGAAAAGGAGTGTTGAAGAGGTTTTCTGGCAGAAGAAATGGTGTATGTAAAAGAATAGAAGAGAGACATGCCGGTTTTAAGGAACTGCAAGTCTTTGATGTGACTGGAGTGAAGGATTCCTTTCAGGGTTCTAGAATAACAGAAGAGGTGGAGGAAAGAAACAAGAATTGGTATATGAAGTGTCTTGTAGTCTTGCTAAAGAATTTAGCTAAGGATTTAAGATGAAAATTTAACAAAAAACTTGAGAAAAATTAAGAGGTAAGCAAATTAAGAGGTAAGAGAAGATAGAAGAGGTAAACATTTAAAAAGAAATACAGTAAAAAATGTTAAGTGTGAAAAAGTAAGTTACAGTTGTCTGGCTAGAATTGATGATGTAATTTTACAAAAGCCTTAGCCTAATTTATTGGTTTAGTTAATTGAAATAACAAATATGGCTATGAGCTTATTACTAGTCACCTGAGGAACATCTCAGTTGTTAAGTTTTCAGGTTACTTCTTTCCTAGTGGGGCCTTTAAATCATTGTTTACTTAAACTTCTGGTAAGCTGTATTTCGGAGCTCATGTTCCCATGTCTTATATTGGCTCCCCAGGCGTCTAGTTCAGAGCCTAGCACAGAGTTAGGGAGTCAGTGACAATTTTTGGAAGGAAAAGAAGTAATGAATCCATTTTGTTAGATAATAGGATCTTCCCAAAACAGAAGAAAAACTATGACTAATTCCTTCCTCCTTGGAAGAAAAGCTATGACAGACCTAGAAAGTGTATTAAAAAGTGGAGACATCATTTTGCCGACAAAAGGTCCATCTAGTCAAAGCTGTGGTTTTCCAGTAGTCATGTATGGATGTAAGAGTTCAACTGTAAAGAAAGCTGAGTGCTGAAGAATTGATGCTTTCAAATTGTGGTGCTGGAGAAGACTCTTGAGAGTCCCTTGGACAGCCAGGAGATCAAACCAGTCAGTCCTAAAGGAAATCAACCCTGAATGTTCATTAGAAGGATGGATGCTGAAGCTAAAGCTGCAATTCTTTGGCCACCTGATGCGAAGAACTGACTCACTGGATAAGACCCTGTTGCTGGGAATGATTGAGGGCATAAGGAGAAGGGGGTGACAGAGGATGAAATGGTTGGATTGCATCACCTACTTAATGGACATGAGCTTGAGTAAGCACTGGGAGATCATGAAGGACAGGGAAGCCTGGCCTGCTGCAGTCCATGGGGTTGCCAAGAGTCAGACTTGATCTTAGCACTTGAATGACAACAACCCAAAACAGAACAAAATTAAACAGTGCTTTCTGTTTTCATTATGAGAAATTTCTTTAAATGTGCAGAGGTTTGAGACCTTTCTTTCAAGTGTGAAGCTTCTTTTACAAAGCATGTGCATACACACACGTACGACATACTCAGAAACAAGCCACCCTCGTCGTTTATCCTATCCCATTTGTCCATAGGCATGTAATACAGAAATTTAAGCTTACATCAGTGGAAGAAAGATGTTACTCATTGCAACCTCTGCCATTTCAAGAGTAGTTTGAGGAAGCCCTTAGTGAAATATTGGCAGATATAACTTGTTTTTTAGACATTTTCTGTGGGAGGTGTTAATTTGGTGATTTTTCTGTGTGTCCCACAAGGTGAATGAGCCTCCCTTTGTCTCCTGCCACCATCCTCCCCCTCCCCCCTTAAAAAAGGAAGCCCTCAGAACACTTTCTGTTCACTGCAAAAGCTAAACAAAACTAACAAATGTGGACATTTAGATATACATAATATGTCTTGGAGGAGTTGAAGAGAAGGGGCAAATCACTTTAGACTGGAGTGATCAGGGAGGTTTTCATATGACGGATGGAATTTGAAGAGCTGATCCTTGAAGAGTGGGTTGGAATTGGGGAAGGAAAAGGCGTCACAGCAGGGGACACTGTCCTCAGAGGCAGAGGGGTGAGTGCATGGTCAGCATGGTGCAGTTTGCCCTCATCTACAGTGCCACATGAGGAAGGAGGAGGGAGGGGCACAAGTGGTTTTTCAGTCACAGTCTTCCCGAATTCTTCATATTCTTGCTCTTGAGCTGCTCCGTTTCTTTCATAATTTGGGTTTAGTTCTTTATGTCCATGATTTGTATGTAATGCTAATTAGAGAAAGATATGAAATCAGTGGTGTTATTCAAATTACAAAGAAAAGAAAATCTTTGTACATTGATTTATTGGCTTTGGTGCCAATTGTTTATACCTCTTTTGTAAAGATCAAATATCTGTTTACATCAAGTGTCACTCAGCCCACATTGGTTTGGTACAGGAAATGATAGAAGAACACTGGGATTTCCATAAATATAAAATCTGTATAATTTATATGTTTTCTGATAGTACTGACAAGCATGAAAACATGGAGTCTGTAACAAAAAGTGAGTGTCCTTTGAAATAGTCATGTAAATAGAATCATGAATCCTAACAGCAGGATGGTTTAGTGGGAAAGACATGGGAATCGGGGGTTTTAGGGAATGGCTGTGCTGCTGATAAACTATCATTGGATGCAGCATTTCATTTCACTGGAGGTCAGTGTTCTTATCTGCACAGGAAGACTGTCATGCCAATGATACGTAAAATGGTGTGTAGCTTAAAAGCCCGGGAATCTGTAATTCTTGTTTGCCAGTTAACTAGTATTGCAAAGAAATCCTTCCCTGAGAAAAGCAATAATCCTTTCCTGAGATTTTTCTCCCAGATTTTTCTCTCTGTTCTTTAGAAAGAAACGTTCAAAGACAGCAAATGATGATTCTTAGAAATATTATTCACTTTTGTAAATAATAATTTTATTTTCTTCAGGTATATTATAACATAACTGATATGTTATTTAAACATATATTTGTTATAAATTTTAAAATCCTCCAGTAAAAATCAGAATTATATGTAGCTAACTTATCAAGATTGAATTTGTGCACTCCTTAAGGGAAATCAGTTATTTTTACAGCAAAAGAGGCCATAAACTCCATACACGTGATGTGTGTTTGCAGTTACTCCAGTCACAGGGTGTTTATTTGTGTCAGGGCATTACTTTTTTGATATCAGGTGTTGCTGTAAGACTGAATTATATTTTCTAATGATCCTGACTTGCTCCTATTTCAGGAACGTTCACAGTTCAATTTTATGATGGAGTAATTCGTTGTTTAAAACGGATGCACATTAAAGCCATGCCCGAGGATGCTAAGGGGCAGGTAAGAGAGTTCAGCATTCCTAGCTTCCCAAAGGGATGTCTTCTTGAATGGTGACTGATAAAATATATATATACTTTCATATATATATATTTTAAAGTGGACTAATTGTAGGATTATGTGCTGATAGCCCCAAATAGCAGCAAGAAAGAGAAGCTTAGAATGTAAAATCAATTATACACTTGATTTTTGCTTCTTTGGTTTTAGACCTGCCCAAGTTACAGGTCACTAGTTTCTGTTCCAGGTGAAAGCCCAGCATCCACTAAGCTGGTGTTGTCCTAGCGACCCAGCTGGATCGTGTAACCAGTCTATGGGAAGTGAGGTGAGTGCCTTTTTTGTTAATTCTGTTTCGTTTTTCCTGGTATATGGTTATCATTTAGAAAGTTAATTTTTAATATAAAATTTTATATTGAGTTTCTTATCTTCTTCTTTTCTTCTGTAAATCACAGTCATTAATTTTCTTTCAAAAGGCGCTTACCTGACACTCTGTAGGCTGTTTCAGGTAGGGCTTTCTGAGTTATATGTTGTAAGCAGTGTATTACATGCTCTGTCACTGCTCAAAGCAAGAATGAACGGTAAGCATTTGAAAGAGAATCTGGGATGAAGTTAAAACTGTAATTCTATTGATTGAATATGTTTCCTGAAATACTGGAAAGAAAAGGTGCCAGTAGAAATTTAAAATGTTTTATGTTCTGCTGTTATTTGGGATTTTCAGCACCTGGACCTACAATTAATTTTAAAAAATTGAAAGTGATCTGTAAAAATGTCTGATATGGAAATATGCTACATATTTGTTGCATACCATGTGGTGAAAAATGTCATCCTGAACTGTGTTGAAATCACGTGGTCAGTTCCAGTTAAGTGTATACATTTAGCAGACTACCTACTGCTATATTTGGGATGTAGACTACCACAGTTGAAACATTATTTTTGTTTTCTGAGAAGTTGGAATGCTTTAAATTACCTGGTTTTCAAAAATTTAGCTTTGAAATCAAGTAGCAGAGTTTTTTTTCTTCAATTAATATGGAAATGCAATTTAAAATGGAAATACTTTTGATCAGGAAATTTCTTTGTGTCTTTCTACTTGTATGTATAAATAAAATGTCCTCAAGCATTCAGTGGTGTGATTCCTTGGTTACTACACAGAAAGATTGATTGAAACATTGGCAATTTAGTTTAACATATACTGTTTAAAATTCTCAAAAAAATTTTTTTTTTTTTTTTTTTGCTTTAAAAGTGTTATTTTGTTTATTCAAATATTTATGTGATGGCACTAACTTGAAAGCTCTACTTTTTCCGAAGTGACACTGAACCAGTTTGGTTTGTGATAAAATAAGTTATAAAAACTATTTTTTTGGACATAGTGGGTGTTTATTTTTAATGAGTATTCTGGTCACAAAACGATGTGTGGAAACATTAAAATCAATATCAAAATACTAGCTCCTAAAAGAAAATACTAGTATATTTCTTTTAATTTTGTTTTTTTCAGTTTTTAATTACAAGCACATTAAAGACACGTATAGAATTGTTTTTTTTATAAAATATTCTTATATTTTGACTTTCTTTTTCCCCAACAAGTTTTTGATTTGTTTTTACCTAGGTCATTTACTAAATCAGGTGTTGTTTGGACAGTAGTAAGAGAATCCAACTTTGCATACTATCTTCTAAATTTTGAGCCCTTTGAGAATTTCTTTGTAAAGATATACAGTAAAATTTCTTTTGCTAAACCAGCAAAGGATAAGGAATCAAATAAATGCACTATGGGAATGTTTTTCTCTAAACTTTCCGTAGCTTTTTCTCACCTGTTCTTTTTCTTTCTGAGGGTGTGCTGATATAAAATTTATACTGTAACTCACTAGTGTTAGAGACTGGCCAGGTGGCGCTAGTAGTAAAGAACCCACCTGCAATGCAGGAGATGTAAGAGATGTGGTTTTGCTACCTGGGTCAGGAAGATCCCCTGGAGAAGGAAAGGTAACCATTGCACTGTTCGTGCCTGGAAAATCCCATGGACAGAGGAGCCTTGTGGGCTACAGTCCATGGGGTCGCAAAGAGTCGAACACGACTTAGTGACTTAGCATGTTCATAAGGTCCTTTACTATTTTTATAACTTTTTAAAAATACATTGCTTTATTGGGTTCTCATAGCAAATCACTTGACATAGGTATAGCTAATGTTTCTATTTCACTGTTGAGGAATTCAGAACTTAAGAGAATTCAGCGACTTACCTAAATTTCACTCAACCATAGTGTGCAAAGTAGCTCTGAACTCATACCTGATTTCAGACAGTGTTCATTATAGTGCAGTGCTCTGTGTTCTCATCTTTAGTTCTCATTCATGGAAGGAGCACACCAGTTATTTTTGATAGTGAATCTTTCCAGTTAAAAAATGGAAGTGTGAAATAATTGAAGAATTCTTTAATCACACAACTACAGTGATCCCCATGATTAACATGTCATATGATCAAGAACTGTTTTATCTGATTTCACTTTTGAAGAGTACATTAATCTCTTCTATTTTTCTTTTTATTGGAGAGAGAAGACATTTGGGCGTGGAATTTTTACCCTTAACATCTTTTGGCATTTCTCTTAACAACTTAAAGTTTTCCCTACAATGTAAAACCTAGAATTAAATGCCCTGTTCTTAGTAAGACTGAATTTAGCACTTTCCTTTGCTTGTCTGTTGTAAGTAATCTTGTTTTTTCTTTCTGCTTTGTTGATGGAGCTCTATAAGTCATTTGCGTTGGTGGTGTTTTTTTCCTTCTACTTAAATGTTTGTTAGTCTCAAGGCTCAACTTAGCCATAATACTTCAGTCACCCAGATTGCTCCTTGACCTTAAACTCCTCTTTTCTGTTAGTATACACTTTGCCACACCTTTGTTTAATGGTTTTCCTTTTGCTTGGAGTGTCCTCCATTTCTCTTTCTTTGCGTTTTTCCCCAGCAGATTCCTCTTTCAGGGTTCAAATCATCTATCATTTCCCCTGAAGCCTTCCACTAGTCTTTCTCTTGAGGCAAAATTTTGTTGTTCTCTCATAGTATTTTGTTTATTCTCTACTATCTGTCCTGTGACATTGTCTTACAGTTAATTTTATCTGCCTGTCAATTCCTTATGGGAAGGACTAAAGAGGTGGTTCTGAGTAAAACTTGGGGTGGATAGTACTGGTGTATCTGGTTTTCTTTGTTAGTTTGTTTTTACAAACTGGAGAGATAAAATTTTATTTCACAACTTGGTCATAATTCACTTTCTAATAAGACATGCTTTGGGGACATAGTTTAAAATGTGGGGAAGTTACATATTGGTTGTCTTCCAGGCAGGAACAAAAATGTGGTCACTCCAGTCCAGTGGGTTCCTGAGGTTTTCAGCTAGCATCTTCTATCAACTTAGCTTGTTTCCTGGCACATCAATAGGGTATTCAGTAGGAAATTGGTCAGTGGGAATGTGTTAGGTGCAATCGCATGATGTTTTCAGTTCATTTCAGTCATGAGGGAGAGAGAGGCTTTTATTTTGTTTGTTTCCCTTTAATGGCTTATTGTCTTTACCATATGTTTTCAGTACTGAACAGCCATCAGCTTGATTTGCTTAATGGCCTGTGTTTGTTAATACGACCCATGAATTAAAATACAGTTGATGTTGTGAAATTGTTTTTAGTTGCTTGGACTAAGAATAAGTGTTTTTAGTTCAAAGTAAAAGAGTAGAAATTATTTAGGCACAAACTAAAAAAAATAAACACAGGAATACAGATATTTGCATCTCGGAAGAATGGCAGCTGATACAGATTCAGAAAGTTGTAGAGGGAGGGAAATTAAACTAGAGCCTGACAGTGTGTACTTTACCTTGGTCAAGTCAAGTAGCTTTTTTTTCCTTTACTGGTAATATGGTAAGCTCTTGTGATTAATTGGCATGCAAACTTTAAAAACTTTGAAAAATAATAAAATCATACTTTGACCTCTGTGAAATTGACCTTACTTTGAGTGATACATTCTTCCTAATGAAGAGTAGTCATTTGCTCTGTGGGAACAGTCATTTCTCATTATCTGCAGGGAATTGTTTCCAGGACCCTCATGAATACCAAAATCTGTAGATGCTCAAGTCTCTTATATAAAATGGCATCATATTGCATATAACCTATTCACATCCTCCCAAATCATCTCTGGGTTACTTACAGTGCCTACCACAATATAAAAACTATGTAAATAGTGGCTGGAGCGTGGCAAATTCAAGTTCTGCTGGAACTTCGGAAAATTTTTTCCCCCAAGCATTTTTGTTCTGCAGTTGGTTGAATCCCTGGATGCAGAACCCAAAGATAGTGCTGGCTGACTGTACATTTCTTTTAATATTTGCAGAATTGAAACATAAGCATTTTTTTCATATTGTTTTTATAATACATTGCATCACAGAAAAGAAACATAATTCAGCATTTAAAACATAAAGTACTAAGGTAGAATGTGATGAGATATTCCACATTTGTCATAGGTTTTCTTATATTTTAAATTTTATTCCATCAAAAGATATTTGTTATTGAATATCAATATAAAATTGAATATTTTCTCATTTTATGTGAGGTCATATAACTGATTAGATT
The DNA here is from genome assembly GCA_024291935.2 of Okapia johnstoni. Classification (NCBI taxonomy): domain Eukaryota; kingdom Metazoa; phylum Chordata; class Mammalia; order Artiodactyla; family Giraffidae; genus Okapia; species Okapia johnstoni. The sequence goes on from CM044309.1 coordinate 66,152,794, forward strand.
ATTAAATTTGATAATTAACACAATCTACCTTGTAAATGTAGTTAATCTGATTTTCATATTTGTGTGCCTGTGAAAGTAGCTTTGAAAATGTGATACATGTTTTTATTCATTAGTGTAATTTTAATTAAGTTTTTAATGCTTCACATGTTTTGTGTTTTTCCTTTGGAGGATTGGATAGCTTTAGTCAAAGCAGCTGCTGCAGCTGCAGCCAAGAATAAAACAGGGAACAAACCTCGAACCAGCGCTAACAGCAATAAAGATAAAGAGAAAGATGAGAGAAAATGGTTTAAAGTACCTTCAAAAAAGGAAGAAACTTCAACTTCTATAACCACACCAGAAGTTGAGAAGAAGGAAGATCTGCCTACATCTAGTGAAACTTTTGGTACAAAATATGTTTCTATGTTCACTCCCCATGGCAGTGATAAACTCACGTAGTGAATAGTCAGATCTTTTGGCTACCTGTAGTTTGAACATACAGTTGAATTATTAGGCTTTTTTCCCTGGCATAATAATGATGGTTAACTTTTTTAACAGCTCTGAAGATTAATGATCTAATACGGGTACTTGACAATGGATACCCTCAGTATTCTTGAATAGAAATGAGTTGTGATTTTGATTTGTAACTTCTTGGTAGTGGGTTTTGAGATTCTTCTTGTGTGGGATTTTTTGTTTGTTTCTTTTGTTTTGTTTTCTTTAACTTTTAAAATGCTTTTGCATGTATTTCAATATATAATACAGAAAAAGCAGTAAGTCATTCCTGAAGCACAACTGCTTTTAGTAATTTTTTTTTTTTCTAATACATTTGTCTGGAGAAATTTGTGTCTTTTAAAGTTCTGTGTCTAAGCACTAGATTAAAAAAACTAAGTGCAAAGTTTATCTTAGTGTTTTGCTACTTAAAATAATTCATGTGTTTTAACTTTGGATTCTAGATAAACTCTCATATATGTATTCTATTAAAAGTAGGACTTCATGTAGAGAACGTTCCAAAGATGGTCTTTCCACAGCCAGAGAGCACATTAACAAACAAGAGGAAAAATAATCAAGGCAACTCATTTCAGGCAAAGAGAGCTCGGCTTAACAAGATTACTGGTAAACTACAATGATTCTTTTTGGGGGGGGGTGGTAATGGAGGGTTTGATTTTACAATAGTTTGTTTTTAATAAAGGAAAATATATCTTTTGGTTTAGTGTAACTAATTGATTAATAAGATTAATAAGAGAAACAGTTGCTTTGTTTCTTTAAGGTCATCACCTTTCGACACCATGGATTTTTTCTGTTGTGGAATGGAAACAGTATCACCTACCTTCTGCCTACCTTACAGGGATGTTGTGAGGACACATGGAGTCATATGTTGCAATATTCTGTAGTTTTAAAATCACTTTGCTGGCAGGAGTAGTTCTCTAAAAATTGAATCATCTGCTCTTGTCAACTTGTGGAGACATAGTGTCCAAGGTTCTAAATATTATACAAACATTCTTATTCTTGACTGGTCTCATTAGGGATGGTTGGAAAGATAAGTACTGATTTCAATTCAGCTCCTGAATCTGTTAATTCCCAATATAAAAATACTTCTAAAACTTTTTAAAATTTCTATCCTGACCTTCAGGTTGGTCTCTAGAATTTGGGCTTATTTCTCTCTGCCGTGTTGTAGTTTAGGAAGTAGAATACTAGAATGATGAAAAACACAGGAAATTCCAGCCTGTTTAGTGTTCACAGAAGGGACCAGTCATTTTTAAGCCCCACACTTCAAAGGCCTAATGATTCTAATCTTTAAAAGAGATTGTTAATATATTTAATTTTTTGAGTGTGTATTATAAAGTGTTAGTGGCTGAGTTGTGTCCGATTCTTTGTGACCCCAAGGACTGTAGCTCTCCAGGCTTGTCTGTCCATGAAGTCCTCCAGGCAAGAATACTGGAGTGGGTAGCCATTCCCTTCTCCTGGAGATCTTCCCAATCCAGGGGTCAAACTGGGGTCTCCCACATTGTAGGCAGATTCTTTACTGCCAGAGGCACCAGGGAAGCACATATATTATAAAGGGGGTGCTAAACTATTTTAATTAATCAGTCACATGCTCTTAATTTTAAGGATAATGATTTTAGTGCCTTTGGCCTAATAAAGCTATGTAAATCTTTGTTGACATTCTTTTCAATAATTTGAAAAAGTTGGTTTCATCATCAGATCCAAGAATAAATTAAACATTTTCACCATTATCTAAAGAGTGTAAGCCTACTCATCTAAGTAATTATAATTGGTTCAACAGGTGAGAGTATTTAGTCTTTCCATTTTTTAATATTGTTTTTGTGCCTTTCTCTGATAAAGGACATATTTGGCCCCAGGACAGGAAATAATTCAAATCAATCTACACATTCCCATTCTACCTTTTCCTTAGAAACTATTAATGTTGGAGAAAGCCAATGAATGTTATCCTAGTGACTATTATGCTGGCAGCTTGAGACTTCAGTTTTGTCTTAAAATAATGGGACCCAGAGCTCTGTTCTGTGGGATAGTACTTCTCACTGCTGTGATACCTGGATTGAAACAGCCTTATTGGGAGAGCCAAGATCAAGGAAGATGGAAGTGACACTGGTAGTGCAACTGCCAGCTCACCAGCCTCATATTTTTCCTAAAATCTGGGTACTTTTAGTTTCAGTCAGTATACACTTAACATGTGTCTCACTTAGAAATTCAAGCTCACTATTTAAAGAAGAAAAGTAAGAAAGCAGCTTAATTCACGGTGATGCAGTATCTCCGATGGCCTTGAAAAGATAGTAGTGGGGGGACTTTTTCTTCACTTCCTCTTGGGAATCGTAAATCAAGTAATAGTTCTGGCAGCAGTAGAAAGGCATAAGTTTTACAAGTATGAAGCTGTTCTGATCTTTTCCCTTTATTTACTCAACTTGTGTGTTAATTTTTTAATAGTTTTTCATCTCTGAGTCTATTTCTGATTTCGTGTTACAACTATATCATGCAAAAAGAGAATAGATGTTTTAAGATTGTCTCTGATGATTGAGACGCAGGCTTGCCTCTGTACAGTAAATTTTGTTTGTAGACCATAAAAGAGAGATGAGAACTAATAGGAAGTAGCAGTTTTGTTACGGAATTATGGTATATTTTAAATTTATCAAGCTCACTTATATGTGTCTTTTTGTCCCTTTACTGCTGAGAGAAATAGCCTGGTAACACGGCAACATCTCAGCCTGCTCTGAGTATTTCCCTACCACAATTTTTAATTTATTTTTTAAGTAGTTCTTACAGGAAATAAGTGAACCAGCTGCTGGATAAATTTAGTTCATGTATTTATTCACTCTCTTTCTGTTTCTTAACCATATATACACCCTACAGAGATTCCAAATCTGATTTCTATATAGGGAATGGTATAGGATGGCTTCAAAATTTTTAAATAAGTAGACATGGAAATTATTGTTGCGGAGTGTGTGTGTGTGTATACATATATATATATATATATATATATACTTCCAGAATCTTAGTTTTCATTATGTTATAAACTTATTGATAATTATATACTTTGTGCATGCTGATTTAGAAAAAACAATTTTACAAAGATACTCAGGAGTTTATACTTTGGGACAGGGTTGCAAGAAAACTGCAAGCAAATTTCAGTTGATTTTAAAATACATATTGGTAGAGAGTAAAAGAAGAAGCATTAGCAGTTGGTGCGTGGCATGTGTGTAATAGTTCTAGGAGTTTCTAGACCTTAAGCTGGTTTAGATACATTTGTATAGCTTAAGGAATATAAAAAATAATTTTAAAATCCGAGAGGTTTGAATTGGCCAGTAATGTTATTGATAATATTCAGGATGTTTGGTTCTTAGTCTCAACAAGAATATTGTATTTTGGAATCCCTGGCTGAAAAGCAGAGCATGAATTTAATTACTTTGTTATTTCTTTCCTCCCCGTTACCATTCCAATATGCTTTGACCTCTGTTCTTTTTGTTCCTAATAGCAGTGAGAGACCAACTATATATTTTATAGCTGAAGTAGAATATTGAGAAAGTGTCACTTTGTAGATGGGACTCATAAAAATCTGTATTGTACTTCTACCTGATAATAAATAATTTCTTGAAACTGCATAATGCATTCTGTTAAGATATTTACTCTATAGATATCTTATTTGGATGATGACTTGTTGGTAATATATTGATAATGATACATATTTGCAAATAACTAAAAGTCAATTCTGTTTTTTATTTCCCTCCAATTCTTGTCATTTTGGAAGGTTATTGCATTTCTCCCCAGAATGTTAGTTGGTCATGATGACAGACTTTAGACTGCTTCAGCAGTAGTCAGCGTCCTCCTCAAGGGCATTTAAAAGTTTCTTGTCCCTTGTTTATATTTGATAACTCTTGTATAAGATGGTTTGCATATAAAGTATGAAAACCTTTTTATTGATCATATTTGAAGCTTTTGAATTCACTGGCTACCAAGTATTACATCTTCTAACCTAATTTTAAGTAGTTTTTATTAAATGCCCCATTGCTCTTATAAGAACATTACAAAGCTTTATTTTCCTTTCACAAACCATTAAGTGAGAATTTTTTAATTATTTGGGTCTGTAATATCCAAATGTAAATTCACATAGTATGGCTAAATTATTTTGTTTCTTTTAAATTTCTGGTACTTTAGTTTGTGATCTATTTCATCTGTTATGTGATTTGAAAGTATTTCCACCACCTTTATGAACGGAAACAAAAAAAACGTATAGTCAGTAGATTGAATAGCAAATATTTGTTCTCTTTGAATACCCATAGAAGTAGGGCCTCGACTCAATTCCCTACAAAAGAAGAAGCTAATTTTCCTAATTATTTTTCATTTTACTTTCAGTAGTATTTAATGTAAAAAAATTACCTAGAGAAGAAACACCTAGTGAATGCAGTTTTGTTAAATAAATTCTGTGCTTACATCTTTTTTAGTCATCTAAAGATGTGTTCAGAAGTTACTTTAATACAGCTAGAATTGAATTTATGATACATAAGTGATTTTTATGAAACTGCTTATACATTGAGTCTTTTTTCCTTCATTTGAATATACACTTAAAACTGTATGGGACTTGAACAATATGGATTGTGTCAAACTGCACCAATAGCAGTTTTAATACCAGTCATTACTGTATCAAAATCATTGTTTTATACTCAGCGTTTCCTATTTTGAATTACAATTCTAAGTCTAATCCAAGTAGATACTCAGCTTCATTATCTAACAATAGGAAGGTGCTTTTTGCCTGATTGAACACTTGACACTCTCTCAGTTGTGTCTGACTCTTTGCGACCCGACCCGTGTATAGTCCATGGAATTCTCCAGGCCAGGATACTGGAGTGGGTAGACGTTCCCTTCTCCAGGGGATCTTCTCAACCCAGGGATCCAACACATCACAGGCGGATTATTTACCAGCTCAGCCACCAGAAAAGCCTGTTTTATACTAACCTTTCCTATTTTGAATTACAATTCTGAGTGATAGATATTTAGCTTCATTATCTAGCAATAGAAAGGTGCTTTTTGCCTGATTAAACACTTGATTCTAGTATTACCTTGAGAATGCAATTTTAATATTTAAATTTATACCTACATTACTTAACATCGTAGAGATTGTTACCTGAAAAAGTCAAGGGGCATTGGCACAGGGATAGCTCAAAGTTATGTGGCGTTTGGGGGCCCTTTTTTTCTCCTGTTAAAAATGCTATAGATAGCTTTAATACTACAAGTGGTATAATTGCTGAAGTAAGTTTACTATTAAGTTGTCGATTGTTAAACATAACTTCCTTTGAAGCCAGAGTTTTGTGTGCCAGACTTCTGAAGTGACACAGAAATGATTTTGGGTGATCTTTTATGTGTGTGGTGGCCATAAGAAGAAATAAACACGTACAAGGGTTATGTTAATACATTTGTCTCCATTGAGGGGACCTATGTGGTACTTACCAAAGACTCTTGACTAAGTAAATGCCTTTAATTTCTAAATTAAAGCCGAGTTTTAATGTCTCTTAAAGTTAACTATACCCTGGATAAAATATTCTGTCTTCTAAAATTGAAAATTAAAGGTATACATGGGAAAAAACTGAAACTCCCAGTTTATTTCATCAGTTGTATAATGAGGCTATAATACGAAGTTCAAATGTAGGAAGGATCTATACTCTTTTCCATTAACATAAAAGTAATCCATCCATGTTTTCACCACTTTTGTAAGTGAGAGGCTACAACTGGGTATAGAAACACACTTGTGAAGCTTAAATAAAAAATTGAGAGTATTTTTTAGCTAATAATACGACAACAACAATCATTTTATATTCTAGATGTTTGAAAAGATTTCTTATATCTTAATATTAATTCCATAACTTATTTCAGTTGTATGGACAAAGCCTAAGGTATTAATGATCTAAGCAGTCTTAGGTTTTTGGATATTAATCTGTAGAAATTTAAATTTGTACAGAATAAATGTGTATGTGTGTGATTTTTTTTTAAAGGATATTTTAAGCTAATTATTTTTATTTTGAAGGTTACTAATGTTAGCTACTCTCAAATTCTAATTGAGCCCTTTGAGTCATTATTAAGGATGTTTGTATATTTGACAAGTAACCGTCCGAGAGTATACTTCCTATAAAAAAAGTATAGGGGATTCAGCTGCTGAATTTTTGAGAATTAGTGTAAAAGCCAGTATCTTTTCTAATAAGCAATTTCTGTACAATTTTTCTCAAGGTTTGTTGGCATCCAAAGCTGTTGGGGTGGATGGTGCTGAAAAAAAGGAAGACTACAATGAAACGGCTCCAATGCTGGAGCAGGTATGAAATGGTAGCATTTGATTGTTTTCAAGGTTCCCCGCTGGAATTATCACGGAGCTATAGTATCCACATAATTGAAATCACCCTTTTGATCACATATGGGGATAGGAAAATAATGGGTGATACATTTTTAACTCTGCCTTCTCCAAGGTATGCAGATAAACTACAGACTTAATTAGTGTTTATTTTCAGTAGGCTGGCTTTAAAGCCTTTGTCTCCCAATGGTGGAAAGCCAGGAGACGGGCCTCCCAGGGTGCATACAGGCTTCCAGCTGGATCACCTTTAACTAGCTTACAAAAAGACCCTTACACAAATACTTTTCATTTGTGAGTTGAAACAGGGTTTTTTGACATCTTATAAAGCTTCTTTTGTAAGAAGTTTCTTTTATATTGTAACAATTGGTGGTGTTAGACTATGTGTTTTATGAATTGATCAATGAGCCATACATTTTTGCTAGGATGTATATTTTAATAACTACAAAAAAATTTAAAAAGCTATTAAGGGTCTGTCTTTAAACCACCTAATAGAGGAATTTGAAAATGAAGGTTGCAGTTGCTAGATTTTGCCTTGGCTACCTTCAGATTCCCACAATACTTGTATATAATGGACTGTGCATGCTTTTCCATTCTCTAAGGGCTTACTTTTTTGGGCACTGTAAGACTATAAGAACACAGTAATAGCCATAACTGGGTTTCCTTGGTTCTCCTGTTTTAAAATCTGAGCCTTAATGTAGTTTTACTATATCCTTTTTGTATTATTTTAATTTTCTTTATTAGTAGCCTAATAAAGAAGACTTTAAAATGAGTACCTTTTGCTCTTCTCTATATGCATTTTAAAAAATAGTCCAAATTTAATTGATATTGTATTGAGTTTTTCAGGGTTATTTTAGGCCTGATTTGATAATAGTGCATTGTTTTGGTGCCTCCATTAATGTTGTATTAAGTCAATGATATTTTAAATTGATTAATATGTCAGTGAATCATGCCTTCTGATTTTCTGTGGTCATCAAACGGTTAAGTCTTTGCCGTTATTGTCAGTATATCAACCAAATTTTAAATGACTTTTTTACTGTGTATGATTATATTCAACGTCCCAGATATAACAATATTTTGTATTTTCACCACTGTTTATGGTATTCTCAGAATGCAATAAGTCAGGGACTTGGGTAATAAAATGTTTCTGGAAAATTCATTACAATGTCAATCTTTCATTATGCACAATCCTACTGAGATGAATGTGATTGTGAAAATTATTTATTATGTGTGGAAGTTAGTGTAGAGGGCAGTGCCCTTTTCAGAGAGAAGTATAGAAAACCAACATTTTGAAACTGAGCTTAAAAAGGAGAAAAATTGAGTAACTCGGCTGTTTTTATTCACATAATTAAGAAAATTTTGAGAGTCCTTGCCAGTTTTGTAACAAAGAGACCAGTGATTAATAATGAAAATTTTGTAAATTATTTTAGATTTTTAAGGAACATAATACTGTTGCCCCCTTTTTTGTCATTCAGGTTGGTTTCAATGTGAACTGTTTTGTAACCAAACTCTTAATTCTTACACTGTTTGCCCTGCTTCAGAGTTAAAAAGCCGAGTTATAAAATTCTTAATTACATCTCAGTTGGTATGACTTGAAGAAGAGGTATTGTCACTAACCTATGTTGCCCTAATGAGTAAAATAATTTCACTCATGACGTAGATTTATAATAGGCCTAAGGCCAAAACTTACTGTGCTAAGGAATTTATTTATTTACTTTAAGAAAGTTCAAACTCTGTGGTCTTGAACCCCAGTTCTCAGATTATTAATTATAGATTACTTAATTGTATTAGGGAATTGTTATGTTACATTTTACTTTTGGATAAAACCTGCATTAGATGCATAATTCAGTAAGTTTTAAAGAATGTTAATTTGTCCTTGTTTAGAAGTTAAGCACCTTATCAAGATATTAATTTAAGTATTAAAATCTTGTTTTATAACTTTGTAACTTGAGAGTAATGGATGCTGTAGTGATGTCTCACATATGTGAAGATGAACAATAAAATTGTTTATTTGCAAGTAATGGCTCTAATTACTTTTCTGGCAACACTTTTTATGATAAGCTTAGGAATCCTTTCTATATATGGAGTTTTGTTTTTTTTTTCAAGTGATGAATCTGCACTTATACACATGTGTAATGAGTAAATTCAAGAATAGAAATGATGACAGTTGAGTAAATGAGACGCTTGACACCCACCCTTTAGTGTGGTATGTCCAACATGCCATCTGTAGCATAGTCAAAGGTGCCCTGCTTAATACCAGGTATTCACTGTTTTTCTACCAAAAATGAACGCCTTGGAGTTTCAGGGAACAGAAAGCTATTTGATCCCTAGACAGTGACCTTTCATATTCCAGAGAACTGCAGCCTGCAGACCTGTTGGTCATCCCTCACAAAAGATAGGGAAGTAAAAAAGGTTTCTTGGGGACCAGCATGTTGTTCATAAAGCTCGCAGTTTGGTTCTTTATAGAGGCCTATCTTAGTATAGAGGTTTTATTTTTGCTTGTTTGTTTTTTTAAGTGTATCTCATACTTTGCTCTCAGATACATATGTCAAAAAGAGATACAGTATAGGCATTCCAACACCATAGAGTGCAAGTCCATCCGATGTGGCTGTTCTCTGTAGTCTTTGGACACATTCACTTTATAATTTTATAGATGTAGGACATTTTACTGCCAAATGAATTAAGGTATTCTTTATGAAAGAACTGACAAAGTTCTAATTTTTTTTTAAAAGTATCAGTTGGCAGGAAGAAGGTAAAAACTCTCATCTAAGAATGCGACGTATTTTGTTTTTAAATCCAATGTTTTTAACTTACACTTGGTTTTACTCCTTGTTTTTTTTTTTTTTTTTCTGTTGTTGCTTGTTTTGTATTGTTTTTTAGTCTTTTAACTCTGTATTGCTGGTGGCTTCGATTTCATGATGCATTATGCTTATGAAACTCTGGCTTTCAGCACTAAAATGAGTTAAAGATAATGTTTCGTTAATTTGGTCATTGTTTTCCTGTTGAGATCTTTCTTTAAAGGGAAATTGTCTACTTAAACCTCTGCATTGAACTCAAAGACATTTTTTTTTTTAATCTGAAAATCAGAAGCTTACATGTATTCCTTTAATGCCCTAAAACAGAAATTTATTTACCTGATTATTATTGTCATTGGTAATTATGATTTCCAAAGAGGTACATTTTAATTCAACACCAAACATATTTGTCCAGTAAGGTAACATTTTATATTCTGAGAATATTATAAATAATGCATTAAAAAAAAACCCAGTTTAGACAGATCGACAGCATCCCTTTAAAGACAGCCTATTCAACTTTTAGTTAATAATTTGTGGGGTTCTTTTTGGTTTTTCATTTGTAATAGAAATGTTATATGTTGCTTAACAATGTTTTTGGATACTAAAGTTGCTTAACAATCAAAAATAGAAAACAAGAACAAAAATGAAGAAACCAAAATAAAAATATCAATTTTTTATTATTTATTCAGGCGATTTCACCTAAACCTCAAAGTCAGAAAAAAAATGAAGCTGACATTAGCAGTTCTGCCAACACTCAGAAACCTGCACTGTTATCCTCAACTTTGTCTTCAGGGAAGGCTCGCAGCAAGAAATGCAAACATGAATCTGGAGATTCTTCTGGGTGTATAAAACCCCCTAAATCACCACTTTCCCCAGAATTAATACAAGTCGAGGATTTGACGCTTGTATCTCAGCTTTCTTCTTCAATGATAAATAAAACTAGTGAGCACAGATTTTTAAAAAATAGTTACTTATCCTATAAGATACATTAAAAACAGTTTGGTTGTAGTTATATTGTATTTTTATGAAATTGCATTTTAAAAATTCAAACTTAAGTGAATATGACAGGGAAAACTTGAAGCTCTCTCAGGGGCAAAATCCATATACATTTCTGACTGATGTATTGTACAGAGGGACAGTGACTGTACTGCTGGTTAAGAAACCTCAGCATTTAGTAACCATAATTCCACTGTAGTTTGACTTTCCTCAACTAATGATCCAAGCAGTTAGAGGCCTGATTCATTACAAAAAAAAAAAAAAACACCATTATGGGATACAGAAAGACCCATGGTGGATATGTGGATATTTTCCTGAACTCCTAAGACTATTCTTATGGATCGATTCAGTCATTGTCCCCAGTTGTCTATACCCCACCCACAATACATTTTATTCAGCTCTTCTAGGATTTAGAGCGCAGACTTCAGATTAATTTTACTAATGAAAGAAGAAAACTGCTTCCTTGATCTTATTTTTAAAGATTTTACTGTTTGAATACTGCTAATCTTTGAAGCATTTACTTAGTCCTTTTAACATAACCTTTCAACATGGGTTTGGATATATTTAAGACAAGATTTGTGTTGACCCTATGTTTCTCATATTGTAGTATTCTAAGTTAGAGACAATGAAAAATAATTACCTGTAAATTCTCTGGGTAAAAGATAATTTTGCTGTTCATAACAGCAAATGAATTAGTAACCTGATTATTAAATGAATATAACAGTTTTGTTCATAACAGCAAATGAATTAGTAACCTGATTATTAAATGAATATAACAGTTTTGTTCATAACAGCAAATGAATTAGTAACCTGATTATTAAATGAATATAACAGTTTTCCTTATGAACTCCTCCATATCATATCTTCTACAGCAATTAAAAATGGTGGCATTGAGAAGACTTCTGTCAGTCACATATATTAAATTTCTCTTCCATTGAGTTGCTGTATTTTTTTGCTCAACTGTATTTTTCAGTTTTCGATTAGGTTTTGGTACTTTTTTGTTTTGATTTGGTTCTATTTAATAAATGACTTGAAAGGATGGGAACAGAAAAACTCAGTTGTTTCATCCTAAGCTTCACTTCTTTATGGCATTTATCATTAAATAATGTCATTAGTAGTCACTAAAATGTCAGATGACATTGATATGTATTTTATTTTCAATTGTTTTATATTTTAGTATTATAACCACAATGTCATGGCAGTTGAATTTTATCCTTTTTTTTCTTTCAGTTATCACGTCTTTTTCATTTTGATTTTTGTAAAAGTACTTTTAAATACCCAAAGCATCAACCTTTTTTAGACCTTGCCTATTTTCTCCTTCTAAATTAACATAAATATATTGGCTTATGTAGTCCTGCCTATTCGAAATAATCAAAAATGTTTATGTGCTATGCAGAAAGAAAATGAAAGGTTAAAAAGAATTTCTAAGCTTTTGTGTAATATATAGCTAGAAGATGCTTAAATGCCTCAGTGAGTGAGTTTTTCCAAACAAAACAAAAAACATGAGAGCAAGAACTGTCGTATTTTTTAAAAATTCTCATTTTTTGCCCATAGTGAGTACTTAAAGTTATTTGTGTTCAATTTTTTTTTTTTTTTTAATGAATCAGGCCCAAACGTTTACAAAAATCCATTTGGGGGAATGAGGGTGGGATAACATTATTTTACGTTAGTTTTACTTTAGCAAGTAAAGCACTAACTCTACAATGCATGTCAGAATTTTGTTACCTATGCCCCTGTCTTTTTTTTTTCCCTTAGAGATTCTAGATTTGTAATGTAGCAAAAAGAATATATACATATATATATATATATATATATATATTTTTTTTTTTTAAGAAATCTTTGGCTATACAGAGATAATTTTCCCAAAGGAAGAATGGCAACTAACAACGATCTGCAATTAGAGAATAAACTGAAACTGTAGTCTTTTCCATGGGAAACTACCTGAAATGAATGTTCCATATTATTTTCTTTTGGTTCTAGTAGGCTTTAGATTTTAAAAGTTTTGATTAACCCTTGTGAATGAGGGCAGCTTTTGCCTTTGATTCCTTTTGGAACATGTGCTGTTCCTTGTGGATACCTTAACAACATCAGAGGGCAGGATTTGAATCATTTTTCCCATTTTTTCTCCTTAAATATGATAAGATGATCCCGGCATGTATCTGCTTCGTGAACATTGAAGATCTTTTTCTAGGTCCTCCACAGCCTGTGAACCCCCCTAGACCTTTCAAGCATAGTGAGCGGAGAAGAAGATCGCAGCGTTTAGCCACCTTGCCCATGCCTGATGATTCTGTAGAAAAGGTTTCTCCTCCCTCTCCAGCCACTGATGGGAAAGTATTCTCCATCAGTTCTCAAAATCAGCAAGAGTCTTCAGGACCAGAGGGTAATGTATATTGATTTCCTATAGAACCAAACGTAAAAGAAGACAAAGAAAACACTTAAGAGATATAGATTATTAAAATATTAAAGAGATTTCTGCTTTTTTCCTTCTTAAGATCTCTGGACTTTGTAGATAAGCACTTCATTTGATTCTACAAATGTTTCGTTCAGTGACCTCTTTGTTGATTGTCAGGCACTGTTTAACTTAACGTAGCATTTTAATCCACATTGATATTAACTGAGACAGTGTACCTATGTTAACATATTGCATTCTTTATTCTGTGTAGTACCTGACGTTGCACATTTGTCATTGGGACCCTGTCTCCCTCTTGACTTAAGTCGTGGTTCGGAAGTCACAACACCGCTAGGCCCAGATCCCTCTTATCATAATGAATGCCTCACAACAGAAAAGGAAGATACACAGATGCTTACAAATCTTTCTTCCAAAGCAGTGACTGATGCAAGAGGAAGTCCAGCAGCCTCAGGTAAAAGAGATTCATTTTTACAAAATTAGCTAGGTTTGCATTTATATGGTAAAACCAGTTTGATGTATAATTACATTTTTTAATATGTTGTTCCTCTTCATAAATAACTTTTATGTAACACCTGTGAAAGATATGGGGTTTAAAGTCATTTTGTGTGACCATTTTCTACCATTTTTCCAGTACGTAGTTGTTATTTTGTCACTTTAGTTGCTTCTCCCTAGTTTTTTCTTATATCCCGTTTCTACTAAATAGGAATTACTAGAGTTAAATATAATTACAGTTCTTGGTTTTGAAGCCAGAAAATACTTAACAGGATCAGTACTTATTTTTAAGGATTTTAATTTAAGAAACACTTGGCTTAAGTTAACTGTATGTTGTTAAGTCGCTAAGTGGTGTCCAACTCTTTATGACCCCATGGACTGCAGCACTCCAGTTTTCCCCGTCCTTCACCATCTCCTGGAGTTTGCTTAAACTCCTGTCCACTGAGTCAGTGATACCATCCAAACATCTCATCCTCTGTTGCCCCCTTCTCCTCCTGCCTTAAATCTTTCCCAGCATTGGGGTCTTTTCCAGTGTTTGTAATAGAACTTAATGTTTAAGAAACACTTAGCTTAACGATATACCTTTATCTTAAATATAATCCCACATTTTGGAGCAGAATCTTCCAAATTTAACTATAATTGATTATAATGTTATTTTGGGAGTTTCATGTGTAAAACCAACCATACTCTATAAGACTTTTTTTGATTATTTTATGATACTTCTTGTAATTATTTGAAACCTTTCTGAGGTATTTTATCAAGTTGGTATTTTAATGTAATGGAATATTAATTTGTATTTCCATTATATGTTTACATCCTTTTATTTGGAATTTTATAGGATTTTAACCTCAAGCATAGAGTACATGCAATTCAAAAATAAAGGCAAATACTAATACCTTTCCAGTAAGTTACTAATTTAGAATTAGATGGATGAAGGAGATCTGAACTGAGTCAGTTCTGAAATGGGAAAAAACATAAAACTGTTTTTGATTTGCAGCCAAAGAGCATTGGGGATAATTGATTTTAATAGCATCTTCCCTGAAGTCATTTTATCAAATCCTTGGGTGAAGTAGGAAATAGAGCTTGCTCTTTTCTGGTGGCCATTGACGGATATTAAAATGATTGAAGTAACTTAAACATGCTTTTTACATTACTGCCGTTACCTTCTTGTTCCTTCTTTCAAAGTAAAAATGTAACTAATAGTAAGTACACAGTGTTCTACAAGTCCATTAATCAAAAAAGATTGAAGTTATTTTATATGCGATAGTGTTTCCATATCTTGATTTAAAAAAAATCAATGCCCAAATTTGAAGATACGTAGGCTTTGAAGCATTTCTTGTCATTTCCCAAATCTTATCCATTGTCTTTGGACACTTTCTAAAATCCCCTTCTATCTGTGGATAATTGATTTTTCTTTCCCCTGTTTTCACAAGATTTCTGAATTACCCTTAACCTTTGAGATACTTTTCCTCAAAAAGTGAAGTTCTTAAGAGTGCCTTGACAATACGGAATTTGTTGCTGTACTAAGTATATAAAAATATGTTCAAGTTAAAATATATATTCATTGGGGAGATTATTTATAGTTGTGCGTTTGAAAATATTTGTATTTTCATTTACATATGTATTTTTTTCTAATAGTAACAAGACTGAAAGATAGACCAGTGTAAATAGGTGTATATTATAACTAAGTTATGCTAGCTGGATGATGTATCCTAAAATGTCAAAGTAGTGATTGTGCATGGAAATCCATGATTCCAGTGATTTTGTGTCTAATCAGAGTACTAGCCTCGTGTTGTTGTTTCCAGAATTTCTAGCATATTTGTGGAGATATAGTTAATTATCATTGAGGTGTGGTTCTTGTTTCTCGTAATGGTTAAGATGCACTGGGGTAGAGGGAAGGCATGATTTTTCCCCCCCATTTAAGTATTAGAAATAACTATTTGAGAAAGTCCAAGTAGCAAGGTAGTTTTTTGGGAAAGTGAAAGGTAGAGAGGAGTTTGGTTTTTATAATGTGATGAATTTGTAAGTTCGTCGAAGAGTGACGACCGCTTTAAGTATGGTGATGACTGGCAACTTTAATTGCTTAAATCAAGGAAATGCATGGTTTTAAATGTTAATTAACTGAAAGTCTTGTTTATTAGTCACAACATATTTGAATGCATTTGAATGTGGGGTTGGGAGGGATTGTTTCTCTTAACCTCTTTTAATTTTTTTATTTTTTGAGGGAAGTAATAGAATTCAAGTCATGTTCTAATTGGACACCTTTTGATTAAAACTTTGTGAACCTGTCTGACTTGCATGGAAATTCTCAGTGGTCTGCCTGCTTTTTTTCTCTTAACGTTTTTGTTAGCTACTCTATTGAAACTGGTTTGCAGTGTTTGTAGGCCTTCTTTCCGCACCCCAAGTTTTCTTCCATCTGAAGTCAAAGTACCAAGAGTTTTTGTTTTGTTTCATCTTTTTTTTTTTTTATGTTTACTTGGTTCATTTCCATCTCAGTTATAAAAGTAAGTTTTGTTACTGTTGAATTTTACAACTTCTGTAGAAAACATTATTTCCCAGAGCTTGTATCGAAGACATTTTCTGGGGTGTTTTTTTCAAATTGAAATTCTTGGAGTATTTAGAATGACTGAGGATATTAGTCCTTAACTGTGGAATAGTTTAACAGAGTTTTACTTTTTCTTATGAGAGATTATGTTCTCACTGCTGAGTTCAGCAGTCAAGACAAAGAACTGATGATATTATGCAGATTATGCAGTTATTATATACCCCTATTCTCAATAGGTTAACGCTTGCTTTTAGTTATTTTTCTAGTAGAGATAATGAAGTTGCACTAATCCTCTACATTCTTCTACTGGGAAGCATGCATGCAATGTGACTAAACAAGATTAAGAATAGATTGCTTGCCCGCATTACAACAAGAACAGTCATTGGTGCCCTTGTAAAACTTGGTGCCGTTGTTTTTATTTTCAGAATGCTTTCTCTAACAGAGTCCATCAGTTTTAGGTCAGGATAGAGTCTTAGTTCTATTCTTATTAGTTCTGTCACTAATTGGGAATGTTGGCTGATTTTCTTATTTATCTCCTGGATGTCTGTATGACAATTACTGAATTACTCTAACCTCTTTAAGGAGTTAAAATCTGGAAGCTCAGTGTATGAAAGGATGGGCCAACAATCAGACTGACTTGTGGCTGAGTCGCCTGTGCCCGGTGCTGTGCAGGCATCTTAAATGTTTGGTGGTTGGTCCAGCATCTTACACAAACTTCACGTTTATTTTCTGAAAGCCTTTTTGTTTTAGGGTGGCCTTCAATTTTTTTTTTTTTCCAGAATTTTACAAAACCAAACCAAACCACAACCAGAGACTCCTTAATCTGTTTCCACCCCCATACCAAATGTTCATGGTTTATTCAAAGCCTGGGGTTTCCATGGAGAGTCTCAGGGATAGCCTCTTTTTTTTTTTTTTTGCCAGAAAAATCAGATATTTAGCACACTGAAGAAACCACTCTGCATTATGAGGCTTTCTGTGACATGAAAGCAGATATAGCTCATAGATCTGTCTCTCTTGCTTTAATCTGAATAGCTCCATTTGTTTTTTATCATGTTTTTGTTTGGCCAGGGGTTGGGGGTTGTAATATATATTGGCCATTTTTTTAAAAATTAATTTATATATTTTAGTTGGAGGCTAATTACTTTACAATATTGTAGTGGTTTTTGCCATACGTTGACATGAATCAGCCATGGGTTTACATGTGTTCCCTATCCTGAACCCCACTCCTACCCCATCCCTCTGGGTCATCCCATTGCACCAGCCCTGAGTACTTGTCTCATGCATTGAACCTGGACTGGCGTTCTGTTTCACATATGATAATATACATGTTTCAGTGCTCTTCTCTCAGATCGTCCCACCCTCACCTTCTCCCACAAGAGTCCATAAGACTGTTCTATGCATCTGTATCTCTTTTTCTGTCTTGCATATAGAGTTATCGTTACCATCTTTCAAATTCCATATATATGCATTAGTATACTGTATTGGTGTTTTTCTTTCTGGCTTACTTCAGAATGGGCTCAGTTTCATCCATCTCAATAGAACTGATTCAAATGTATTCTTTTTAATGGCTGAGTCATATTCCATTGTGTATATGTACCACAGCTTCCTTATCCATTCGTCTGCTGATGGACATCTAGGTTGCTTCCATGTCCTGGCTATTATAAACAGTGCTGCAATGAACATTGGGGTACATGTGTCTCTTGCATTTCTGATTTCCTCGGTGTGTATGCCCAGCAGTGGGATTGCTGGGTCATATGGCAGTTCTATTCCCAGTTTTTTAAGGAATCCCCACACTGTTCTCCATAGTGGCTGTACTAGTTTGCATTCCCACCAACAGTGTAAGAGGGTTCCCTTTTCTCCACACCCTCTCCAGAATTTATTGCTTGTAGACTTTTGGATAGCAGCCATTCTGACCAGCATGGGATGGTACCTCATTGTGGTTTTGATTTGCATTTCTCTAATAATGAGTGACGTTGAGCATCTTTTCATATGTTTGTTAGCCATCTGTATGTCGTCTTTGGAGAAATGTCCATTATATAGTATTTTGTTTGAAAAAGTTCTGTTGATAAAATTTAGTTTACAAATCACTATTCTGTTAACTAATAACCTAGTACTTTGTTTCCCAAATTCTGGTGCACGGTGAGATAAAGACAATGTAGAGAACGTCTCGTAAAATGACATTTATTCTTTGGTGGAATTCTTAAATAGATCTATTTTTAAATCTATTTGTGCATGAGTGTTTTTAAAAGTCCTGTCGTTATTGCCTATAGGAATATTTACTTTAATATCCTTGTGTAAAATGTTGACAAGCCTTTCTCAGTTCCCTAGTTTTATTTTTGAAATTTTATATTAAGAAATATAGAAACCAACACAACGTTGAAAAGCATTCTTCCTCCAATTAAAAAATAAATTAAAAAAAAAGAAATATAAAGGTTTGGGACCCTCCAGAACATGTGAAAACAGTCTAGAACGGCTCCTCCTGAAAGCACTCTGATATTATAATTTCTGTATCTGTTCTGCTTTGCTGACCTGTGTTCCAGAGCTGAGGGTCAGGACCATGTTATTTGTCTTCCAAGTGCCTGAGGGATCCCACACATTCCAGCCAGAAAAAGGCATCCCTGAAAGGCAGTTCCTTTCATTTGAATCACCCCCAGGTGCTTCCCATGTGACTCAGTGGGTAAAGAACCTGCCTGCAATGCAGGAGACACAGGAGTCGCAGATTCAATCCCCAAGAACCCTTGGAGAAGGGCATGGCCATCCACTCCAGTATTCTTGCCTGGAGAATCCCATGGACAGAAAGGTACCTGGAGGTCCGTGTCCATTGGGTCGCAGAGAGTTGGACTTCATGACAAGTGACTGAGCACACAGGCACAACATGCAGGTGTCGCTAGTGTGAAGAACCCGCCTGCCAGTGCAGGAGACATAAGAGACGCAGGTTTGATCCCTGGGTCAGAAAGATCCCTGGAGTAGGAAATGCCAACCCACTCCAGTATTCCTCTCTGGAGAATTCCATGGACAGAGGAGCCTGGTCGGCTACTGTCTATGGAGTCGCAAAGAGTCGGACATGACTGAAGTGGCTTAGCTTGCACACAGGGGATTCTGGACTTGTTCCGCCTTTCACCCTGGAGACTCAGTGCTCCCGGAGATAAGGGCCCTACGGGGCAATAATCATGGTCAAGGGCTGCTTCTGGTGTATCTCTACCATCATTTAAGATTTAGAATGCAAGTCTCTTATTGTTTCTGTTGTAAATGGCTTGTCATTGTCAAGAAAATTGCATTAAATTTGTGAAATTTTCATGGGGCGGTGCAGTCATTGTTAACAAGCAGTGATTAGTGAAAGGAAGTGAGGCATTTGTTCAATAGTCTTGATAATAAGGAAGTTTAATGTCATTTCTCTTTGATGTTCTTTTCATTTTTTGGTCATAAGAAATCTTTTTATCGGGGAGATTACCAATATTTTTACTGAATTTGAAACAGTTATTAGCGCCTCATTAACATTTAGTTCAAGTTGAGTGGTATTTTTATATTTTTGTTGTGTGTTATTTATGTAAATTATTTGCAGTAAGGTGAATCAAATGCTAGCTTTTTTGATACTTTATTGGAGTGATTTAAAAGTCAAAGAACTCATAATTGTGATGTTAGAGCATAATTTAATAGACTGAAATTGTATTTAAGTGTACTAGAGTCTTTTTCTTAGATTAACCCTAGACACAGATAAGATATTAGTATTGGGAATAGCTGAATATGAGTTGAGAAACTTGGTTTAGTGTGTCTGTGTCAGCAACACAGTTATTGAGGTGCACTATTGGTTTAAAAATGTATTTTGGACTATTAGATAATAATACCTAAGTGCCATTAAGTTGAATGTTTTTTATGTGTTAATAAGCCTTTATATCTTGGATAAAGACCAAAAATGATTTATAGAATAATTCTGTTTTGGCTTTTCTCGTTACCTGTTAACACATTCAGTGGAGTTCAAGGGTATTCATTTGTTCCAGGCAACAGAAGTTAAATATTAGTCTAAAAAATTTATGCAGATTGTTGAAAACCAGTATAACTTAATATGAAATTTGATATTTCATTTGGATGATGGGAATAGCATTTTGTCATTATTGTCACGGGAGCAGAAATGTCACATGGACCTACTGCTGGAGTGCATTCCAACATCTCCTGAATCGCCAGTCTGTGGTGCCAGAGTTGATCTTAACTGATTGCCCAGTGCATTCACTCTTAACATTTTTTTATGTTCAGACCCACATTTATGCTATTTCTAGAAATGGTACAGTCTCAAATTACTCCACCATAAAGGAGGAAGTGAAAAAAAGCACTCATTATTTATCAGACACTAATCATTTTACATATTTTGACTCACGTAGTGCTGGTAACAGCAGGAGGTAGATACTCTTATTCCTGTTTGGCAGATAAGGAAACTGAAGCACAGAGAGATTAAATGATTTCCTCGAGACTGTGCAGCTAATAGTTGGTGGAACTAGGAATCTAATCTGAATAGTCTGAAGCACCAAACATCATCCTTATTTCTTTGAAGTAAGAAATCTCACTTCTTTGTTACTAGTTCGGGCAATAATGTAGACCTTTAGGGGAAAAGAGTCTTGGGTAGAGTTTTGTGAGCAATTGTAATTTAAAACATTGTTCCATACTCTTAACCCTTTCTGACTAAACTTACTTATTTTTCCCCTAAACCTGCAGGAATATCGAAAATGGAAAAAAAGGTGAAATTGGAAGAAAAAAGCTCAACTGCATTTGGTATGAACAGAAAGTAATCTTTAAGCAAAAGACTGTATGTAGATGGCTTGGCAGTGGGCGGACCTAGTCTGTCTCTCGCTGCTACCTGCTAGTGCTCCGTTAGGTGTGCGTGACCCTCTGCTCTAGTGTTCATTAGTTTATTCACCTACAATATGTGCTTTCTTAACACATGTCTTGTGGTGGTATGTGTATTTTTTGTCAAGGAACCTTAAGGCTTTCTTTGAGAACTTGATGTTTTTGAACATCTTTGAAATTATGACTGTTTAAAAATATTGTACCATTTAATATTGTTGATCCTTAGAGAATGGATGGTAAATTAAAATAGCCTTTTTTTCCCAGCCATTTTTTTTTACTTTCTTTATAAAAAGTTACTAAGTTTTCTGCTGTCTCTTCTGTCTTCTGTGCGATCATGACTATAAGTTTTGGAATAATGGATAATAGTCTTAAATATTCTACAATTAGCTCCCTGGAGCTTGAGTTATTAAAAGTTGGTTCAATGTGGTTGATAAGCTGTGGGCTAAACCTTTCTGAGTTGGACAATAGTCGAATATATGTGATGAATTAATTTTAAATAAAGTATTCTAGGATACTGCTTTAACATCTGTTTATTTTCTTTAAAGTGCATATGATTGGGAAAAAGGAATATTTTAAAATTTTAGGACAAAATTTAGTTTAACGAGTTAAGTTTTTACTTCTTTGTGCTTTTTATCTTAATTCTTACATACACAGAAAATACTGAAAGACTGAAGGAATTATTTGTGGATTTGACTTAGTTTTTTAAAATATTTTTCCAAAGGAAAAAAGTTCCAAGTTTTTTTAATCTTCTAATACATTTTCTTGTTAAATTTTATGTGGAAATGTTGAGTCTCCTCAGTCAGGTTTTTCTTAAATTGTGGAGTATATTTCTTGCCACATCAGGAAACTGAGTTACATTACTCATTTAAGAATTTTAACTACTGTCTGTGTTAACTTTAAGGTGTCAGGAGTTGGGATTTCTCAACACTGCTAATGAAGATCCCCTCTTATAGCCCAGTAACCCTAATCAGGAGTTCCAGACTCATGACAGGAACAGTTTAATTGAATCCATCCACTCTGGGCAGGTGACTGGAATAGCTGATTAAACCATAAATGCTGCTTTTAGGTTAACCACAAAGGAACAACTCAAGATCAGTCATGATTACTAACTGACTCACTTTTTTCATTTAGGTAAGAGAAAAGAAAAGGATAAAGAAAGAAAAGAAAAGAGGGACAAAGATCACTACAAACCAAAGCAGAAGAAGAAGAAGAAAAAGAAAAAGAAGTCTAAGCAGCATGGTAAGTACAGTTCTTCCTCAGTATCTGGGGTATTGGTTCCCAGCAGTTAACAAAATCCACAGATGCTCAAGTTTCTTGTATCAAATGGCATGGTATAGTCAGCCTTTCATACCTGTGAGCTCCACATACGTCTGTGGAAATAAAAAATTGATCTGTAGTTGGCTAAATCCACAGTTGCAAAACCTGTGGATACAGAGGGCTGGATTGTACGCTAAGATGGTAATTCCCATTTTTTAATATTCTAAGGTTCTTTTAGCTTTCCTGTTTTACCAAAGTGGAGGTAGGACAGTATTCCCATATTCTTGAGAGCTGAGCAGTTCATCTAGTACCCTTCCTTTGTCTTGCTAATGTTGAAATATGCAGTTCTGTTTAGCTACAGTCAGTAAGTTAAGTGGTCTATAAATTAGTCCTTGCAATGACTAGTACAGCCACTATGGAGAACAGTACAACAGTACTAGTACAATAGCAGATTGTAAAACTTTACTTAGAAACATAAAGAAAGCCTAAATAATTGGGAGATGATTCATATTCATGGGGTAGTAGATTACTGTTGAAAAGATGCCACTTGAAATAAATCTATAGATTCATTGCTGATTCTGAACTTAACATGGAAGAATAAAGAGCCAAGAATGATACAGTCACTCTTGAAGAAGAATAAGGAGAGTTGCTATTCGGTTATCAAAGCAGGGAGGCATTTGGAAGGAATAGAATATATTAAGAACAGAATAATTCAAAGCAGATCATACATATTTCAAAACTTAGTTTATTCAAAGCTGACATCTTAGTTTGATAGGTAAGGGATGAACTTTTCAGTAATTGGTATTAGAATAATTTATAATCCATATAATGACAATACTGGACTCCAACTTTACACCATGTAACAATCAGACTGATATTGATGAAACTTCCTATGTGAAAGACAAAACTATAGATCTTTGAAAGTATAGAAAGTCATCTTTGTGATCTTTGGGCAGGGATTTCTAAATGAAAAATGCTAACCCAAAAGAAAAAGTTGAAAATGTGACTAGACTGAAGTGAACTTTGGCTCATCAAAAGCCTTACAGATAGAGTGAAAAAACAACACGAACCATAGGAAAATAATCGTAACATAAATACCTGACAGAGTATTATTATTCAGAATGTATTTCAAGCCCTTATGGATCAAAAAGAGAAAGAAAACCCAGTATGAAAATGTACAAAAGAGTTTAATAGGTATTTCACAGAAGTGGAAACCTGAAAATGATTATATAAGACAATGCACGCTCTAAGGCGAAGCTGCCCAATATAACTTTTAGAACCTAGTGAAATCTATTTCCTCTCTGCCATGTTGGCAGAAATTATGAGGTGGATGGTATCAGATGTGCTGAGAAGGTGGAGACAGTGGTACAACCACCATGGGAAAGCCACGATGTTTTTCTGATGAGAGTAGAGTTGACCTCAGATTCCGAACTAAACTCACACGGTCTGTCAGGAGACATGTACAAGAATGTTCACGGCAGCACTGGCATTGGCCTGTGTCCACCTGTCCTTCAGTGGAGTCTGTGTCACTGTGTAAATAAATGGATTATACCCTTTGGAATCTCATGAACAAAATGGATAAGCTAAGAGTCAAGTCACAGAGGAAAACATGTACAGTTTTACAGTTTCATTTATGTAAACATCTAAAAGTTGTAAAACTAAGTGGTATATTTTTCAGAGATTCCAATGTATGTAGCAAAAGCATAAAGTATTTTGTAGTATTTACCTGAGTATTTTGTAGTATTTACCCGCTTTATATCATACCCATTTCCCCCCCATATGTATCAAACACTTAAACAGTTTCAGAAACTATGACGCCAGTGAGGTACTTCAGAATTTGTAATCTTTGTTGGTAAATTCTTCAGATTTTAACTCCCTCTGTAGGCCAAAAACAGCCTCTGATCTTCCCAGAGGGTATAAAGTTTCTGTATTCTCTAACTCTAAAGTAATGGCATTGAAAAACTTGAATCCACTTCGCAGACACTCTGCCTTGCTTCTCAGCTTTTCTGTCTGACCCTACCCCTTCACAGACAGCTCTGTGGAAGCCATACTGGAGAGAACCAAAAGTTAGGTAAACAGAAACCAGGGACTGCAGACTCCTGTTTAGTGACTTCTCTCTCGTGCGGATGTATCAGAATGCAGAAATGACAAGTGTCACACTGCAGGCCGGATGCCAGATGAGCTAGCTGAGGGTATTTGGCTGCCTTGGGTATTCCAGTGGAGACACCAAAGTGTCAGGGCAGGAAGGGCCATGCTTTTTCTAAGTCACCTTAACATCACATCAGCAAACAGGACTGTTCCAATACTTTGTAGCAGATGCAGAATCTCCTGTACTGAAGCACCTGTGATGGTGGGGAACAGACAACAAGGAGGGGCTGATGAAGAACAAAGTAAGAAACGGGCCATACTTGGTAGCTGAGTGAGGAATAGTGACCACAAGTGAGATTGCAGGAAGCGATGACTTAAAGAAAGGAGAATGATTAGGATGAGTAAGTGAAAGTCGCTCAGTCGTGTTTGACTCTTTTCGACCCCATGGACTGCAGCCTTCCAGGCTCCACTGTCCATATAATTCTAAAGGCAAGAAGACTGGGTTGCCATTTCCTTCTCCAGGGAGGGCTAAGTCTTGGACAAGTTCAGAGAAAATTTGCACCTCAGACTTGTAGCCCACCATGACCTATGGCAACACTATTTATAAAGAGCCATGGAGTTTCCCTGATGGCTCAGCAGGTATAGAATTCCCCTGCTACACAGGAGACTCAGGAGACATGGGTTTGATCCCTGGGTTGGGAAGATCCCCTAGAGGAGGAAATGGCAACCCACTCCAGTATTGTTGCCTGGCGAATCCCCATGGACAGAGGAGCCTGGTGGCCTACAGCCCATAAAGAGTCGGACATGACTGAGCAACTAAGCACATATTAAAGAAATAAACCTTTAAAAAAAAAGCTTCATGTTTTTAAATTAAAAAGAACCTTATATCTTTGCATTGTAAAATCAGATCTATAAATGAAAATCTTAACTTTGAAAACAGAGTCCTGATAAAGACTAGCGATGCATAGGAGCATTGCTGTTTGTACACAGCAGGTGTTAGATCGGGTAATCACTGGCATCTTTACAATTAATTATTACATTTGAGGGAAATTTATTCTGGGCTGTTTAATTCATCTTGGAAATGACACTTTCCCCCAGGTGATTAAATTAGAAGAGTGTTCTTTAAACTTAAATAGGGGGTTTTAAATAACTTTGAAATTTTAAGGACATCTTAAATTTTAAAGAATTCACATTATTACTGCATGTGTTCCTAATAGAATATGTATTTTAGTCTGCAATTGCTACCATCAAGGAATTTAAAAAATTCTTTTCCTTTTACCATTCAGTGCAATTTTGCATATCCTGTGATGCTTAGTATGTACCAAATACTAACCGTTTTACATATACTAGTTCGTTTAATCCCCACATTAACCTTTCATGGTGGGGCCTGTTATCCCCACTTTATAAACAGTTAACTAAAACAGAAAGATAAAGAGAGTTGTCCAAGCTCACATGGCTAGTAAGTGGAGAAAAGCAGATTGAAACCCAGGCAGTCTAGCTTCTGAGTCTTTCATGCTGTGTTGTTAATTTTGACCTCCTTACCTTAAATATTGTTTTCTCGGCTGTGCATTCTTCCTTTCTTGTGTTGTTAACATACTAAGTCCTTAGTAGTTATCTGTTAGTTTAAATGAAGCTACGGAAAATAGTAGTTAAATGATCCTTTATAATTATTCCATACAACTGTGGGTTGACAGATGTTTTGATTACCAGAATTAGTTTACATAATATAAAGCTAACATTGTGTTCAGTCTGTGTGTGTGAGAAATTGCTACGTTGGGATTTTATTTAAAAGTGACATTTTTGCCAGTCTTTAACTTTGTTATTTTGAGCAAATTGCTTCATCTCCTTGTCTTTTATGTATCTGTAAATATGGGAAACTGAAGATGTACAGAGGTTTAAGAACTAGAATGAGGAGTGCAGAGAGAATCCAAAGTATTGTATAGTAAAAACAAAGGTTCCCTTCTAGCTGCTTGTAAATAAGCATATATGTTGGGAGTGGTAAGGAGTATGCATAAATATCTACCGTGATGTGTTGTGTGTGTGGTAAAAGTGGTACAAAATAAATTCTACTTGGTGAAGCTTTATGTAGAAGATGACATTTGCTCTAACCCTGAAACAGTAGTAGACTTCTATTCGTAATAGCCATAGGGCATGAGAGTGGGGAATACAGGTTGCGTGTGGAATGCTAGGGCTTCCCAAGTGGCACTAGTGGTAAATAACCCACCTGCCGGAGACAGAAGAAACCTGGGCCCGATCTCTGTGTTGGAAAGACTGCCCTGGAGGAGGGCATGGCAACCTACTCTGGTATTTTTGCTTGGAGAATCCCATGGACAGAGGAGCCCAGTAGGCTACAGTTCACAGGGTCACAAAGAGTCAGACATAACTGAAGCAACTTAGCATGCATGCATGTAGAATCCTAGGAAATTTTGTTCAATGCTAATATACTGTACAATGATTAAATGTCTGCCATGTTTTATTTTTAACACCAAATTGAGATTTCTACCGTTATTTTTATACTGAACCAATACTTCCACTTTCGCTGAGAGGGCGTTGTAACATGTAGTCATTAAAAGGGCAGCTTTTGAGAGCTGAGTGTGCACGTTCACATCCCGATTGCGACACTTAGAGCTTAATTTATTTAAATTCTATACACTTCAGTTTCCTTGTGTGTAAAATGGTGATGATAGTTTCTGCTACGTAGATACATTGTTAGGATGCCATAAGGTAATTGTCATAAAGTACTTTACTCAGTACCTGGCTAGCATTTAGTAGATCCCCTTCACATTTTCATACCTGTGCTCGAGTAACGCGATGCTGGCAGCTTTGCAGTTCCGAGGAGGCTCTGAGAGATGACTCTGAGGTCTGGCAGCGTGAGCATCATCTGGGAGCATCCCACTGCTGAATGACATGGGCGTGAGGCCCGGGAGAAGCGGTTTTAACAAGCTTCCCAGTGTTTATCAGATGCCAAAATCCACTAATCTTTTTTGGTTAAGAGTAAGGCTTCTGTAGTCAGACTGTCTGGGTTCAAATGTTGGCTTTGCCATTGATAGCTGTGTCTTCTTGGGCAGCTTAACCTTTTCTGCCTGTTTTTTCATTTGTATAACAGCACTAACCGTAGTAGCTCTTTGTTGGAGAGCTGTGAGAATTAAGAGTAGTTGGTACCCATAAAACACTTAAGGTCATGTTTGGCACCTAGAGAGCCCTTGATGAACATGGCCCATGCCATGGTGTTTAGGATGAGCACTGCTGCTGCCACACACTACTGCCGAACAGTGAGTCAGAAACAACACACATTGACAGTCTTAAGGTTCTGGAGGTCGTAAGTCCAAAATGGGTCTCACTGGGCTAAAATCAAGGTGTCAGGACTGTACTCCTCTCTGGAGGCTCCGAGGAGAATCCGATGTCTTGCCTTTCCCAGATTCCAGAGGCCACCGGGTGTCCTGGCTCCTGTCCTGCCCCATCTTCAAAGCCAGCGGCGGCGGCTCAGGTCTTGTCTTAGTTTACATCACTCTGACACCAACTCTTTTGCCTCCCTCTTACTTTTAGGGACCCTTGTGATTACACTGGGCCAACCCAGATAGTTCAGGATAATCTCTTATTTTAAAGTCAGCTGATGACCAGCTTGATTCCATCAGCAGCCTTAATTCCCCTTAGCCCTCTGATCCAGCGTATCCACTGGTTGGGCTAGGGATTGAGCCGTGGATGTTTTAGGGGGCTGTTATTCTTCCTCCCATAAGCACCGACTTCAGATGGCTGAGACTCCATGTGCACCAGCATTGGACTGTTTTTGTAAACCTTTCTTTCCACTCTCTATGATTGTTCAGCCCTTTCTACCTCTCATTTATTCCCTCATCTGCATTAGTTTACATCTTTTGCCTCATCCTCAGTTGAGGAAATGGAAGCCATCAGATGAACACTGGCTCATCTCTTCTCCACCACATCTGTGTACTTACCTGAATATGTCAATCCTCTCCTTTGTCTCTGCCAAAATGGAAGGACTGCCTGTCTTTTTATTCTTGAATCCTGGCATGTCTCCCACACTCCCCCCACCCCCCACCCCCCATCACCACCCCCACCACATGTTTAGATTTGTATGGACAATGTGTAGGATCTTCCTTCTTTCAAAAGCCCTCTGCTGAACTCACATTTCATCTCTGATTTCTCCACCTCTTATTTATGCTTCCGCTCCATCTCAGAACTCCAGTTTCAGCACCACGTTGTTCAAGCAGAAACCTGGAAATTGCCCATGATGGCAGCTCACAGCCCTCCATCTCCAGTCTGCAGATCACTGCGTCTGCTTTCAAATGTCACCTCAGCCGCCATCCTCCCAGCCCAGGCTGCCAGCATTTCTTGTCTGGTCTGTACCACTGCCTCTGGACTGTGTCCCCACTTCTGTCTGTGCTGCCTGGACTCCCCCCTCCATTCCATAGCTGTCAAACGGGTGTCACATTCTGCTCCTCCTCACAAACTTTGACTTTTGTTCCTTTAAAAACAAAAAAAATCTTACCTTCAGTGTGATCTGGCTCCTGTCACTCGGGCCTCATTTCTTACCTCCCGCTCTCACTGTGTTCTGGCCACGGGCTTGTCCCGTCGTTCAAGATGTGCCCAGTGTTCTGCTTGGTGGCCACCCCATGTGCCTATACTCACACCTCTCCTGTCTTTGCCCCTTGACTGCACCCAACTCAGCCAATCCTTCTGTATGACTCAGTCTAAGCTGAGGAAGACAGAACTTTGACTAATTTCTTTCTGGACCATTTAATGTAGTTCAGAGGTTTTCTGCTGAAGAATTTATTGATTGAATTATCACTATGATAATTGACATGCTAGACATCATGAGAATCTCTTTACGAAAAAAAAGAAAAGCAAATAGTTAATTTCCATCTTCCACATCTTAACTTCAGACATAGCTGTGATTATGATGAAGAGAAAATGTAGCTATAATCCTTTTTCACTTCCGGACTACTTAATAAGAGTTTGTGGATACCAGTTAGAACCTGGTGCTCCCTACTGTGTAGACACTGCCTGGGGTGTATATCCCAATGTTCTTGCCAAAGCCAGTTCATCAGATGTGTGATGATCTAGCTGCTCATGGATGAGAAGAGAAAGTGGTGGCATGCTTGTTTATGTGTCATAAAACATGACCTTCTCATTATTTTTGTAGTGACTCTTCTTGATTACTTGACACTTTATTAATATTTCTCTATGTATCTTATGTTGCAGACTATTCAGACTATGAAGACAGTTCCCTAGAATTTTTGGAAAGGTGCTCTTCTCCACTAACTCGATCTTCTGGGAGTTCTCTGGCTCTGCGAAGCATGTTTACGGAGAAAAATACAACATATCAGTACCCAAGGGCAATCTTGTCAGTTGATCTTAGTGGTGAAAGTATGTGTAACCATGTAATGCTTAAAACAAAGTCTTAAGATTCTTAAATGTGGAACTGAGAACAACGCATACTTGATCGAGGCCTGTCTGAGCAGGGCACACAATTTAAAAAGTTACTCCATAAACTAATATGAAAATCTCAACATTAGAAATATAGCTACTTTTAAAATTTATATGAAGTAAAATGAGCATTTCTACTTAATTGTAGGACAGGTGGTAAGGAAACAATTAGTGTCCACTATGTACTGGTCTTCTGTGGGTGTTTTTCCATGTATTTTCATATTCTTCACTACCAGCTTATAAAATAGATATTGTTACCCACACTGTATAAACAAGCAGAGGCTTATAGGTTAAGTAACTTATGGGGCTAATTAGCATTAGAATTAAAATTCAAACCAGGGTCTATCTTAACTCCTAAGAAAATGCTTTTTCTGCCAGATTTTTATCCTAGTCTTAAAAAGACACTTTGAATTCCAGATCACAGATAACTCTGTAACCAAAAGTCTGGAAATGTGGTCAGGTCAGTGATCTGAACACATTCAGGTGTTAGGCATGTTGACAGAAAGCCAATTAGGTGATGACACGAGCCCTGGAATTGGAATGGCTCAGGTTTTTCTGCAAGTCCAGTCCTGATGGTGGAGGAGGTGAGGACTTTGTCCTGCCAGTGTGCTAAGCAATGGGAAGAGAGACTCTTAACTATAGACACTGATAGCAGTGGCTTGAGAGCAGAGCTCCAGCACAGTCAGGGAATGCAAGGCAAAGGATGGGGCTCCATCCTGTGTGAAATCCCAGGGCTGTTTAGGGGGTGCCTTGTCTTTTTGAGTGCCCTGCATGGGGGATGCCCGGTCATGTTTTCTCTTTGGCACTGTTACTGCCTGCTCTCTTCCAGGCCTAACTCTCCTCTAGCTCACGATAGGGAAAAGTATATGCTTCCCTTGACCCTAAAATAAACACACAGCACTTGTGAGATTTTTAAAATCTCACATGTAAGAAAAACGGGAGGGAGGACTAGGGAAAAGGCCCATCCGCTTTTCCCTTTTGGGCCAGTGGTCCTTAACCTCAGGTGTACATCATCTTCATTGGTGTGAGGCTAAAATAGTGGGTATTTTAGGTGCTGCAGCAGGGTACAGATCTGGGGTTTTGGGGAGGGCAGATCCTGGCAAGATAGCCCTGGTAGCTGGTGTTGAAAATCAGGTAACCCCCATCCTGTGAGCCATAAAGGTCTGATGATTGCCTGTTTATGCAGAGTGACAGAGAGTAGGGGATGGGCGAGTGGTGTGACAGAAACTAGAACACGTGAGCGGGGCTGGAAAGAGTGTCCTGAGCAGTTGCCCTCCGGTTAGCTGGCTTTCCTTGCCCTTCACGTGTTCAAGTGCTGAGCCCTGAGAAGGAAAGTGGGGACGTTCTCAAATGCGAGGGTGCATCAGAACCAGCTAGAGAGCTTCTTACAACCGATCTCTGGGCCTTACCTGGAGAGTTTCTGGGTTCCAACAAGTTCCCAGGCAGTGCTGCCCTGGACAGCGCACTTGGGGAATATTGTCTGGAAACAGCAGTGATAGTTCTGGGGGCAGCAGTATGCTGGGGCCACTCGGTTGGAGCTGTCATCAGGTGGTGTTCCAGTGCAAGAGGGAACCTGTACCTGCTTTTCTTACTTAACTTTCAACCCTGTGACCCATTTACTTAGCCTCCAGAGTTCAGCCAAATACTGCTTGATGCTTGTGAGTTAGACAAACTGGATTTTCTGGCCAGTATATCAAATTTGCCTTCTAACACCATAAAGCCTGGCTGTTTTGGTTATACAAGCCCATGTAAGATATACCCTAATTCCTTTTAAGGGTAATAGTTTTTCAATTAAATTCATTACTATTATGATTGCCATCTGTTTAATGCCACGTATGTATGCAACAGTGTTTGAAACTGTTCATCTGTGTTCTAGTCTGGCATTTTGAAACATGAACTTGCGTTCAGTAAAGCCCGAGAGATAATACAGATTTTGGATTTAAGTTAGGAAGAGTATGAATAAGTGAAATTTCTTACTCAGATTGTTAATATTGAAATATTTTATAATAGCTAATTGATTTACTTCTTGCTGCTTGAATGCTTTCTTGTATTTCTTAACCATTATCCTCATTTCTACTGACCTCACTCTCCAAGATGTCCCAAGATCCTAAGGGGGAAAAAACATGTGTTTTTCTATAAAACATTAACTTTTTATAAATCAGAAACAAAACATTCAAAAACATTGAGTCAGGGAAAAAAGTAGCCAAGATTGGAAGCTAATAAGGAAACTCTAAAGCATATGAAATATTTAGAATATAAATAGCATGAATTACTTAGAGTTCAGGCAGCTTGCATCTGATCTGATTAAGTCTGAAAAGGAAATTTTCTCTATATCATGACTCCCTCCTCCCCACTTCCAGAAACATTCTGGAGTGGCTGTTGTATGTATCAGGCTTCATTCTGAGTGCTGGCTGCGGAGCAGTCAGCAGTACAAAAACCCTTGCTTTCCCAGACACTCGGCGTTCTAGAAAGGGGAGCTGTATAAGCAGCAGGTGAAGCAATGTCTGGGCACAGGACTGCAAGTTAGGGAGGGGAGGTAGAGAGGAAGGAGCCAGCTTTCCTCTCTGCTCTGAGGACGGCCCCCATTTAGCAGCCTCCGGGGAATGGACAGGTCTTGTGTCTCGTGCCGTGGGACGACTCCGTTTCCCCAGCATTTCTCCACCCACACTTCCGGCACACCTCTAGTGTCCTGCCATCATTTCTTTCCCTTTGTCATCACTCAAGTATTTCCTTATATTTGCCTCAGTTATTTTTCCTCAGTAGCCTGAGCTAAATGGTAGTCTTTGACTTGACCATGTTACAAGAACAAACCTAAAACCTAGCACTTAAATAGAGTCTTTGTAGTGTTTATCCATATAATCTAACTTCTGGGATGGACTTTTTTTTTTTTTTTTGAAGAGTTTTATCAAAATGAAATTTAGAATGTTATTAAATTCCTCAGGGAACTCATAATCCCGGTTTAAGAAATCCCGGTGAGATCCGTGAGTGCACAGGTTCTAGGGTCAGGCAGTCCCGGCACACAGTTGGCTTTACCACGCGCTGGCTGCACTACAGGCAGGTTATGTGTCTTAAATATATAGTGCTTCATGTGGTCCCTGCTGTCTCTAAAGTGCAGTGGTGGTTACTGTTCCTGAGACTGTTAAAGAATCGTATTGCTATTAGCTCCTAGGCAAGCTCCTTCACTTCCCTGAAGTGCTGTGTATCTGTATGGTGCAAATAATAAAACCTCTTTCTATGAGCCATTGTTGTGAGGATCAGAAGGGATAATGTTTGTGAAAGCATTTGAAGACTGCCTATTTTAATTATTAATTATTAATATTTTAATTTTTAATTAATATTTAATTATTAATATCCACTTTGGCCATCACTTCTATAAGCACCTGGACTAGAGGATACTTTCTGAGTCACTTGTAATGGTATTAACATAAAATGTAAAACAATCATAGTCACCCAAGCTTCCAAAATAATTTGTTTCTTTGTCTAGCAACAAATGCTCTGTTCCCATTCATCCGTCCTCCCTGTCTAAATATTTAGTAGCTTATAAGCACTTCCCATAGCGTCTTTCTTTGTAGAAAATGACATAAAAATGGAAAAAGCAGTGCTGAGCGCCCTTCTATGCGTGTTCTAGACTTATCGGACATGGAGTTCCTGGACGACTCTTCCACGGAGAGTTTGCTCCTCAGTGGGGATGAGTACAATCAAGACTTTGATTCCACCAATTTCGAAGAGTCTCAGGATGAAGACGACGCCCTTAATGAGATCGTGCGATGCGTCTGTGAGCTGGACGAGGAGAACGGCTTCATGATTCAGGTGACCTGTGTTCCTTTCACACGGGATCGGTTGGTCCAGGCGCTCGGCGTGTGCGGGGGAGCATCTGTGTCCTCTTTTTCTTCCCCGTCCTTTGGAAGATGGAGGTTCCTAGCTTGTCATCACGTTTAAAGTACCAGTTTTAACGACTGGCAGATCTCGTCTTCAGATGAAGTGTAGTTTTCTTACCTGAGGACCTGTCTCCAGGGTGTTTTATTTTGAGGTTTTCAAGCTAAAATTCTTTTCAAGAGCCATTAAAATGGCTAAGCTTCCACATTGAAGGGGAGACCATAGAACTGTTCTTCTGCTGGTCTGGGTCCTGTTGTCTAGTATGTCTAGTCCATGTTATCTAGTCACCCTTCAAAGGGCAGATACTGAAATAGTTTCCACAATATTGAAGATTAAAGGAAAGCTTTGTTGCAAGGATTAGCCTTACACATCACCTCTCCCTGTAGAAAGGGGATCTTTGAGACAAAAGGAAAGCATAACCCATATTTTGTGATGACGTTTGGAAGATCTGGAGATGTTAGTTCTAGAAGCGAAGAAAGAGTAACTTCCCTCTTACTCTTCTTTTTCCCCCTTTCCAGTGGTTTTCTCAAAGAAGGGAGTAATAACCTACAAGTTTGTAGGTTTACCACACAAGTAGTACTTCAGGAGGTTGTTGCTGCACACATTGCTACAAACTTGCTTTTTTCGTTTTTTAATTTCTCTACTTTAATAAGCAATTTTTAAGTTTTAAGGATGTGGGAAATAGGAGACATAGTTTTATGACTTTCTTGTGATTAAACCAGTTTACTAAAGCACATGTTAATGGGTGCAACAAGAGGAAGTTCCTGAATTAGTCTACTTTAAATAAAGTAAAGCTCATGATAAGTCATGACTCGCTTTTGAGACGTGGATTAAGAAGTGAGCGGGCTGAAGCCACAGGAGAACTCAGCCAGCTAGCTGAAGAGAAGGGGCTTGTCTCGGTTCCCGGCAAGTAAAGCGCGGTTGTCTTCGGCAGTGTGAAGAGTGCCTGTGTTGGCAGCACAGTGTGTGCATGGGGCTGCTGGAGGAGAGCATCCCGGAGCAGTACCTCTGCTACATCTGCCGAGACCCCCCGGGTAAGCCTCCGTCCCTCCTCCGCTCGGCACAGGCGTCTCAGTGTCCCCTCACAGATCCCACCGTACATCCGCCATCTGACATCCCACCTTCCGTGTCAGCTAGACACTGCTTCCTTGTTAAAACTTCAAAGTGTTTTTCGCTGTTACAGTTTTATTTTCCACATCAATTACTTAAAACATTAGCATAAATTCATCAGCATAATTAACGCCTTACTGGAAGGACCAGGTTGTGGCTTTTTCCTGGAGAAGAACTCGCTCTTTAATGTACTCCTGTGTATCGATTTCTAAATAGGTTAATACATGGTTATTTGAATGGATTCATGGCCTGAACTCAGGCTCTTCCTGACGGGGTTTTGAACGAGTGTCTGGGAGTGCTGCATGACCTTGTGGTATTCGAGCAGGTGGGATGCCCAGGTACCATGTCCAACCCCTTTGTTTTACTGATGAGGCAAGTAGGACACTGGGCATCACGTGCCTTGTGCTCAGCACGATTAGACTGAGCCGAGAGGAGCACCTGCAGCTTGGCCTCCCCACACTTGGGCCTTCCTCGCCGCAGGGGCTCTTTGAGCAGCAGTGTTCTGCGTATGGTGTACGCTTCCAGCTCCCCGGCAGAACCCGTGTAGGCATCTCAGATAAAGGCTGCAGCTTTTTCTCGTGTCTATCAAATGAATAACATGAAGAAGCAGGAGAGTTATTTAAACCTTCATGAATGTAGGCATTTGTTCATTAATTCATCCAGCAGCATTTATTGGATTCCATCTGTTTGCCAGTCTTTATGGTTAGAGGTAAGATGAGGTAAGAGGTAACCATGCCTTCCACTAGCTCACTGTATAGTAGGGGACACAGACATAGAAGCAGCTAATTGTAACTGGATATAATCACTGTTGATAGCGAAGATACAGGATTATATCAGATTCTGTAGATGCAAAGCTCTTAGACATGAAGGAGGGGTCCCTATTCACTTAACTAGAATTCTGTGTTTTATCCAGTTCAACTCCTAGTCTGTGTCTACCCCTTTTGACTTTTTTAGAGAACAGATGACAGATACATAAAAAATAGAAAGCAACACTTAAGGTTCCTCTGCAGGTGTGACCTGCCACTGACCACATCCTTAATGGAGTTTGTCCTCCTTACTGGGCAGGAAATCTGACTGTGGGAGGAACTTTAAACAGTACCAACTCCTCGAAACACTAGTCATGCTCGTCTTTGGAATTTGTTCTTAGTCTAGAGCTTGCCTCGTTTACTGAGTGATATTGGTCGGGTAGCATTTGAAGGGAAGTCTTGAGTGAATGGACTCCTTCATCACTGTAACCTCAATTTCATCTACAGGTCAGAGATGGAGTGCAAAGTATCGCTACGATAAGGATTGGTTAAATAATGGGAGAATGTGTGGGTTATCGTTTTTAAAAGAAAATTACTCTCACCTCAATGCCAAAAAGATAGTTTCCACACACCACCTGCTTGCTGACGTCTATGGTGTTACAGAAGTCCTTCACGGGTTACAGCTGAAAATTGGAATACTCAAGTAAGTGAAGGGTGGCCAAGGGAGGGGCTCGGTTAGGTGTAAGTTTTAATTCAAGCTAAGTCAGTTGTTTTTTGTTTCTAACTAATTTTTACTGGTGTGTGGCTGCTTTACTGGCCAACTTGAACTGATCACGTCCTTGGCAGACTCCACGTATCCTGGTATCAGGCACTTTGGTGTACCTTGTTTATGTCCATCTTCCCTACTAAGCCTTGAGTTCCTAGAAGGTCGGGCTTGTGTCTTACTCATCATTTTATCCCTAGAGCTTAGTGGAGGGATAAGTTTTCAGTAACGAATGAAATTTGCTTCTGTTGGATATCCTAAACCTGAAGATGAATTTCTTCATAAAGAAGTTTCATGCAAATGCTAAAGCTCAAGAGAGAAACTAATTTATAAAGTTAGGCTTTAAAAAAAGTGTGGTTGTCCTTGATATCAATATGAATTTCTAAACATTCGTAATTTCAGTAAGGATTTCAGCTGGACAAATTTTGCCTCATGCCTATAGGTTCTGTTTATGTTAATGTTTCTACAAATAGTAGTTATTATCACTAGCTAGTATTTATTGACAGTCTACTAGGTTCCTGAAATTGGTGGTTTCTTGTGATATTTCATTTAATCCTTACAATAATGACCTTACTTTGATAGATGGGTGATCAAAGACAGAGATTCTGTAACTCGTCCAAGCTCCTTCTGTAAGGCAGAGCAGGACTCTACCCATTGGACTATTGAGTTACAAGTCTAGCTCTACTGCTACTATGCCTTCTACTGTTGAAGAATTATAGTATTTTCTGGATATTAAATAACGAGGGGTCTAAAAGATAAAATTTATAGCTTCTGAAACAAGACTTGGTTATTAGAAGAAAACTAGTTTGACTTCTGGCATTTATCTAACTTGGAAATTATCAATTCACAAATGTTACTGAGCCTTCTGAAAGGTTTATGTCTCTAGAATGTCCTTCTTTTACTTACTACAGACTATGGGGAAAGGATTCCTCTTTTACTTACTGCAGAATTTTAATTATTACAGAGTCAATTGTGCACTATCATGCTCAAGTGTTCAGTGAGGATGGGGATAAAGAGACATTATCTTGGGCTGTTAGTGAGCACGTAATTAGTACAACCTCTTTGGAGGCCACTTTGGCAGCACTGTCAGAATTAAAATGTGCAGACATTTTCTAGCAATTCCATATCTAGAAATTGATCTAACTGATATCCCCACTTGTGTGCAAAGGTTGTTGTTCAGTTGCTAAGTTGTGTTCAACTCTTGCGACCCCATGGACTGCAGCACTCCAGGCCCCCCTGTCCTTCACCATCTCCCGGAGTTTACTCAAACTCATGTCCGTTGAGTCAGTGATGCCATCCATCCATCTCATCCTCTGTTGCTCCCTTCTGCTCTTGTCCTCAATCTTTCCCAGCATCAGGGTCTTTTCCAATGAGTTGGCTCTTCGCATCAGGTACAAACGTCCACATAAATAAATAAATAAATAAATAAATAAATAAATAAATAAAACAGCAACAACAAAAAACTTGTTACTACACTTGTTTCTCCCCCTGAACTGTTTCTTCACCTTTGTTTTAAGGAATAAACATCATCCTGACCTTCGTCTCTGGGCTTATTCCGGGAAGAGGAAAGATCAAGATCAAGTGGTTGCTGGGGTGGAGAAAAAAATAACGGTGCAGAACACAGTTAATGTGGAAGAAAAGAAGTATCACGTACAGAACCACAAAGAACCACCTCGTTTGCCCCTAAAAATGGAAGGAACTTATATAACAAGTGAGCACAGCTACCAAAAGCCACAAAGTTTTGGTCCAGACTGCAGATCTCTCGCAGACCCTGGGAGCTCAGATGATGATGATGTTAGCAGTTTTGAAGAAGAACAAGAATTTCACATGAGAGATAAAAACCGCATACGATACCCAGTAAAAGAAGATGGAAGGCCCAGAAAGGTATAAGTAGTTCATTTGTCTTTGCTTGGAAATACAATAGAACAAAGGAAAATTTCGTGAAATAAGGCATACTGAATTCCCAGATTTTACTTAAATTTCCAAGTTCACAAGTACCTTGTTAGGGTAAAGACATTCTTTGATGTCTCTCCAAGAAGACACTGGCCTTTTGAACACTTAATTATCCCCTAATTCAGAAAAACAGTAATTCATTAAACTTTTGCCTTAACGAAAGTTCTAATTTTATAAGTACACTTAGATGTCTCTAAAAACCATGAACTGCATTTTTTCCCAGAGAACATCTGTGTATTAAAAACATGGAAGTGCATATGGGTGTGTATATATTAATATAATTTGTGTTCTTTTGTGCATGTTTCAGATACGTGTCAGTCTGGTTGTCTTTGTAAACTTTAGCATATTTGTATATATATATCAATCCCATTATGCAATAAGCTGAATTCTTATAGCTCTGTATACATTGAATATTTATAAACTTATTTCCTATTCACGACTTAGAGATGTCGTACCTTCATTTTTTATTGATTTTCAATTAGCAGTACTGCTTTAAAATCAGTTCTTTATTTTTCTGGCCTCTTTTATCAAGTAAGTTCTTTAAATAAATACTTAACTGAATTTTAATAGCTTGTGTTATATGACATTTTGTGGTGAAATATTTGTCAAATTAATATTTATCTTATGAAATGAGTTAATCACTAGTGAATCTGAGCTCAGATTTTGTGTGTGTGTTAAGCAGTGTGCTTTTTAAATTTTTAAAGGATTTTTATTTTTCCCTCATCTCATTGTTTTAGCTGCAATAATAAATTCTAGTGTGCAGTTAAGGACACTTTATACTGGCTTTTTTCAGCTTTGTTAATTTTTTTCATATTGCTTTTTGCCTTCACTCCACTTAAAACACAGTGTCGATTAATTGAGGAAGGGGTCAGTCTAAATTATATGGGCTTCCTAGTTAGATATATAACTAACCCCTTCATTTCTTTAGCGGGTTTGATTGAAGGCTTTCTACCCTGTGTAATACTGGGCTAGGCATTGGGAAGAGACATAGCGGGCATGTCTGCTTTTTTAGGGCCATCAGGTGCAATTTAATAATGTGCTTGTACTTCCTTTAAGAATATTCTGGGGGTCAGATTGGATTTTAACCTGTCCTCATGGATAATGAGGTTTTTAATGTATCTTTCCCTGTGTGACATGACATTACATTTTATCCAATTCTTTGTTTCCGTTGGTTCTTTGGAGAAGAATCCAGCTGAAAGGAATACAGTATTTGTTTATAATGATAAAAAGAGCACTGAAGACCCAGGAGACTCGCATCTTCAGTGGCAGCTCAATCTCCTTACACACATAGAGAACGTGCAGAAAGAAGTCACCAGCAGGATGGACCTCATAGAAAAGGAAGTTGACGGTAACTTAAGGGTCTGAACACAGTTGCTGTCGTCTGTAAAGTGTGTTTACTGTGCTCATGAATAACTACATGATGCTCCTTAAAGTCTTAAATTACGGGGAAAAACTGCAGATGGTGACTACACTGATGGAGCTTTATTGCTTCCTTTACATTGTGTTTAGCATATCTGGCATTTAGGGTATTTTAGTTTTGAGTCAGTATGACTGGATGGATATTCTAGGAATTTTTCTTTTTTAAGATAGGTACTTATGAAATACTGTCCATCTGCCAGGCTCAGTATATACCACATGTGGGATATTTGTTAGTTTCATTGAACTGTGTTTTCTTTGAAAGTCAGCATAAGGACTTGAAGCATATTTGAAATATTGGGGAAAACATTTTGTTTTCACTTTGGTCAGTGTTAAGTGAAATTAACAACAACAAAGAACTCCTGCTAGGTTAAGTGGGTAAACCTTTAGTTCACATACACATTTTCAGATATTTTTCTTCATTATTTTTAATTTTATCACACAGGAACCCTAAGGAGTGGACAGGGAAAATATTATCCCCATTTTATAGTTGAGAAAATAGAGTAGTTGAGATACCCGATTTCAAATCTAGTGCTTTTCCTGTGCTTTTTGACTCCATTTTTAAACTCAGATTGTTATTTCCCACCCCTCCTTTTTTATTTGCAAAAACATGCACTACTTTCACCCCGCACTAAGTTAGAGTTCCTACTGCGTTGTTTTTCCCTGTGAAAAGAGGAAATGGAAACCCATTTCAGAAGCATCCTCCATTTGGTTATAAGCTAGCTGTGAGTTAGTTTAGTTTTAAGTAGATTTTTAAAGAAGAAAAAAATGCAACTTGATGCCACTTCCTATCATTAATAAAAAGGATAGAATGTAACGAATTGCATTCTGCCTAGATTTCTAGTATGTTTGGATTTTTTTAAAGTAGTGGTTCAGGAGAACACTAAGAAGTTGCCACCTGCTTTCCTTTGTTGCAAAGACCTATGGAATAAAAAAAATGGTTAGGGTAGCTGAGTTTCATTTAAAATGGAAATGATTTAAGCCTAAATTAATAGTAATCTTGCGCAGGAACAGGGGACGTTGTTTTCTGTTCCAGAAGTGAGTAAAAGGAGACACTCAAAATGAAGTTACTTTATATCTATAAAGGGGAAAACTACCTAAAATAAGGGCAGGTAAAACAACAGGTAAAGGTTACCAAGATCGGCTGAGGGGTAGAGGGTGCCTAACGGCTCAGCGGTGGCTTGCGGCTTTCTAGAGAAAGGGAAGTGAACTCTCTTGGCATCACTTTTTCAACCTTCTCATTATACCATTTTCTGACTGTGTTTTCAGTTGCCATGTAAATGTGTGTGTTCTCTTCTCTCTTTTAGTTCTGGAAAGCTGGCTTGATTTCACAGGGGAGTTGGAGCCACCCGATCCTCTCGCAAGGCTGCCCCAACTTAAACGCCACATCAAACAGCTCCTAATTGACATGGGCAAAGTACAGCAGATAGCCACTCTCTGCTCTGTATGACGGCAGTGAACACCTGATGCAAAGAATGGGGCTCTGTTCAGTCGACTCGCTTTTATTGTCCACATGGCTGCTAAGTGGATAGTTAAAAAGCTTAGTGTTGTTGGTCATTTACTGATTTGTGACATCAATAGGATGGCAACTTGGAAAGGAAAGTGAAGAACAACTTTATCAGGGAAGCTAAGATTAAAAAAAACATTCATGAGCTAGATACAAATGGTAATGTGCCATATGCCCAGCATCAGTGGAGGTAGAGTAGAATCTATGCTGAGGGAATCAGATTGGCAGGATTTTTGAGTAGCTGCTAACACAAAACACGAGATACCTGTAGGAAGAAATATGGTGCATTCATACAGTTCTTAGTAGAAAGATCTATGTTTATAAACCAGCATTTGGCCAAAACCAAAAAGGAGATTTAAATTGTGGAGAGTTCCGTAAGGTTGTAAGAACTGTCTTCTCTGCAGTTGATCCAGCTGCACTGAAGTCCAGAGTATTTAAACTTTTATGGGATCATGAACTGTACCTTAGGTGATGAACATCCTTAACCAGAAAACTGGCAGTAGAAGTCGCACTTCTGAGGAAAACAGTTGTGACATCCTTACTTCATTATGAATATATTTTAAAAACAATGAAACAATTGGAATCCATTGCTGGCATTATAAGCTCATTGTAAAAACAAAATGGCTCACAGAATTGTCAGTGTGCCAAATAATAATACTGCTGGAAAGAGAGGTTTAAATACTATGGGAATCCTCACCCAAGTCTTACATAATGCCACCAGTCCATCAGAGACGCTTCTATCCCATATACTATATATATATATATATATATATATATATAGTCAGAGTTCAGCATTCAGGTTTCAACGTACAGTTTGATCCTGAGTGTGCTTAATATTTGCTTTCAGAAAAAAAAAAAAAAAACCTCAGCTGGGATGAGGAGTGACAAAAATAACAAAATAATTTGTGGCTGTGGATTTTTTTTTTTTTTAACTGCTGGTAGTGGAATACTGGAAAAGCTTCATTTCTGAAGATGAATTTTATTTTTAAAAAATACATAAGGCACTCAAAACTTCTAGCTTTGATCACAAATGGACAGATTTCTGAAACCAAAGGCAACTAAGTTGCTGCGTTAGCTCTTGCTGGATCTCGGCCCGGCCTCTGCCTGCCAGTGCTCTCGCGAGCTGTGTGCCGCCCCGTGCTCGCGCAGGCGTGCGTTCAGCGTGTATGCTCGTTTGAAACAAACGCTCAGCGTACAAGTGTACATAATCGACACATATTTATATCTACACATATCTAGTTTTATTACTATATATAGAGTTGGTGGTTAACATGAAATGTTACCTTTTAATGGACTGTTTTTAAAAAATTAAAAATGTTATGTATAGGTTTTGAAACTTTTTTAAAAAGGGGGGAGAAAAGACTGTTAAGAGGAGGCTATTTGATGACATGTTAACACTTGAATATTTTATGCCTCATCCTGTTTATCAGTTCTAGCAATCTGTATAAATGCATTTTAGAACTGATAGACAGTCAACTTGAATTTATCTTTGATAGGAATACATGCCACTGTACATTCAGATATTATTTAAAACTGCAAACACACTGTTATATATGTAAGGTACTGTATGTAAAACTCTTTATTAAAACAATTCCACATATCATAAAATTTCAGCTTGCCTTTTTGCGGCCTTATATTTTGATGTAAAGATGATTAAAAGAATGTGCAAAGCAGTAATTAGAAATTTTTATTGCCTTTTGAGAGTCTCCAACTTGACACATGTGCCAAAGATCACAGACATAAAATACAGCCCTATGTATTTACTTACGATGCATTAATGTCAGAAATCTTACTGAGAAATGAAAAGCTTTAGTAGAGGAGGTACAAGGTAGTTATTAAATTTGAATATTAAAGTAAAAAAAGATAGTGCCTGTATTTCATGTGTGAAGTAAACTTTATAATGTCTCTTTTTCAAGGTTGATACTTATCTTTTCATTTGTGTTTTAAAATAATGACCCTAATCTTTTCCCTATTTTGGTTAAATTCTAGACATTTATCTGTTTTTTAGAATGGAGCAAATAGCATTTTTAACAGGCTGTGAATAGTGGTGTTGCCCAGATTTCTTGTCACATGCTCGGGGGACCTTTTCTGCCTAGTAACACTCATATTCTCAGCCCCTGATGACCACAGTTAAATTCATGTGCATTTTTTCTTGGAACATCTTAAAATTAGATCACTTTGATAGCCAGCTGACTAGAAGTTTCATTAATAATTAGAATATTTAATTCTTGCTCTGCTTTAATGCATATGAATTGGAAGTCTGAAGTTTTTTATTTATGTTTTTAAAGTAAATCTCTATTGAATTACTTGTATGCACATCTCCATTTATTAATCATACAGAGTGTATCAACAATTGGTTGAAGCCTTTGAGCAACTGTAGGCTGCTGACTCATTCCGTATTTAGGTGAGTGAATTTGTTTTTGAGAAGTCAATCCATTGTGAGAGGTTTTGGAGGAGTTGGTTTTCTTTCCACTTAGTCTTACTTTAAAAAAATGTGAGTATATATATCTAAATATAAGCAGTAAACT
Source organism: Okapia johnstoni (assembly GCA_024291935.2). NCBI lineage: Eukaryota > Metazoa > Chordata > Mammalia > Artiodactyla > Giraffidae > Okapia > Okapia johnstoni. Next base: position 66,196,383 of record CM044309.1, read on the forward strand.
AAGGAGGGTGTTTCTTGAAAAGGTAACTTTTCATTGTCACCCAGCCAGAACAGACAAACATTGTAGGGAAAGATCCTTCTTAGTATGCTACTGATAAGTACAATCTGTACTTCTTCATACTCATTGTGTGGTTCTGCTGACTTTGAAACTTAGTGTACACTTTCCTTAAAGGAATTGATTATTCTCATTATTTAAGGTGAAATCCTTTTTCCCACATTCACCTTATTTCCATTGACTTACATCCTCTCATGTTCATAGTCAGTATTTTCAAGATGAAAAATTTCAAGATTTCAGTATTTTCAAGTATTTCAAGATGCAAACCCCATTTCTCCTCCAGCCAATGGGATCTCCTGCCAGCTTCATTCTCTCTGCTGTCACATCTGAGAGCCCTGGCTAGAGACTCACAGCCCCCTCCTCCACTCCGCCCCCGTTCATTCCTTCACTGGTTGTGCTGGTTCCTCAAAGTGCATGGTGTCATCTTCCTTCTGAATCCCACTTAGGACACCATTTTTTATAAAATCACATCATGACAGTAATACTATGGGCTTCTGAAATTTCAATTTTCATTCTGATTCATCAGAATGATCACTGTCAGGCTAGGGAATTAACACTGAGTGACAGCTCTGTGCCAGGTATTGTACGTGTTACCTGTAGCATCTGATTTGGTTCTTTTGTGGAGAGGTGGAACAAGATCGTTTTCAAGCTGAGGAGGAGGACAGGAAGCTGAGGGTTAGAAACGTTTAGAGACTTGTCAGGTTCAAGATGCAAATCCAGTTTTGTCCCAGCTTGTGTTTCACATATTCTTGTCATTTCTTTTCTGAAATCCTTAGTGACTTCCTATTTCAAACCAAGTTAGATCTGTGTAGTGCCTAGTCAGTTCTCAAATTCATTTAAGTATATAGTCCCATGATTTCCATAGATGGCTTCCATCTCTTACCTTCATATTATTTTCCTCTTCTGGAAAATTCTTGTTTGTTGCGTCTCTTCAAATGCAGACAGTTCTTCAGGCTTCGATTTCTCTTCCTAAGAGAAGCAGTCCATCGCTGGAGATGTCTTAATAGTGTCCTTCATTGTACCAAGCTATGGAGGAACCATGTCAGTGGATAATATATTTCCTATGGTGGAACGGGCAGGAGCTTTGTAATTCTCAGATTTTTTGCTCTGGCAATTTACTAGCAATGACTTCTCTGAGCTTTGGTTTTCTTATGTGTTAAAAGGAATAATACCTAGTTTAGAACCTGGCTTTTGACAGTTTAATGAAGCAAATACAGTAAATTGTAAAGTTGAAAGTTAAATATGAAATATGGTAGACAACATTGAATGCCATCTGTTTGCCAGCCATTAAATTATATGGTTGGATACGAAATTAATGTTAATAGAATCACAGTCTATATAGTGTAATGGAAACATTAAAAAAATATTTTTTCAAGAAGATAAGTGATGTCAGAGAGTACAAGGAACCACAGAGGCAAAAGAAAGAAAAGATAAATAGGCTTGTAGGTGGAGAGGTTTGGGGGGAAATAGAATCTATATGTTAATTAAAACAGGGTGTGTGTGCTCAGTCACTTAGTCGTGTCTTGACTCTCTGCAGCCCATGGACTGTAAGGCTCCTTTGTCCATGGAATTCTCCAGGCAAAAATATTGGAGGGGTTTGCTGTTTTCTACTCGAAGGGATCTTCCCTACTTAGGATCAAACCCATATCTCTTGCTGCTTCTGCATTGGCAGGCGGATTCTTTACCACTAGCGCCACCTGGGAAACCTTCAATGAAAACCATCGTTTTTGAATATTTTTTGACTGTAACCTCTCCATAGGAATTTTGAAAAATTGTCATCCGTTTCTGGTACCTGTTGTCTTTGGGTAACCCTGAAAGTAGATCCAGAGACAAGATTGGAGTGTACTTAGTCAGCTAAGGAATTGTACTTAGATCATCTAAGGAAGTTTGGAGTGAGGAAGAGAGGAAAGGAGGGAAGAGGGAGGAAAAAACCCAAGTAAATAGGCACAATTGGGGACACTTATTGGGGCAGTAAGCACAATTGCCCACAATTGTGGGCAGTGGGGGGGGCTTTGAGTCTGCCATTTGAAATTGCTCATCGTAAATTTAAACAGTTGCAGAGTGATTTCTAATTTGTAAATATCGGGCAATTTAAATCAACCTCTTATCAGTGTTGCAATAGAATCAATACAGTTTTGTTAGTTACCAACATCTGTTGTAAAAGTACACAAGCAAGATCTTCTTTAACATTTGGAAAATATTCAGTTTTTATATTCTATTTTTTGCCTTTGTATTTTACTTCCTAATAGAATGTTGTCTTCTTTTGTACTTACAAGTCTTTATCATACTTTTGTCCATGCACACACACAAAGAATTGCAATTTAAAATTGTATTTATAGGCTTCTTGGTGAACTAATCACTAATATCACAATATAAAATAGAGAAGTCTACAATTATAGTTGAAGATTTCAGCCCTCCTTTAAAGTAGCCAGAATATCAGGACAAAAGACTGGAACAAAAGTGAATACTCAACCTAATTGACGTTGAGAGAACATTCCACCCAACAACATGAGAATATGAATTTCCTTTTTAGTTACACATGGAACACTCAAAGAGATGGACTACATACTAGGCTATAAAATAGATCTCAACTCGTTTAAAATTGAAATGCATAACATGTTCTCCAACAATAATGAAATTAAACTGGAAACTGGTATTAAATAGCTGAAAAAACTCCGAAGTGTTTGGAAATTATTGACATGTAAACAATCCATGACGCAAGAAAGTTATAAGCTAAATTAGAAAATGACTGAATGAAAAGGAAAACAATGTTAAAATTTGTGGGAAGCAGCTCGATATCAGAGGGAAATTTACCATTTTAAATGATTTTAATAAAAAGCAAGGTACAGACTTTAAACTTACTGTGGTGATCATTTTGCAGTATATGCAAATTTTGAATCGTACTCTTGAAACTAATGTCAATTATACCTCAGTTTTTTTAAAAAAACTAGAAATTTTAAATAAGGTACAAGATTTTAAAAATAAGAAAGCAGTTTAAAACCAAAATAAATGGAAAGAAATGTGTGAAATCTATGAAGTGTCAAATGGACACAAGGGAAGTACCAATATAAACAAAAAAGCTGACTCTTTGCATGGAAAATAAAACCGGTTAACTCCTACATAGACTGATCAAAAATCAGAATGGAAGAGGGAACATTACAACATATCAAACATACAATTTTTAAAAAGGGATATAGTGGAAAAAACAGTTAACAGCTTACATGAAACAAAAAATTTCCTCAGAGATATAAGTTAGCAAATTGACTTAAGAAATTAAATAAATTGAATTTGTAATTGAAAATGTTCCTTCAAAATTCCAGGCCTAAATGTGAATTATATCAAACATTTAAGGAAGAAGCCTTTATTTTACACAAGCACTGACAAAATAAGGAAGAAAGGAACACGTATTTTTCTAGACCAACTTTAACCTCATGCCAGAACTAGAAAAAAACACTACAAGGAAAGGAAATTAGAGTAACACATGTCTAGAATATAGAAACAGTCTTCAACAAAATAATTACATGAATACAGTGATATACAGGAAGTGTAATATATCAAGGTCAAGTTGGGTATTCCACAGGAATACAAAGGTGGTTTAAAGTCAATGAATTATGTTAATTCACTAAACTAAGATAAGGGTTTTCATACATTTCAGTATCCAAGAGTAAAAACTACTAGAATAAGAATTTGCATAACAATATAGAGCATCTCTCAGGAGACAAACCTCATAATGGTAAATGAATACTTTCTCTAAGGAACAAACCCAGAATATCCACTATCACCATTATTATCCAACATTAATGTGTAGGTCCTGCTAGTGCAATATGGCACTGGGCAATAAAGGAGGAAAAATATAGCACTTAGGAAGAAAAAACATTTGCAGGTGACATGTACTTGGAAAAGCCTAAGGAACCTACCAAAAATGCCACTAGAATTAAGATTTCTTTACATTAGCAAGGTGCTGTTGGAGATGAGAATTTTTTTTAATGCCATTTTCGATAGCGTCAAAGAAAAAACTTCACAGTGAATCTGAAATCATATGCAGAACCTGTGCACAGGAAACTACAAAACAATGCCTCGAATAAAGATGGGGTAAATAGAAATAATAAGAACATATATTGGAAAACACAATACAGTTAAAATGTCAGTTCTCCCAAAACAGATTAATAGAATGCAATCCCATGTGAAATCCCAGCAGACTTTTTGAAGCAGAAATTAGCAAACTGATTGAAATTTTATATGGAAATGTGAAGGAACGAGAATACCCTGGGCAATTTTGAAAAAGAACTCAAGTTGAAGGGCATGCAGTTTCTGATTTGGAAGTTACTAAGCTGTAGTAGCCAGGACAGTGTAGATGTAGCATAAAGACAAGAGATGTAGGTTGGTAGTACGAAATAGGGAATTTAGAAATAGACCTAAAAAATATGGCCAACCGAATAAAGGAGGGTACCTGTTGTTCTGCATCCTTCCTTGTCAGTGTTTGGCGTTTGCCAGTGTTTTGCATGTTAGCTATTTTAATAGGTGTGCAGTGATACTTTATTTGCATGTGGGTATCCAGTTGTTCCAGTGCCCTTTGTTGAAAATATTACTTTCCCTTTGAATTACCTAGGTCCCTTTGTCAAAAATCAATTGATCATAATTATGTAGGTTTATTTCCACACTGTATTCTCTTCTCATTGATCTGGATGTCTGTCCTTAGTCAAATGTCATACTATCTTGATTACTGTAGCTTTAAGGTTTGAAATCGATTAGGTGTAACTCCTTTAATTATGCTGTTTTTTCTCGCCTGTTTTTTGCCAATTCTAGTGTTTTGTTTGTTTGTTTTTTGCATTCCTATAAAAGTTCTAGGATCAGGTTTCTTCAGTTCAGTCACTCAGTTGTGTCTGTCTCTTTGCGACCCCATGGACTGCAGCACACCAGGCCTCCCTGTCCATCACCAACTCCCGGAGCTTGCTCAAACTCATGTCCATCAAGTCAGTGATGCCATCCAACCATCTCATCCTCTGTCATCCCCTTCTCAGATTTGTTACTTTCTTTTAAAAGCCTGCTGGACTTTTGACAGGAATTGCACTGAATTTACAGATAAGTTACCATCTTAACACTATTGAGTCTTTTGATCCAAGAGCATGGTGTGTTTCTCCATTTGTTTAGCATTTCTGTATTTTTTTTCCGTAGCAATAATTTGTAGTTTTCAGTGTTCAGATTTTGCACTTATTTTGTTAAATTTATTTCTGAGTATCTTATTCTTTCTGATGATATTGTAAATGGACTTGTTTTCTCAATTTTGTCTTCAGATGTTTAATTACTAGAATATAAATAAAATTGATTTTTTAAAAATATCTTGTATCTGATGACATTGTTAAATTCACTTACTAATCCTAGAATTTTTGAATATTTCCAAATATTTTCTAGGGAGGAAACTAAGGAGACCTTATAGGTAAATGAAATGTAAGATCCTGGATTGGATCCTGGAACAGAAGAAAAAAAAAAAGTTACTGGTGGAAAAGCTGGTGGAAGCCTGTAAAAGTCTGTAGTTTCGTTAATAGTATTGATAGTTTCTTCAGTTCAGTCACTCAGTCGTGTCCGACTCTGTGACCCCATGAACCGCAGCACGCCAGGCCTCCCTGTCCATCACCAACTCCCTGAGTCCACCCAAACCCATGTCCATGAAGTCGGTGATGCCATCCAGCCATCTCATCCTCTCGACTCTTTCTCCTCCTGCCCTCAATCTTTCCCAGCATCAGAGTCTTTTCCAATGAGTCAGCTCTTCACATCAGGTGGCCAAAGTATTGGAGTTTCAGCTTCAAAATCAGTCCTTCCAATGAACACCCAGGACTGATCTCCTTTAGGATGGACTGGTTGGATCTCCTTGCAGTCCAACGGACTCTCAAGAGTCTTCTCCAACACCACAGTTCAAAAGCATCAATTCTTCAGTGCTCAGATTTCTTTATAGTCCAACTCTCACATCCATACGTGACCACTGGAAAAACCATAGCCTTGACTAGACGGACCTTTGTTGGCAAAGTAATGTCTCCACTTTTTAAAATGCTGTCTAGGTTGGTCATAACTTTCCTTCCAAAAAGTAAGCATCCTTTAATTTCATTGCTGCAATCACCATCTGCAGTGATTTTGGAGCCCAGAAAAATTAAGTCACTGTTTCCCCATCTATCTGCCATGAAGTGATGGGACTGGATGCCATGATCTTAGTTTTCTGAATGTTGAGCTTTAAGCCAACTTTTTCACTCTCCTCTTTCACTTTCATCAAGAGGCTCTTTAGTTCTTCACTTTCTGCCATAAAGGTGGTGTCATCTGCATATCTGAGGTTATTGATATTTCTCCTGGCAGTCTTGATTCCAGCTTGTGCTTCCTCCAGCTCAGCATTTCTCATGATGTACTCTGCATATAAGTTAAATAAGCAGGGTGACAATATACAGCATTGACACACTCCTTTTCCTATTTGGAACCAGTCTGTTGTTCCATGTCCAGTTCTAACTGTTGCTTCCTGACCTGCATACAGGTTTCTCAAGAGCCAGGTCAGGTGGTCTGGTATTCCCATCTCTTTCAGAATTTTCCACAGTTTATTATGATCCACACAGTCAAAGGCTTTGGCATAGTCAATAAAGCAGAAATAGATGTTTTTCTGGTACTCTCTTGCTTTTTCGATGATCCAGTGGATGTTGGTAATTTGATCTCTGCTACCTCTGCCTTTTGTAAAACCAGCTTGAACATCTGGAAGTTCATGGTTCATGTATTGCTGAAGCCTTGCTTGGAGAATTTTAAGCATTACTTTACTAGCGTGTGAGATGAGTGCAAATGTGTGGTAGTTTGAGCATTCTTTGGCATTGCCTTTCTTTGGGATTGGAATGAAAACTGACCTTTTCCAGTCCTATGGCCACTGCTGAGTTTTCCAGATTTGCTGGCATATTGAGTGCAGCACTTTCACAGCGTCATCTTTCAGGATTTGAAATAGCTCAACTGGAATTCCATCACTTCCACTAGCTTTGTTCACAGTGATGCTTCCTAAGGCCCACTTGACTTCACATTCCAGGATGTCTGGCTCTAAGTGAGTGATCACACCATCGTGATTATCTGGGTCGTGAAGATCTTTTTTGTACAGTTCTTCTGTGTATTCTTGCCACCTCTTCTTAGTATCTTCTGCTTCTGTTAGGTCCCTACCATTTCTGTCCTTTATTGAGCCCGTCTTTGCATGAAATGTTCCCTTGGTATCTCTAATTTTCTTGAAGAGATCTCTAGTCTTTCCCATTCTATTGTTTTCCTTTATTTCTTTGCATTGATCGCTGAGAAAGGCTTTCTTATCTCTACTTGCTATTCTTTGGAACTCTGCATTCAAATGGGAATATCTTTCCTTTTCTCCTTTGCTTTTCGCTTCTCGTCTTTTCACAGCTATTTGTAAGGCCTCCTCAGACAGCCATTTTGCTTTTTTGCATTTTTTTTTCTTGGGGATGGTCTTGATTCCTGTCTCCTGTACAATATCATGAACCTCCATCCATAGTTCCTCAGGCATTCTGTCAGATCTAGTCCTTTAAATCTATTTCTCACTTCTACTGTATAGTCATAAGGGATTTGACTTAGGTCATACCTGAATGGTCTAGTGGTTTTCTCCACTTTCTTCAATTTCAGTCTGAATTTGGCAATAAGGAGTTCATGATCTGAGCCACAGTCAGCTCCTGGTCTTGTTTTTGCTGACTATATAGAGCTTCTCCATCTTTGGCTGCAAAGAATATAATCAATTTGATTTCAGTGTCAACCATCTGGTGATGTCCATGTGTAGAGTCTTCTCTTGTGTTGTTGGAAGAGGGTATTTGCTATGATCAGTGCGTCCTCTTGGCAGAACTCTATTAGCATTTGCCCTGCTTCATTCTGTACTCCAAGGCCAAATTTGCCTGTTACGCCGGTGTTACTTGACTTCCTACTTTTGCATTCCAGTCCCCTATAATGAAAAGGACATCTTTTTTGAGTGTTAGTTCTAGAAGGTCTTGTAAGTCTTCATAGAACTGTTCAACTTCAGCTTCCTCGGCAGCTGTTACTGGTCGGGCCATAGACTTGAATTACTGTGATATTGAATAGTTTGCCTTGGAAACGAACAGAGATCATTCTGTTGTTTTTGAGATTGCATCCAAGTACTGCATTTCAGATTCTTTTGTTAACTATGAGGGCTGCTCCATTTCTTCTAAGGGATTCCTGCTCACAGTAGTAGATATAATGGTCATCTGAGTTAAACTCACCCATTCCAGTCCATCTTAGTTCACTGATTCTTAGAATGTCGATGTTCACTCTTGTCATCTCCTGTTTGACCACTTCCAATTTGCCCTGATTCGTGGACCTAACATTCCAGGTTCCTATGTAATATTGCTCTTTACAGCATCAAATCTTGCTTCTACCACCAGTCACATCCACAGCTGGGTGTTGTTTTTGCTTTGACTCCATCCCTTCATTCTTTCTGTAGTTATTTCTCCACTGATCTCCAGTAGCATATTGGGCACCCACTGACCTGGGGAGTCCATCCTGAAGTGACCTATCTTTTTGCCTTTTCATACTGTTCATGGGGTTCTCAAGGCAAGAATATTGAAGTGGTTTGCCATGCCCTTCTCCAGTGGACCACATTCTGTCAGACCTCTCCACCATGACCCGTCCGTCTTGGGTGGCCCCACATGGCATGGCTTAGTTTCATTGAGTTAGACAAGGCTGTGGTCCATGTGATCAGATTGGCTAGTTGTCCGAGACTGTAGTTTCAGCCTGTCTGCCCCTGATCCCCTCTCTCAGTGCCTACCGTCTTACCTGGGTTTCTCTTACCTTGGACACGGGGTCTCTCTTCACAGCTGCTCCAACAAAGCGCAGTTTCTTAGTTTTGGTAATTACGATGTGGTTATGTAAGATGTTAATATTAGGTGAAATTGGTTAGAGTATTGGGAACTCTGTACTACTATTTCAACTTTGGAACAAGTTGACAAATTATTTCGAAATGAAAAGTAAAAAAAAAAAAAAATGAAACAATGTATTCTGTGGGCTTTAGTTAAAAATAATGTATAAGTATTGTTTCATTAATTGTGACAACTGTACCACACTAATGCAAGATGTCAGTACTAGCAGAAACTGGAGAAAGAGGGTATATGGGAATTTTCTGTACTATATCCTCAATTTTTCTGTAAATCTAGAACTGTAAAGTATATAATTTAAAAAATTATAAGAGAAAGGAATGTGAGGGGATAATTACACTATGCTGTCTTTTTAGTTTAAGAAAGAGAAGAATTCAGTAAAATTATGACAACCGTACAGACAATTTAAAGTTTCGTTCTTGAAACATTCAATCTCTAGGAGTCAGTCTTGCCCAGGAAATCAAGGAGAAAATGCCTTCATTAGAAAAGCATTCTTCTTTCTTACAGTCAGCGTGAGAGCATTGGAAGATTGAAAAGAAACTTCAAAGATAGAAGAATAAGAGAGTGTTGCTTGGGAGAAAGGTTGAGATCTTACAAGGGAGACTGGCCAGATTTCAATTAGAAAATGGGCTTGTAGGTTGATAAGAGTGAGTGGTGGTGTTGCATGGGTGATAAAATTGTCTTGAAAAGAGACACTAGAACAAGCAGACACATGTTAATTGAGAGGACTAGGCCAGGCTGCACGGTCAGATCTTGACTCTTTTTTGTTGGAAATTCTCCAAAGACAGACAGGTCTAGGATCAGTGGACTATTTTGAGAAGCTCTATCTTAAAGTCACAAATGGATGGCTCATAGAGAGGGGGACCATCTCTTTATAGGGAAACAGAATTTTTTTGCCATCCCCAAAATGTCTCTCTGGCAATGTGGATTATCTTGAGCTGAAAACAATCAAGGCCCAAAAGACTCAGAAGACTGATCTTCCTCATAGCTATCTGAAAGGATTTAGGTAGAGAGCTTGCTCCAGAATAGAGCTGTCACTGCAGATATCTTCAGAGAACATGGGCAACATCTGGTGGGGAAAACAGCAGGGCCTAGAGATCAGAGTCCAGTCTGGGACTCATTAAGCCTGCCTGGCCCAACAAGCATTTGTTACCAAACATTTGCTTTTCCATCTCCACGCCAATTGCTTTCCTCCCCTTCCAAGTCCCAAATCACTACCCCCAATATCCTTGTTTTTCTGTAGCTGAAGATAGCATTTAAGTTTAGGGTTTGGGCCATTTTGCCCATTATTCACTTCTCATGGGTATCTCCCATGTATAAGTGTTACTCAACTTCTGATTTTCCCCCGTTCATTTGTCTCATGTTGACCTAATTCTTAGACTAGCCAGGAGAACGCAGGAGAGTATAGGAAAATGTCTTCTCTCCAACACTTTGAATGAAGCACTGTGTGTGGTGCTTATAGAAAATCTATACAAATGTGGGAAGATTAGACCATCAAGATCGGCACAGAATACTCCAGGTAATTGCAGGGAGTTTCAACGTGAGGCAGCCACCTTTACGCAGAGGTGGAGGCACAGATACTACTTCTGAGGAACGTGCCTGAGAAATTTACTGAATGATGCCTCTTAAAGTAAGGCACAGGCTTCCCACGTGGCTCAGTGGTAAAGAACCTGCCTGCCAATGCAGGAGATGAGGGTTTGATCCCTGGGTCAGGAAGATCCCCTAGAGGAGGAAATGGCAACCCTCTCCAGTATTCTTGCCTGGAAAATCCCATGGACAGAGGAGCCTGGCGGGCTACAGTCCATGGGGTCACAAAGAGTCAGGCACAACTGAGGGCACTTGCGTGCTCACACACACACACACACACACACACACACACAGAGTAAGGCACACAGATAAGAAACCTATTGAAGGGAAGCCAGGCAAAATAAGATAGCATCCATGACTGGTTTCTTGATTGGTTGGGAGAATGCCTTGACTGTGACAGAACCCCTGTCTCCTGTATCTCCTGTGTTGCTGGTAGATTCTTTATCAGCTGAGCCATCGGGGTTATTATACACAGCACCCTAGTCTTTGAGAATGAAGGAGATGAACGAGAAGGCACTGTGATTGTACTAGGATCCAGGAGGGAGGGAGAGGTGACAGGACCAGAGGTGGAGAGCCTGCAGAGAGGATGGAGGCCCGAGCCAGGTGCGGGCTCACGGAGGCCAGACCAGGGAGTTGCCCCCCAGAGTTTCCATAGAGCACACTCCCGGCTCCCGGGGCATCAGATGAGAGCGCTGGCAGGAGCTGAGTCATCATGAGAAAGAGGTTTTCACGGTATGGAGGCAGCGCCCTGGCGTGGCTCTCTCCAAGCTCACCGCTTCATCGCTGGGGTGGAGAGAAGCACCTCTCCTTCCAGGTATGTTGTGCTGACTCGGAAGGAAGCCCGAGCGGCTCTCACCCTCACTGACTCCACTGTGCCTCTTCCCAGGAGCCAGGCCAGCGAGAATGACTCAGCACACAGGCTGGCCTGTGCAAGGCCCCTGTCTGCATGCACAGGTGGTGGGAAGTGGGAAGCATGAGGAGTGGGCTTTCTGGTAGACCTCAGTCATGGTCTCAGCATTTGTATTTTTTAAAAGGATTTTATTTATTTGTTTTGATGTGGACCAGTTTTAATTTATTGGATTTGTTACCATGTTGCTTCTGTTTTATGTTTTGGTTTTTTGGCTGTGAGGCATGGGGGATGTTATCTCCCCGACCAGGGATTGAACCCTTGCCCCCTGCATTGGAAGGTCAAGTCCTAACTACTGGACTGCCTAGGAAGTCCTGGTTTCAACATTTTAGAAAATTCATCTGCTTTAGAACACCTGGACCTGGAGAGCTGGCAGGGGCTGCACATGGCCATGCTCACTGTATTATTATAGCATCTCCGTAGCCTGGGCAGAACTTGGCTTGTGTGACTGGGGCTGTGGGCTCCCCAGGTGGTGCTAGTGGTAATGAACCGTCTTGCCAGTGCAGGAGACATAAGAGACACGGGTTCCATCCCTGGGTCAGGAAGATCCCCTGGAGAAGGAAATGGCAACCTGCTCCAGTATTCTTGCCTGGATAATCCCCTGGAAAGAAGAGCCTGGCGGGCTGCAGTCCATGGGGTTGCAAAGAGTCAGACACGACTGAAGCAACTTAGCACCCAATGGGGGCTGCAGAGAGCCAAGCTGGGGGATTCTAACTCTCCAGTAAATGCCAGCACATTTTCTCAAATCATCTTCACCTCAAATCTAAGGCTCATTGTTTGTGATCTCCCTCACTCTCAAGTGCTGTCCCAAACCTGCCCATGCTACCTTCTGAACACCCATGGGGCCTGTCTCCATCCCCCACCCCTTTGATGGGAGAAGCAACTGGAGAAAGCTCACTGATGTACAGGCTTTGTGTGGAAGACAGGCTTCCTGCTGCCTTTTGGTTGTCTGAAGTCCTGGGACAGGAGGGATATGAGGATGAACACAAATATGACTGTGTGTGTTTGGCTTATCTCATTAAAATCCCTACATTCTGTGTTAATGGCTCTGCCTGTTTTGTTCCCTGCCTTATCTTCATGGCCTAGAATAGTGTCTGCTTCTCTATCAGACTCTAAAGAAACATTGCTAGAAGGAAGGAAGGAAGGAGGAGGGATGAGGAGGGAGGAAGGATTGTGTTTCTTTCACAGTGGGCTGAATTTGTGGCCCACCAAGTGGTGAACTTTGGCCTTTACCCCTGAAGATGAATTATGAAGCATGCCCCCAGTTCTTCCCTGGTGGCTCAGATGGTAAAGAATCCACCTGCAATGCAGGAGACCTGGGTTTGATCCCTGGGTCGGGAAGATCCCCTGGAGAAGGGGACGGCTACCTACTCCAGTATTCTGGCCTGGACAATTCCATGGACAGAGGAGCCTGGCAGGATGTATTCCATGGGGTTGCAGAGAGTTGGACGTGACTGAGCGGCTTTCACACACACTCGTCCCTGGTTCTGCTCCCCTACAGCCTCCGCAAGATTCTCACCCCACACTGGCCACTTGAGTGTCCTCCAGGGGAACAGACGCAGGTGGAGGACCTCCTTGTGACGGGCACTGCTTCCCTGAGTGCCTGTGGGTGGGGGCTAAGTGCCCACAACAGTGCTATAAAGGCTCCTTGGCCAGAGCCCTAAGGTGGGCAGCAGCTTCTAACCCTTCGTCCCTGGAAGGGCTCCCACGATGGCCCTGGCCCTTTGGGTCTTTGGTCTGCTGGACTTGGTCTGCTTGGTGTCAGCCAACATCTTTGGTGAGTTCTGACCCTGCGATCTTGGAGCATCGGGTTGGGAGGGACCTCTCAGTCCAGCTCCTTGTTAGCCAGGATCTGCCCCAGGGCCTTTGAACATTTGTGACCTCATTTAATCCTCACAGTGTCCCGAGGTCAGTTATGTACTCTTTCCTTTTCAGATGAAGAGACAGAGGCTCTGAGAAGTCACAAAGTCAGTGATTGGTGGAGAGGAGATGGGAAACTAGATCTTCCTAATTGGATCTAGTTCCTCTCATCCCATCCTGTTAGCAAATGTTGGTATTGACTATGGTTTTTTTTTTAAATTACAATCTCAAGTCCTAGGTTGTCCATATGGGATATTAGCAGGTAATGAAAAACACAAACCTACCTGGGGTGTGAAATAGACCTGAGTTCTATTATAGCTGCGGCTCAGCCACTTAGCGTTGATTTTGGATAAAGTCTCAGCTTGTTTCCTCTCTGGAAAGGAAGCAGTTGTGACTGTGATTTTTGAGTAAGCCCCTGCACGTTACGTGCATTCTCCATCGAGGCCAGGAAGGTGCTCTGTCTGCAAGGAGTGCCTGGATAAACTCAAGAACACCTCCTTTATGGTGTTCCCTGACCCAACCATGGTCTTGGGGAATGCACAGTCCAAGGGTCCACTGTGAATCCTTCTCTTGCCAGCGATCTGATCCTGAACAGGCTACGTTCCCGGCCGAGTCTCAGGGCCACATGGGTAAGACAGTGACATCACCTCCCAGGGAATCAGGGGAGTTAATGTCAAACTTGTGAGTAGCTGCAAAAGTGCGAGTTGGAATACACTTGCTGATGGTGCTAGAAATAAAACCTGGAAGCACATCTGTGTCTCCAGTCTCCGTAACTGGAATCCAGGCAGCAGGTTCTGTCTCATGAGCGGCATCACTTCCTTTGTGCAGAGTACCAGGTGGACGCCCAGCCTCTCCGCCCGTGCGAGCTGCAGAGGGAGAGGGCTTTCCTGAAGCGAGACGACTACGTCCCCCAGTGCGCCGAGGATGGCAGCTTCCAGTAAGGCCTCCTCCAGCCGTGTGGACCCAGGGGCCTTAAAACTCATCTCCTTCCTGTCCCTGCCCCTCTGCCCTTTACGCTCCTCCTTGAAACTGACCTGTGGCCACTGTTGCTGGAGCGCTCCCCAGACCCGTCAACACCGAGTTATTTGACCCCTGTCACCCCAATCCACGCTTCCTTCCAGCCAGAACCAAAAACGTCCCTTCCTTTCCTGCCAAAACTTTTTACCGTAATTGTTTTAATAAGGGTGCACGAGGTGGTGATGGTGGCAGTGATTTACTCTCCAACGATCCACTGATTTACTCTCTGATGCCCCCTCTGGTTCCCTGCATTGAAAAGGTGCTTTCTCTAGTCACCAGTCCCGCTCCACGCCAGTCTTTTTCCCAACTGAAAAGAATTAAAGTATGGAGGGAAGGAAAAGGCAGAAAGGTACCTGACTGTGGCTCCTGTCCCCAGGACCGTCCAGTGCGGGAAGGACGGCGACTCCTGCTGGTGTGTGGATGCTGATGGCAGGGAAGTGCCTGGTAGCCGGCAGCCTGGGAGGCCTGCGGCCTGTAAGTAGGAAGGGGAGGACCTGCCGGGGGCAGCTCACACCCTGGATAGAGCCCTGGGCTCGGGTGCATCCAGGGCTAGTCTCCCTCTGGACTGCTGGATTGTACTCTTTGAATTAGGCCCTACCTCCTACAGGACTGCTGTGAAAATCAACGGGACAATCAGGTCCTGTGTTCAGCAAGTAGCCTCTGACATCCTCCTGTGCCAGGTCCCATGTCTGATGCTAATGCATCAGGGAAAAGACTTCAAAATCCTCTGAAACCAGAAAGCACCCTCTTGCGCAGGAAGTGTTCCTCAACTGGGATGTTTCTAAGATTTGAGACTTCAGGCAAAAACTTTCCTGTTAAAATAACTATGATGAGTGGTCAAAGAAGCTCAGTTCCCTCTTTAAAGCGTGTCGCAGTAAAGCTAAAACAAGGGTCAGTTCAAGCTGCTCATCTTAAAATGGTGAGATTGAGCTTCAAACCAGTTATCCTTTAAAAGAGCAAAGCTCTGCTGTAGCGCTGGTTTTGGGGGCCAGCACGCTGGCTTGGGGAGCAAGCTGACTCCCAGCAGTCCTGATGAGTGACCTCTCCTGGGTGCCCAGCTCTCACAGAACTTTTCCTTGTCTGTAACATGAATACAGAATCTGCTATAGGGTCAGCTCAGACGGTCGTGAGGATTTAAATTTCACCTAAGACACCTGCCCCACAGTAGGTATTGAGTAGGAGCAGCGATCACTAATGTCACTAGCCCTCACGCACCTGAAGTAGGCTTGTTGTTCAGTCGCTAAGTCATGCCAGAATCTTTGCAACCCTAGACACTGCAGCATGCCAGGCTCCTTTGTCTTCCACTATCTCCCTGAGTTTGCTCAAAT
This sequence comes from Okapia johnstoni, assembly GCA_024291935.2. Classification (NCBI taxonomy): domain Eukaryota; kingdom Metazoa; phylum Chordata; class Mammalia; order Artiodactyla; family Giraffidae; genus Okapia; species Okapia johnstoni. Next base: position 66,212,033 of record CM044309.1, read on the forward strand.
TCATGTCCACTCAGTCGGTGATGCTATCTAACCATACTCTGCCATCCCTTTGTCCTTTTGCCCTCAGTCTTTCCCAGCATCAGGGTCTTTCCCATGAATTGTATTTTAATTCTATAGAGAAGGCAAGTTGGGCACAGGAGTGAAGACTTCCCCAAGGTCACAAGGGTGTGCGAGAAATTCGCATTCAGACAAGATGTCAACAGCTGGCCTGTGCTCCCTTCACACCCCACCTCTGCAGCTCCAGGGCTGTGGGGTGTCCCATGGACTGAGGGAACACCTGAAATCTGCTCTTCCTAGCTTGGCCTGCAGGATGCCAGAAGAAATCCTGGGATATAGAGTTGGGCAGGCCGAACGCTGGCCCTGAGGCTGCTGCCAGCTCAGGGAGCATCCTTGGGTGGTGGGAAGGACCGCCCTGCCTTCCTGCCCCTAGGGAGGGTGCATGGTCCTCCGGGGCTTGGACCCCTACGTGGTCCCCCTCACCCTGCTCTGATGCTGCTCTTTGCCGCCGCAGGTCTGTCGTTCTGCCAGCTGCAGAAGCAGCAGATTTTGCTCAGCAGCTACATCAACAGCACGGCTACATCCTACCTTCCCCAGTGTCAGGATTCGGGGGATTACTCGCCCGTGCAGTGTGATCTGCGGCGGCAGCAGTGCTGGTGTGTGGACGCGGAAGGGATGGAGGTGTACGGCACCCGCCAGTGGGGAAGGCCGGCACAATGTAAGTGCCACCAGCATCGGCGCCCCCGGGGGAGGCAGAGGCCCTGGGCAGTCTCCCACACCTGACTGAAACGGGGTGAGGGCTCCCCGAGGAAAGGCAGGGGACCTGGCCTTCAGCACGAGAAGGAAGGCGCTTTAGGAAGGTTTTCTCCCTCCTAGTTGTTCCGTGCAGGGGACCGCAGTATTCACAGGCTTAACAAATAGGATTTCCGGGAGCTTCAGGCCCTAGTCCCTGTTTGGGATGCTCTTGTGTGTAGTGGGAACACAAGCATCTAGACTGCAGAAGCACATATGCCTCTTCATGTGGAAGAGTTAGAAATTGTTTCCTAAACCTATGGACACCAAGGTGAGATGAATTGGGAGATTGGAACTGACACCCATACGCTCTTGATATTATGTATAAAATAGATAACAAATGAGAATCTACGTATAGGACAGTCAACTCTGCTCAATGCTCTGCGGTGACCTACATGGGAAGGAAATCCAGAAAGGAGGGGACAATATGTAAATATAGAGCAGATTCACCCTGCTGTATAGCAGAAACCAACACAGCAACTATACTCCAATAAAAGTTAATGAAAAGTAAATAGATTTAAATTGTTTCCTTGGAAATGTTCAGGTCCCAGGAGCTGTGAGATAAGAAACCGCCGTCTCCTCCATGGCGTGGGCGACAGGTCGCCACCCCAGTGCTCCCCAGACGGGGCCTTCAGGCCGGTGCAGTGCAAATTCGTCAACACCACAGACATGCTGATTTTCGACCTGGTCCACAGCTACAACAGGTAAGGGCCCCGGGTGTGCCCAGCACGGGACCCGCCTTCTGGTCTACCGCCCAGGCTCCTGCTGTCTGTGGTGCTGGGCGCTGGTAAGCGTGTGTGTGACACACTTAGCCCATGCGAACCGAGAGAGGCCTCGTGTTCACTTTCCCATGATGGACACTGAAAGCCCCCCACGCCTCCCACAAAGCAAGCTGGCAATAGCTATTCAATTAAAATACACGACCCCTCTGGCACAGCCACCCTACAGAGATGAAAATGCCAGAATGTGAAGATTCTGTATTAGGATGTACTAGAATGTCCACTGCTTCTTTTTATTTTTAATTGAGGCCCAAAACTGGGAACAGAGTGACTGACAACCCAAGGTCGATGTCCAGATAAAAGCGTGCTATGCTGTGCTTAGTTGATCAGTTGTGTCCGACTCTTTGTGACCCCATAGACTGCAGCCTGCCAGGCTCCTCTGTCCATGGGGATTCTCCAGGCAAGAATACTGGAGTGGGTTGCCATGCCCTTCTCCAGGTGAAGTGAAGTGAAGTGAAGTGAAGTCGCTCAGTTGTGTCCGACTCTTTGCGACCCCATGGACTGAAGCCTACCAGGCTCCTCCGTCCATGGAATTTTCCAGGCAAGAGTACTGGAGTGGGTTGCCATTTTCTTCTCCAGGGGATCTTCCCAACCCAGGGATCGAACCCGGGTCTCCCGCACTGCAGGCAGACGCTTTATTGTCTGAGCTACCAGGGAAGCTTCCCAATGCAGGGATTGAACCCAGGTCTCTGGAATTGCAGGCAGATTCCTTACCATCTGAGCCACCAGGGAAGCCTAAGAATACTGGAGTGGGTTATCCTATCCCTTCTCTAAGGGATTTTCCCGACCCAGGAATTGAACCGGAGTCTCCTGCATAGCAGGTGGATTCTTCACCAGCTGAGCTACCAGGGAAGCTAGCCACGTAAATATTTCCGCAGCCCTTAAACAGGATGTACTCAGACTGTGTCTGTTGATTTGGAGTAGGTTCTGCAGCATGTTATGATAATATAATGTAAGATACAAGGTGCACATAATATAGGAGGATTTACTTTTTAGAACGCAGACAAGCAAACAGGTCCTAATTTTATGTGCATATATATGATTATATCATGATACTTGTGTCTGTATAGGGTTAGCTTCTCTGGGATAGGATTAGGGGAAGACAGAGAATTACATGAATAAGCACATACTGGGTGGTACTCACAGCCACCTTTAGGGTCAGGTTGCTGTGGAGGAGGTGGAGCAGAAAAGCATCAGCAGAAAAGGAGAAAAGATGGCTCTATGAAAAACGTGGACCATACTGATGCATTCTTATAAATGGCATGTATGTGTGCACCCTATAAAGCTTATTTAAGCTTAAAGATTTATATAACAAATACAAAAAACGTATTTTTTTTATAGATCTTGGCCCAAATAACTGGATGACTTCTGGTTATTTAAGATGGTGACTCTATCAGTATACAGGGCTTGCACAGACTTCACATATAATCGAAACACTGTGAGGGAAAATAAATAATAGTATTAATCTGTAAATATTGATAGGAATTCTCTTAGAGAACCTGAGGCATTACATGTCTGGCTTTCAAAACCACCAGTTTCCTTCCTATGAGAGAGAGAGGGAATTCCCACAGGCTGTGCCCAGAGGGCTCACGGATCGGCAGCCTGTGACAGGGTACTGTCCCAGAGATAAGTCTCATCTGAGCTGCGTTCTATTTTAAAAACTGAGGAATTTTAAATTGAATCCTGTGAAATTTCAGTTTGTGTAGGTAAAAAATAGTCCAACATAGCAATTTTGTATGTTCAACCCAAGACAGAATATTCTGAATTCTTGATTCTAAAGAACAAGGGTGGGGACTGCATGCATTGTCCCAGTGCACCAAGAAGCTGATTCTTATTGAACCAAGCTCAACCCACCCCACACCGCACTGTGGGTCTCTTCCTGTATGCGCCACACTCTTCCTGTTCCAACTGTTTACATTACCTGTCTGGCCCCATAGCATTTGCCCTGTGACCCTCATTCTGACTCTGCCACTGCTGGCCAAGTGACCGGGTCACTTACTTCTGAGTCTCAGTGTTTCCATCTGTAAGGACAACACCAGCTCATTAGTCATGGTGAAGATCTGCTGAGCCCTTGCTTATAAAACCATTGCGAAAATTGTAAATTATTATGCATTTGTAGGGGATCCATCACCAGCTTCTGCAAATGTAGGTTACATTCTCCCACCATCCTGAGGCCTAGAAAATGGCCATGTGCATATTGGAATCTCCAAATGTCCTGATTTACTGATGCTCAGCGATGCAAACAGATGTGCACTCAGTCCAAGTTCAAATGGATACTCACTGTATACAGTGGACTTTGGGATCCTTTCATCTACTTCAATATTTATAAATATAATTGGAAAACGATGGTCTCTAGCACACAGTGGGGAATCTGAAGAACAGAAATTAAGGAATCCACCCTAGGAAGAACAATCTGTGGATTATAGAGCTGTCCGACTCCTTTTCACTTCAGTTCAGTTGTTCAGTCGTGTCCGACTCTTGTGTGTGACCCCATGGACTGCAGCATGTCAGGCTTCCCTGCCCATCACCAACTTCCAAAGCTTGCTCAAACTCATGTCCATTGAGTCGGTGATGCCATCCAGCCATCTCATCCTCTGTCGTCCCCTTCTCTTCCCACCTTCAATCTTTCCCAGCATCAGGTTGTCTTTTCTAGTGAGTCAGTTCTTCGCATCATGTGGCCAAAGTATTGGAGTTTCAGCTTCAGCATCAGCCCTTCCAATGAATATTCAGGACTGATCTCCTTGAGGATTAATGGTTGGATCTCCTTGCAGTCCAACGGACTCTCAAGAGTCTTCTCCAACACCACAGTTCAAAAGCATCAATTCTTCGGCGCTCAGCTTTCTTTAGAATCCAACTCTCACATCCATATATGACTACTGGAAAAACCATAGCTTTGATTATGGGACCTTTGTGGGCAGAGTAATGTCTCTACTTTTTAATATACTGTCTAGGTTGGTCATAGCTTTTCTTCCAAGGAGCAAGCGTCTTTTAACTTCATGGCTGCAGTTACCATGTGCAGTGATTTTGGAGCCCCCCCAAATAAAGTCTCTCACTATTTCCATTGTTTCCCCATCTATTTGCCATGAAGTGATGGGACCCGGTGCCATGATCTTAGTTTTTTGAATGTTGAGTCTTAAGCCAGGCTTTTCACTCTCCTCTTTAACTTTCATCAAGAGGATCTTTAGTTCTTTGCTTTCTGCCATAAGGGTGGTGTCATCTGCATATCTGAGGTTATTGATATTTCTCCTGGCAATCTTGATTCCAGCTTATGCTTCATCCATCCCAGCATTTTGCATGATGTACTCTACATATAAGTTAAATAAGCAGGGTGATAATATACAGCCTTGATGTACTCCTTTCCCAATTTGGAACTAGTCCGTTGTTCCATGTCTGGTTCTGTTGCTTCCTGACCTGCATACAGATTTCTCAGGAGGCAGGTAAATTGGTCTGGTATTCCTATCTCTTTAAGAATTTTCCACAGTTTGTTGTGATTGCTCCACATAGTCAAAGGCTTTGGTGTAGTCAATAAAGTGAAAGTAGATGTTTTTCTGGAACTCTCTTGCTTTTTTGATGATCCAAAAGATGTTAGCAATTTGATCTCTGGTTCCTCTGGCTTTTCTAAATCCAGCTTGAACATCTGGAATTTCTCAGTTCACGAACTGTTGAAGCCATGTTTGGAGAATTTTGAACATTACTTTGCTAGCGTATGAGATGAGTGCAATTGTGCGGTAGTTTGAACATTCTTTGGCATTGCCCTTCTTTGGGATTGGAATGAAAACTGACATTTTCCAGTCCTGTGGACGCTGCTGAGTTTTCCAAATTTGCTGGCGTATTGCATACACCTACACTTCTCAAAGAACTTCTTGCAGGTGCCTGCTTGAGGCGCAATTCAGAGCTTTGTCCACCAGAGGGCAGTCGAATTAAAGGCAAAAGTTCAGGACTAAGCATCTATTGTTGAAGAACCAAAAAACCTTACCCCTGAAACAGGAACTTTTCTTTTATGTAAGCAAGCATGTCTCTGAGCGAATTCTGATTTAAGAAGGTCATGGGAAGGGTCAGGTAGTTGGTTACTGGAAGCCTAGCCATGCTCAGGAATTTTCTGATAAGCAGACCTGGGCAGTGCCAGCCCCAGTATCTTCACTGGGCAAAGTGTCAGGAGCCCCGGTGGCTACGTGGAGAGTCTAGACATAGTACCCTGGATGGTTGTCAGATGAAAAAACACCAGATGGCCAGTGATACTTGAATTTCAGCTAAGCAAGAAGTAATTTTTCAGTTTAAATGTGTCCTGAATATTGCATCAAGAATTTTAAAACTGGGTGAGGGTTGGAGATATCTCATGAACCATCAGAGTTCGATTTTAAAAAGAATGAATTGCAGTCAAGGAAGAGCAGAATGGGTGCCTAGGAGTGACTCTGTAAGTTTGGAGGCCACTGTACTATTCCAGGTGAGAGAGGCTGTCAACTTGAACCACAGCAGGTGATGGAGAGGGTGATGGTGGGATGGAGTGGGATTGATGGAGAAATATTCATGGAACTTGGGGAAGGAACAGAAAGGAAGGGTGAGGGAGAGAAAAAGTCAAGGATGACTCCAAGGTCTGGTTTCTGGTTGGCTGGTAGAGGAAGAGTCTGGAAAGGATAAGTCACAAATTTGCTTTAGAAATATTGAATCTGAAGAGACTTCTTTGGGAAATTCACATGCAGAAGTGGTGTAAGGCCGTTGACCCATTTCCATGGGGCTGCAAGGAGCCTGGAAGCCTCATTTGCCAACCTGTTTGTTGTGGGTTCTTGATGTGCTGGGTGATGATTTATGCTTGAACTTGACCACAGCATCTGCCCATTTGAAGCAGATCCTTTTGCCTCTTGAAAAAGGCAGCTGCTAGCTACACCCATTTGGCTGGTGAATTTAGGGAAAAAAACCATGTCATGGTGGGGAGTAAGCTTTGCTAGTCCTTCTGCCCTTTCCCCCATCTTTCACAAGGCCCTTGCCTAACCACTGGCTAGGGAAGTGCGTTCTGGTTAAGTAGCCCTGGTTAAGAGCTGATGCCATTATCACGCCTTAGTGATTCGAGGTAAGACTCAGTCAGCTGGTTTCTTTATCAGCACTTGTCCTTAGTGACAGAGCTCATCCAAACTTCTTCAGATGCACTGGCAACTCCTGCTACACAGATGATCCAATGAGAAGGAGCTGATGCATCTTAATATGCAGTAAAGGGGCCTGGTTACCTGAACATGAGAGCGACTGTGTGCAGAAACCCTCATGGACTCTTCATTGCCTGTTACGCTCACTGGGCCCTCTGCAGGGGTCTGCAGTGCACCGGCATTGTGGGAGTCATCACAGCTCTTGATTTTGAGGAGGGCTCTGCTGGTCTTCATCAATGGCTGGATGTCTGGAGGGACAAGCCACCATGAGAGGTGTGGGAGCATCTGACGGAGTGAGGGAGCTGGCTACTTGATTGCAAGGGCATGAATCCTGCGGTGCAGGTGGGCAACACCGGATGCCTGGTTGGGACTGATTTAATTTCACGGAGCCTTATTCGTGATTTCTTTAACTCTGTGTTGGCCACAACCTGAGCATAAATGCAGAAACGCCATCATTTCCTCCTCCACTACAGTTTTCCTTCTTGGGGACTCTTTGATCATCATCCTGAGATGTTGCTTTTCATTCAACAAAAGGGAGGCGTCCTTTTTCTTTAGCTGAAGGTCGAGGTGGGTCTTTGGGTTGAATTGGTGGAATGTGGGGCTTGAGTGGTTTAAACTTCCTGTGCCTCCTGCTGGAATGGCCTGCAGAACTTCGGGCCAGCCGGGAGCCCCATCACTGTTGGTTAGATGCCAGGAAAACCCAGGATCCAGCAGAGAGGAAAGAATGGCAGAGCAAAGGACTGCTTCTCGGGAGATGGGGCAGGAACAGGGAGCAGCCAAGCACACTGAGTAACCCCATTAACAGAGGTCACTTGGTGGTGACAGCCTGGATTTGAACTCCAGCTCCTACCACTATGGTGGCCAACATGCCTCACTTTGTTAACCTCTAAAATGGGCACACACAAAAAAATACCACCTGGTTTTTAGGACAGTTAAGTGGATTAAATGAGTCAATGTCTATTAAACATTTTGAAGATTGTCTTTTACAAAGTAATGCTTAATAAAGGGAAGTGATTATTGTATTGTTATTAACATGCTTAGAATTGAATTTATCCCAGGTTCCAATGAATGAACTTCTGTCATATTCCTCCAGTCAGTGTGAGCAATTGGGCCACGTGTGTTTTTAGCTTCTATTGTGCAACTCACTAGAGAAGGAAATGGCAACTCACTCCAATATTTGTGCTTGGGAAATCCCACGGATGGAAATCCCACGGGCTCCAGTCCATGGGGTCTTGAAGAGTTGAACACGACTGACTGACAAACACTCGTATACTGTAATGTTCTTTTTAATTTAACCCATGTCCGCATAATCACAGACCAACAACATGGAAAAAATCCATAATTCTATGGTGCGTACATAGGTTTTGTTTTGTGTATTCATTTCCTTTCAGATTAACTACTACCTGGGCACCCCATGTTGAGGTTCTGAGAAGTTCCTGGAAATATATTCCATTTCAATTCTGGTTCATTTGCAAAGGAACAACTGTAGTGCATGCACATGTCATTTTGAAGTCTACCCTTTTTATATAATGTTATGATGCATTCATTTAGGGGGTTTGCCATAATTCACTTTCAATTTTCATAGCTTTAGACATTAGGTTGTCTTCAACACTTTGCTAGAATATATTACACAGAAATAGACTTTTCTGTGCAGAGAGCTGCTATTATACTTCTTTTAATTTATTGGTTGGGAATATATTTCCACATACAGGTGGAAACATACTATGCTTGGTTTCATAGACTTGCTCTATGGAGCATAAAAACTAACCTCTTGGTGTTGCACAGAGATGAGCAGTTCCTCTCTGGCTGCTATGTCATTGCATGTGGGTACAACTTTATATCACCTGAGCTTCATATTATTTCTAGGATGGGGAGCCCAGCCAGTTGGCTCTTGTAGCAATTGCCGGGCCAGGCATGATTTAGGCATCTTTTCCCTCAACTTATGGAAATGATGTATAGCCCTTGTTAGCGATGTCATAGTGATTTGGTGCTTTCTTCGACTATGGGACTGGGAAATGTCCTACATAAGAATTTCCTGTGGTGGAGCCTTGCTTCTTTTCCAGCTCTTAAGAAGTCATAAAGGGCTCTGAAGTCATGTGATCTCCCCAAATGAGATCATCTGCAATGTGTACCATATGTTTGTAAAGCGCACTTGGCCCTTAGTCTCGAGAGTTCTATTCTAATAAAGGAACTTGTTAATGCAATACTGATTAACTGTTTTCTGCCTGATCCTATGAGACACACGCTTGGGCATAAATTCGTCAAAGCACATGAGTGAGAAAAACACTAATTGGTAGATGACAGTCAAGCACAGCTTCATTTTCACAGGTCCAGCCTCGCTCTGGCCAGGGAAAACCAATTTAGAAAAAAAATACGTTTACTACAGGAAGCGTTTGAATGCAGAATTCCAAAGAACAGCAAGGAGAGATAAGAAAGGCTTCCTCAGCGATCAATGCAAAGAAATAGAGGAAAACAATAGAATGGGAAAGACTAGAGATCTTTTCAAGAAAATCAGAGATACCAAGGGAACATTTCATGCAAAGACGGGCTTAATAAAGGACAGAAATGGTAGGGACCTAACAGAAGCAGAAGATATTAAGAAGAGGTGGCAAGAATACACAGAAGAATTGTACAAAAAAGTTCTTCACGAGCCAGACAATCACGATGGTGTGATCACTCACCTAGAGCCAGACATCCTGGAATGTGAAGTCAAGTGGGCCTTAGGAAGCATCACTATGAACAAAACTAGTGGAGGTGATGGAATTCCAGTTGAGCTATTTCAAATCCTGAAAGATGACGCTGTGAAAGTGCTCAATATGCCAGCAAATCTGGAAAACTCAGCAGTGACCACAGAACTGAAAAAGGTCAGTTTTTATCCCAATCCCAAAGAAAGGCAATGCCAAAGAATGCTCAAACTACCGCACAATTGCACTCATCTCATACCCTAGTAAAGTAATGCTTAAAATTCTCCAAGGCAGGCTTCAGCAATATGTCAACCATGAACTTCCAGATATTCAAGCTGGTTTTAGAAAAGGCAGAGGAAGCAGAGATCAAATTGCCAACATCTGCTGGATCATCAAAAAAGCAAGAGAGTACCAGAAAAACATCTATTTCTGCTTATTGACTATGCCAAAGTGTTTGACTGTGTGGATCACAATAAACTGTGGAAAATTCTGAAAGAGATGGAAATACCAGACCACCTGCCCTGCCTCTTAAGAAACCTGTTTGCAGGTCAGGAAGCAACAGTTTGAACTGGACGTGGAACAACAGACTGGTTCCAAATAGGAAAAGGAGTACGTCAAGGCTGTATATTGTCACCCTGCTTATTTAACTTATATGCAGCGTACATCATGAGAAATGCTGAAGGAAGCACAAGCTGGAATCAAGATTGCTGGGAGAAATATCAATAACCTCAGATATGCGGATGACACCACCTTTATGGCAGAAAGTGAAGAAGAACTAAAGAGCCTCTTGATGAAAGTGTAAGAGGAGAGTGAAAAAGTTGGCTTAAAGCTCAACATTCAGAAAACTAAGATCATGGCATCCAGTCCCATCACTTCATGGCAGATAGATGGGGAAACAGTGGAAACAGTGGCTGACTTTATTTTTCTGGGCTCCAAAATCACTGCAGATGGTGATTGCAGCATTGAAGTTAGAAGACGCTGACTCCTTGGAAGGAAAGTTATGACCAACCTAGACAGTATATTAAAAAGCAGAGACATTACTTTGCCAACAAAGGTCTGTCTGGCCAAGGCTATGGTTTTTCCAGTGGTCATGTATGGATGTGAGAGTTGGACTATAAAGAAAGCTGAGTGCCGAAGAATTGATGCTTTTGAACTGTGGTGTTGGAGAAGACTTTTGAGAGTCTGTTGGACTGCAAGGAGATCCAACCAGTCCATCCTAAAGGAGATCAGTCCTGGGTGTTCATTGGAAGGACTGATGCTGAAGCTGAAACTCCAATACTTTGGCCACCTGATGCGAAGAGCTGACTCATTTGAAAAGACCCTGATGCTGGGAAGGATTGAGGGCAGGAGGAGAAGGGGACGACAGAGGACGAGATGGCTGGATGGCATCGCCGACTCGATGGACATGGGTTTGGGTGGACTCCGGGAGTTGGTGATGGACAGGGAGGCCTGGCATGCTGTGGTTCATGGGGTTGCAAAGAGTCGGACATGACTGAGTGACTGAACTAAACGGAACTGAGCAGGAAGCATGGAACAAACAGCATGAAACAAAGAAGCAGATGGTTCTTGTCCCCAGATAAGACTGTTGTTGTTGTTCAGTTAACAAGTCCTGTCTGACTCTTTGTGACCCCATGGACTGCATCACACCAGGCTCCTCTCTCCTCTATTTTCCCCTGAGTTTGCTCGGATTCAGTCTATTGAGTCAGCAATGCTATCTAACAATCTCATCCTCAGATGAGATGAGGCCACATTAATTTATTTCTACTGGAAGAGGTTGTGATGACTTGCCTTGTATGAAATGATGACCGTGAATCCCATTGTCTTGCAGGTTCCCGGATGCATTTGTGACCTTCAGTTCCTTCCGGAGCAGGTTTCCAGAGGTGTCTGGGTATTGTTACTGTGCGGATAGCCAAGGGCGGGAACTGGCTGAGACAGGTAAGCACATTCCCCTGAGAGCCTAAATGTCACTCCCTGTAAAGCAGAAACAGTGGCTGGGCTGTCCTGGGTATGGAGGAGGGCACGGCCTTCACAGACCTTCAAGGGAGGTACTTTGAATATAGCTGCTGCTCATCCCCTCTCTGAGCAGATGCAGCTCCGAGCTTGGCAAGTGGTACCTGGGCTGGATTTCATTCTCTTACTCTCTTAGCTGTGCTCCCTTGTGCTGTGAACAACCTGTGCAACCACACAGAGCCATCCTGACTTTGGAAATCATTAAAGCCTTGTTCAGACCCAAAGCACAGTGATGCCCACTGGGGCCTCTAGCCTCTTTATATCTGCATGGTGGTGAGTTCAGTGCCTCCTTTATGAATGAACCCATCCCTCCAAACACTTGCTTTCTTGGCTCAGGTTTGGAGCTGTTACTTGATGAAATTTACGACACTGTTTTTGCTGGCCTGGACCTTGCTTCCACCTTCGCTGAGACCACTCTGTACCGAATATTGCAGAGACGGTTCCTAGCAGTGCAGCTAGTCATCTCCGGCAGATTCCGTTGTGAGTACAAGCTGGAGGCAGATGTGTTTCCGCTAGGAGGAAACCACTTGGTTCTCATCTCCCTGTAGTCTCCCTGGCTGTCCTACGAGAGCGGGCGTGGGGATTGAATTGACTGTACCAGCGTCCAGAACACATGCTGTAAACACACTAATCGCCCTGCCTTTCCTGCCTGGATCTCTCATAGGCCCCACGAAATGTGAAGTGGAGCGGTTTGCAGCCACCAGCTTCCATCACCCCTACGTACCAAGCTGCCGCCCAGACGGGGAGTACCAGGCAGTACAGTGCCAGAGGGGAGGGCCGTGCTGGTGCGTGGACAGCCGGGGACAGGAGCTCCCAGGGACGCGGCGGCGAGGGGAGCCTCTGTCCTGTGGTGGGTGTCCTCTCCAAGCCTCCTCCCTGGCTCCCGTCAGGTCACGTTACTGACCTTTCCAGAACACATTCATTCCATTGCTTCCCAGGGGTGCCCCACAGAGCCCTCAAGTTCAACAGGATGGAAACCCGTCTATCATTATTAATTTCCATTATGTTTCTTGTTCCGTGTCAGACATGGTTGCTTCCTCAGGGAGCTCAGAGAATAGTAGGAGAGGAGAGAATTAAGTGTACAGGTGCCACGAGAGAAATGTGTGCTGGTAGCTCTAGGAGCACAGGGCAGCACGGGGTCAGTTCTATCCATGCCTGTATGGCAAGGAGACATCCAGGAGGGCTTCATGGCAGAGGTGGCACTTGATGAGCACCTTCTAAACTAAAGATGCTTCCTGAAAGAGGAAAATAAAGAGAGGTGTTCACTAGAGTCAGAGCTGAGGAAGCAAAATTATAGGGACATAAATATGGATGGGGCCTGACTTAACAGTGGCTTGACTTACAATTTTTTGACTTTGTGACAGTGCAAAAATGATACATGTTCAGTAGAAATAGTGCTTTGAATCTTGAACATTTCCTGGCCTAGCAATATGTGGCATGAAACTTTCTCATGATGTTAACCAGTGGCAGTGAGCTGCAGCTCCCAGTCAGCCTCGATTGTAGCCCATACACTTACAGCAATTCTGTACCCAGACAGCTATTCCATTTCCCCTTTCAGTACAGCTATTCAATAATTCTCTGGCAGTCCAGTAGTTAGGATTTGGCGCCTTGCTGGGGCCCAGGTTCAATCCCTGCTTGTGAAAAACTAAGATCCTGAAAGTTGCATGGTGTGGGCCTCTCCCACCCCCGCCAAAATTATGAGCTATCTGAAACTTTATTACAAAATGGACTTGGTTTCAGATAATCTTACCCAGCTGTATGTTAATGTAATGTTCTGAGCATGTTTAAGGTAGGCGGGGCTAAACAATGGTGTTAGGAATTCAATGCGTTTTTGACAATGATATTTTCAATTTATGATGAGTTTATCAGGAGGTCATTCCATCCTAGTCAAGGAAAATCTATAATTGGCGTTGGTGTGCTAACGAACACAGAGTCTGCGAGAAGGATAGAGACAAAAAACTTGCTGGAGCATGTTTGGGGGGTGTGTGTGTGTATTTGTGTGCGTGCATGTGAGCTCAGTCATGTTTGAGTCTTTTGTGATCCCATGAACTACAGCCTGCCAGCTCCTCTGTCCATGGGATTTCCCAAACAAGAATACTGGAGTGGGTTTCCATTTCCTCATCCAGGGGATCTTCCCAACCCAGGATCTAACCTGATTCTCCTGCATTGGAAGGTGGATTCTTTACCACGGAGCCACCTGGGAAGCTCCTGTTTTGGGTGGGGGACTCTGAAAGGCACGGGCCATGAGGTCTTTCATATAAGCAGAGTCTTGGGGGCTTCATCCTCCAGCTTTCAGAGAAGCTGTTGAGGGCTTTGCAGGTGGAGAGTGCCATGTGGTTGTCTGGAAAGGCAGCCCAGGCATTTTGGAGGAGAGATTGAACCAGAGCATCAGGCTTCAGGCAGTGGGCATTTGAAGGTCATTGTGGTGTCCTGAAGAGAGAGGAGTGGCCTATATTACTTTCCTGGGGTGACTGTAGCAAATGACCATACGTGGGATGGCTTAGGACAGCAGAAATATATTCTCGTGCGGTTCTAAAGGCTAGACGTCTAAAATCGATGTGTCAGCAGAGCAGTGTTCACTCCGAAGGCTTCAGGAGAAAATCCTTGTTTCTTCTTGGTTTGTGGTAGTCACCAACAATCTTTGTCTTTTGTTTTTGTTTTTTAAGACAGAAACTTAGTTGTTTTATTTTCTTTTTTAAAAAGTTTTTGTTGAAATGTAGTTGATTTACAATGCTGTGTTAGTTTCAAGTGTATAGAAAAGTGAATCATTTATACGTGTATCTTCTCTTTTTTAGATTATTTTCCCATATAGGTCACTATAGAGTATACAGTTCCCTGTGCTATACAGTAGGTCCTCATTAGTTATCCATTTTATATATAGTAGTGTGTATATGTCGGGCTGCCCTGGTGGCTCAGTCGGGAAAAAATCCGCCTGCAAAGCAGGAGAGCCGGGTTTGATCTCTGGGTTGGGAAGATCTCCTGGAGGAGGAGGAAATGGCAACCCACTCCATTATTCCTGCCTGGGGAATCCTATGGACAGAGGAGCCTGGTGGCTACAGTCCTTGGGGCTGCAAGAGTCGGACAGGACTCAGCAACCAAACCACCAGCAGTGTGTATATGTCCATCTCAGTCTCACAATTTATCCTTCTGTAGCACCTCTTACCCCCTAGTAATCTTAAATTTGTTTTCTACATCTGTAAATCTATTTATTTCTGTTTTGTAGGTAAGTTCATTTGTACCCTTTTTTTTTTAGATTTCACCTATAAACAATATATGATATTTGTCCTCCTCTGTCTGACTTACTTCACTCAATATGGTCATCTCTAGTTGGCCATACTCTAGTTCATCCATGTTGCTTCAAATAGCATCATTTTGTTCTTTTTCACACCCACATTCTTTGGCCTTCCTTGGCTTGTGACTGCGAAACTCCACACTCTGCCTCTGTCATCACATGGCTGTCTGCCTTGTTTGTCTGCCTCTGTGCCTCGTCTCCTCCTCTTGTAATGACAGCACTCATAAAGGACTAAGAGCCCACTTTAGTATGGACTTCCCAGGTGGTGCTAGTGGTAAAGAATCCACCCACTAACGCAGGAGATGCAAGAGACGCAAGAAACGTGGGTTTGACCCCTGGATCAGGAAGATCCCCTGGAGAAGGGAATGGCAACGCACTCCAGTATTCTTGCCTGGAAAATCCCATGGACAGAGGAGCCTGGTGGGCTACAGTCCGTGGGGTTGAAAAGAGTCAGATACTACTGAGCGACTGAACATGCTGCTTTACCCTAGTGTGACCCCATGTTAACTAATTACACCTACAATGGTCCTACATCCATAGAAGATCACATTCTCAGGTTCCAGGAAGGATGTAAATTCTAGGGAGACACTATTCAGCCCAGGACAGGAAGCACTACTGAAGCAGAAGCAGTGGGCTGGGGAGAAGGGTGTGAACCTGAGACAGTGGCCAGGCATTGCCTAAGACTCCATTTCTCCTTACAGTGAGACCCTGAAGGGTGTTAGTGGTGGAGCAGGAGGAGTCCAGGAGCACTCATAGGCTCCCAGCTGGAGTGAGCTGGATGGACTCAGCAAGATGTGAGACAGTGAAGGAGGAGGACAGTCTTTTCAGAGCCTCGAAATAGACATGTGTTAACATCCTTTCAGTAACTTCCTGGGAAACCATTTGATTTCTCCAACTTCACATTTTGAGTTCTCAGCACTGTGTTGGATAGCATCCTATTGGCTAAGTGTGAAGATGTAGAAAAAGAATGTTGTGGAGCTCTGCCTTGAAGGTAGCCTTTACAATTACACTCTGGTTCTGTTAGAACCCAGAGAACATTGTACCCTAAATCCTGGTAAAAATGAAGAACTTTGGTCTTCCACATTAAAACCAAAGTACTTCCAAATGCATAGATTATATATATATATATATTTTTTTTCTACTTTTTCCATCTGATGTATCAGTCTCATTACCATGGAAACAAGTGCCACAAGAAACCAATATCTGATTTATTTTCTTTGCCTTGGTAACACTACATAACAAATGAATGAACAGGATATGCTCTTAATTTGGAGAGAGAGTAAGCAGAGACGTGAACTTGGTTTATTCCCTGCCTTCCTGTAATACCCATTAGAGGAAGCCAAGGCCTTGTGGATGGATGTGTTATGTGTTCAGATGTTGCCAGTCTCTCTCACTCTCTCTGACCGCATGTTCCAGCTCTCACTCTATTGCCTGGTTACAGAGTGAAATCGGCTGACTTTCTTTTTGGCACCCATGTGAACTGAGGGGAAAGAATTATTTTGAAAAGTTGAAGTGGGGTGAGTTGAAAAGAACTTCTAAGATTTATGGTTTTATGTTATGGAGAAAAATGGAGTTTTCTCCCCTTTACCTATGTGACTGAGATGGTCAGAGTTTGACTTTTAAAACTTTTTTCTGAATATTGATGACAGTGACAGTCGACTTGGGGTATTCAGATAGAATGACCTGACCATGCATGGAGTTGATTACTAATTAATAATTTCAAGGAAAGGTCAAGAAGTATGGAAGACTGTGCTAAGTGTGTTTGCTGAACAGGCATTATCATATTATATTGTGGGAAATACTATAATGCCTGTAACATTGTTGTTGTTTAGTTGCTCAGTTGTGTCCGACTCTGTGACCTCATGGACTGTAGCCCACCAGGTTCCTCTGTCCATGGGATTTCCCAAGTGAGAATGCTGGAGTGGGGTGCTATTTCTTTTTCCAGGTGATCTTTCCGACACAGGGGTTGAGCCTGAGTCTCCTGAATTGGCAGGCAGGTTCTTTACCACTGAGCCATGAGAGAAGCCCAATTTCTCCAATATTGCATATTAAAACATAGGAAAATGTTTCTTATTACGGAAAATACCAATAGCATTTAAAGTATGGTTGTTAACCTCAAACAGATGATAAACTAGTTAGCCTAGATAAGATGATCCGCATGGAGGAATAGAGAGCCTCTTGAAGAACATTACAATGAAGTGTTAAAGGCCATTGAGGGTTCTGACAGAAGAACCCTGGAAAACAACATTCCACTAAAAACAAACAGGAATTTGTTGGTGCAGAAGTTTCCTAGGGCAGCCATAACAAATGACCACAAACTCGGTGGCTTAAAACAACAGACATTTATTTTCTCACCATCCTGGAGGCCAGAAGTCTGAAATCAAGGTGTGGGCAGGGCTGTGTTCCCTTGGAAAGCTCCAGCGCAGAGTTCTTCCCAGCTTCTGCTGCGCGCTGGCAGTCTCCGGCATTCATTAGCTAACAGCTGCGTCACCCTAGTCTCTGCCTTCCGTCTCCCTGTGTTTTTCTTCCTGTGTGTCTCCTCTGTGTATTCACATGGCATTCTTTAAGGACACCAGTCACTGGATTTAGGGCCCACCCTAAACTGCTATGACCTCATTTTAACTAATGACATCCGCAGAGATGCTATTTCCAAATGAGATCACAGTTGGAGATTCTGGGCGGACATGGTATTGGGCAAGGCAGGGCACCCACCGGGTGGGGAGACATCATTCCAATGGGCACATTTGATGAGTGTGTGGGCAGTTTCCAGAAAGTGGGCCAGTGTCTCTAAGCCCTGTCTTAGGAAGGGGTCACCCTCGAGTGGACTCAAGGAGAGGAAGTCGAGTCACCTGGAGTCCTCACTCCCCAAGATGGGGGTCATGGACTCTGCTCAGGGGGAAGGAACAAATAGAAGGATATGGAGAAGGAGGAGGCAGAGATTCAGTCCTTGACTGACTTTTTTCATCTCACTACCAGAAAGATCTGAGGGCTTGCGTCAGGGTCACTGGCGATGGTGAAACTATTATTCCATTTGTATCTCTGCTTGCATTCCCCCTGCAGCTGAAGACCAGTCTTGTCCCTCCGAGAGACGGCGGGCCTTTTCCAGACTCCGCTTTGGGCCCTCCGGCTACTTCAGCCGGCAGAGCTTGTTCTTGGCTCCGGAGGAAGGACCGGTGTCTCAGAGAGTTGCCAGATTTGCTGCATCCTGCCCGCCCTCGATCAAGGAGCTCTTTCTGGATTCCGGGATTTTCCAGCCGATGCTGCAAGAACAGGACACACGGTTTGTCGCCCCGGAAATTCTCCTCAAGGAAGCCATTAGAGGGATCTTTCCCTCCCGAGAGCTGGCCCGCCTCGCCCTGCAGTTCACCACCAACGCAAAGCGACTGCAGCAAAACCTCTTCGGAGGGAGATTTTTGGTGAACGTCGGACAGTTTAACTTGTCTGGAGCCCTGGGTACAAGAGGCACATTTAACTTCAGTCACTTTTTCCAGCAGCTGGGTCTCCCAGGCTTCCAGGATGGACGGGCACTTGCCGATCTGGCCAAGCCCCTCTCTGTGGGACTGATTTCAAATCCTGCCTCCGAAGCCCCCAAAGCCTCCAAGACAAGCGTTGCCCCGAGGAAGCCAGTTGTGGGCAGCTTTGGCTTTGAAGTCAACTTACAAGAGAACCAAAATGCCCTGAAATTCCTTTCTTCCCTCCTGGAGCTTCCAGAGTTCCTTCTCTTCTTGCAGCATGCTATTTCTGTGCCAGAGGACACAGCGAGGGATTTAGGTGATGTGATGGAAATGGTGTTCAGCTCTCAGGGCTGCGGGCAGGCACCTGGCAGCCTTTTTGTCCCGGCATGCACCGTGGAAGGGAGCTATGAGGAGGTCCAGTGCTTCGCCGGAGACTGCTGGTGCGTGGATGCCCAGGGCCGAGAACTTGCCGGCTCCCGGGTTACAGGTGGCCGACCCCGGTGCCCCACAGAGTGTGAAAAGCAGAGGGCGCGCATGCAGAGCCTCTTGAGTAGCCAGCCTGCTGGGTCCAGCCTGTTTGTCCCTGCTTGTACCAGTGAGGGGAACTTTCTCCCTGTCCAGTGCTTCAACTCAGAGTGCTACTGTGTGGACACCGAGGGTCAGCCTATTCCTGGAACTCAAAGCGCGCTTGGAGAGCCCAAGAAATGTGAGTCTGTTGAGTGTTTAATCTGCAGACTCCTATTCTCCCCTAGGGCCCTGACACGATGCATGAGAGTCGTAGTTAAAGCCCAGAGTTCTGTTAATGTGAAATTTGCTGCCTGATTTAAACATTGTCCAGAAAGGTTGTGATAATGTTAATCATTCTAAGGAGTGGATAGGGAGATTAATTTGGCCTTAAGGAGCTGCCACATAACATTTCTGCGGTGCTGACAACAGCCGGTCTCAGCTGCATTGGTTTAGGGACGGGGAGGATCTCTCTCTGAATATTTACAAATATAAGGTTGATGGGGTTTCCATGGCTGTGTAAGGTTCTAGATGGAGTTTGGACAGATAAGGGCTTCCATCTTGGTTTTCGGTTTCCCAGGTGGCATTAGTGGTAAAGAACCCACCTGCCAATGCAGGAGATGCAAGAGACAGGGGTTTGATCCCTGGGTCGGGAAGATCCCTCTGGAGAAGGAAATGGCAACCCAGTCCAGTATTCTTGCCTGGAGAATCCCATGGACAGAGGAGCCTGGCAGGCTACAGTCCATGGGGTGTCAAAGTGTCGGACACCACTGAAACGACTTAGCAGATATGCATCTTGGTCTTTGGGGCTTATTAACCTGACGTTCCTGTGCTTCATTCCTCCCCAGGCCCCAGTCCCTGTCAGTTACAGGCCGAGCGAGCTTTCCTCGGGACGGTGCGGGCCCTGGTCTCCAATCCCAGCACGCCGCCCACTCTCTCCAGCATCTACATCCCGCAGTGC
The DNA here is from genome assembly GCA_024291935.2 of Okapia johnstoni. Classification (NCBI taxonomy): domain Eukaryota; kingdom Metazoa; phylum Chordata; class Mammalia; order Artiodactyla; family Giraffidae; genus Okapia; species Okapia johnstoni. The sequence goes on from CM044309.1 coordinate 66,231,645, forward strand.
AGTGCCAGTGGGCAGTGGAGACCCGTGCAATGCAACGGACCCCCCGAGCAGGCCTTTGAGTGGTATGAACGCTGGGAAGCTCAGAACAGTGCTGCCCAGGTGCTGACCCCGGCGGAACTGCTAATGAAGATCATGAGCTACAGAGAAGCAGCTTCCAGAAACTTCCGTCTCTTCATTCAAAATCTGTACGAGGCTGGCCAACAAGGCATCTTCCCAGGGCTGGCGAGATACTCTTCTTTCCAAGATGTCCCAGTGTCGGTGTTGGAAGGGAACCGGACCCAGCCTGGAGGGAACGTGCTTCTGGAGCCCTACCTCTTCTGGCAGATCCTAAACGGCCAGCTTGACCAATATCCAGGGCCCTACTCAGACTTTAGCGCCCCTCTGGCCCACTTTGACCTCCGGAGCTGCTGGTGTGTGGATGAGGCTGGTCAGAAGCTGGAAGGAACCCAGAATGAGCCCAGCAAGGTCCCAGCATGTGAGTTCCTGGTGTGGAATAAACATTAGCTATTACTAATCTTCTTACAAAGTGGGTATGCTGCGAGTGCCGTGAATCCGATTGCAGAGACAAAACAGAAAGAACATTCCAGGTTGTGAGAAGGGTTGGGGTGAAGGGAACAGCTGAGGCAGAAATGCGTGTGTATGTTTATGTGTGTACATACTTCGGAGGGGTCAGAGTGAGCTCCACCTGGTGGGTGAATCCATCTGCCTTTCCTCCCCAGGTCCTGGCTCTTGTGAGGAAGTGAAGCTTCGCGTCCTGCAGTTCATCAGGGAAGCAGAAGAGATTGTCACGTATTCCAACAGTTCTCGCTTCCCTCTGGGAGAGAGTTTCCTTGCGGCCAAAGGAATCCGGCTGACTGACGAGGAGCTGGCCTTTCCTCCGCTCTCCCCGTCCCGGGAGACTTTCTTGGAGAAGTTTCTGAGCGGGAGCAATTACGCCATTCGATTGGCAGCTCAGTCCAGTGAGTGCCCCGTGCTTCGGGCTTCTTGTTTCTTCTTTGACGGAAGTGAGAGCTTGAATGAGTTCCTCTTCGGTCATCTTTAGAACTGTGGTTTTCCCCGGCCCTTGGATTCTGGAGAAGACAAACTTCTTTTGTGATTCCAAAGCTGGAATTTTGCCTGCCCCTCCAAGATGGCACCCAATCCTCCAACAGAGCCACTTGGGGGCAGGGCTCTGTATTTTGTATTGCATATGGCGCCAGTAGCCCACCGGGAAGCCAAGTATTTGGGTTAAAATATTCAAATGTGTGAGCCTCAAAAGCTCCTACTCCCCTGTGGTCAGTTCTGATGTTTCCCTCCATTTCCAAGGGCTCGGGAACATCCTCAAGGGGGAAAGGAGAGGTGCCCTCCTAAACTGAGGAAACAAGCTCTGGGTTTAGGCACCTTCCTCATGTGATCAAATCTAATCCAGGTAGCTAACTCCAAAAAGCACCCCTTAGTCCCTGCACATGACAGAGACACATGCTCAGAAGGCTGACACTGGTCCGGCCTGGGAACAGCTCAGCATTGTTTGAAACGTACCCCTGGCCAAGCACTTTCTGTGCTAAGTAGATCTTTACCAGATCTTTGCATCTGATCCTCCAACAGTTCCATGAAAACAATGATGTAATCACCATCCGTGATTCTTTTCAGAAGTGGAAACGGAGGTTAAGTCACACGTCCAACCAAGTTCATCCAACCAGCAACTAGTGGAGCCTGGATGCAATGCTGGTGGTTTGGCCCCCAGACCTCTGTCCCCTGCTCCCACTGCTTCCCCCGTAACATCTGGACCAAGACAAAGAGCGCCCACGCCCACAGGCTGGAGCCTCCCTGCCCTCACCTTCCTGGCAGTTCTGCTGCCCCCTTGGCATTGGGCTTCCCTTGCCTTTATTCCCCTAACCCCATGTGAGAGTCTCCCCAGAGCCATCTTTGTTTCCTCCCCCTCCCCATCACTAGCCATCTCTGCTGGAGGACAAGATGCCCACCTTACTCTTTATATCCTGGTCTTGCACAGTGCCCGACAGAATGTGGGGACCTGGAAAAGGATGCTTAACCATCCTCGCTTCTTTCTTCCTCTTCTCTCTCCTTCCCTCCCCAGGTACTTTTTTTTTCTCTGTTCCTCGGAGACTTGGAGATTCTGCTTTTGGCAGGAACCCAGTTTTTTAAAAAATGTTGTGCCTGGGCAAGTTGTCATGTAATCAAAGAGAGGAGGAGAGGCTGATGCCCTTGAGTGGTAACCACTTCAGTCGGGGAGGGTAATTTAGAGGAAGAGAGAGAGGTGTTGGCGCCATGGGAATTTATTGGCTGGATGTTGTGGTGGCAGGTTGCTCAGAAGTCAGGCTAAGGAAGTTCCCCTCCACCGAGCCACTGGCTCTGCTTTTGCAAGTCTGACGCCCTTGGGAAAAAAGGAAGTGTCTGTAGAGAACAACTGGGGTCGGTCACTTTTCTGAGCACCCCTTCAGGTGAGAAGGGGCGTCTCTAACTGTGCCAGAGGAGAGGAAGCTCTTGGTGTGCAGACCTCCGGAGCCTGGGGTGTCTGGGCATCGAAGGCCCAGCCCAGAAAGAGACGGAGGGCCACAAAGCGTCTCTGACCCACATAACCCAGTAGCAGTGTCCCAGGGCCTCTAGGGAGGAGGGGTGGGCACAGGAGGAAAGACAGTTACATAACGTGCCATCAGTGTTATCAGCAATCACTGTTCTCTCATGTGCCTGAAGACTCTGCCTTAACCTGCTGGGCTCTAGATGAGAATTCCTGAAGGAGGAACAGTGATTCCTTCAAACTTGGCTGACAGTTTTTACTTTTTTGGTTGCACCATGTTGCTTGTAGGATCTTAGTTCCCCAACCAGGAATCAAACCCATGGCCCCTTGCTGTGGAAGGGTGGAGTCCCAACCACTGGACCACCGGGGAATTCCCATCAGCCGGCATTTTAATTTTTTTCATTTTAATTTTAAAGGGCAATCTGGTGAGTGCCTACCCGCTCCTCGATGAGCCTCTGTCCTGTTTTGGGGCGGAAATGTTTGTCACAGAAATAAAAAGCCTGCCTATGTTGGGAAAGGACGAGGTGGCATGGGCTTTGCCCATCAGGGGCTCACCTCTCTCTTCCTCTCTCCCTACTCCAGCCTTTGACTTCTACCAGAGACGCCTGGTGACCCTGGGCGAGTCCCCACGAGCATCCAGCCCTGTGCAGTCCAGCCCCTACGTGCCGCAGTGTGATGCCTTCGGAGGCTGGGAGCCTGTGCAGTGCCATGCCACGACGGGTGAGGGGGGCAGGCGCCCTGGGGAGGCTGAGGGGAGGCCCCTCCTTTTCATGTGGAGAAAATAGCTCTAAAAAGAAAGAAAGGAAAGAGCCCTGCACTATAGGGCAAAGCAAAGTGGATTCTAGGCCCCTCTTCGGCGGCTGGCGGCAAGACCCTTAATTCCTCCGCCATCTGGTTGTTCTGTGTGTACAGTGGGAGTGGTAACCTTCTACCTGCCTGGAGATCAAGTGGGCAGCTGCTGGGGTTTCTGGGTGTTAGGGCCTCTGATTGTGGACTATGTTAGGGAGAGCAGACAGGTAGGGGTTTGGGTGAGAGAACTTACTTGCACTGCTAGGAATTTTTTAATTTTGCTTAGAGTACGGTTGGTTTGTAATGCTGTGTTATAATAGTTTCTGCTGTACAGCAAAGTGAGTAGGTTACATCTAAACCCACTCTCTTTCAGATTCTTTTCCCATATAGGCCACTATGGAGTATTGAGTCGAGTTTCCTGTGCTATACAGCAAGTCCTTGTTAGTTATGTCTTTTATATAAGGTAGTGCGTATTGCAGGACCCTCGGAGCAGGGCCCTTGGGTGCTTCCTGAGCTTCTGGCCGTGGCTCTTTTCCAGGGCACTGCTGGTGTGTGGACGGGAGGGGAGAGTACGTCCCTGCCTCGCTGACCGCCCGCTCCCGGCAGATTCCGCAGTGTAAGTGGGGCCGCCGGACCCGGGCCTTCTAGCGGGCAGTGTGGCGCCCTGCCCAAGGAGGCTCTGTGGGCCGGCGCTTCAGACCAGCCCCTGAGAGCAGGCAGACCACACCTCCCCAAGTCCCCAGGCCTGGAAGACTTCCCTGACCTTGGTCATTGTTCCTAATTGTGCTCCTCTTTCCCCAGGTGGAGGGAGTGAGCTGGGGGTGGGCAGGGAACCTCAGGTCTCTCCACCCACCGACACCTGCTTCCTGGGAAGTTTCAGCTATTTCTGTGCTTTCTGCAATGACTTCATGTCTGGTCCATAGTCCAACCTTTCTTCTGAGTCTGGACCAGTGTAATCAAGCACTCACTTTATGTCTCAGAGATGAAATGTCCCACGTGGGTCTTTGTCCTTGACCCTCAGCCTGCTTCTCTGGGGTTTCAGCTCTCTGCACAAGGCACCTCCACCCTCCCAGATGCACGGCTCCAACACTCGGGGCCAGCCTGGGCTCCCCACCTGCCCTCAGTGCCCGCGGCCAGCCTGTTGAGAGCACCCCTCTCTCCCCACCCAGGCCCCACCATCTGTGAGAAATCTCGAGCCAGTGGGCTGCTTTCCAGCTGGAAACAGGCTGGTGTCCAAGCAGAACCATCTCCTAAAGACCTGTTCATCCCAACCTGCTTAGAAGTAAGTCTCTGAAGGCCCAAGACGGTTCGAGAAGGGAAGCCAGAACTTTCTGGATGGTGAATTTTCTAGTTTTCAATAAACTTGTTTTAACTGAAAACTCCCAAGGAATTCTAGGCCTTGGTTTTTGTCCCAGCCCTGGCTGACCCAAGCTATGTGGTGGTGGTGATGTTTAGCTGATCAGTCGTGTTTGACCCCACGGACAGTAGCCTGCCAGGATTCTCTATCCGTGGAATTTTCCAAGCAAGAATACTGAAGTAGGTTGCCACTTCCTCCTCCAGGGGATCTTCCTGAGCCAGGTATCAAACCCACATCTCTTGCATGTCCTACATTGGCAGGCAGATTCTTTAACACTGAGCCACCTGGGAGGCCCAAGCTGTATGACCTTGGGCAATTTATTTACCGTCTCTGTGCTTCTCTGGGCTTTGCGTTATCCTAAGATCAGGCCACATTTTAATCTTCCCTAGTGCTAGAACTGTTTTGAGGCTTTTAGGAAATACCTTTAATGAAAACTCTTTGAAGAATAATATACACATACATAATTCCTGAAACCATGTAGGCACATCAACATGCCCATCATATTTCAGCTTCTCAACATAAATGGAAGACTCTAGTATTTCCCTCTCCAGCTCCCTTGTTGTCATGATTTAGGGCAGTGACTGATGTGAAAGCTCTTAGAAAGAGACTTCTTGCTGGAACCAACCACTCAGGTACCAGCTGATGGAAATTACTGTGGCTCAGGCCCCGTACCCTGAAGTAGAGGTGATAGGAACACCGCCACCCACTCTGCTGGGCTCGGAGGGGCTCCAAGAAAGTCAAATGAAATCAGCAGTGCAAAGGTTCATAAAAATGCAAATTACTGAGCAAAGGTTTCCTTGTTACTGTTCCTCACTGTTATTAATATTGTTTGGTGCTGTAAACATGGGCCCCGATTACAGCAGAGTTTTGTAGAGAAATTAGCATATCTAGTCTTTTATCTTGGCTGGCAGCCCCCTACCACTGAAGTGAGAGTCTGCTCCATCATCCTGGGTGGCAAGTCCACCTGTGGAGAAGGAGAGGCAGGAAGCACAGTTCCGACGGGGGGAAAAGTGATTCAGACCAGCTCCCAGAGAACCTCAGATTGTGTGGTTCCCCAGCCTGGTTCCTGGAAGGACCCAAGTGCCAGGAAACAGGACCCAAGATGTCCAGCGCCCACACTGGACGCCTATGTGTTGGACCTAGCTCCTCAGGAGAAGTCATGTTAGCAGCTAGTGAGTTCTCAGTTGTAAATCTTTACAATCCCATATTTTCTCAAATCTTTGCTTGGGTTTGAATCCTACCTGTGTGACTTGAAAGCCATGCACCCGGAGGCACCTCATCTGATTTCCCTGGGTCTCTCTGAGTATAAGGGGGATGTAGACTCTCTACCTACACCAGCGACTGAAGGACACGCTGGGGGCCTCCTGATTATGTTCTCTGTAAATGTCAGGTGTTGTTACGATGGTCATTTATCATCTGTGCAAACGGCACAGCAGAGTATAGAATGAACAAGTGGCCTCGGAAAGCTCAAGGAAACCCTCAGTGGTCCCAGGGAGCTTGGAAGAACTGGCCTCCCTTCTGCCTGTGGCTGCACACACAGGAGAGGACATTGTCTTCCCCAGGAGTGCATGGGTCCATCTGGTCTCACTTCCTCTCTTTTTAGATGAGGAAACTTGCCCCAGTGAACTGGAGGAGCTTGCCCAGCATCCTCAGCTGGCCGAGGAGAGAGGGGCCCTGGGCAAAGGCAGGGGGCTGCTTTCTCTCTTGTCTTTCCTTTCTGTTACAGACCCCTTTTCTCCAAGGGATGCTGGTTGAAAATCTTTCCCGGAACTAGGGGAATGGTTTCAGGACAGTAGCTGGGCGTTGGGGCTGGGCAGGCTTGGGCCCAGCCCGGGTCTGCCACTCCCCAGCTGTGGGATGGTGCTCTGTCACTTTGTCTCTCTGAGTGAGCCTCAGTTTTCCCCACTCTAAAAATGGGTTCACTGCAGTTCTTGTCTCATGTGGATGTTATAGCCATGAATTCAGACAATGTACGTAAAGGGTCTCGAACAGGACAGCCCCTTCCAGCCCCTCCCTAACGTCTGGAAAAGCCATCACCAGTAGTTTCGGGAGAAATATCCTTGACGTCTGGCTCCTGACTTATCAGTTACAGAAGCATCTTCGCTGGGTGACACCACCTTGGTTTTGTCTCAGACAGGAGAGTTTGCCAGGCTGCAGGTGTCGGAGGCTGGCACCTGGTGTGTAGATCCGGCCTCAGGAGAGGGCGTGCCGCCTGGCACAAACAGCAGTGCCCAGTGTGAGTACTGCCCCTTCCCCATCACCCTCCAGCCCCCACCCCATGAGCATGACGTACGGAGCTCCAAGAGCTGGCTTCACCTCCCAGCTTGGCCATTCCAGAGTCGTGAGAGCCTCTAACCTCACTGAGCCTCAGTTTTCTCATCTGTGAAATAGGGGCCCGATTCCCCCACCTCAGTGGGTTCTTGGGAGTAATACATATGGCAGGGTTTGGGGTAACTAGAGGCACAAGCCAGCACTGGTCCTTATTAGAGTGGGCACTGCTGCCTTCATGGGGTCTGCTGTGCAGCCCCGATACCGGGGCTCCAGCCTGATTCCTCGTCCTCCAGCCTGACCCAGCAATCTGGTTTCCACAGTGAGGTCAAGATGGTGTCTCTAAAGGGCACACGTGCAGCTGTCCTCCTCTGCCTGGAGCCCATCGATGCTCCCTGTGGTCCTCAGGCCCAGGCTCCTTGCTGCAGCTCCTGGACCTCTCCCTGTAGGCTCCTGTATCTTCTTGGGCTTCTCTTATTTCTCCATCTCAGCATCAGGTCCAGGAATAGTAAACTACAATCAGACTTTTCAAGCAGGTAGTCACTCTCTTCCCTGGGCCTTCATGGTCTGGTTCAGCCTTTGCAAACCCCCAACCCCAGCTGGCTAACTTTTACTTCGTCCACCCATCAGTCCCTCTAGGAAGCCTTGCGGGCCTCTCTGTCTTTCACAGCAGAGCTCAGTGCCTTCCGATGGGCTCATAAACTGCCCCGCACACCTCCCGTTATCATCCTTAGCATCTGAACTGCAGTTGCTCACTTATTTGTTAAATATCCTCTAAGATTCTAAGTTCCTTGAGGACAGTCAATTTGTGTTTGTGTGTGCATGGAGTGGATAGGGGAGTACAAAGCTGAGTGTCTGAGTGCAACACCGCAGTTGGGAGGCAGCCCCAGACGCCGGGGACCGTGCGGACAGGTGGCGGTCGGTGGTGGGTGGTGACAAGGGCTGTGACAGCCATGCGGGCAGGGAACACATGTGGCTTGTCTTTGCATCAAGGCCCGAGCCTCTGTGACATGCTCCAGAGTGGAGTCCCCTCTGGGATAACCAGCCCTGGCTACACCCCGGCCTGCAGGGCGGAGGACGGAGGCTTCTCCCCAGTGCAGTGCGACCCGGCCCAGGGCAGCTGCTGGTGCGTCCTGGGCAGCGGAGAGGAGGTGCCTGGGACCCGCGTGGCCGGGAGCCAGCCGGCCTGTGAGAGTAAGTGGTGATGCCCCAGAGTGGCCCCCGGGCTGGTGGGGGTCCTGTCGTCTCTTCCTTGGCCCAGGCTGGGGTGAAAGTGTCACCAAAGGTATCAGGACAGTGAGGGCAGGAGGGGAGACAAGGGAACTGCGTGAGGGATTGTAGTTGACCCCTGTGATGTTGAAACTGTTTCAGTTCAGTTTAGTTGCTCAGTCGTGTCTGACTCTTTGCAACACCATGGACTGCAGCACACCAGGCCTCCCTGTCCATCGCCAACTCTTGGAGTTTACTCAAACTAATGCCCATTAAGTGGGTGATGCCATCCAACCACCTCATCCTCTGTCGTCCCCTTCTCCCCTTGCCTTCAATCTTTCTCAGCATCAGGGTCTTTTCCAATGAGTCAGTTTTTCGCATCAGGTGGCCAAAGATTGGAGTTTCAGCTTTAGCATCAGTTCTTCCAATGAATATTCAGGACTGGGGCTCAAACCAAGGCAAGCCTGTGTGGCGATCTCCTGAGCCAGTGAAGCTTGGGCACTGGCCTCCTGGGGGGGAGTGCTAGTCTTGGTCTCCCCGTCCTCGAGTGGGGAGGAGGGTCCAGATGGCAGGATCTCAGTGGGGGTGGGTCCATCCCAGCTGGGAGCTTCAGGAATCAGTGGAAGTGTTGATTTATTTATTTTTGTTTCTACTTTAAAAGATCATTTGGATATCAAATATTGAACTGTACATGAATATATAACATTGAAATACAGTATTACTTATTAAACATATTATTGATTACTTACTTTTAATTTTTCCTGTATACTCAAGTCACAGGACATCGTAGTCATTTTAAAATGTATGTGCACAAGTAGGTTACATTATCTGTGACTTTTGTTTCAGAGCAGTAAATGAAGACATTGCAAAATATTTATCACAAGTTGGGATGTTGGGTCTGGCAGGGTTGAGAAATGCTGTACAAAACGACTAATTTTATGGCAGTTGCCTTTCTTCTGTTGTTTTTACTGTTTTGTTGCCTTATTTTTTTTTTTTTTAACATTTGCAGTCTCTAGGTGACATTTTGGAGCTGCAGACACATTTAATTAGGTCTAGTGATTTCTATGTGTAAGGAGAATTTTTACATTTGTAGAGTGATACTTATATTTGTAAAGACAAAGGGGAGTCTTCAAAAGAAGGCTGGGAAGGAAGAGTCGGCGCTCTCTTCATGGGGCTCTGTCTCCTTCTGTCCATCCCTTTGCCTGCTCCTAACCTGTGGTGTGTGCCCAGGGCTCTCACTACATACCTTTTCTCCCAAGTCCTTGATTCTCCCAGTCTCTATGGGTTCTGTTTCAAGACCCTCAGCCACTGCCATCATGCAGGGACCATAGCAGGTGCTCGATGGGTGTTAATGAGAAGAGCTCCCTGCTTGGTGTTGCCGAGAGCAGTGAGTGTCAGCCTTAGCGCCAGACACGTTGAACTTACAGGACATCTAAGAGTGGTCCGCACTGTCGGGACCCACGGAACAGACTGCTGAGTGTCCTGCAGGAACAGGTCTGGGAGCACAGCTCTTCTGGTGTCTGGAAAGACCCCCTGTGTGTTGGTCCTGCCAGGATTCCATGATCATAGCTCACCTGTGCAGAGATTCACCTATTGAAATGTGCTTGTCACATCATACGTCCCATTTTTGCCCCCCAGGGATGCAGGTAAATAGATAGAAGAGTCCTACTCTCCATTTTACAGATGGCAAAACTGGGACTCACATTAATGTGTTAAAAGCCACCCAGCTAGCAACCAGCACTTTGAGTTCCCCAAAGCTTCTTCCTGCTGGCTTGCAACAGAGTGTGGGGAGAAAGCTCAGATGAGGGGGTCAGACAGACAGACCCAAGTGTCAGCTCTGCCAACGCCCTTGCTGGATAACCCTGGGCAAGTCCTTTAACCTCAAGTTCCCAATCTGTAACTTGTGGGCATGGGGTGGAGGTGAATCATAGCTATTTCTTATCATCATTGTGAGGGTTAATTCAAATAGTCTCTGTAAACTGCTTAGCCTGATGGCTAAGAGCCAACTCAATGAGCCCACTGCAAATTATAGCACACAATCTTGTCCAGAGGTCATTGTCCTTATTAGACAGAAGCCCAGGCTGCACCCTGAAGATCAAAATGAATCATTCTCCATCTGAGGACCCCAAGTAACCATGATTCACGTGAGGATTGCAAGCTTTAAAGCCAGACATATACAGGCAGCAAGGCTGTGCTCTAGAGTCAGATAATTAACTGTATCTTTAGCCAGGTGTGAAACTGTCACTGAACGTGTCTGTTCTTTAATTTACTCATTCATCTATTGATTTAACACATACTCCTGGAGCTTGTGATTCAGGTCAGCCTTGGGCCCTGGGTAAACAGAGGAATGATACCCTCTCCCCTTCTGTGGCTTAGTCCAGTGGGGAGACCAGAATGCAGATAGAGTCTTGTATAATTGATCACAAGGCAGTCTACTCCAAGGGGCCTGAGGGCTTGGAGAAAGGTGGCTAAAGCCAGCCTGGAAGAACCGTGGAAAGTGTTAGAAAGTTAAAGGGGTTGAGCTGATAACTGAGGACCCAAAAAGAAATCTAGGCAGATGAGCAGGTAGAAGAAGGAAGGACATGGGCTGTACAATGCATATAGTTGGGAAATAACAGCTCTGCCCTGGGGCAAAGTGGGGCTGGAGAGGAGACCAGAGCAGAGAGAGGAAGTCGGGCCAGCAGGCACTTGGGAGACTTGAGCACCGAGTCCAGCTCC